>CM066037.1:187571773-188771773 GCA_033557465.1 Ichthyophis bannanicus | reverse complement strand
ATCTGTGTTGGGCCAGCTGCTTTTAAACATATTCATAAATGACCTGGAAATAGGAATTACGAGCGAGATGAACAAATTTGCAGATAACATCAAATTAGTCAAAGCTGTTAAAACACAAAAGAATTGTTAAAGATTGCAAGAGGGCCTTAATAAGTTGGAAGACTGAATGTCCACATGTCAGATGAAATATAATGTGGCCAGGTGCAAAATTATGCACTTAGGGCACGATTCCATCTCGGATGCCGATCCCCTCTGTACACCTGATCTGAACCAGACTACAGAGGGGATCGTGATTCTGATCCCACGGGGCACATCTAGCCGCGTGGGATCAGAATCGTGAACAGTCTTGCACGTGCAGGCTGAGACTGCGATTCAGTCCGGCTAACTCAGTCAAGGCTTCTCAATGGAACCATGGTGCCATCACACCATGGCTCCATTCAGGGGCGGCCCAAGGGGGGTGCGGGGCCATGTGCGGAGACTCGGTGCAGGGCCTCATTTGCATAAGTGGCCTTATTTGCATAAATATTTGCATAATGTTACCATACACTAACTTTTAGTAAACATGTCTCTTAATGAGTGTATGGATAAAGAAAGACTAAAAGATTTCTACATTACTATAATCCAGTGCCAACCGCCAGGCACATTAGGAACTACTACAAACGCTGCCCATTTGGAACCCATAGCAAACCCGCCGTATCCTGACAGCATTACCAGGACTCACAAAGCACCATACCCTACCTATCAAAAGGCAACACTGCAAATATTAAACCAATACATTTCAGAGAATACTGGGGAAAGAGAACAAGTGGCAATGTCAAATAGGAATTAATAAACAGAATACCTCAGCTCAGTTACACATGCAGAACATAGACCATCACCAAACAAGGAATCACAATTTAGAAACAGGAAGGCAATAATTAAACTGGGAACCCCAAAAGCCAAACTTGGAAAGTACAACAACACTGTAGAAATAAAACTATAAGGAGGAGTGGCCTAGTGGTTGGGGCAAGGTACTTCAGGCCGGAAGGTCGGGGGTTCAAATCCCAATAGAGGACAGCAACCTTGGGCCAGAAGGACTGAGGTTTCTAGTCCCACAGGTGCTCCTTGTGGTCTTGGGCAAGCCACTTAACCCTCCATAGCCCATGTTCCCTGTAAAATAGTTATCTCCAAGTTATAATGCCCTGTTCAATGTAATTTCAGTTTGTTCAATGTAAACCGCACTGATGCAGAATAGCGCGGTATATAAGAGAATGAAAATAAATTAATTAATTAATTTCCTCTTGTACCAAACAAAGCGCAGACGTTAATGATGCACATTTCCCAGAGCTTTCATATTCCAGTTAATAAATTCAAAATAAAGAGATATCTTTCTACCTTTTGTCCTTTTTTTTTCAGTTGCAATTGCTCCAGCCACTTTCTTCTGGTTTCTTCATGTTTTCTGCTAACTCTCCATCGTCTGCTGTCCATTTGTCCTTTCTTCTTTCTTCTAGTTTTTTTTCTATTCTCTCTCTCTACATCTGCTTTAACATACTAATCTTTCTCTTTATGCTCTTTCTTCATTCCTATTTCATCCACACAAATTTTACCCCTCCGTCCTCAATCCCCACTTACTCTCCCAATACCCGGCCAATTGTAGATTTTTCATCCCTCCCACACAAAATATTTTCCCCCTCTCCATTTTAATCTCCCAGCCCCATCCCATTCTAATCCTCCCCCAACATCAGCTCCCTTCTAGTTCCAGTCTCACCCAGCATCCATTCCCTTCTAGTCCCTGCATCAGCCCATTTCCAGTCCTAACCCCCCATCAGCCCATTTCCAGTCCTAGCTCCCCCATCCATTTCCAGTCCGAGTCGCTTCATCAGCTCATTTCCAATCCTAGCCCCCAATCAGCCCATTTCTAGTCATTTCTAGCCCCACCATAAGCCCATGTCAAATCCTAGCTCCCCTCCACTCAGCCCAATTCCAGTCCAAGCCCCCCCATGAGCCTACTTCCAGTTCTAGCCCCTCCATGAGTCCATTTCAATTCAAGCCCCCACCACAGCCCATTTCCAATCTTAGCTCCCCTCAACAGCCCATTTCCAGTCCTATCCTAGCTGCTCCATCAGCCCATTTTCAGTCCTAGCTCCCTTCCCTCACAGCCCATTTCCATTCCAAGCCCCCTCCCCATCAGCTATTTGCAGTTGAAGACTCCCCTTCCACTCAGCCCATTTCCAGTCCTAGCAACCCCCCAACCCATTACCAGTCCTAGCCCCCCATCAACCCACTTCCAGTCCTAACCCCCATCACCCCATTTTCAGTCAGCCCCCCTAAGCCCATTGCCAGTCCTAACCCCCCATCAGCACACAGCCCATTACCAGTCCTAACCACATCAGCCCACCTCAAGTCCTAACCCCTCCCCATCAGCCCATTTCCTGTCCTAGCCCCCCCCCCCATAGCCCATTATCAGGGGCAGGGGCAGATGGGAAGCAGGGGCTGATGGGAAATTTCCCATCTGCCCCTGCTTCCCATCTGCCCCTGCGGGCTTAACAGAGACGCGAGGGAGACACTCTCCCTTCGCGTATCTGAAAGCCGGCGCAGAGGTGCTCAGGCGGGCAGAGGGTGCCCCGCGGGACACTCCATTCTGCTGCTGCCGCGGCGGCAGCAGCAGCAGCCAGCTTTTTTTTTTAATTTAATTTTTAAAAAAGCAGAATGTTCTTTGCGCGAGGCCCCCTGAAACACGGGGCCCTGTGCAAAAAACATTCTTGCTCAATGGACGGGCCGGCCCTGGCTCCATTGAAGAGACGTGTTGCCAGGCACTGCCAAATATAGCAAATTCCCCACAGCCCAACCCATGATCTGGCCTCCCAAGGCCAGGGTCAGACTGCGAGAAATGCTCTCCAGGCCCTCCTGCCCCATTCGCACCCTGGCATTTACAAAATAACATGTCCAGGGAAGTTATTTCACCTCGGACAAGGCTCCACACTGTCCGCCATGCTCTTCAATATATATCTGCAACCACTCTGCGCGATCATACGAAACCACAACATCAACTACCACATATACGCAGACGACATAATGCTCTATGGACCAGTCACAACAACCAACCCAACGAATAACCAACTATCAGACTGCTTCATTGAGATCTCCGACTGGCTCCAAAGAAACAATCTAACCATCAACATCAGAAAAACGGAAGCCCTCATAGTAACAAAGGACCCAGACTTCACCCCACCACCACACCTCATATTAGGAACCACCCAAATAAAGATTCAATCCCAAATAATATATCTGGGAATCACTATAGAGCAAGCTCTCACATTTACTCCACAGATAAAAAAGACTGCAAAGACTATATTCCACAAAGCAAAGATAATACAATGGCTCAGACCACTCATTGATCCACAGGACTTCAGAACAGTTATGCAGGCAATGACACTCCCCCACCTGGACTACTGCAACATAATCTATCACAGACTTCCTGCAACCCATACCAACCCACTACGGACTGCCCTGAACACCACCGCTAGGATCATCCAGAAAGCAAAAAAGCACGACCACATCACCCCAGTCCTGAGGGAACTACACATACTACCACTTCAAGTAAGGATCAAATACAAAGCTGCCCTGCTTAAACACAAAGCCCTCCATTGTACACAGACTTCCCTACTCCACTCCCTACTACCCCAGCCCACCCACAACAGAGCAACCCGACAAACCACCAGCAACATCCTTACCATCCCCTATCAACGAACAAAATATAATCAACGAACCTACAACAGAGCTTTTGAACTATACGCACCCTCCCTCTGGAACTCATTATGGAACCAAATCAGGAACACCGCTGATCCATCTGCCTTACGAAAACAACTAAAAACCATCCTCTTCCAGGAATACGTTGGACCAGAAGCAGGCAATCTCCACTGACATCCCACAGCCCCGCAACCAAATTCCCCAAACTACCCTATAAGAGACCTATGTCTGTTGCCTATGTCCTCACCACTGATGTCGTCATCAATGTTGGCCCCCGGTGACGGCTCCCCCCCCCCCACACTGATTTTTGTCCACCCCCCCCCCCCCTCAGTGTTAAACCGCTTTGACCCGGTGAAAAGTGGTATATAAATGCAGCTAAATAAACAAATGCAGCTAAATAAATAACTTCCCTGGATGTGTCACCGGCACTGGATGTACAGGGCTGACATTAGAATCAACCCTGTACGTCCGGGGCTGGTGACCATCCAGACTCCATCCCCAAGCTGCCCCTTCCCCGCCCCATCTAACTTCCCCAGGTGAAGGCACGAATAGAGGGGATGAACGTGGCACAGAATAACCCACTTAGGAAAGAACAACCTAAACTATGGTGACACAATGCAAGGTTCCACATTAGGAACCACCACCCAGGAAAAGGATTTAGACATCATCATGAATCATACATTGAAACCCTCCATCCAGCATGCAGCGACGGCCACAAAAGCAAATAGAATGCTAGGAATCCTGAGGAGAATGGGGAATAAAACCAAGGATATGATAATGTTTCTGTATCATTCCATGGTGTGACTGCACTTTGAAAATTGTGTACAATTCTGGTCGCCATATCTTAAAAAGGATATAGCAGAATTAGAAAAGGTACAGAGAAGAGCCGCCAAAATGGTGTAGGGGAAAGGATACCCTTATGCGGAAAGGCTTAAAAGGATATGACTCTTCAACTTGGAAGAGAGACTGCTGAGGGGAGATATGATAGAGATCTATAAATTAATGAATAGATTGGAACGGGAAAATATAGATCGTTTATTTATGCCATCAAAAAATAAAATGACTATGGGACACACAATGAAGCCACAATGTAACCAATTTAAGATTAATAAGATAAAATATTTTTTCACTCAACACATAATCAAACTCTGGAATGTGTTACCAGAAGATGTAGTAAAAGCTGTTAGTGTAGGTTTTAAAAAAAGGTTTGGACAAGTTCCTGGAGGAAAGGTCCATAAACCATTATTAAAGAGGACCTAGGAAATCCACTGCTTATCCAGTACAAGCATTGTGGAATCTGTGTACCTTTTTGGGAACCTGCCAGTTATTTGTGACCTGGATTGGCCACTGTTGTAAACAGGATACTAGGCTTGATGGATCTTGGTATGACCCAGTATGGCATTTCTTATGTTCCACTCCCTATCCAGGTCACAAATCCTTATCTTATGTTTCAAATCCTATCTAGGTGATACATGATGTCCAACACCTTTGCATCATGGGTCCCTAGAGATAAATCCTTGGTATGGGAGAATACTGTATCCACTAGAGGACAGATCCTAGCTACAGGATCCCTTCCTGCCACATTAAGATGGTGCTGTCCTTCCAAGTAACCTTTTTCCTCCAAGGTAGTTCTAAGGCTGTCAGACTGGAGGTGGGACTGTATCACCTAGCTTCCAGAGAATGGACTCTGACAACCAGATGCTTTTTGCACCAAATGCACACATTTAGCTTCTCAATAGCTGCAAAATAATTCTACAAGCAATGTATTGTACAAAAGACTTGAAAGCCTCCATCCTGCTGCTAGATCTTAGTATGGTTGAGTTGTTAGGTTTTTTTAAGTTGCTAAGGGAGTAAGAATGCTAAAACTATTTTAAAGTAATTTAAATTTTCTTAATATATTTATTTATTTATTTATTTAACAGGTTTTTTATACCGCCTTTCTTACAATCAAAGCGGTTACAAGACTACATCAGGTTAGCATAAAATACAAACATACAAACAGACTATACAGACCAAACAATAAATCCAGTTTATACCACCTTATCCAATTATCAAAGTGATAAGCAAAGGATCCATAGGTAACAGGGAAAGACTACATCATGTTAACATATAATACAGACATACCTCTAAACGGAGGAACAGCCTAAGGGAGAGACAGAAGGAGAAGGTTGTACAGAGAATAATTTTTGCCATGGGCCCGCGCCTAAGGGCCACGCCAAAGGGCCCTCTGGCGAGGCCCTCAGGCGCGGGCCTGCCTGTCGGCGGCTGCCGTTTAAAGGAGCTGCTGCTCCCCTCCCACAGCCCCGATTGGGCCGGAGGCAGTTGGTTGGTCTCGCGCCTCTCAGACCGGCTCAGCTGTTCTTCCCGCCGTCGGCGGCTGCCGTTTAAAGGAGCTGCTGCTCCCCTCCCACAGCCCCGATTGGGCCGGAGGCAGTTGGTTGGTCTTGCGCCTCTCAGACCGGCTCAGCTGTTCTTCCCGCCGTCGGCGGCTGCCGTTTAAAGGAGCTGCTGCTCCCCTCCCACAGCCCCTATTGGGCCGGAGGCAGTTGGTTGGTCTCGCGCCTCTCAGACCGGCTCAGCTGTTCTTCCCGCCGTCGGCGGCTGCCGTTTAAAGGAGCTGCTGCTCCCCTCCCACAGTCCCGATTGGGCCGGAGGCAGTTGGTTGGTCTCGCGCCTCTCAGACCGGCTCAGCTGTTCTTCCCGCCGTCGGCGGCTGCCGTTTAAAGGAGCGGCTGCTCCCCTCCCACAGCCCCGATTGGGCCGGAGGCAGTTGGTTGGTCTCGCGCCTCTCAGACCGGCTCAGCTGTTCTTCCCGCCGTCGGCGGCTGCCGTTTAAAGGAGCTGCTGCTCCCCTCCCACAGCCCCGATTGGGCCGGAGGCAGTTGGTTGGTCTCGCGCCTCTCAGACCGGCTCAGCTGTTCTTCCCGCCGTCGGCGGCTGCCGTTTAAAGGAGCTGCTGCTCCCCTCCCACAGCCCCGATTGGGCTGGAGGCAGTTGGTTGGTCTCGCGCCTCTCAGACCGGCTCAGCTGTTCTTCCGCAAAACAACTAGAGTTATATTATTGATAAAGTCTGGGTACCTCATTTGCTGATGAAAATCCCTAATTAACTCTTGTGAAAAAAAATCTCTCCTCTCCTCTTTCGGGTAACAGTCTACACATCAAAGAATATACGTGTGGTGGGTGGAAGGCAGAGGGAAGGATGGGAACTAAAGTATTGTAGATTTTTGTACTAAAATTGCTGCCAATTACTAGAATGAATCCTCTTTTAAACTATAAATGGTCCAGTAAATTAGATATTTACAGATGCATTTGTTATGTATTTATCCCATTGCTTTTCAAGAAACAAAAACCCATGTTTTATCAATTTACGTGTGTTTCATTTAGTCTCCCCTTTGATTTTTTTTCTGTTAGCTACAACATTCTTCTTTATAGTTCCTCTGGGTTTTAATTAACAAGCATGGGAAATTTCACTAGTTTTCAGCCTAACTGTGCTGCATTAAAATGTGACAAGAGTTTATAATATCTCTCTCACTCATATTTCTCTTCCTCTCAATAAATCATGCATCTCTTTAGGCGTGTGTTTTTTTTTCCTAAACCCGATTATTACTTGTTTTTTTGTTTTAGAAGACTGTGGTAAAGATAAGGAGAAACAGAAACATCTAATCTGCTGTGGTTATCACTAAAAATAATCAGATTAGAGATAAAGCAAATCACTCTGTGGGTTTATTAGTAAACCTCACCCCGGCTTCCCTATTTGCACAGTGATGTATGAATCTTAATTCATAATCTAGAAATTGGTGGGCAGAATAAAACAAATGTGTATAATCTATCATTAGTTGAAGACTTTAGTGCTTGTAGGTTGCAGATTACAAATTTCAATCTGTAATTACTTGACAGGTCAAAATACAGTGCAGAGTTCTAGAATCAGTATTGATTCTTTTATTCAAAACTCTAAAAACTGTATTTATCCTAAAGAAAGCAGAGTACTTTATATATATATATATTTATTAAAATATATTTAACTGTGCTTATATACCGCTTTTCACCAGGTCAAAGTGATTTACGGAACAAAACAGTTTTTACATGGAACATATAATTAACTTTATAGGCTATGATATGTTATTGGTTCAGTGTGAGAATTGGCTAGCCTGTGGTACAGTGGCCTAAATTACAATGAGAGGCCCCAATCAAAATTTTGCTGAAGGCCCCCCCATTGTCACAGCCCCCCATCATGAGTTCCCCCTCCCCCATGCAGGCCCCAGTCTCCCATGCAGCGGTGGCAAACATACATAATTGTGTTTGTCGCTCCGCTTCACTCTTGTAAATTCACCATGGGCCTGGCAGCTGTTCCTTGCTGAGCTGAAGTTTTGTGGTGTGACTATTATCACGAGACTTCGACCTTGCGAGGAATAGCTGCCAGACCTGCAGGAACTTATAAGTGCGGAGCAGCACAGCAAACATGATAAAGTAGGTTTTCTGCTCTGCTGTCGCTGTGTGGACCCCCTTTCTGCCCAGGCTGCAAACCCCAACCCCCCCCCCCCAACACACACACACACACACACATACACTGCGGGGGCTGTTTGGGCAGAATTTACACCACTGCTGTGGTACTGTACATGAAATTTCAGAAAACAAATGGATATCGGAAGTGGTGACATACATTGTCATAAAAGCTCATGCTCAATAATTTTTTATAATTCTCATGTTGAACTAACAATGAACTGCAACTAAAGAAGCAAAAATATAAACGAGAATCTCTGGATACTGTAGGAAAGTGAATAGTTTAAATCAGCTAACAAATGCAAAAATATACATAAATGAAGATGCTGAGAACTGCAATTTATCTGTTAATTTTAGAATGATTGGGAAGATGTCCATACAGCATTTTATAATTTTAGAAAGTTTTCACTCACTCATATAACAGAGCTTCAGTCTTGTGATAAATACTTCCCACTCTTCATGCCCCAAAGAATAAACACAACAAACAAGATTTGCGGCAAATCAGGGATGTAGCTCTATTAATATCCAAGTAAAGCATTACAGGATAAATATGAATCTCAAAGTCAATTAAGTAACAATTGCCCAGCTCCAGCCAACCTTTCCAATAAAATACCTTATATGCCTAGCAAATAACCTAAGGAGAAGCATTACTGCCCTTAGCATCTGGAGAGTAATTTTATCAACAGCCATTCTGTTAATGTACCTTGTCATGCACAGATTTGGAGCCTATTTAGAAACTGAAATACACATACTTTATTTTATAAACTAGGGGTGTAAAAATGTGCCGCAATCTACTTGTGGCAATTATGCTTGTTGTAGAGCAGGCCTAAATGTCTGCACCTAGATTATTCAGAAAAGCATGCAAGTTATAATATTTTATCATTTATACTGTGCAGGCAAAGAAGGCAAAGATGCTGAAAAATGGCAAAATGAATCATTTCATCCTTGATGGAGAAGAAATAGAAATAGTAGATAACTTTAACCTGACTGTCAAGAAATCTGATGATGCATTACACTGGTCAACACAATTTTTGTCACAGACCCGCTCTGACCTGTTTCATATGTAATCTTTCCCATTGTTTACAAATATGGTATCAGAATTTTTCTATCACCCATACTTCAGGAAATATAATCAATTGGTCTCCATTGGCTTCCCATTCTCTATCGGATGCAGTTCAAAGTCCTCACCTTTGTTCATAGGGCATTATACACCCACTATCTCTCTGATCTAGTTCATCTTCACGTCCCCCAACATTCCCTCCATTCCATCCATGCCAACCGCATGTTTCTCCCTTCACCCACTTCTGCCCACCTTGAATCTACCCGTTCATCCGCCTTCTTCTTCCTTGGCCCCAGGCTCTGGAACTCGCTCCCCACCCCCCGCCCTCCGCCTTGAGTTATCATTCACCAAATTCAAAAACGGATTAAAATCTCACCTCTTCTGTGGGGCCTACGACCTCCCACCCCCTCCCTCCATCCCCACGGCCCCTCCTTAAGCCCGTTCATTATGTCTTGTCTGCCCTGGTCTGTCTGTTTGTCGGTCTGTCTATCTGTTTTTTTTTCAGCCTACTTTTTTGCATTCTCTTTACCTTTGATTCTGTCCCTTTCCTATCATACCAATGGAGTTCTGTTTCTTCTATCCCTCTTTTTCCTGCAGCAACTTTGATCTAGTCCCTGTTTTTGCCTATTGTAAACCGCCCTGGTACCCATGGTGTGAGCGGTATATAAAGAAACAAATAAAGATAAAGATCTAGTAAAGTGTGTACATTACTGTAAATTAGCTGTTACAGTTTTGTTTCAGTAAACAAAGGTTGAATATGAAAAATTCCATCATAATTATTATTGTATGTTGTGTGATAAGGAAGCTTATCATAGCTCAGGAAGGAGCTATAGAAAAGGTGAAGTGACTCTGAACAAGCAACCTGTCAGTTCTGGTAGAAATAAGAAAACAGAATTTTGCCATAAAAGACTACCAGTCCCAGAATTCACCAGGTTTCCAACAGCCATTAGAGGAGCTGAAGTGGGGAAACGTGTGTTCAATCAGGAGGGCTATGAGGTAATCCCTAAGCACTCATCTCAAAGGGCAGGGCCTGATTCAGCACAGCTGCGCTGTGTTAGGGAGGAGCACTCATCCAAGCAGAATAAGAGTAGAGTTTATTCTACAGATGACCATCTTCATGATCACCTTGGATATCCAGAGAATTGTCCTCAGTATCCTGAGAATCAGCTTGAGTTTGATCAGCAGTTTCATCTGAAGGATCATCAGAAGCAGAAGCCAAACCGGACGGACAGAGAGGGAAAGAAACCTTCTGGAAGAAAGAGGAGAAAAGCCTTTGAGAGGTCTAGAAGAGTCCAAAGCAGTACGTATACTGGGAGGTATTCCAAGGGCCAGCATACACCATTGGACTGGGGGAAGCCAGAGGAATGGTGCTGCAGAGCTAGGAATCACCAGAGGCTACCTGTGAGGGAGACGGCTGCACGTGGAAGGGACCCTAAGACCTGTGCCAGAAGGTATGTGAAGAGAGATCCAGTGTCCAGGGATCTGGATTGGAAGGCTGGACATAAGAACTGGACTACATACTGGCCAGGCTATATAGAAAGGAACTCTAGCAGCAATGGAAGCTCAGGTATGAACACTGATCTATGCCCTAGCTATAACCTTGAAAGACAGCAGGGAAACAAGTATTCTCCTGAAAATGCTCCATTGAGAGATTCATCTGTGCCAATCAATGATATTGAACCCATGCTTGTTGAACAAGGGGAAATAATAGCAGATGAGAATCCTATTCATATGGACTGTTCTCTGTCTAAACTCCGTTGGTAACTTTCTGTTATAAAGTATAGCAACCATCATAAAGAAATACAAATTTGTTCTTTTAATCTACTCAGAAAAGCTCCTGAAGCAGGATTTGACCCACACAGTGGAAGGCAAGCCAGCTAAGGGGTTTCAGCTGGTGACTGCTAGCAATTAAGCCTTACCTAATTGCTTGTGAGCTAGGGGAGTGAAAAGAACAGTTTGTTTTCTTGCTTTGTAGCTTTTCATTTGCTGTTTTCCTGATTTTGACTTTGTTTTTCCAAGTTAACACTGAAAGCAAGTTACCTAATTTATGTGCTACCAAGCATATCTGTGTTGGGAGAAATAACCCCATAAATAAAAATCTTATTGGCTTTACCCAAGAGCACAACTAAATTATTGTCAGCAGCTGTGTCTGGTGTGAATGAACTACATTGCCCACAATACCTTGCAAATCATATAGAAATATGCACTTGCCAAGAGTGTGAAGATTCTCACCCAGGCAGCCGTCTGACAGTTGTCAGCCACAACCAAAAATGCTGAGTCATGTAGTTATAATTAACCGGGCCCCTTGACCCAGTAGTCCGGCTGATACAAGCAGAAAACGCCGAGTCATGTATTGGTATGCTTTCTGTCGCCGTCAGTGATTGTGGTTTGTATTGTTTGAAAAAAACAGAATCTGAATGGATATGAGTTTGCGCTAATCTATTCGTAAACAGCAGTTGGTTAATAAATATTACGGTTATCACTTAACAATGCCTTGAAAGTGTGTTAATCGTCTGGATTCATTTTGCTACATTTGCGGTGAGGTTACTTTTAAGAAGCAGAGAAGACATTTTACTCCGCTTGTTAAGACATATTATAAGCTGTACTTTGGATGTCAAGTCGGTGACCAGGACAAAAATTGGGCGCCTCACATCTGCTGTATTACCTGTGTCAGACTCCTAATAGGTTGGGTAAAGGGTGTTCGACACATGAATTTTGCTGTTCCAATGATCTGGAGGGAACCAAGAGATCACTTGACAGATTGCTACTTTTGTCTTACAAACACTGCAGGCATTACTTCAAAATCAAAACACACTGTAAATTACCCAAATTTACCATCTGCCATGAGGCCTGAGCCTCACTGTCAAGAATTGCCGGTGCCAAAACCTCCAGAAAATCTTAAAGTGAATGAGGATGAAGAAGAACCAATGAATGCTGATGATGTTGACAATGATGATGATGCTGTAATGCAGGATCCAAGCTTTGAGGCATCCGGTTCCTCTTCTGAACCACATTTACTGGACCAAGGCGATTTGAATGATCTCGCAATAGATCTGAATCTTTCAAAGCGACAAGCATAACTGTTAGGGTCATGATTGAAAGGCTGGAATCTTCTTAAGAAACCAAAGTGTTCACTTCTAGAAATAGGCATACCGAGTTTGTGGATTACTTTGCCTTTGAAGATGGAATTGCTTTTTGTTGTGAAGTTAAATCCCTGATGGAAACACTTTGTCCGGATTATAGAACAAAGGATTGGCGACTACTTATTGATTCTTCTAAATATAGCCTAAAAGCTGTGCTTATCCACAACGGAAATATTTTACCATCAGTTCCAGTAGCTCATGCCGCCAAAATGAAAGAAACTTACAGCAGTATTTATATTTTCATTTTATTTATTTAACATTTCTTATATACCGCATTTCATGATATCAAGGCGGTTTACATTGAACAAACTGAAATTACATTGAACAGGACATTATAGCTTGGAGATAACTATTTTACAGGGAACATGGGCAATGGAAGGTTCAGTGGCTTGCCCAAGCCCACAAGGAGTACCTGTGGGACTAGAAACCCCAGTCATAAGAACATAAGATATGCCATACTGGGTCAGACCAAGGTCCATCAAGCCCAGTATCCTGTTTCCAACAGGAGCCAATCTAGGCCATACGTACCTAGCAGTTTCCCCAAAAGACACAGGTTCCACAATGCTTGTACCGGTTCAAGCATTGATATCCTGGGTCCCTTCTTAATAATGGTTTATGGACCTTTCCTCCAGGAACTTGTCCAAACCTTTTTTAAACCCAGCTACACTAACAACCTTTACTACATCCTCCGGTAACAAATTCCAGAGTTTGATTACACTTTGAGTGAAAAAAATATTTTCTTTTATTAGTCTTAAATAGTTTACCCTGTAGCTTCATTGCATGTCCTAGTCTTTCTATATTCTGATAACATAAACAATCGATCTACGTTTACCCGTTCCAATCCGTTCATTAATTTATAGACTTCTATCATATCTCCCCTCAGCCGTCTCTTTTCCAGGTTAAAGAGCCCTAATCTTTTTAGCCTTTCTTCATAGGAGTATCATTCCATCCCCTTTACCATTTTGGTGACTCTTCTCTGAACCTTTTCTAATAATGCTGTATCCTTTTTAAGATACGGCGACCAGAATTGCACACAATATTCAAGGTGCGGTCTCACCATGGAACGATATAGAAGCATTATAATATCTTTTGTTTTATTTTCCATTCCTTTCTTTATGATACCTAGCATTCTATTTGTTCTCTTGGCCGCCACTGCACACTGGGCCGAGAGTTTTAACATGTTATCCACAATGACGCCTACATCTTTTTCCACAATCCTCTTGGGTTTTAACAACTTTAAATAGTTTTGTGTCATCTGCAAATTTGATAACCTCATTCGTTATTCCCCTTTCCAGCTCTATTATGAATATGTCAAAAAGCAGCGGACCCAGCACAGATCCCTGGGGTACACCACTATTCACCTTTCTCCATTGGGAAAATTGGCCATTTAGTCCTACCCTCTGCTTTCTATCTTTTAACCAGTTCCTGTTCCACAATAGTACACTGCCTCCTATCCCATGACTCTTTAGTTTTGCCAAAAGTCTGATGAGGGACCTTGTCAAATGCTTTCTGAAAGTCCAAATACACTGTATCAACCGACTCACCTTTGTCCACCTGTTTATTCACACCTTCAAAAAAATATAACAGATTAGTAAGACAAGATCTTCCTTGTCTAAAGCCATGTTGTCTGTCTCCCAATAAGCCATGACTATCTGAGTAATTTTATTCTTTATGATGGTTTCTACCATTTTACCCGGTACTGACGTCAGGCTCACCGGTCTGTAGTTTCCCGGATCACCCCTGGAACCCTTTTTAAAAATTGGCGTTACATTAGCGATCCTCCAATCTTCAGGTATTACAGATGATTTTAATGAAAATTCACAGATTACTAATAGCAGGTCTGCAATCTCATATTTCAGTTCTTTCAACACCCTTGGATGTATACCATCCGGCCCAGGTGATTTGCTTCTCTTCAGGTTTATCTAATAGTTGTAATATATCTTCCCGATGTATTGATATTTCCTTCAATTCTTCCTCACCTTGAAATACCACTTCAGTCATGGGTAACATCCCTACATCTTCCTCGGTAAAGACCGAAGCAAAGAATTCATTCAGTCTCTCCACTATTGTCTTGTCGCCTCTTAGTGCCCCTTTAACCTCCCTATCATCTAATGGACCAACTGACTCTCTCACAGGATTTTTGCTACGAATGTACTTTCACGTTTTTGCTTCTTCAGCAAGCTTCTTCTCAAATTCTCCCTTTGCCTTGCCTTATCAATGCCTTGTATTTGACTTGCCAGGGCTTGTGCTGTTTCCAGGTTTCGTCGTTTGTCTCTTTTTGCCATTTCCTGAAAGATGCTTTTTTTTGGTAACAGCAGCCTCTCTGACCTCACCTTTAAGCCATGCTGGCAGCTTTTTAGACTTCCTTCCACTTTTCTTAAAGCGTGGAATACAGCTGGTCTGGGCTTCCAAGATAGCAGTTTTCAACAACACCCAAGCTTGATGTAAGTCTTTAACCTTTGCAACTGCTCCTGTTAGTTTTTTCTTAACTATTTTCCTCATTTTATCATAGTCTCCCTTTCGAAAGTTAAAAGGTAGTACTGTGGATTTCCTTACTATCCCTCCTCCACTTATTAAATAAAATGCGATCATGCTATGATCACTATTGCCAAGTGGCCCCAACACCCTTATCTCTTGCACAAGATCTGGTGTTCCACTAAGGACTAGGTCTATTATGGCTTCCCCTGTAGTCGGTTCATGAACCAGCTGCTCCAAGAAGCAGTCATTTATTTCATCTAGGAACTTTAGCTCCCTAGCCTGTCCTGCCGTGACACTGACCCCGTTGATACCGGGGTAATTGAAATCACCCATTATTATTACTGCTCTGTAACATGTGTTAGCTTCCTTGATTTCTTTGAGCATTTCATCATCCATTTGTTCATTCTGGCCAGGTGGTCGATAGTACACCCCCACTGCCATCACCTTCCCCTTTTTACATGGAATTTCAATCCATAGAGATTCTACAGCAAATTGTGTTTCCTGCAAAACTTTAATCCTTTCTGACTCAATGCCCTCTCTAACACTTAGCACAGCCCCTCCACCAATTTGATCAGCTGTATCATTACCATATAGTTTGCACCCAGATATCTCAGTGTCCCACTGGTGGTCCTCCAGCTATGTTTTAGTATAAAGAAGTTTTCCTCTTTGATTTGTTTTCCCCAGCACTGCTAAGGAGTTTATTAGCAGTGGCTGAAAGAAGCCTTTCTGTTCCATAAAGGACTTTGATTCTTATTTGCACAAGTTATTTCAGTTGCCTTATTTTGTGTTGAATAAAACCCTGGAGAAGTTATCTGGAAGTGTTACCAAGCATATCTGTGTGGGGGATAATCACCCCATAAATAAACTCTAATTTTGTCTACACTCGACCAACTACAAGAGTTTTCATTATCTTAAAAAGGCAAGATTTGTGTGAATGGACTTCAATAACCACAATCCTTTGCAAGACAGTTAATTTGCATACTTGCCAAGATGGTGGTACCTTCATAACAAGCACCCCCTTTTACAGTGGCGTAGTTTTTCGGATTGCTTTTACACTAAGGCTACCAGGAATTATAAGGATTTACAGCTGAAAAAGTGAAAGAAAAAGTTTCAAGCCAGAAGGTGGAAAGTGTTTTTTTTTCCTTGACAACGCCTTGGAGAATACAGAAGATGATCCAGGAGAAGTTCCAAGAGGGAAAAGATCCTATGAGAGCCTGATTCATCACTGGTATAAGGGTTCTACATAATGGATCCCAAGGAACTGGTCAGCTGGATGGAGCTCAGTTTGCCCGGCAACAAGAGGTCGCACAGCAGTCTCAGAACGCCGCAATCACAGTCCTGAGGGAGCAGTAGAAGCCAGTGCTTGACCTTGTTGAAGCATTAATTGCACTATGCACCCAAGGAGGAGCTGGTTCAATATCATCAGTGACACCGGGTACTCCCCAGGTGGACAATGTGGGACTCAGTCTGGGAAAACTTACACCTGAGGACAATGTTGATGATTTCCTAGAAACCTTTGAAAGGGTAGCTCAGGCACTAACGTGGCCAGAGAACCAGTGGGCAGTAAGGCTGGCAACCTCATTAACTGGGGAGGCACTTGCCGCCTATAGAGCCGTGCCAGCAGCTCAAGCTTTAAATTATAGAGATGTTAAAGCTGCTATAAGGGGGGCGGAGCCTGCTGCGGGAGATGATGGCCGCGTAGAGTGTTAGCTCCCTCCCAACACTGCAGAATCCTCGGCTGAATCAAGATTACTGGTGCCCCAGCAGCTAAATTTTGGGGGTTCAAGAGACGGAGAATATGGCAACCTTAAAGCCGGCCAAGTTAGACTTCCAGCAGACGACCGGGCAATCCAGCAAAAGGGCAAAGCAGGAGCCCCCGTCACCGCAGAAAATGGCGTCCGATAAAATTACAGCAGATGGGGTAAGAGAAATACTACAGGAGCTCCGGGAAATTAAAACACTAGTTGCGACCAATTCCAGTACCCTAGTACTACTGCAAGACGATCTGCGAGACGTAAAAGACCATCTTAATGATATGGCAAAACGTTTGACGGAGGTGGAAGCGAAGGTGGATAAACACGCTGCAGAAATAGCGCAGGTCGGCCCGATAGAAAAGAGGGTCTCAGCCCTGGAAGCACTTCTGGAAGACCATTCAAACAGGGCCAGGAGAAGTAACCTGCGAATCCTGGGTATACCTGAAGGCCGGGAAGGAACCGACCCCATAAGCTATCTCGAGCGGCTCATACCACAACTACTGGGACTAACCTTCGAAAGGCCTCTAGAACTAGAGCGGGCCCATCGCGTGCCTTCGCACCCCTCGGTTCAGACTCCGCGGCCGCGCCCGCTGGTGGTTAAGGTGCTTCGCTACCAACACACCATACAGATATTGCAAGCAGCGAAACAGCGGAAGCAAGTACAATTAGATGGCCATAATGTCACCTTCTTCCCAGACCTCTGCAAACAGACGGCCCAGCGACGGAAGGATCTCCTAGCATGCCGGCCTCTGCTGGTGCAATCGCAGGCTCGATTTGGTCTTTTTTATCCTGCTAACATGCGGGTAACCCTGGATAATCATACTCAAACCTTCACGGAAGGCTCTGCCCTCCGTGCCTTTCTTCGAGAGCGGGCCCGCATGGACGTTGGGTGCTGAATCTGGACAAGACTGACAGCGCCGGTTATTAAATCATCGCGCCACCCCGGGGACACCGAGACTCACAAGGGAAGCAATCCCGATTATTTCAGTTCTATGAATCTGCTTGAGACAACTTCTGATATTAAGTATATAAGTGCATATGTTTCTGTCTCAACATGCCTGTTTATCTGATAATTGCACGGAGATAACATGTCTTACTTGCTTAGATTTCCCTGTCTGTGGTAGCACTAGGCATGCCGGGAATAGATGCTGGCTATTTCTCAATGTTGGGAGGGGGTAAGTAGGGCCTGGTTGGCGGAGGGGCTCCACCATACAAGGTTAAAATAGTCTCTGGCGGGTTACAGTCAGGCTATGCTTTTAGTTGATGTTGATGTTATACAGATGTTTTCCATGTTTTTAAGGTGGTTGACCGTGAATGTCCCCCTCCAGTGGTGCGACAAGACTAAGTATGGCTAACAGCCGGATGCGCATACTGTCCCTAAATGTTAAAGGTATTACTAATCCTGCAAAACGGAAGAAAATCCTGACTTACTGCAGACAACAACAGGCAGATATTATATATTTACAAGAGACCCACTTATCTCTCACAGAATCCCACAAAGTGCTAGATAAGCATTATAAGAATGTACTATCTGCACCAGCCCTGCGAAGGAAGGGCGGGGTCATTATACTAACCCGGAGGACCCTCGAAATGGACATCCGGGAGACCAAAATAGATCCTGCAGGCCGCTGGGCCCTGATGACGGCTACGCTCAGTGGAGACCCTTACATCTTTGTGACAGTATATGGCCCTACTACAGACGACTCGCAATTCTTTACCCACGTGACACAGGAGCTCCTAAACGCCGGGTCACTCAGGATTATACTGGGGGGTGACTTCAATCTCATTCCAGACCCGCTTCTAGATAGGACTCCCTACAAACCACAACACAAGCCGCGCTCTTCGACGACATTGCAGAACCTGACCGAACTGCTGGGGCTGCTCGATCCTTGGAGGTTACTTTTCCCCAACGCAAGGGAATACTCCTTCTACTCGTTGCCACACAACTCCCAAACGCGTATAGACTACTTTCTAATCTCCAAGACACTAATACCACAGATCCGGGGTACAAAACAACTGCCTATAACAGTCTCGGATCATGCGGCTGTCCTCCTGGACCTTAACGTGGGCCCGGGGAAGAATCCCTCAAGACGATTTTTTTTTGAAAAGGAGTGGTTGGCGGACGAAGACTTCCGCGCTACTATGAAAGCGGCTACTAATGCATATTTTGAGGTCAACCAGTATGGAGATACCTCTGCGTGGGCCTGGTGGGAGGCATACAAAGCTAGTATGCGAGGGCATATGGAAGCATACAGAATCCGTAAGCGTCGTTCAGAAGTGCGGGAAAGGACGGCGCTGGAGGTAGAAATCCGAGCTGGCGAGCGACTCTTGGCCAGATGGGCAGACCCGACAGTCCTAATCCGGCTACAGAAGCTTCGGTTCCAGTACAATACGCTGCTGCAGGCAGAAGTCAGGGACTCAATCAAAGTCCAGCAAGGGAGATGCTATCATGATAACAACCGGGCGAGTCCGCTGCTTGCGAATATGCTGAAGGCTAAGCGAGCGGTGACCAAGATAGCGGGATTACAAGATTCGAGTGGAACGTTGCAAACCTCAGACGAGGAGATTCTAGCTCTTTGTGAGGCCTTCTACGCCAAGTTATACCAATCTGAAGTCTCCTGTGATGAGTCAGCCTTTTCAGCTTTCGTCTCCACTATTGACGGACCCCGGCTAACGGACGCGCAGCAACAGTCTCTTGCAGCAGACATCACAAGCAAGGAACTCCACAAGGCAATTAATCAACTAGCCAAAGGTAAAGCCAGCGGACCAGATGGTCTCCCTGTAGAATTCTATGAAGCATTCATAGATCAATTGGCACCAGAACTATTACTGTACTACATGGGAGTGAAGGAGGAGTCCCCGGCGGTGGGGACATTCGCAGCAGCCGCCACGATAGTAATACACCCTAAACCTGGGAGGGATCCGACGAAGGTGGAGAATTATAGACCTATTTCCCTATTGAACACAGATTATAAAATATACGCCAAGATCCTAGCTAACCGCCTGTCTATGGTGTTGGAGTCCCTTGTTCATCCGGATCAATGTGGTTTTATGGCTGGAAGATCCACGGCAGATAATGGTCGCATGTTGGCCCACGTTCTCCGGAGGGCTCAAAACGTCAACCAGTCTCTTGTGGGTCTTGCTTTAGACGCAGAAAAAGCCTTCGACAGGGTCGAATTCTCCTACTTACTCCACACTATGCGCTGGATGGGGATCCCTGACAATTTTCTGAAAGACATACAGCTGCTCTACGCCAGACCGGTGGCGCGGGTGGCGGCGAATGGGGCCACCTGTCGAGAATTCCTTCTCACCAGAGGTACTAGACAAGGTTGCCCTCTGTCACCCCTGTTATTCAATATAGCGTTAGAGCCCTTGATCCTTCGAATCCGGCAAGCGCCGAATGTCATAGGAATGCCGCTGGAAGGATACCATTGCAAATTATCCGCCTATGCCGACGACCTTCTCCTGTTTCTGGAAATAAGTTCAGTCAAGGCCGCCTTGGAGATAATTGGAGAGTACGCTCTCATTTCGGGATACAAGTTGAACCTGGACAAGACCACTATCATACCTCTTACGTCTGCAGTTCCCGAAGACGAGCTACGGGAATACTCCTTCCAGGTGGAAAAGTCATCCTTCAAATACCTGGGAGTCACGTATGGCACTACTTTGGCAGACACCCTTACGCTAAATGTGAATAAATGCACCCAGATTGTACAAGACTGTGCTGCTAAATGGACACCATTGAACTTGACGTGGTGGGGCCGCTTGGAAACTATCAAAATGGTTATAGTGCCCAGGATCACGTACATACTTGGTATGATCCCAATACTTTTTGACAAACAATTCTATGGTGCTCTAGAGAGAAAGTTGCTGGCCTTCCTCTGGGCGAAGAAGACGCCGCGTATAGCTGCTTGGAAACTAAAACTGCCTAAGAAGCAAGGAGGAGTTAGTTTTCCAGACTTCTACTGGTACCATATCGCGGCCATTGCCAAACAGGGCCTATGGTGGGCGGAGGAGCTTGGCACTCCAGGTGTTCCCAGCTGGCTCTCCGTAGAATCAGCGGTAAGTGACCCTCTTCCATTACGCCACCGAATTGGAGCTACGTCTGTACATCCGAGTCCGCGGGCGCCGGATATGATCCATCAAGCAACTCAACAAGCCTTAAGCAAGGTGTTACCGCTACTGGGAGAAGACTCCGCCTATACAGACGCCACTCCCCTTTGGCTCAACCAGCGCTTCAAAATCGGTGGGACATGCATCGCCTGGGCCACGTGGATAAGCCATGGTATTTTTAATCTGGGGCACTTACTCAGAGGACAACGTTATAAGACCTTTGTGGAACTGCAAAATGAGTATCAGCTCCCCTACAAATGTTTCTTTCAATGGGGCCAACTTCGGCACTGCTTGAGTAAGGCGGGAGTCACCCCCCTCCAGGTGGTCAGTGGGCGCTCGTCATACCTTCGGATCCAGGAACTCCGGACAGGGACCGGGCAAATATCACAGCTGGTGGACCTCCTCAGATCGGCAGACGGACGAAGCCCTACCGGAGCACAATTGGTTTGGGAAACAGAAGCTGGACCTCTCATGACTTCCGAAATGTGGGCTTCCTTCTGGGGATCTCAGATACGGATATCTAGATCAGCCTCCCTTACACAGACGCTGTTCTTCTTAGCGCATCGCGCATATCTGACCCCAGTGAAGACTTCCAAGTGGCAAGAACCGAAAGATGACCGCTGCTGGTCCTGTAGACATGAAGTAGGGACTCTTTCCCACATGCTATACTACTGTCCTCTCTTACTCCCGTATTGGCGAGGAGTTTGGCGGCGCATACAGCGACTAGTTGGGATAGATGTGCCCTTATCATATCGGATGATTATTTACAAATCCCTAGCAGAGGTACCTTGTCTCCAGAAACGCCATCACGCCCTGTTTGACCTCCTATTGAGCTTAGCATTAAAGGCCATCATGAGTCACTGGAAGTCCTTCGAGACCTTAAGTGTGGAATACTGGTGGAACTTGGTGTGCTACCATCGAGCTTGTGAGCTAGCATATGTGCAACAAAATCCCGCCTTTCGAAGATTGATGTGCAAATGGGGCAGTCCAGTCACGACTTAGTCTTTGCCGACACATAGCGCTAGTGCTGGAGGATGGGACATAAGCGGTCAACCCCCCCCCCCCCTCCCCCCATGTTGTATTTTCACTTCCGTTTTCAATTTGCTGTCTCGATCTTGACTGTAGCAATGAACCTGTCTGGATCTGCCAATTGCCTTTGTATGATCCTTATCATATGCTTTTTTTTGAGTGGTGTATTGTATGTTTACGAAATGATAAATAAAGTTTGCAAAAAAAAAAAAAAAAAAGCTGCTATAAGGGATCGCCTAGGATTGACTGTTTCTGAATATAGGCGGATGTTTAGGGCTACTATGTTGAGAGTGGGTGAAACACCCAGAGCTCTGAGTCAAAGGATCAGAGGACTAGCTCTAAAATGATTAAATCCTGAAGGGAAGAATGTGGAAATGGTTTTGGACACTAAAATGCTTGAACAATTCATGTTATCTGTGCCAAAAGACTTGCAAACTTTCCTAATACAGCAAAATTGCCAAAACCTAGGAGAGGCAACCATGTTATCAGAACGGTTCATGGAAGCCACGCAGGCTTGCCATAGAATGGGTGGCCCTCTGAAGGTTGGTGCTGAGGCAAGCTGTGCTGTATCAGAAAAGAAAATGATAAGGAAGAATGTTTATGAAAATAATATTGTACCTAACCAGGTTAAGAAGTGGGGTAAGAAGAAATGTTACCAATGTGGAAAATGGGAAAATTTGGAAAAGGAATGTCAGTTTCACACTAGTTTAATGGGTACTGGTTTAAAACAGCCTGAAGAAGGTTTCCTTTTGGTGGTTGATGTGCAGGGAATTACCACAAATGCTCTGTTAGACTCTGGGGCAGACCAGAGTATGCTGTCTAAAAGGCTTTGGAAGCGGATAGAGGCCCAAGAAAGATTTGAGCCTAGAACCCCTGAAAGCAATGTTTATATTAGATGCATTCATGGAGCTGCTTCATCATACCCCACATACAAGCTAATGGTTAAGGGCTTGGGAGTACAAAAGGAAATTCCGTTAGCAGTGGTTCCCAGGCTTCCATTTGATTTAGTCCTAGGAAGAGACTTGCCACAATTTAAACAAGGGTTAGTGAAAGGACTAGAGCAGAAGAGGGGCCTTGTATCCACCCGATCACAGGCTAAAGCAGGAAGCCAGGAGGAGGGGGAACAGGCAGAGTTATTAGGAGATTTACCCTCTCATGATGATTTAATAACCCCACCAACTGGGAAAGTAAGGAAAATGAAAGCACAGAAACGCCATGAGAGACTTTGCAGAGCACAGGGTAGGGCTGAGTTGGAGGCTGGCCAAGACTTACCCTGGGTGCCAGCTGAGCTAGTAGCAAAGTTTCCCAACTTTCCACAGGAACAGCGAGCTGATAAAGCTCTCACCCGAGCTTTTGAATATGCTCGAGAGGTCCGAGAGGATCTTCCCAGATTTATATTGGACAATGAAATACTATATAGAGAGAGTCAGGACCCCCGAAATGGGACCATACGTAAACAGTTAGTGGTACCCACAACTTTTAAGGGACTAGTGCTTAGACTTGTCCATGATCATCCAGTGGGAGGCCATAAATGGATGCAAGGAACGCTGGATCAAATACTAATACGTTTTTACTGGCCAGGTATTTTTAAGGAAACTGCCCAGTTTTGTGCTGCTTGTCCAGCGTGCCAGCGTATTAGGGCATCTCACCCACCGGTGGTGCCTTTAATTCCCACACCAATTATAACAGACCCAGTAGGACGCATTGCTATGGACATAGTAGGGCCATTAGTTAAAACACCCCGAGGTTTTCAATACATCCTAGTTATGGTAGATCAGGCAACCAGGTTTCCCTGGGCCATACCATTAAGGAATATTTCTGCCAAAGTGATAGCTTTAGAGCTAATCAAATTATTTTGTGAAATAGGGTTCCCCAAAGAGGTGTTAACTGACCGAGGATCTAATTTTGTATCCAAGTATTTAGCACAAGTCTGGGATGCCTTTGGCATTCAGCATGTAAAAGCCTCAGCCTACCATCCTCAGTCAAATGGTTTGATGGAGAGATTCAACCAAACACTCAAGCAGATGTTGAGAAGAGGCTTAGCAGGGGATTTAAAAGTATGGGATATGTTATTGGCTTTTGTCTTAAATGCCTGCAGGGAATGAATTCAAGTTTCCCTAGGTGTATCCCCGTATGAATTGATGTATGGTAGGGCCCCACGGGGATTGTTAGATATCTTGAGGGAGCAATGGCTAGATCCTGAACCAGAGAATCAGGAAGTTCCACAGTTCTTGCATGATTTGAGGGCACATTTAAAGAGGACTTCCCAGGTTGCAGAAAGAAACCTGCAGGACAGTCAAGTGCGCCAGAAACGGTGGTATGACAGGAAGGCCAAAAGCCGCCAGTTAACCCTGGGTGAAAAGGTGTTGGTACAGGTAGCGGGTACAGCGCCCAAGTTTGAAGTACAGTGGAAAGGGCCATGGAAGGTAATTAAACAGGTGAGCCCAGTGTCTTATGTGGTGGAAAACACTAGGGGGCATAGGCAAACCTACCACATAAATGTACTAAAATCTTGGAAAGAGAGGCCTGCACCTGATAATGTTTCTAGCACTAGTCAAGAAATAGGTGAGCTACCAGAGGATAATTATAATGCTCTCGCAGGTATTACGGACTGTAAGGCAGAGGTTTCACCACAAAAACCAGTCCATAATAACTTAAGCAGGGGGATATGTGATAAGGAAGCTTATCAAAGCTCAGGGAGTAATGACAAAAGAGGAAAATTTACTCTGATCAAGGGACCTGTGCTGGCAGGTTATAGAAATAAGACAGCTTGTTTCCCTAAAAGACTACATGTTCCAGAATGCACCAGTATGCAGAAAGTCCCTAGGGGAGCTAGAATGGAAAAGCATGAGTCTAATCAGAGAAAGCATTATGTCATCCCTAATCAAACAGCCTCTAGAAGAATGCTTAATCCACAACACCTGAAGACTGCAAGGGTGGAGTTGCAATCTAAGCCCTTTAAAACTAAAGGGGAATCTTCAGGGAGTCAGAAGAAGGAGAAGGGGAATCGGAAGGAGAATGAGAACAGAAGGAAGAACAACCGGAACTTGAAGGAACAAGGACAAGGAAGCAGACGGTCCAAGAGAGGAGCTCAGAGAAGTACCTATGCCTGGAGAGATACTTGGGGGAAAGAAGAATCTTCAGAGGACTGGAAAAAGCCAGAGGTCTGTAGATCCACAGCCAGGGACCCTCAAGCAACGCCTAGGAAGAGGACTGTTGCAGCTAAGGAAAAAAGGAGCCCAAATACCTCTTGGAGGACGTCTGGAGAAGAAATCCTGAGGTCCAGAGATACCAACTGGAGGACAGGACACAGAAGCTCTATTGCATACTGGCCAGAATACCAGAAGAAGCAGCCTGATGCTTGCCTGGATTCAGGTAGGAACTGTGGACGTTTCTCTAGCCTTGAGCAGTGCAAACAGCAGGGAAACAGTTTCTCTCCGTGTAGAGGTCAGTTCCTAAAGCCCTCTGAGTCAGACGGAGAAACTGAATCTATGCAATTTCAAGAGCAAGGTTTAATATCTGATACAGAGGATGATTATATGGACTGTTCTTTGAGTAGGTTGTTATTTTAGGAAAATCCTGAATTTAAGAGCAAACATCAAAAGGAAACATTCTAAGTATTGGCTTCCCATAAAGTTTTGTTGAAAAGAAAAAGCTTTTGGGAAAGTTTTGCACGTATGCTGAAATCAAGCTACTGATTGCAGTTAATTGTCACCTGTTGGTGGAGGAGAGCCCAGCACAAGCCGTGCACACATAGGATTAAAAAGTTCTTTTCTGCATGGAGAAAGTGAACTATGTTTTAATATAAAGAAGTTTTCCTCTTTGATTTGTTTTCCCCAGCACTGCTAAGGAGTTTATTAGCAGTGGCTGAAAGAAGCCTTTCTGTTCCATAAAGGACTTTGATTCTTATTTGCACAAGTTATTTCAGTTGCCTTATTTTGTGTTGAATAAAACCCTGGAGAAGTTATCTGGAAGGTGTTACCAAGCATATCTATGTGGGGGATAATCACCCCATAAATAAACTCTAATTTTATCTACACTCGACCAACTACAAGAGTTTTCATTATCTTAAAAAGGCAAGCTTTGTGTGAATGGACTTCAATAACCACAATCCTTTGCAAGAGAGTTAATTTGCATACTTGCCAATATGGTGGTACCTTCATAACAAGCACCCCCTTTTACAACGTATAGTGCGTATCTGCTACAGGAGAGAAGTGAGATGGGTTCGTGAAAGGTGAGAGAAGTGTCCAATGTTACGCCAAGGTAGCGGAGTGTGAGGACTATGGGGATTGTGATGTTGTCAAGAACTGGGGCGACTGTTGGACAGGGACTGCCAAACGTAAAACATACTGCAAGTGATTTGGCTAGATTGAGATGTAGGCAAGTAGTGGTGGGCCAGCTGCAGACCTGTGCTAAGCAGTTATTGAGTGCATAACTTTCCATAAATGCTATAGAAAATCAGCCCCTTAACCCATGTTAACATTTTAACATGGATTAGTAAATAACCCCTTTGGGCATCTAAGTTCTTTAAAAACTGAATTAACATAAGTAAGGAGTATGTTTACTAAATTGCTCTAACCGTTAGAGCGGGGAATGCTCTCTGCCCCCTCCCACCGCTTTGCAGCCCTAGGCCTGCCGTCTGCTGTCTGATTGGGGAACTTATTCCACCTCAGAGGTGGAATAAGTTCCCCGTTCAAGTCGTTGGCCCTGGACGTACAGGGCAGACATTGGCCCTATGCATCCAGGGCTGACAACCGCCCACCCTAACACCACCCCCGATCTGCCCCTTCCCCGCCCCCCATCTAACTTCCCCGTACAACGAGTGGGGAAGTCAGACGTGATCGGGTGGGGTTACGAATAGTGGGGATGGACGTCTATACCTGTTACTTGTTGCATGGAATGACCCCCTAAGTGTATTCATACTATTATATCTGAATGTAACTTGCTTTGAACTACTACTATAAAGATATGAACTAAATACTAATCTTGTTTATTAATCGGCACTTATATTTTTGCTGATTTTGAACACACAGATAAATCTAACTGGGTTAATACCCCATTCCAACACCCCTCCTCCCCTGCCAAAATGTGTTTGCCTTAATCATATTTGAATGTGTTCAGTCCAAAGTGTTCCGGGAGGATATTTTTGGTGTAGTTAATCAGCATGGATTTTCAGCTCAGACTGGCTAAATCTGACTGCACAAACATGATTGCACAAATAGCTGTTCTTAATCTAGACAACTAAATTTTGTTTGGCTAGATTTAAGTGGATTTTTAGCATGTCAATCATGTCTAGGTTATAAAGTCAAATATACACACACACATTACTGCATAAAATAGGGACTTTAGAAGTAGGAAAACATGCGTTGAATGTGGGTATGATCACTTACACCATGCCTATGTCTGGTGTAAATGATCACATATATCTTACACACATATGCCCATATTTTATAAAATAAGTATGTATGTACTCACTTCACCCAAGCTCCACCTTTATGAAAGTATGCACCATCGGCTTTCATGCACATACTTATAGAATATCCATTGGCTAATGTATACCCATTGATGCATATAAGTCACTGAAAATACATCATTTACATAGTAATATAGTAAATGACGGCAGATAAAGACCAGTATGGTCCATCTAGTCTGCCCAGCAAAGTGGCAAGAGTAGGTACACCTGCCGCTCCATGCAGGTCATCCCTCCCCATGTCTTTGTTTAGGGGTGTACCCACTGCTCCATGCAGGTCACCCCTATTTGTTGATTTATGAGAGATAGTTATGTTTATTGTTATTTTATCCTGTTACTATAAAGGGATCCACTGTGTCTGTCCCATGCCATTTAGAATTCTGTCACTGTATTTTTCCCTCCCCCTCCCCACCCCACTTCCATTGGAGGCATTCCAAGCATCCACCACTCTTTCAGTGAAAAAGTATTTCCTGATGTTACCTTTCAGTTTACCCCCTTTCAGCTTCATGTTATGCCCTCTAATTTTACAGCTTCCCAGTCTTTGAAAAAGATTTTCTTGTTCATTAATACCCTTTAAACTTAAAGGTCTGTATCATATCTCCCCTGTCCCTCCTTTCCTCTAGTGTATACATATTTAGGTCTTCAAATCTCTTCTCATACATCTTCTGGCACAGGCTCCAAATCATTTTTGTCACCTTCCTCTAAAGTTTCAAGTCTTTTTATATCTTATGTGAGATATGGTCTCCAATACAGAACACAATATTCCAAGTAAGGCCTCACCAGCGACTTGTACAGTGGCATTAGTACCTCCTCCTTTCTGCTGGTAATTCCTCTCTATATGCAACCCAGCATCCTTCTGGCTTTGACCACCACCTTGTCACACTGTTTTGCCACCTTAAGATCCTAAGAAAATCACTCCGAAGTCCTTCTCCTGGTCCATGCACACCAACCTCTTGCCCCCTACCGCACATTGATGGAGAACGTCTTTATGTAGCTCCTTATAAAATTACCCCCCAGAATGGGGAAAAAGGCTTAGTGAATCAGGCTCTTAACATTACACAGGAACATTAATAAATTACGGTTCATTTAATGCTACTTTCTACCACTATTCAAGGAACCAGTTATCGTGAGATTCCAGAATGGCAATGCTATGAATTTATGAGTGTTTCATATAGTTTCTGACTATCCATATTATGCCATTGGTCATACTCTGAACCAGGGGCAGCTCTATAATCTGACCAAGTGAGCCCTTGCACAAGACAGGAAATGCTCCAGACACTCAGCGCACCAGTGGGCTCAACTTCAACAAAGCCATGGGAAAGAAGGGAAACACTGTTCCTTCACACAGCTCTGCAAAGGTGAGCCAGGGCACCAGTCAGGCAACTGCAGGGCTCTTCCTCAGGGGGGCTTGGACTGGAATTGGCTGAGCAGGGCTGTTAATGGGCTGGACTGGGCTGGGCTGGGCTGGGGGGGGGGGGGGTTTAGCACTGGAAATAGTCGGATTGGGAGGGCTAGGACTAGAAATGGTCTGATGGGGGGTTAGGACTGGTAATGGACTGATGGGGGGGCTAGGAGTGGAATGGGCTGATCAGGTGGGGTTAGGATTCGAAATGGACTATGGAAATAGGCTGATGGGGGGCTAGGACTGGTAATGGGCTGATAAGGGGGGTAGGACTGGTAGTGGGCTGATGGGAGTGCTATCACTGGAAATTGGCTGATGGGGGCTAGCACTGGAAATGGGTGCTTAAGGGAGGCTAGGACTGGAAATGGGCTGATGAGGGGAGTTAGGACTAGAAATGGGCTGATGAGGGGAGCTAGGAATGGTAATGGGCTGATTAGGACTGGAAAAGGGCCGATTAGGACTGGAAATGGGCTATGACTGGAAATAGGCTGATGGGGGCAGCTAGAACTGGTAATGGGCTGATCAGGGGGGTAATGGGCTGATCAGGACTGGTAGTGGGGCACTTAATTGAGACTAGGACTGGAAATGGGCTGATGGGGGAGGCTAGGACTGGTAATGGGCTGATTGTGGGGGGGAGGGGGGTTTAAGACTGGAAATGGGCTGACTAGGGGGGCTAAGACTGATAATGTGCTTATTGGGGGGCTAGGACTGGAAATGGGCTGATCAGGGGGGCTAGGACTGATAATGGGCATATCAGGGGGGTAGGACTAGAAATGGGCTGATCAGGAGGCTAGCACTGAAAATGAGCTAGGACTGGTAATGAGCTGATTGGGGGTGCTAGGACTGGAAATGGGCTGATGGGGGAGGAGAGAGCTACTGGCACTGGAAGAAGACTGGGGGCTAAAACTGGAAATTAGCTGATGGGGGGAGGGGAGGAGATTACTGCTAGTCCTGGAAAAAAACTAGGGGCTAGGGCTACAAATGGGCTGATGCGGGAGATGGGAGAAAGGGACTGGAAGGGACTGGAAGGGAGCAGATGCTGAGAAGGTCTGCCAGGGGAAGGAGGGGGCAGGAAAGGAGCTGATGGGGAGGGGGCAGGAAGGGAGCTGACACTTGAGGATGGTACTGAAGGGGGGCTGGAAGGGAGCTGACACGGTGATGGGCCTGGTAGGTGGCTGGATAATGGAGAGGAGGCTGGAAGGGAGCTGACAAATGGAGATGGCACTGGAAGGGGGATGGACAGAGGGTAGGGTAACTGGAAGGGAGTTGAAGGGAGGGGGTGGAACTGGAGTGGAAGTGAGCTGATACCTTCAATGGTATTTGGACTAGAAGGGAGTGGACAGTGGAAAAGGAGGGGGACTGGAAGGGAATGGACACCAGAGGCAATCCTGGGAATGCAAGGCTGTTGCAATTGGAAGGTACTCGGAGGGGAGTACTGGAAAGGGGGCTGATACTGGGGAGGGTTACTGGGACTGGAAATAGGCTGATGGAAGGAAGTGAAGAAAACAAAAGAGATAAGAAATGGCAGCTAGACCATAGACCATAGAAAGAGCTAAGAGAAGAAAAGAAAGCAGAAGCCTCATATCAGGAACAGCATGATCAGAGAATAAAATGGTCAGACAGCAAAGGCAGAAAAAATAATTTCATTTTCATTTTAGTGATTGAACTTTGTGCTAACTGTATACAGTATTTTACACAGTATAGGGAACAGCATCTCTTATTTATCTGATGTTGTACTGCATGCAGAGTCTGGCTTCTTGGGGTTTCAGTTTAATTTTTATTTTTACTTTAGGTTGTAGTCACTTATTCTGTACTTGGTGAGGATCTGTGTTCTAAGTGTGTGACTGAGGCCAGATGTTCTGTTAACATGGAGTTTGTACATAGGGATCTATACTGTACTGTAGTAATTTGACTTGTTCAGCCTTTCAAATAGGTGTATAGATGTTCTAGGGCCTGCTGCAGTATTTATAGTGCTATTTTTTTCTGGGTAGGTCCCTTATATGAGTTTTGGAAGTTTATGCTGGTATGGTATGGTAGATTTGGCCTTGTAGATCTTAGGTGACCTATAGGGTTTTATATTATTTCACAGTATGCCTAGTACTGGAGAATGTTAGTGAGATGGCCAGAATCAGATTTTTTTTAAATATATTTAGTTTTGTGGGGGAATGTCCTACTTCTGCTCTGCACCCATTGTTGAAGGAGAGGTTTCTGTAGATGCAGAATATATATTCAACAAGGAAAAGTGACTCATTTATAATAGAATAAAATGAGTTATAATTTGGTTTTATAAACTGTGCTGTGGTTCTCACTTTTTCTTTTATTTCCTTGGTATACGAGCATCTTGCATTTCCTTTTTTTTAAAGGATATATTTACATTAACACCATGCTGGTCAGTACGCAGTTTCAAGAGTTATGGTGTGGTTGCTAAGCCCTTCTTGGTGTTTAAGATGGAGTGGGAGGTGTTATGTTGGTTTCACAAAGTCCCTCTTGTTTTTCAAAGGGTGGGAAGGGTTGTGTTGGAGTGTCAAGTCACTCTTGTTTTTGTGGAAGTGGGAGATGCTGCATGGATGCTGTTGAGCCCCTCTTGTTTGGCATATTTAGCAGCATGTTTCCTAGGCTCTGCACTGGTAACATATGAACATAAGAAATGCCATACTGGATCAGACCAAGGTCCATCAAGCCCAGTATCCTGTTTCCAACAGTGGCCAATCCAGGTCACAAATACCTGGCAGGTTCCCAAAAAGGCACACAGATTCCACAATGCTTGTCCCAGGGCAAGCAGTGGATTTCCAAGATCCTCTTTAATAATAGTTTATAGACCTTTCCTCCAGGAACTTGTCCAGACCTTTTTTAAACCTAGCTACACTAACAGTTTTTATTGCATCCTCTGGTAACTAATTCCAGAGTTTGATTACACATGGTCATAGGCTAACTGCAGGGAGGCAGTTACACCCCCTGGAGTTACCTCATTTCAACATGGCAAAATAGCTGCTGGTGTAAATAAGGCCACCCACTGAGTTGCACTCACGCTACTTGTGCTGAGCCATTATGTTAGTTTCTTCTGACAATGCAGATGCCTGTATGTGAGAGTTCTTTCTCTCACCTCATTCTGCAGTAAAGTATAATTTTGGGAAAGAAATCCTAACAATAATGGGTAAAAACATATTTTTGACTACTGCTGTTTTAGGGGAACTTTAATTGAGCACAGTAGGTTGCTGACTCCAGTGACCTCCTCAGCTTTAGAAGCTGCTAACACCTAATCAGGTGTTAGTGGGCCTGTTTCCTGAGTGCAGTTGAAGCCTGCATAAATAGGCTCCTGTGCCCTGCCCCTTTGAGGCTTTTCTAACCAGGGCTCCACACATCAAACAGTAAGTAAGGTTTTGAGGGTTTCTTTGTTTGGTTTGTTTTTATTACATTGCTAGCTCTCTGACTGGGAGCTCTTAAAAGGGTTTTGTGTATATTTTTAAAAGCAAGGTTACTTCATTTTTGCTGTTTTAGGTGAACTTTAATTGAGCACAGTAGGTTGCTGACTCCAGTGACCTCCTCAGCTTTAGAAGCTGCTAACACCTAATCAGGTGTTAGTTCCCGCCCTACCCACCCCGACTCCCACCCACCCCTAGTGAGCAGCCTTGCTTTATAGGGCGCCTCCCCTTTCACAAATCACAGTGAATTGGACCAGCACATTTGTATGTAATTAAAGTGTTTTAACTGCTTTTTCTCTATAAAGACAGCTGCGAAACCGGCTGGTACTTGGTAGATCTCTCTCTTTTGCTCTAACAGATACCTAAGCTCCACGAAAAGAACAATGGCTGGGAAAAATCGTATTGCTAAAGCTGTTGCTCCCGTTACAGCTTCTGCCTCGGTCCAGACAGAGGTCCTAATGCCGGTTGAAGGACCGGTTCCATGTGAAGGGTGCCTGCATGCTGAAGCTCTGAGGAAAGAGGTGGAGGAACTCAGAGAGGAGGTGGCGAGGCTGAGGAGCATTCAAGACAGTGAGAAGTACATTGATGAGATGCTACTTGCAGCAACCAAGCTCTCCAGCTCCGGAGAAGATGGGTGCCAACAGAATGTCGATGGTTGGACACAAGTCACCAGGGCCTGCAAAATCACCAATCCAACTTCTCCATCCCTTGAATTGAAGAACCATTATGCAGCCCTCGAAGTGGAGGAGGTGAAAGCATCCCTGGAAAGGGAAGAACCAGAGTTCAAGTACCCCAAAGTTGCGGAATCAGTCACCAGAAGGAAACGAAGGGTGGTGGTGGTTGGAGACTCTCTTCTGAGGGGTACTGAGGCGTCCATCTGCCGACCAGACTTGATGTCCAGAGAGGTATGCTGTCTGCCTGGTGCCAAAATCCAAGATGTTACGGAGAGTTTGCCGAGACTCATCAAGCCCACAGACTATTACCCAATGTTACTAATCCATGTTGGAACAAATGATACTGCCAGGTATACCTCGGAACGAATCAAAAGTGACTTCATGGCTCTGGGACAGAGGGTGAAGCAGTTAGGTGCACAGGTGGTGTTCTCTTCAATCCTCCCTGTTGAGGGTAAAGGCCAAGGCAGAGAGGCTCGCATCCTGGAGACAAATGCATGGCTGCGTGGATGGTGTCATCGAGAGCGTTTTGGTTTCCTAGACCATGGGATGCTTTTCCAAGGGTTGCAAAGCAGAGATGGCATCCATCTGTCCAAGAGAGGTCAACGCATCTTTGGTAGTAGACTGGCTAATCTACTGAAGAGGGCTTTAAACTAGATTCCTTGGGGATGGGTGAAGAAAGCCCCCAGGTAAGTGAAAGCCCCCAGGTAGGTGATACATTAAATACCTTTATGGAAATGGGTAACAGGGGTAACATATGGAAAGCAGTGTGTATTAATGCCCGTAGCATGGGAAATAAGATCCCTGAGGTTGAAGCTTTGGTGGGAGTGGCTGACTTGGATTTAGTAGCAGTTACAGAAACATGGTTCACAGAAAACAATGACTGGGATGTAACTATACCTGGCTATACTTTATTCAGGAAGGACAGGGTAGGAAGAAGAGGAGGAGGAGTGGCACTATATGTAAAAACTACTATTAAAGCTTTGGAATTACAGAGCTTAAAAGGGAGAGAGGAGGCATTGTGGGTTAAACTAGAAAGAGGGAAAGAGAAATCTATTTGCATTGGAGTGATATACAGACCTCCCTCACAAGAGGAAGAGGTGGACAGAGAGTTAATTGAAGACATACGCAGCATTGCTAGGAAAGGGGAAGTGCTACTGATAGGAGATTTCAATATGCCAGATGTTGATTGGCACATTCCTGCTGCAGTATCATCTAGAAGTAAGGAGATCCTGGATTCTCTACAGGGAGAACTATTCAGGCAATTGGTAACAGACCCCACACGTGAAGGGGCCATACTGGACTTGGTGCTTACCAATGGTGAAAGTGTTTCTGATGTTGTAGTGGGAGATCATTTTGCATCCAGTGATCACCAGATGGTGTGGTTCAGTATTAGGACTAGGGCTGTTAGAATCCATTCCAAGGTGAGGATCTTAGACTTTAGGAAGACTAACTTTGCGAAGATGGGCCAATACCTCAGGGAGTCGTTAGTGGGATGGGAACAGCTGGGGGATGTAGAAAAACAGTGGGCAAAACTGAAAGGGGGTATTTTAAGGGCAACCAACCTTTTTGTTAAAATGGTAAATAAAGGCAAAAGGAACAGGAGACCGCTATGGTTTTCGAAGGAAGTAGCTGAAAAAGTGAAGAAAAAGAGGGAGGCCTTCATGAAATACAAGAGATCACAGAGAGCAGAAGACAGGCATCTGTATTTGGAAAAACTTAGAGAAGCTAGCAAAGGAGTCAAGAAGGCAAAGATTCAAAAGGAGGAGGAAATAGCCAATGCAATAAAATGGGGGGATAAGACATTTTTCATATATATTAGTGAGAAGAGGAAGAGCAAAAGTGGTATTGTCAGACTCAAGGGTGCAGGGGGGGAATATGTAGAAGCTGATAAGGATAAAGCGGAATTGCTTAACAAATATTTTTGTTCTGTGTTCACAGATGAAGAACCAGGAGCAGGACCTCAGAAAACACCCACAAATAAGAACAGAAGCGAGGGACATCTTGAACTATTTTCAGAAGACTGTGTTCGTGAGAAACTAGCTCAACTTAAAGTAGACAAAGCGATGGGACCGGATGGGATACACCCTAGAATACTGAGGGAACTTGGGGACGTTCTAGCAACTCCACTGACTGACCTTTTCAATGCCTCGTTGGAGTCAGGAGTGGTGCCAAAGGACTGGAGAGAGGCTCATGTGGTGCCTTTACACAAAAGCGGAAGTAAGGATGTGGTTGAAAACTACAGGCCGGTTAGTTTAACTTCGGTGGTGAGTAAATTATTGGAAACGCTGCTGAAAGAGAAAATAGTGAGGTTTCTGGAGTCCAGCGGATTACAGGATCCGAGGCAGCATGGATTCACCAGAGGCAGGTCTTGTCAGACAAATCTGATTGATTTTTTTGACTGGGTGACCAGGGAGTTGGACCGAGGGAGAGCTCTAGATGTGGTGTATTTAGATTTCCGTAAAGCCTTTGACACTGTTCCTCACAGGCGACTTATAAACAAACTGAGCACCCTAGGGATGGACCCTAAAGTTACTGCTTGGGTTAGAAATTGGTTGGGTGGGAGGCGACAAAGAGTACAAGTAAATGGAGCTCACTCTGAGGAGAAGGATGTTACCAGTGGTGTGCCCCAGGGATCTGTCCTTGGTCCAATTCTTTTTAACATCTTTGTTAGTGATATAGCGGAAGGGCTGTCGGGTAAGGTTTGCCTCTTTGCGGATGATACCAAAATCTGCAATAGAGTAGACACCCAGGAAGGGGTAGATAACATGAGGAGGGATCTAGCTAAGCTTGAAGAATGGTCTAGAATTTGGCAGCTGGGATTTAATGTTAAAAAATGTAAGGTCATGCATTTGGGCTGCAGCAATCCAAGGGAGCAATACAGTATAGGAGGTGAAGTACTTTTGTCCACTAAAGAAGAGCGGGACCTAGGCGTGGTTGTGTCTGATGATCTTAAAGTAGCTAAACAGGTGGAAAAGGCGACAGCAAAAGCTAGAAGGATGCTTGGGTGCATACGGAGAGGAATGGCTAGCAGAAAAAAGGAGGTGATAATGCCTCTGTATAAGTCTTTGGTGCGACCTCATTTGGAGTATGGTGTGCAATTCTGGAGACCGCACCTTCAAAAGGATGTGAACAGGATGGAGTCGGTGCAGAGGGTTGCTACCAAAATGATTAATGGGCTTCATTATAAAGCATATGAGGACAGACTTAAGGATCTTAATATGTACACCTTAGAGGAAAGGCGGGATAGAGGTGATATGATTGAGATGTTTAAATATCTCCGTGGCATAAATGTTCAGGGAGAGAGCCTCTTTCAATTGAAAGCAAGTTCTGCTACGAGGGGACATGGGATGAGGGTGAAGGGAGATAGATTCAGGAGTGATATGCGGAAATATTTCTTTACGGAAAGAGTAGTGGATCCGTGGAATAGTCTCCCAGTGGAGGTGGTAGAGATGAGGACAGTAACTGAATTCAAGAAAGCATGGGACCAACACAGAGGATCTCTAAAGGCAAAAAGTGGACTGTTGTAGTTGTTATGGAAGGACAGACTAGATAGGCCATGTGGTCTTTTTCTGTCGTCATATTTCTATGTTTCTATGTTTCTATATGTCTGTTTTTAGTTTGTTCTATTATATTCCCTACTTGGTGAAATTCTATCTCTGTTCTGCATATGTGTGACTGAGGCTACATGTTCTGTTAGCATAGAGTTTCTTTGTAGGGAGCTGTAATAATCTGTCTTGTTCAGTTTTATGAATAGGAATATGGATGTTCTAGGGCCCACTGCAACATTTATGGTATTGCCCCTTTCTGGGTATGCTCCATGATGTGTGAGTTTTGGAAGTTAGTGCTGTCATGGAATAGTAGATTTGCTCTATGGGTCCTGTACTCTGGGTTCTTGGTGAGGTCAGCTTTAGGGTGTTGGTTTGGGGGGGGGGGGGTGTACTGGAATTTTTTTTTTTTTTTTAGATTTGCAGTTTTGTGTTCTTTACGCTGCCAGACTGAATTTTTAAATATTTTGTCAGTTCAGATTCAAGGAAATTTCAAATTTTAAGGGAATGTCTCAGTTTAATTTTGTTTAGTAGCCTGATATCTTCACCACTGCTGAATTCTGGACTTTTCCAGCTCTAGCACAATCCAATCCAGCATTTGAATTCATGGATACCAGGATTAGTTTCTCATTTTATATCATCCCTCCTCATCAATAATCTGGTCACAGGAAAATAAATCTGATGTGCATATACTTATAATGGTTTGATTGGGAGGGGGGCTGTGCAAGTGGCTGTTCATTAATCAAATTTAATGGTTTTATTATGTTTGTTTTATTGTAACATACTAAATTGCATGTGTGTATTTAGAAGCCACCTAGGATTTTAGATGGGTGGCATATACATTTAAAAATAAAGTATATTAAATTTATGCACATGATGCCGCAGTGAGTCTCTGAACGTGGCCCTGCATCACTGGGAGATAGAGGAAAGCAGAAACCTCTGATTGGGACCTACATGATCAGACAATAAAATGGCCAGACAACAAAGTTCAAAGAGAATTTTATTTTCAATGTCATTATCTGGCTTGGTACTATCTTTATATTTTATACAGTACATGGAACTGCATCTCTTTCTATTTCTCTGGTATTGCACTGCATGCAGAATCTGACTTCTTGGAGCTGCAGTTTAATTTTTATCTACATGTGTTTATTTTTAAGTTATGGTCACTTATTCTATACTTGGTGAGGATCTGTGTTATGAGTGTGTGACCCAAGACCAGGTGTTCTGTTAACATGTAGTTTGTATGTAGGGATCTGTACAGTAGTAACTTGAATTATTCAGCTTTTCAAATAGGTGTTTGGATGTTTCAGGGTCCACTGCTGTATTTACAGTGATGCTTTTTTTGGATGGGCTCCTTATGTGAGTTTTGGAATTTGGTGCTGATATAGTATGGTATGGTAGATTTTCTCTATAGATACTCAGCGACTTTGTTGTAGGGATTTGTATTAGTTCACAATATGCCTGGTACTGGAGAATGTTTGTTGTTGTTGTTATTGAGATGATCAGAATCAGATTTTCTTTTAAGATATTGAGTTCTGTGGGTGAATGCCCTGGTTTTACTCTGCACCCACTGTTGAAGGGGGTTCTGTGGATGCAAAATATATGTTCAAAAAGAAAAAGCAAGAACCACAGTGCGGTTTATAACAACAAAATAAAAATGAGCTATAATTTAGTTTTTTAAACTGTGCTGTGGTAGTTCCTTGGTGTGCAAACATCTTGCATTTCTTCTAGCTTTTTTGTTTGGTTCAGTCCCTGATTGGAGTTTTGAGAAAGCCCCTACCCCCCTCTAAGGGGGAGGGGGCACAATCTCATCATTCGCCTCAGGCAGCAGATTGCCTTGAGCCGCCCCTGCTCTAAACTCTGAACAACTTCAGTAATTGTAGTGTTATCAGCTAAGTTTCAAGAAATACATTGTAAATAAGATGTGATCAAGTGACTGAGATAGCCGATATAAAGACAGAATGTATATGGTCTTGAAAGCTCATCCAGAGTAATTTGTACAATTTCCATGTCAGTCTAATACAGTAAAAGCTATCACAACTTGCAAAGAATCCGGTAGATAAAAAAAATTCAGAAAAAACCCCCATTAGTGTTTGCTTTTGTTTTGTAGTCAAGTACAGTCGCACAGTCTGAACAGATTTACTACTTCCACTGTAATAAAAATCCAGACATTTGCTAATCAGCTTTAAGTAAAAAAAAAAAAAAAAAAAAAAATCTGACCTAGCAATTAAGCCCTTGTTTCTTCCCTGAGGAATGAGCTTAGGTTATGTGTATTCAGCCATTAATAACTAAGTAGCTCCAGGGTCAATTTTCAAAGACTGAGGTCTTTATTTAAAGAGTGTTAATGTTAAGACTCATAGCTACTGCATGTTAATGTGCACGAAGGTGGGCTTTACCTAACAGCCATGCAGAATACATGTAACTTGCGTGTGTGTTAGCATTACCATATAGTAACATATTCAAATTGCCCTATTAAACTGCATATGTATAGTAATATGCAGAAATATTTCTTTATGGAAAGAGTGGCAGATGCATGAAATAGTCTCCCAGTGGAGGTGGTAGAGATGAGGACAGTATCTAAATTCCAAAAACATGGGACAAACACAGAGAATCTCTAACAGTAAAAAGGGGACTATTATAATTGATATGGAAGGGCAGAATGGATAAGCCATGTGGTCTTTTTCTGCTGCTATCATGTTTCCAGGGCCGGCCCGTCCATTGAGCAAGAATGTTTTTTGCACAGGGCCCCGCGTTTCAGGGGGCCCCGCGAAAAGAACATTCTGCTTTTTTCAAAATTAAATAAAAAAAAAAAAAAGCTGGCTGCTACCACTGCTGCTGCTGCTACCACTGCTGCTGCCGCCGCGGCAGCGGCAGAATGGAGTGTCCCGCAGGGCCCCCTCTGCCCGGCTGAGTCCCTCCCTCCCTCCCTCTGCGACAGCTGAGCCCCTCTGTGCCGGCTTTCAGATTTGCGTCTCTGTTAAGCCTGCAGGGGCAGATGGGAAATTTGTTTGTAGTAGTACCTAATGTGTCTGGCGGTTGGCACTGGATTATAGTAATGTAGAAATCTTTTAGTCTTTCTTTATCCATACACTCATTAAGAGGCATGTTTACTAAAAGTTAGTATATGGTAACATTATGCAAATATTTATGCAAATGAGGCCTAATATGCAAATGAGGCCCCACACCGAGTCTCCGCACATGGCCCCGCACCCCCCTTGGGCCACCCCTGCATGTTTCTATATTAATGTTGGCTAGTATACCCCACTCCACTACCTAAGAAGGGTCATGTAATTCAGAAAAGTTACTACAAAACATTCTCTAATAAAAAATTGCAAAGGAAAAAATGGATCTCAGTGCAATAAACATGTAAATCATTTCTTTAAAGAGCTTTTTCAGAATCTGTGATTTTGAAGAGCCCTACACCTGAAGTCAACATTGTGAGTGACAAGTTTTTACTGAGATCTTATTTTTCCTTTGTAGTCTTTAATCAGAGAATTTTTTGTAGAAGACTTTTAGCAAAATATCTCTAGTACTCCTTTTTTTGTGTATGCAGGGAAGTTAACCACACAGGAGGAAGGGTTAATGTTCACTGGACCCAAGGCTGGTGCAAGGGCACGAGGTGCCTTGGCAAAATGTCGCTCTTTGCACTCCCTCTGCTTCCTCCACCGCTCTGATTGCCACCGTTGCCACCCCTTACCAGGACATGCAGAGGAGGCAATGCTTTTAAAACAGCACCAAAGTGCCGGAGTTACCTTCAGCTTTGGTGCTGTGGCGCTGTTGTGCTTCCCCCTGCTCTCTTCGATTCCACTTCCTGTTTGCATGGGGGTGGAAGTTGCATCCGCCCCCATGCAAAAGGAAGTGAAATAGTACAAAGTTTTATGCAACTCTATTCTATTTTTAATTCATTAGAATTTGTGTTATATTGTTCTCTGTAAACCGCTTTGATTTCAAAAGCGTATATCAAACCTGTCATAAATACATGTAAACTGCCTAGAAAATGGCAGTTGTAAGTTCAATAAATTAAGTGAAATAAAACAATTGCAAATACTATTATCTGAAATTACAGACAGCGCATATTTGTTTAATTTATAAAATAATATTGTATAAAATTATATGCTATAAGATATTTAGGCCAATATCCAACAGGATGGGCGCTGCTTAACTAAATACCTTATGCCTATCCATATTAGTAAGGCCCAAAATATGTGGTGATGATATTACATAGATATCTGTATATCTTTATCCACATAATTTTAACAAATAAATTATCCATATAACTTTATCTATATAACTTTTTATCAGTATGTTATTTATTTAAAATTAAGACTTACTGCTCCTTTCAGACTTAGGGGGCTAGTTACTAAGGAGTGCTAATATTAACGTGCACTAATTCACCTGCACTAAAATAATGCATATTAAGAGCATGATTCCATTATGTGCACGTCCAGCCCATGGACAGATCTAAATAAAAAGCAGGCCCCTTTGAATGTAATTCTGCATCCGCTGTTCTGGACGTGTACCTGCTGACCCCACACCCCTCGGGGAAAACGTGCATATTCTAAGCTGCTCATCACAGACAGTAGTTAGCTGATGCACACTAGACATAAATGCCAATGAGAAATGACAGCTACTCCAACTAGACCATATACCAGTCCCCCTCATGCCCTGAAAAGTGCTAGGTAAGCCCAGTGCACCCCAATATGGTATACAAGGTTGTAAACTTGAACATGCATGTAAGGTGCAGCAAGGTGAAAGGAGCGAAGTCTGGAGTTAGCAATAGAAGAGAAGGGCACAGATAGAAGCGATTTGCCAGAAGAGCGAAGTTTCCGAGGGGGGTGTAAGGAGAGATAAGAGAAGAAATGCGGTCATCCATATGGTCCAGGTATTGGCCAAGCTTTCATGTCGCCCCTGAATTGCAGAGGAGCAGACCAGATCCATCCAAGCATCCCTCAAACCACACATACACCTTCACTTTCTACCAAAAAAGAGGCCCTGAACCTATATATAACAGCTATGACATAACAAATGCATGGGGTATCGGGACTACAAATATAATCTCTGTTTCTTACCCAAAAAATAATCTTTTCCTTGCTCTATCCCATATTATCCCTACATCATCAGTCCCATTTTGCTGAACATGGGAATTGTTAGGATCCCACAGAATGGCTTCTTTAGCACAAACTGCACATTAGTACATAGCCAGAATTAACACTATTGCTCTTCTTAATATTTCTGAAAGAGTGTTTATTTATGTCTAGACTTTACAACATTTCCTCATCTCTGCTCCCTGTACCTTACGACTGCATCTTGTGTTTTTCCAGACTACAGTCACCCCAATTCAAAACATACTTGTCACAACTATTCTTAATATGGGCCGCATTGCAGAGAAGAGCAGCATTTTTTCTAAATCTTAGTCATTCCACGTTTCAGCAAGAATAACATGGACATATCAAGGAACCACTCAATACGTACTCGGGCCTTTCCTGAATATGTTTTCTATATCTCTGTGGCTGACCACACCCCCATTCTGTCCCTTCTGGGCATGTTTTGAGATCCCCATGCTAGCGCTGTGGACGTGCATGTCAGCAGTGTTCCAGAATACGGTCTGGGATGTTTTCGGCACATGAACGTCCCCGCCGCACATACAAAACATATTATTCATGTTCTGGAATGACCCTCTAAGGAAATTAACATTAGCATACCTTAGTAACTCATAGCATTTATTTGAAGAGTAGCCTAATGGTTATAGCAGCAAGCTAAGAACAAGGAAGCCAGGGTCTAAATCCCACTGATGCTGCTAGTGAGTTTGTGCAAGTCACTTAAACCTCCATTGCCTCAGGTAGAAAATAAGATTTTGCACCCTAGGAGGACAGGAAAATGCCCAGTGGCCCCTTTTACTAAAGCACAATAAGTGGTTACCATAAGGTGCCGCATGAAATAAACCCCAGCAGTAACCGCTACCGAGGAGCAAGTGCAGACAGTGCAGTGTAAAATCCGCACTGTCTGATCTTGAAGAGGCAGGATAAGGGAGGGACTGAAGTGGCTGCAATTACTACCACCTTAGAGATGCAAGTAATTGCATCCATGCAATGGGCAACCAATACCCCACTGACAATCCAGCCCCCCTCCTCGAGTAATAACCTCCCCTTGGCAGTACCCCCCCCCCCATGATCCTTCCCCCAGGGAGATCCCTCCTCCTGAGATTCCCACCCACCAAGTGGTACCCCTTTCCAGGACCACCATGGCCAAAGAGCCTTCCAGCCATGGAGGGCCTTCAAAAGACCCATGAACACCATAGTGGCAAAACCCATCCATATCCTCCCCCTCTGGCACCCACCTGAAGGGTTCTACCAGGTTCCCCCTGTTAGTCTAAGGGGTGATAGGGGCAGAAGAGGTCCCCCTCCACTTCTGCGCCAGCTCAGACAGTCTTCAAAATGGCCAGGATCACCTCATGCTAGTCTTATGGTACTACCATTAGGAGTGGGTGTCAGGGAGGTGGGGGAGGTGGGGGAGGAGTGCAGTGGGAACGTGGAGGTGGTTATCCTACTGTGGTGCTGTTGGGTCCCTCTGCAGGGCCTCCATGGTGTGAAGGCTTTCCGGATGGTCCTAAAATGGGGTACTACTTGGAGGAGAAGGATCTCTCTCGTGTGGAAGATCATGGGGGGGACTTACTAAGGGAACTATTGCTTGAAGGGAGGGCCAAATCATCAGAGGGGGTGCCTGATCAGCCCTGGTCTGTGTTTGCTGTCTTGGCATGGAATGAAAATGCTCCTGTGCCTCTTGCCAAGGCAGGGAATGCAGGGACATGCAGTATATGTCTGTCCTGTGTGGTAAATGCAGGGTAGCTGCTGGGCACAACCCCTTGTCCACTCAACCCTGTATTTATTGTCTCCCTCAGCCATTATGCTCAATCATCCGCGCACAAAACATCCATTTCCATATTTATGTAGATGACATAATGATCTATACTCCACTTAACACCAGCAAGCCAACATATGGTGGGAAAAAACCCTTCTTCTCAGACATATCCCTATGATTAACTAACAACTCCTTAAAAATAAACTATAAGAAGACAGAAACAGTATTCATAAAAAAAGACACCAGTTTCCAACCATTGACATCCATAACCCTAAATTACATAAACGTGCATGTACAAAGGTAGGTACCTAGCATTATCCTCGACCAGCAACTCACCTTCAGACCTCACATAATTAACTTAGCAAAGCAAATATATCACAAAAATCAGAACTCTCCATCATCTCCGCCCCCTGTTTAACCCATCCAACCTCCGCATAGCATTCCAGGCAATCATAATACCCCACTTTGACTACTGGAATTCAGTCTACCAAGATCTACCAAAAGCCACTCTGCTTCCACTAATCACTGCATTGCACACCACTGCATGCACAATTCAAGGTGCGTCAAAGTATGAGCATATAACTCCTATCCTCAAACAGCTCCATTGGTTGCCTCTACCAAGCCGCTTATTCTACAAAGTCCTACTTCTGACTTTCAGGATCATCGATAATCAATCCTCTCATTATCTACAATCTCTTCTGAATGCCACCAAAAAGGCAAAACAACATAAACATATTAAGCAAACCACAAGAAAAAAACAACAGCACCCAGTATGCTTGCAACTGGGCATTTGAACTGTTTGCATCATCCCTCTGGATCTCTCTCTCCAGAAACCTCCAATCAACAAATAACCTGTCCAAATTCAGAAAACTGCTCAAAATACATCTATTCAATGAACATTTTGGTCCCATTACGTAATCTTCCTCCCCCCTCAGCATCCGTCCATAGTCCCAAAGAATGAGCAGTCGACCTTGTATGTAACGTAATTGCCCCTTCCATCCAGCTATTAAAATGTATATAAGCTATACCATTCTATGTAATATCTCTAGCATAAATTACTTGCTCTGTAAATAGGTTCCATTGTTCTATATATAACAGTTTGTTGTAATGTACATCGCTTTGCTTGGGTGAAAAGCAGTATTAAAAAAAAAGTCAAATAAATAAATAAATGTATGTATTTACTTGTTCCATACCATTGCTTCTTGTTCATTCAAACACGTTCCATGTAACTTGAGTTGTGTGCACTTGTTAGCATGTAAATTGCATTGATAAAATGGTATATAAAAAAACAGCTAAATAAATACATTGAGTGAACTGGCTTTGCACTTACTGCGTGATTTTTATGTTATGGATTATGTGTGTATTTTTGTAATCCACCTAGAGGTTTGGATAAGAAATGTTTTTATATAAATAAATAAAAAAATGTACCTGAATGTGCATAAGAACATAACATAACATAAGAAGTGCCACACTGGGTCAAAACAAGTTCTATTAAATATCCTGTCTCCAACAGTGGCCAATCCAGGGCACAAGTATATGGGCAGGTTCAGAAAAGGTATACCGATTCCATTCTGCTTATCCAATTGGTAAGCAGTGGATTTCCGGGGACCTCTTTAATAATGGTTTATGGACCTTTCCTCCAGGAACTTGTCCAAACCTTTTTTAAACCTAGCTACACTAACAGCTTTTACTATAGAGTTTGATTACGCATTGAGTGAATAAATATTTTCTCTTATTAGTCTTCAATGGGTTACATTGTAGCTTCATTGAACGTCCTCTAGTCTTTCTACTTTTTTGATGGAGTAAACAACCAATCTACTTTTACCTATTCTACTCCATTTATGAATTTATATACCTCTATCATGTCTCCTCTCAGCCATCTCTTTTCCAAGTTCAAGAGCCCTAATCTTTTAAGCCTCTCCTCATAGGAGTATTCTTCCATCCCTTTTACCATTTTGGTAGCTCTTCTCTGTACCTTTTCTAATTCCACTATATCCTTTTTAAGATATGGTGACCAGACTCGCACACAATATTCAAGGTATGGTCATATCATGGAACAATAGAGAGGCATTATAATATCCTTTGTTTTATTTTCCATTCCTTTCCTTATGTTTCCTAGAATTCTATTTGCCTTCTTGGCTGCTGCTGCACACTGGACAGAAACTTTCAATGTATTATTCATGATGACTCCTGGATGATGGTTCCTAATGTGGAAGCTTGCATCGTTTAACCATAGTTTACATGCAATTCGCCTTTAACTACTACAGAGAAGGTGTGTGATAAATAGAAGAAAGAACAAGTTATTCAGATAGCACCTGAATATCACTCCACACAGCATTTGACCTAGCCTCCAGAATTCCCCTGGACCCTTTTCAAGTAATATAAATATATTCTGGTCATATATTGACATGCATGACCAAAATATATCATTGAACTAGCTAATTTTCAAAACAAAGCACTTATGGTCAGCTTCTCCTATGGTACAAGGAATATATAGGAATATCCCCCTGAGGAAGCGATTGCAGTGAAACTATGAGGAGCTTGAGGTGGAGAACTGTGAGGCTTTGTAGTTTGCATTAGAAAGGACACTTAAAAGCAGTTGTAGAGAAAATATTTGAGAAATGTCTTGAACGTTTGTGGGTATGCAATGATGAATATAAAAGAGTGCAGCAAAAGGAGTTTTTTTTGGCATTGTGTTGGTTAAAGCATTCCTCAGTACTTACCAAACATATGTTTTATCAGTGAGATGGGAATCATTTATGCTATAGTGTTTAAAGTGAAACAAAATTGACACATACGTGGCTTAATAATTTAAGATGGAGGAAAAATAGTGATTATAGCAGTTAGATAAAAATGATTAAATAGACTCTAAAAACAATCTGTATACATGTGAAGGCACATTTTAGAAATGACGTCCGAAAAGGCCAGTCATGTCCGAGTTCAGGCATGATTTCCGAAATATGAATGAACCCAATATGGACATCTTCAAGGACGCCTACATAGACGTTCCCATAGCAGTATTGCAGACAGGTGACAGGTCCCAGTAACCGGGTAGCCGGACCCGGCGCTTCCCAAACTCCAGCCCCCCATCCACACCCCCTATGGTAAAAGACCACAGACAACATTTTTCATGGTAACAAACTGGTCGCAGCTTTATTTCCAACAGAAACGCATTAACATTAATGCCAAGAATACATAACTATACCAACCCAGCAGAGCGATGTGCCGCCAGCCATGCTAATAGCAAAGCAGCCCCGCCTCCACTGTGGCCGCGGACCCACCAACGGCCGAGCTCACCCCACCCCTATCCGACTTCGCCATATTACTAGCAAAAGTCTTCCAGGGGTTATCCGGGCAAGGGCACCCCGCTCCCACCCCAAGTGGCATAAGGCTGCGGACCCCGGAAACCTCCAGGATCCTGCAAAGACACCCCCCCCCCCAGCTGCGACACCCCTCTATCTCCCCCCCCCCACCACACCACAGTAGAATGGGCGGGCGGGCGGGACACCGCGCCGACAGCCTACGCATGTGCTCCAGGCTCGCAACAGAAGCAGGAGCACATGCCTGACAGGCCCCCCTGATTGGCTCCGCTCGCCACGTGCACCCGCGGAGCCAATCAGATTAAATGATGCCAACGCTCTCTATGGCGCGCGCCTCAGATAATCCCCCCCTCCCACGCTTGCAGGGTCCCACGCCTAGCCGGCACCCAGTTACGCTCGGGCGCCGGGACCCTGCCCACGCCCTGCTTATATAGCAGAAAGAGAACTGAAAGCAGAAGAGGTAGAACTGCAACATAGGTGTCCCCAGTTCTTGTTAAAGGTTGTCATGATTACAAACAGCATTGTCTCCTTTACACCCTTTGAGGAGTATACCGATGCTTAGTTATGCTCTAGAACTCAACAAAAAAAAACCCAGTTTAGTGATAAATAAATAATACTCTCACAAAAATCACCAAAGTAACTCCCAAAAAGTGACAATTTTGTTTTTTGTCGGATACCACTGAAAAAGGCACACACTTTATACTTAGTGCCCTCCCTTCAGTTGTCTCCCTTTAAAATTAAACATTAAAAAGTTCAAAGCTACTTAGCTTAGCAACAATGCGATTTCCTCACTCGCTTCAAATCCAAGTAGAAGGTTAGCAGCAACTTGACTCAACCATCCAAATGTAAATGCAGGTCTCCACGCACAAATGCAGGTCTCCACGCACGACGTGCACGTTTCGGGACGAATGCCCCTTTATCAAGTGCCAGCAGAAATTAGCTCAATTATTACAAGTGCTGTCTTCCAAACTTTTTTCAACTGCCATACAACGCTGTAATTCAACCAACAGCTGATTCTTTAAAAGGGCAGAAAAACTTGTAATTGGCTATTTCGTAGCTTTCTATCAAGACATCAACCAATGAGAATGAAGGGGTATCCCACTGTCTAAGGGAATCCCTTCGTCTCTTGGATGACTTCACATAAGGCTGGACCAATCAATCTCTTTATTGAGACCCAGAGGGTGCACAGATTGTAAACGATAGATCCACCTCTGTTCACAATGTTGAAGCTTGCCAATCCGATCTCCTCCCCTGGGATCAGGGGGGATATAATCAATAATGGACCATCGAAGATCCGAAAAATCATGGTTATGTTGCAAACAATGCTCTACAATCGGGGCTGATTCAAGTTTGCGTCGGAGCCGCGATGCATGTTCATTCAACCGTATTTTGGCCATCCATGTCGTTCTGCCAAGAGGGGGCTTCCTTTTGGGCAGTTTTTACGATTGCGCCATATTTGTTCATCTTTGGTGGACTTTAAGCTACAAGCAGCTGATTTGCGGAGGAGACTCCTTAACCGGGGTTATCCGCTTAATGTTATTGAGGTGGCGTATCGTCGTGCCTTGCATGTGCATAGAGAGTGGATTTTGGGTGACCAGCGGGCAAATGGCCCTGATACATCTTCACAATCTTTTGTCGGTATTTTGCCGTAAATGACTTCGAGTTCTACTGTAGTGTCTATTCTTAAAAAACACTGGTCTATTCTATCCTTACATTCTTGTTTTCAAAAACCTCTTATGGTGGCCTTTACTCGTGGTGCTAATTTGGGAGATCTGTTAGCCCGAACAGCGACTCTGGAGGATAGATCACCTGTTCCACCCTTGCTACATAATGGACATACTGTGTGTGGAAGTTGTTTACATTGTGCCTCTTCATTAACAGGTTGTACATGGTTACATCCCTTAACTGGCCAAATGATCAAGTGACGGTGGGAAACGGATTGTACTTCATCCTTTGTGCTTTATGTTATACAGTGCCTGTGTCCTCTCGTGTATGTCGGCAGAACGACACGGATGGCCAAAATACGGTTGAATGAACATGCATCGCGGCTCCGACGCAAACTTGAATCAGCCCCGATTGTAGAGCATTGTTTGCAACATCACCATGATTTTTCGGATCTTCGATGGTCCATTATTGATTATATCCCCCCTGATCCCAGGGGAGGAGATCGGATTGGCAAGCTTCAACATTGTGAACAGAGGAGGATCTATCGTTTACAATCTGTGCACCCTCTGGGTCTCAACAAAGAGATTGATTGGTCCAGCCTTATGTGAAGTCATCCAAGAGACGAAGGGATTCCCTTAGACAGTGGGATACCCCTTCATTCTCATTGGTTGATGTCTTGATAGAAAGCTACGAAATAGCCAATTACAAGTTTTTCTGCCCTTTTAAAGAATCAGCTGTTGGTTGAATTACAGCGTTGTATGGCAGTTGAAAAAAGTTTGGAAGACTGCACGTGTAATAATTGAGCTAATTTCTGCTGGCACTTGATACAGGGGCATTCGTCCTGAAACGTGCACATCGTGTGTCGAGACCTGCATTTGTGCGTGGAGACCTGCATTTACATTTGGATGGTTGAGTCAAGTTGCTGCTAACCTTCTACTTGGATTTGAAGCGAGTGAGGAAATCGCATTGTTGCTAAGCTAAGTAGCTTTGAACTTTTTAATGTTTAATTAAAAGGGAGACAACTGAAGGGAGGGCACTAAGTATAAAGTTTGTGCCTTTTTCAGTGGTATCCGACAAAAAACAAAATTGTCACTTTTTGGGGGTTACTTTGGTGATTTTTGTGAGAGTAGTTATGCTCTAGAGCAGCAATAGATTTCATCGTGGGCCTTGACATGCCAGATGTTTCTGAAATCAGGAGCACAAATCTAGGTTCAGCGGACCACTCTAAAAACACCCCTGCCACACCCACCACCATATTTAGACTCGCATATGCCAGGGACATCTCTAGACCTTCCTATTAAAATGGCTCTAGGGATGTCTCTGTGATTTGGAGGTCGGCATGCATGTTTTCGGACATCCCCATATTGCAAGGTTTTGTAGGTAAAAATGTTACTTTTTGCCACACTGAATATCCTATATCTTGGTAAAACCAATAATCAAATAGTCTTCCTACAAATAAAGTCTAAATGCTAATGCAAAATCCTCAATGGTATGGTCCATCAGATGGCCATAGGCAGCCTTACATAAATCAAGATGCCATCCACAGCATACATTGATGTGAAGGCATATCTTAGATGTCTAGGTCATAATGTACATAGTGATGATGGTATTTTAGGAACAGCTCTGCTAAAGATGGAGCTGTTTCTAAAATACAAATAAAGAGGGACAGGAACACATGGGGAATGGCACTTACAGGTAGTGGGAGGTGCATTTTACAGATTTACACTAGGTAAAATGACAGAGGAAACCCGGCAACTTACACGTGTAAGTGCCAGCATTTTACAATACCACTGCATTAACTGTAAGATGATCTTAAAGTAGCTAAACAGGTAGAAAAGGCGACGGCAAAAGCTAGAAAGATGCTTGGGTGCATATGGAGAGGAATGGCTAGCAGAAAAAAGGAGGTGATAGTGCCTCTGTATGTCTTTGGAGCAACCTCATTTGGAGTATAGTGTGCAATTCTGGAGACCGCACCTTCAAAAGGATGTGAACAGAATGGAGTCAGTGCAGAGGGTGGCTACTAAAATGGTTAGTGGTCTTCATTATAAAGCATAAGAGGACAGACTTAAGGATCTTAATATGTACACCTTAGAGGAAAGGCGGGATAGAGGTGATATGATTGAGATGTTTAAATACCTCAGTGGCATAAATGTTCAGGGAGAGAGCCTGTTTCAATTGAAAGCAAGCTCTGCTACGAGGGGACATGGGATGAGGGTGACGGGGGATAGATTCAGGAGTGATTTGCGGAAATATTTCTTTACGGAAGGAGTGGTGGATCCGTGGAATAGTCTCCCAGTGGAGGTGGTAGAGATAAGGACAGTAACTGAATTCAAAAAAGCATGGGACAAACACAGAGGATCTCTGAGGGTAAAAAGGGGACTGTTGTAGTTGTTATGGAAGGACAGACTAGATAGGCCATGTGGTCTTTCTCTGTCATCATGTTTCTATGTTTCTATTTTCCCAGGAGTTAATGCAGAGCACTGTCTACTAACATGTGCTATACTAGCGAACTCATTAGTGAATCCATGCTAATTGCAAGGACCGTAGTTAACATGCAGTGTTTACCCCCACACTAACTGGATCTCTTCTTCCTGTGCCCTTCTCTTCCACTGCCAACTCCAGACTTCGGTCCTTTCACCTTGCTGCTCCTTATGCCTTGAACAAACTATCTGAGTCTATGTCAGGCTTCATCTCCCCTTTTCATATGCAGGCTGAAAATTCACCTCATCGAGGCTGCTTTTGGATCCTGATTCACTTAGTCTCCTATATGTTTCCTTACCATTCCCCTAGATATATCTTTGTCCTCAGCTGTTGTATTGTCTGTCTTAACTAGACTGTAAGCTCTGATGAGCAGGGGCATCTTTTCCATATGCCTGTGCAGTGCTGTAAATGCCTTGTAGCACTATATAAATGATTAGCAATAGTAGTAGTATGCCCACTCCCTGCCTCTAAGCCCATCTACTTGCTTCTCTAACGCACAATTCACAATTAGCAGCAAAATTTGGCTACGTTGTCATGGCCTCAGACTAGCTGTCATTGCATGTCTCAGCGGATCTTCAACGCATGACAGCGCATGACAGCACGCACACTGACAGCTAGCGCCTTTTAATGAAAGGCTCCCTTAATCTGTAATTACAAGTTACTATTTATTTTAAAGGGGTAAGATAGTTTCATATATTCCAAGCTCATTCTTCTTAGCTAGGAATTTTCATATTTAAGGCTAGCTGGTTTCCTTTTTCACATTTTCACTTTTCCTATAGACAAATAATGGTACAAGACTGATGAATGTGGATTTTCTAGCAATGGGTGTCCAGTCAGAAACAATGCTCTTGGGAAGCAAAATCATAGAAGACTCAGTCACTAGTATTTTTCTTAAGGCAGCATAGCGAACAGTACAATACCATTTGAATTTATGCATGGCTTTCTTACAAATATAATCATTAAAAAAATCTGTAGAATATTACAATTGACAACAAAGAAAAAGAACGAAACGGAACAGAACGCAGAAAGAGATGGATGGCAAGAAAGTCATGCAGGGTAGGATAGAAGTTTGAATAGCAGAGTTCACACATCTTTTGAGAAAAACAATGGAGAACTGAAAGATAATTGATTCAAATCAAAGGCATAGGAGAAAACAAAAGTTTCCAGTGGATAGGAAAAGAAAAAAAGTATATATATATATATATATATATGTTACCCTCACTTGGTTTGCAGCTTGTCATGCTGTGAGGGCTTGTGTGCATCAGTGATGCTGAGGACTAAGCTATCGGTAATTTAACTATTGGCAGGGTCTCCCAAGATGGACAGGTCTCAGCTGAGGTTCCAGACCAAGACAAACCACCAATCTGGGCAGCAGTAGAATGGGACAGTGTTGGCGACAGAGGATCATATTTCTGTGACAACAACAACACTAAAATTAAACTGCGCGAAGGAAAGGCCTGGCAATCTACTTCTGCATCTTGCCTTCAAAACCCAATGGATAGTCACAACAAAACAAATTGCACTAAAGTGCTAGAAGATGAGTCCCCCAGGTTGGAAGTCACTCAAATAGCTACTGGGGAGGAGCTAAAGACTTTAAAGCCAGCATTTATGATGTGGTTGGATCAAAGCCCTCAGGAAGTCGGACTGCTGATATAGCTGCACATGAAATGAGAGTCAGAAGCTGTAAAGATGTCCTTCATATTGTGACATGGAATGTACGAAGCATGAAACAAGGGAAGTTGGAGGTGGTCAAGATTGAAATGGAATGTGTACAACTTGGTCTGCTGGGTGTCAGTGAACTGAAATGGACTGGCATCGGGCACTTTATACCAGATGATAACATTGTCTACTATGCTGGACATGAAAGACAAAGAAGAAATGATGTTGCATTTATAATAAAGAAGAAACTTGCAAGAACTGTAATGAAATACAATGCAGTCAGTGAACGCTTAATCTCTATTTGTCTATGAGGAATGCCCATCAACACAACTATAATTCAAGTATATGCCCCAACAACAGCTGCAGAAGAGGATGAAAATTGAAGAAGTCTATGAAAAAGAACAAGCTTAAATTGATAGAACATGCAAACAGGATATCCTGATAGTCATAGGTGACTGGAACGCAAAGCTGGCAACAAAGAAGAAGGCAAAGTGGTTGGAAAATATGGACTTGGCAACATAAATGCAGCTGGGGAAAGACTGATAGAATTCTGCAAGACCAACGATCTATTCATCTCAAACACCTTCTTCCAGCAACATAAGCAGCAACTGTACACATGGACATTACCCAATTGATTGTACAAAAATCAAATTGACTACATCTGTAGAAGTCAAAGATGGAAAAGCTTTATAACATCAACAAAGACAAATCCTGGAGCTAACTGTGGTACAGATCACCATCTACTAGTATGCAAACTCAAGCTAAAGTTGAAAAAGAGCAAGCCACTCATGAATGTAGCAAAATATGACCTTGAGAATATACCACTGGAATTTCAAGACTGCCTGCAAAATCAATGTGCTGCTTTAGATACAAGTGACAGAGCTCCAGAAGAGTTATGGAATGACATCAAGAAGGTTGTGTTGGAAGAAAGCGAGAAGTCTCTACAAAAGGTGAAAAAGTAAAAACAGCCAAAATGGATGACGGAAGAAACTCTGAAAATTGCCCAGAAATGCAGAGAAGTTAAAGCCAGAGGAGAAAGAGAGGCAATCACAGAACTCAACAGAGATTTCCAATGTGCAGCAAGACAGGACAAGGAAAAGTACTACAATGACACAGGCAAAGAAATAGAAGCAGAAACTATTAGAGGAAGAACAAGATCAGCTTTCCTAAAACTACAAAGAAAAAATTCCAGCCTCAAACTGGAATGTTACAAGACGCTCAAGGATCTATGTTGAATGATGCTGAGAAGATCAAGAAAAGGTGGAAAGAATATACAGAGCTTTTATATGATAAAGATCAAATGGACCAGCAGCTGTTTCAACCCATACCTTATGATCTGGAACCATTGGTGATGAAGGAAGAAGTCAAAGCAACATTGAAAGCCTTATCAAAGAACAAAGCACCAGGTATTGATGGCATTCCCATAGAAGTATTACAGCAATCTGATGTAGCTGTTACCTTACTTACAAGGCTCTGCCAGGAAATTTGGAAGACAACATCATGGCGAACTGACTGGAAAAGATCTGTGTTTATACCAATACTAAAGAAAGGTGATCCAATTGACTGTGGAAATTATCGCACAATCGCTCTGATCCCACATGCCAGCAAGATTCTATTGAAAATTATTCAACAGAGAGTACAACCATACCTGGAACAAGAACTACCTGAAGTGCAAGCAGGATTCAGGAAAGGGTGAGGAACGAGAGACATCATCGCGGATGTGAGATGAATCCTTGACAAGACTAAAGAATACCAAAAGGATATCTATTTGTGCTTTATTGACTGCAGCAAGGCTTTTTACTGCGTATACCATGAGAAACTCTGGGCCACATTAAGAAGCATCGGTATACCAGAACATCTGATCGTTCTCTTGAACAATCTGTACAATGATCAAGAAGCAACAGTTTGAACGGAACAAGGAGAAACAGAATGGTTTAAAATCAGCAAAGGTGTACAAAACGTCTGCATACTTTCCCCCTACCTGTTTAATTTATATGCAGAACAAATCAGCCACATGATCCCACCCACCTCCCCTGCATGAGGGTGGCCTGCTCTCTCCTAGCCGTACGGGCATAGCTAGTTACTTACTGGCCGGCTAGGGGCGGGCCGAGGGAGGTGGGACCTCCCACATGCTCAGAAGCTTCTGAGCTATAGAGCACTTCCGTCATGGCGCCGTCGGATGACGTCACCAGGTGTGGCTGACCAATCCTGCTGTCCACGGAGAACTCCGTTACAGGTAAGTAACTCTGTTTTCCACCTGCTACAAACAACCAGGATTGTATGAAGACAACAGAGGTGTGAAGATTGGTGGAAGATTCATCAACAACCTTTGCTATGCTGATGATACCACATTACTGGCTGAAAGTGAAGATGATCTGAAACTTTAGTTTCTCACGATCAAGGAACTTAGTCTTAAAATGGGCCTGCACCTTAATGTAAAAAAGACAAAGATCATGACAACTGGCAAAATCAATACGTTCATTGTTGATGGAGAAGAAATTGAAATTGTGGACAACTTAAACCTACTTGGATCAACTATCAATAAAGAAGCAACAAGCAGTCAAGAAATCCGACAACGCATTTCTTTTGGCAGACTGGCTGTGAAGGACCTAGACAAGATTCTTAAGAGCAGAGATGTCTCTCGCCATATAAATATTCGACTCGTTCAAGCCATGATATTTTCAATAACATTATATGGATGCAAAAGTTGGACAGTGAAAAAGATAGACATGAAGAAAATTGATGCCTTTGAATTATGGTGCTGGCGGTGAATACTGTGTATACCATGGAGTGCCCGAAGAACAAACCAGTCAGTAATAGAGGAGATCAAACCTAAGCTTTCTTTAGAAGCTCAGATGGCAAGACTTTGACTTTCATACTCTTGACACATCATGCGAAGAGAGAGATCATTAGAGGAGGACATCATGCTTAGCAAGATAGAAGGTCAACGCAAAAGAGGAAGGCCAGCAATGAGATGGATCGATACAGTAACAGCAGCTACGGGTTCCAGTCTGTCAACAATGAGCCGCCTGATTGAAGACCGAGTACAATTTAGAACAACTATCCAGAGGGTTGCCATGAGTCGACACCGACTCGATGGCACTTAACAGCAACAGTATATGGTACAGGTAAATATCTTCCTCTAATATGGACTGAAATATCTAAATAAATTGAAGGACTAACTCAAATCCAGGGCTATAGCAATGTGCATTTATTAGCGTGCATTCAATTCATTAGCACACCCTAAAAAAATTAAGGGGCTTGTTTTTGACCTACCTGTACCTGCCCTGCATTTACCACACAGGGCAGAAACTTACATGGAATACAGGTCTCAGCACAAAGGGCAGAAAAAAATAAACTGGCAGCAACCCCATCACCCCAACATGGACCCTCCGCAATTATTTGCAATGTACCTATTAGGTACCTGTCTTTTGGATGCATCCAAACACTACTGTTGTGAAGGAATATACCATGCTTTTTATGTTCCATGTTCTAAGGGGCAGGGGAAGACCAGCTTCAAGGCCCTGCTTTCAGCGGATGCTTCACATGGAAGCAGTCTCTCTTTCCTGCTCTGTAATTGAAGGCAAGCTCTGCTACGAGGGGACATAGGATGAGGGTGAAAGGGGATAGACTCGGGAGTAATATGAGGAAATATTTCTTTATGGAAACAGTGGTAGATGCGTGGTATAGTCTCCCGATGGAGGTGGTAGAGATGAGGACAGAATCTGAATTCAAAAAAGCATGGGACAAACACAGAGGATCTCTAAAGAGAAAAAAGGGACTATTGTACTTGATACTTGGAAGGGCAGACTAGCTAGGCATGTGGTCTTTTTCTGCCATTATATTTCTATGTTTCAACATTCTCTCTTCAATCACTCTATTTGATCAGGTGCAATTCAAGTTTGATAATAAAAGTAAAGTTGTTATTAGGCAATGAAAAGCAGATAAACTTTTCTTCACAAATGAATTAGAAAGGCAAAAAGCAATCAGAAAAAAAATTGAATTGTTTCCCTCTCTCTCCTTTGGATACTCCTCCTCCTCCTCCTCATAGTCTCCATTTCAGGAACATTGCTGTTCCAACTGTCCTTCACTTTTTTACATTGATCTTACAGTGAGGCTTTCACTCTCCTGACCTTCAAGGCGCTCTTCTCCCACCTCTCATCCAGGAGTTCATGCACATTGCTCATAACATTTCTCACCAAATTATCCACCAACTACTTCCTCTTCACTCTCAGGGTTCCCTGAACTGAAACATAACTCTGCATTGTTCCAATGCCTCCTCACCCTTGGCAATTGGATTACTACCTCATATAATCTGTATCATCTAGCTTCTTCCATCCTACAAGATACTTGACTGCTAAGAATCTGAAATGAGTACTTCAGAAACACAGACCCTGAGTGTTGATTCTAATCAAGTGGGTTTTCAGAGATAGAATTCCCACCTCTCAAATTCGGAGACTTCTGCTTTCTTGGCCTCACTACCAGGGCCGGATTTACCTTGAGTGAGGCCCTACGCCAACAAAAATTGTGGGCCCCCAGAAAAGATAAAAACGAGCACGCCGGATCAGCTGCGTGCTGTTGGCCCTGACGTCATAATTAAACTGGGAATCCCAAAAGCCAAACTTGGAATGTACAACACTGTAGAAATAAAACTATACATTAATTTGCTCTTGTACTAAACAAAGTGCAGACGTTAATGATGCACATTTACCAGAGCTGACATATTCCAATTAATAAATTCAAAATAAAGAGATATTTTTCTACCTTTTGTGCATTTTTTTTTAGTTGCAATTGCTCCAGCCACTTTCTTCTGGTTTCTTCGTGTCAGCCCAACTCCAGTCTTAATCCCCCCAGCCCTTTTCCAGTCCCAGCCCCCCAATCGGCTCAAGTAAACTTTAATAAAAAAAATAATAAAACGCTGGCCGCTGCCACTGCCGCCACGGCAGCATGGACTGTCCCGCGGGGCCCCCTCTGCCCGGCTGAGCCCCTCCGTGCCAGCTTTGAGAAGCGCAAAGGGAGAGTGTCTCCCTCGCGTCTCTGTTAAGCCCGCAGTGGCTGATGGGAAATTTCCCATCTGCCCCTGCGGGCTTAACAGAGACACGAGGGAGACACTCTCCCTTCGCGCCTCTCAAAGCCGGCACGGAGGGGCTCAGCCGGGCAGAGGGGGCCCCGCGGGACAGTCCATGCTGCCGCGGCAGCAGAGGGGGCCCCGCGGGACAGTCCATGCTGCCGCAGCAGCAGCCAGCAGGGTTTTTTTTATTTAATTTAAAAAAGCTAACAATTTGTTCAATTTTTGTGGGCTCTTGCCAGCTGTGGGCCCTACGCCACGGCATAGTTGGCGTATAGGTAAATCCGGCCCTGCTCACTAGTACAAATGAAGTAATTCTCTTCTCCTTTTCCTTTACCTCAACTGGTTTAGCTTCCTTGTCCAAGACCTGCAAGAACTGGAGCTCAAGATTCCTTGAGCTCTCTACCTGTGTTAGAATTGCAGCACAAAGGCAAAGGGCTGCTGAATCATCTCTTAACTTGACCCCAGACTAAATTTGTTACATTAGGGTCCAACTCAACATCTTCCTGAAATTAAAGCTGCTTCTCTCAGCTTGCTTCTGGGTGGCAGAAAAGAGGTAAGAACACAATTTTCCCTCCCATCTTATAGATTATTGCACTCCTGTATGACATCATCTAATCTCCTCCCATGGCTTTCCAGATGGGAAGGCCACCTTCATAAATATTCCACATTAGGTACCACACAGAAAGAGAAGCACCACCAACACAAAATAATAAATAAGGAGAACCACCACCTGGCTGCTTTAGACAAAACAAACGGTCCCACAATAGATCCAGTGCATGCATAAACCTCAAGAAAAATTCATTACATCATAATTTAAAACAACTACATTTCCCATGAAGCCCCATTTTACATATGGCATCTATGATCGAGTTTTGAAGTTCACTAGTTCCAGTTTATTTTAGAAAAGGCCCGCTGGGCCCAGACTTTCGTAAAGTATGTATAGAAGCACACCGTGAACACTGATATTGTGTTAACAACTGAGGCAAATAGATTAATCCTCTGGGGAATTTAGTGACCAGAGTTACATATTTAAGAGACTTTAGAAAGAAGGAGCATGAGGGAAGAGACAAAGTGAGAAAGGGAAAATAAAGCACAGGAAAGAAAAAGATGCATGAGGAGAACAAGAACCTTAAGATTAGAAACATAAGAGGAAAGTTACTTAGAAGAGTAATTGGCAAAAGTAGAATGAAAGACAAGATAAGGGAAGGAGTACTATGAGAAGAAGAAGAATTTTTGGAAGCCACACAGATATTTTATATTTAAAGGAAATAAAGTTCAACCTTTTGTTTTCCATATAATTGTATCATTTATAATGTCATTTGTAATGTCATTGCATTACAAAAAGGAGCAGAGCTATAGTTGTCATGGCAACGCATTTCCTGACATTTGCCCATTTATGCTAGAACTGTAGTAGTTTTTCTATATAAATATGTATATTTTGCTTATGAATTTCTACCAGTGTGTAAGATTTGTATTTCATTAGCCATCAGATCCAAAGCTGTATTCTACACCAGTAAGTACATTCCTAGTCCAATAAAGAGTTCCTTTGCCCTACTTGTTGGCAAAGATATTTCAAATAGGACAGTGCCATGCAAATGGAGAGCCTGAATTTCTTTCTGATTATCACCTCTGCCTTGATTAGGTTATTGTTCTGTCAGCTGCAGCAGAACTTCCCAGGCTCCTGTCCATTAAATTCCTTGATTTCCAGAACATTTTACTGAGCCAGCAACTTTGCACCACTTGATGATCCCAGTGCTCCATACACTGCTGATGTATCTATTGTCTTGAATTCAAATTCCTTGCAAAAAATATATATATATTATGGAAAGCAAGTATATCTACTTTGCGTTATGAAAAAAAAACACTTTAAACCAGTAGTTCTGTTTCTTTAGCCATTAAGCTAGTTGTCTAAAAAGACCAAACATGAGGTCCACGTGATGCCGGTGAAGAAGATGGCCGCTTAAGTGAAAGGCTGACCCTGCATAGAAAAGGTGGATTAAGTGTGAATCCCCCAGTAGTGAGAGCAAAGAGAGGCCGAAAGTAAGCGGGGAAATCAACAGGGATGACGGCGAAAGGAAAAAAAGTGACTATGAAAGACTATGCCACAACAACAACGGGAGCGGCGCAGGCAATGCGAGCCCAGGCAGAGAAGGCGGCAGAAGGGATGGGCCTAGCTGCCCAGACAAAGCCGCAGAATCGAGTAATGGGCTCCCCGCCAGAGAGAAGGGAGGAGGACAGATCTCAGCAAGACTCTTTCCAAGAAGAGGTACGCACATGGTTTAAAGAATTGAAGGAGGACATAGCACAAATAAGAGAGGATGTTGTAGTGAGTATTGAGAGTCTAAGATCGGAGCTGATGGAGCTGGGATCGCGGGTTGAGCAATTGGAAGAAAAGCGGGTTGAGCTGTGGCAGGTGCAGGCCTGTGACCCACGGTGTCTGACATAGGCAGGCCAGCATGGCTAGCTTGACCTGTAAATGAGGCCTGTGGAGAGGCATATAGGATTGCACATCCCCCAATATGCTGCTATTGTAAGAAAGAACTCAGTAGAAATATTGAATTAGCTTAGATAAGCAGAATTGCAGAATTAAGAAATGGAAAAATACAGAAAAGATGTGTTTTAAAGTTACTGATAAGAAAGAGTACATTTGCAGAGAAATATTGAGGAGTGCTGACAGATGAGTTACAGAACCTTGCTCTTCTGCACGCACAAATGGTCCCATAGCCTTGAAAGTGTGAAAGTAACAAGTTGATGAACTGACCATTGTAATTGGGACTAGAAGGGGGGCAGGCAGGTGTCATGCTCACAGAAGCCCACAGAAGGAACATAATTGGAGAAACTTATCAGTACCGGGACCAATAGAAGGGCTACGGGAGGTACGGGAGCGTACCGGGACCAATGAAATGTTTTTCTATACCTAGAATGGAACAGAAGTCTATAAAAGTTGTTGTAATGCTTGAAAACTTTGCTCAGCCATTTTGAAATTGCCTTGCTTGAGACTTGTGCACAAATAAATGATTTGGACCTTCTGAACAGACTCCTGGTATCATTGGTTTGTCTGCGCTTTGCTGCTACATATTCCTTGGTGCGTTGGCCGGGAAGTTGTGGAATCAAAGTGTATATAGGGCAATATACCACGACTTTCCGCCTCTATAGGCTTGGTCCTGCCGGGATCGCGCCCTTCCGACGAGGGCCGCTCCCTGGCGCCACCGGTCCCTTGTATCGGAGGGAGCTGGTCGGACCTCGGCGGGTGCCGGGCCCGGTCGGAGCCAACGCCTCGAACCCGAGTGAGGGGAGTCCGAGGTCCAACTCATGCGCCTGCTTGGGAAGTTTGAGGACCGGATCCGGTGAGTATAGTTTTGATTTTGGGTCTAGACAGAAATAGAAAGAGCAGTACTGCCATTGGAACTTGGAATTTGGAATTTGTAATCTCGAGATATTGGGAATTGGTAAGAGAGCCTGATCAACTCTCAAGGAAGAGCCGAGTAGCCTGGCATGGGAATTCGCTAGGTGAAACCCTCATCCTTTTTGTAATTTGGGAAAAAGACTAGTCAGAACAGATAGAAACGAATGCATTCTGGGAATACGTTGCTAGCATGATTGTGTGAACGAAGTGTGATTGAGAGGTCTGGCAGCACGGACCAAGTGAAGGCGGACCCCTGATTAGCGCATTTCCTGACCGGGCGACCGCGTTCAGGTCGCGAAAAGGGGGAAGCGATTGTCGTCTTGTCTTGTTATTTGTATTCCCTATACGTTTCCAGGACCGTGAGGACCCCTTACCCACGGTCCGCCCACCTTTTCCCTTTTGTCTGTTGTTGCGCGCACACATCGAAATGGGAGGGGCGGAGTCTACTAGGAACACTCCATTAGAATGTATGATCGCACATTTTAAAGAGGGATATTCAGGAGATTATGGTATTAAAATGACAGCAGCCCGTTTGCAGATTTTGTGTACTAGGGAGTGGCCCGATCTAGACCCCATCTGGCCCCGAGAGGGAACGTTCACCGTAGAGATTATTCAGTCAATACACCGTAGAGTGCGGGTAGCGCACCCCGATCAGTACCCCTATATAGATTCCTGGTTAAGTATTTGTGAAGATCCGCCCTCCTGGGCGCAGCGCTGTTATGAGGAACAGTGCAGAATAATGTTAGCTAAAACAGATTCTAGACAGAAAAAGGAACAGCCTAGAATGAAAGAGCAGGATAAGAAAGCCAAGAAGAAACCCATCTTGGCAGATCCCGATTCCCCAGAAGTAGTCCTCAGGCAGCCCCGAACCCCAGGTCCAGTAAGAATAGCCCGGCGGCGTCCTGCCCCGGAACCCCAGAGACTGCCAGAGCCGAGGCGAGACCCAACCCCTGACCCCCCTCCTCCTGGAGGAGAGGAAGAGAAAGAATTAGCGGGAAGAGAAGAGGAGGATGTAAAAAGTGAGCCCGAAGCGGAGCTAGAAGAAGAAGGAGGGAATCCCCCAGAAGAAGAAGAAGAAGAGGACAGTGTACAAATAATTGAGGAAGCCAGCGCTAGCACTAGCAAGCCAGTGAAAGAAAAACCCAAAGCAAAACCAGTTGAGAAAAAGAGAGCAACTCCTGCAAAGACAACGACAATAGCCCTTAGATCCCAGACCCAAATGACGCCTGGGACGACAGCCAAACTGTTTCCCTTAAGGCAAGTCCCGGGGGTGCCCGTAAAGAATGATAATGATGAAGTGGTAGCGGGACCCCTAACTTATGTGTATATTCCCTTCTCTACAACTGATTTATTAAATTGGAGGTCGCACTATGCCTCCTATACTAGCAAGCCCCAGGAGCTGACAGAATTAGTAACTAGTATTATGGAAACTCACCAACCCACTTGGCCAGATTGCCGTCAGCTCCTGACCACCCTATTTACTACAGAAGAACGAGCGAGAATTAGAAAAGCAGCTATCGAATGGATGGCAGAAAACCCTGCAGCTCCAGCGCAGGGGCAGAATATAATAGATCGTAGAGAAGCAGCTCAGAGAGAATTCCCGAATGAAGACCCCAATGGGATCCAAATACAGATGAAGGATCCACCGCCCTAGCCCGTTTTCGCCAAGGCTTTTTACAAGGCCTGAGAAGAGGAGGCCAAAAAGCTATGAACCTTTCCAAAGTAGCAGGAATTATCCAAGGAATAGATGAGAGCCCAGCAGATTATTATGAAAGATTAACTGAAGCTTATAGAATGTATACTCCCTATGATCCCGAGGCACCAGGAAGTTTATGCATGGTGAATTCTGCTTTTGTAAACCAGTCTCAACCAGACATTAGACGTAAATTACAGAAATTAGAAGGGTTTGCGGGCATGAATGCAACACAGTTATTGGAAGTCGCTCATAAAGTGTATGTGAATCGTGATACTGAAAGACAGAGAGAATGTGATAGAAAGATGAAGAAGAAAGCTGATTTTTTGGCTGCGGCCATAGTTGAAAAGAAAAGGGGAGGTGTCCCTAATCGAAGGAGCAGAGGAAGAGGGCGGGGTCAAGGTGGAGGCCGGACCCAGAGACTAGGCGTGAACCAATGCGCCTATTGCAAAGAAGAAGGACATTGGAGAGATACGTGCCCGCAACTCGAAGACGCCCAGCAAGATGACGAATACGATCATCAGTGGCGAGAAGAAAGACGAGGCCGTCCCCGAGGCCGAGGAGGAGCCAATCGAGAACAATTCCAGCGAGAGAGGGGAGGAGGAGCCATCCAAGCATTGGCCACACAGGCCCATGATGAGGATGACGTGGATTAGGACAGACCGGGCTCCAAGTTTGCTTTAGGTCTCCAGGAGCCTATGGTCGAAATACAAATAGGAGACCAATTTATGAACTTTATGGTTGATACTGGAGCAGAACATTCAGTAATAGACAAAAAGATAGCCCCATTCACCAAGAAAGCAGTCACCATTATAGGAGCAACTGGTGCCAAAGCCACAAAGTCTTTTCTACAAAACCGAATATGCAGTCTAGGAGGACAGCAAGTAACTCATCAATTCCTTTACATGCCCGAATGTCCAGTACCCCTACTGGGACGAGATATGCTAGCCAAGCTTCAAGCCCAAATATCTTTCTCCGAACAAGGAGAAATGCAAATGACAGTGAATTCCCAAGCCAAACCAGCAGGAGTAATGCTGCTGACAGTACCCCGAGAAGAAGAATGGAGATACTACATTGATGATTCGATTCAAGATACCTATTTTGAACAAACTTTAAAGAACATTCATGCACCACTTGAAGTATGGGCAGAAGGCAGTCCCCCAGGCCTAGCTAAACATATAGCTCCAGTGATTGTAACCCTCAAGCCTAGTGCTACACCAGTGCACGTCAAACAGTACCCTCTCCCAAGAGCCGCAATTGAAGGCATTCATCGCCACCTACAGAGATTGCTCGAGTATGGCCTACTAAAAGTATGTCAATCTCCATGGAACACTCCACTTTTGCCAGTAAAGAAACCTGAGACAGATGATTATCGCCCAGTGCAAGATTTGAGAAGAGTAAATGATGCAGTTGAAACTATACATCCAGTTGTGCCCAATCCTTACACTCTACTAGGACTAATACCTGCCGAAGCTACCCATTTCACTGTACTGGATTTAAAAGATGCATTCTTTTGCATAAGATTAGCCCCTGTAAGCCAAATATTGTTTGCATTTGAATGGCAGGACCCCATCTCTGGAAGAGGGGGCCAACTCACCTGGACGAGATTACCCCAAGGATTCAAGAATTCACCTACCATCTTTAGTGCTGCACTAAATCAAGACCTTTCAAGCTATCCAGTAGCCCCGGGGAAGAGAGTACTTCTCCAGTACGTGGATGATCTGTTGATAGCTGCCGTATCAGAAAGAGAATGTATATTAGCCACCAAAGATCTCTTGCAGTTACTAAATGAAGCTGGATATAAAGTTTCCAGAGCCAAAGCACAACTATGCCAAACAGAAGTAAAATACTTGGGTTTTCGTATTACCCAAGGAAGCAGAAGATTAGGCAGAGAAAGAAAAGAAGCAGTATGCAGAATCCCAACTCCAACAACCAGAAAGCAAGTCAGAGCCTTTCTGGGAGCGGCAGGATATTGCCGAATCTGGATACCCAACTTTGCCCAAATTGCCAAACCACTGTATGAAGCCACAAAAGGAGAAGAGAAGTCACCACTAGAGTGGGGACTTGAGCAGGATACAGCCTTTCAGAAGTTAAAAGAAGAATTGATGTCATCACCAGCACTTGGACTACCAGATGTCCACAAACCTTTCCACTTGTTTGTACATGAAGCACAGGGAAATGCCCTAGGCATGTTGACTCAGAAATTAGGAAATTGGGAACGACCTGTAGCCTACCTATCGAAACAATTGGACCCTGTGGCCAAAGGATGGCCACCCTGCTTGAGAGCAGTTGCAGCTACCGCACTACTAGTGAGTGAGGCAGACAAACTCACACTAGGACAGAACATACGAGTCACTGTGCCACATGCAGTCCTTGCCCTTATGGAACAGAAAGCAAATTATTGGCTCACCAATTCCCGAATGTTGAAGTACCAGAGCATGTTATGTGAAAATCCACAGATACAACTTGAAGTGAGCCATGCCTTGAATCCAGCTACCTTGATACCCATCAGTGAAGAACTCCCAGAACATGACTGTATCGAAGTCATGGAAACTGTGTTCTCCAGTCGACCTGACTTGACAGATGTGCCCATAGACAATCCCGACCAGATCTATTATGTTGATGGGAGCAGTCTCATCCTTGACGGACGACGCTGTGCCGGATATGCAGTCGTCACTCAACACGAAGTAGTTGAATCATCAGCTCTAGCCTCAGGCACATCAGCCCAGAAAGCCGAATTGATAGCACTCACCAGAGCATTGCTATTAGGAGAAAAACTTGTGCTAAATGTATATACAGATTCCAAATATGCCTTCACTACCTTGCATGCCCATGGAGCTCTCTACAAAGAAAGAGGACTCATCACATCCGGAGGAAAATCAGTCAAATATGGTCCCGAGATATTGATGTTACTTGATGCAGTCTGGGCCCCAACACGTGTAGCTGTCATGCATTGTAGAGGACATCAAGCAGGAAAAGGAGAAGTTGCTCGAGGAAATAGATTCGCAGATGCCTCAGCACGACAAGCAGCTATGACAGGACAGATTGCCCCACAAGCTATGCCAATGCAAGCAGCATTGTTTCCAGTACCCTTGAATCTATGGACCCCACGATATACCACCAAAGAATTGGACTACTATTGTGACAAAGAAAATGGAGTATTGAATGACGGATGGATTGAGCTGCCACCAGAAGAGGGCAGTCAACCCCCAGGACGAATAGTAATTCCAGAACTGTTAGGACCATCCTTTGTTAAAGCTTTTCATGAAGCCACCCATTATGGAAAGAGTGCTATGGAGAAAGCACTCAGACCACATTTCTACATCCCTCTGATGACAACCATATCAGCCTCAGTAGCACGACAATGTCAAACCTGTGCCAAAAATAATGCCAAGCAAGGCCTTATTACAGCACCCCGAGTTCAGTCAAGAGGTGTGACCCCCATGCACAACCTCCAAGTTGATTTCACCGAAATGCCAAAAGCTAATGGATACCATTACCTACTAGTATTAGTTTGTACTTTCTCTGGGTGGGTAGAAGCATTCCCAACCAGAACTGAGAAAGCCCGAGAAGTTACCAAAGCCTTAATGAGAGAGATTGTCCCCAGATTTGGAATCCCAGCAGTAATAGGGTCAGACAATGGACCCTCATTTGTCTCTCAAGTTACTCAGCAGTTAGCAAAAGCTTTGCAGATACAGTGGAAGCTCCACACTGCATACAGACCCCAGAGCTCAGGGAAAGTTGAGCGAATGAATCGTACATTGAAAGCCCAAATGTCTAAGCTTTGTCAGGAGACACACTTGAAATGGCCCCAAGTGCTCCCCATAGCTTTACTCAGAATACGCTCAGCCCCTGTAAAGTCAACAGGATTTTCCCCTTTTGAAGTTTTGTATGGTAAACCCCCACCAATAGTGCAGGGAGTCAAAGGAAATCTAGCCCAGATTGGTTCAGAAGTAACCAGACAAGAACTCCTAGCTCTTAGTTTTGTTCTGCAGACTCTCCATACGTGGATCCAAGACCAGTTGCCAATCAACTTGACGGAACCCTTGCATCCCTACCAGCCTGGAACTTCGGTGTGGATCAAAGATTGGAAGAAGATACCGTTGGAACCCCATTGGAAGGGACCGTACACCGTCATCCTGTCTACCCCAACTGCAGTAAAGGTAGCCGAGATCGACGCCTGGATCCACCACAGCCGAGTCAAGCCCGCCGCCGATCCTGAACCAGAGCGGTGGACAGCCGAGCAGCACCCTGATGTACCCTTGCGAGTTACTCTGAGACGGCAACCAGCAGCATAGACACTTCATCACAAGTGCTTTGCAGTAGCCAAGTCTTTCGAAGAGGATTGCTGTTTTCCATGCAGCAACAGTTTTGTTTCAACGAACCCAATTTGTGTGTGTGATTTGACACACTACTTTGAGACTACGTTGACTAAGCCAGATTTCACAAGCCAACTGAATTGCTAAGTTGGTCAATGTGTGCTGGACATCTTGAGGATCTTCAATCAACACTCAGCAACCGTTAAATTGCTTCATTAGCAAACGGGACGAAGAATAATAGACCGTCGTGATCAAGATCAGCAAGCTGAGGATTCAGAAGAACTCCAATCAACATCAACATGTATCTTTGCTTCTGCTTTGCCTTGGTTGCCTTCTTTGGAGGTTTTGAACAGACTTATGCTCTACCTCCATGCACAGCTTGTATTACCTCTACTAGAACTGGACTGAAAGTAACTCAGACTTTGCTTTACCATTCTTACTATACCTGCAAGGGAAAAATAACTCGGTGTATCTATAACACCACTGAACTAAATGTTTGCACTCATGGCAAAATTAAAGCATGCTATAATCCGCATCAGAATCCATCCTATTACACGTTGGAAATAAGATGGAAGGATGCAGATGGACCTATATTAGCTGCTACACCACCACTTAAGGACATTACTAAACCTGCTGTTTTGAATTTTGATGCATGTAATGCTATTAATAGAGATAGTCAGTCCACCTGTGGTACATGGGAAAAAGCGTATCGAAATGACCATAAGTATATGTGTCCAGAAGGAGCCACGGGATGGAGGAAGTGTACAGGTAAAAAGGAACCAGGGTATAGTACTGCTACAGCGGCAGACTACTATTGCCCGTATTGGGAATGTGTTTTCTATGCTACCTGGAACACTGGTATAACTGATGAGAAAATAGATAAGCGGATGGCTACTCTAACCAAGCCAACCACAAATGATAAATGTCAGAAAGATGCTTGCAACCCCTTACATTTGCGTGTACATAACCCCCATGCATGGAAACAAGGATATAAGTTTGGTTTACGTATTGCGGGAGGAGGAACAGATCCAGGGACTATAGTGTATATTAGATTGAATACTCAAGCCCACAAGTCATCTAAATATCATATTCATAATACCTTTTATGAAGCTATGCATGTAAATAAGTTTGAGATCCCTCACCCTTCACAGAATTTGTTTCTAGAATTAGCCGGAGCAGTAGTATCTAGTCTTAAGATCACAGATTGTTATTTCTGTGGCGGAACCCAAATGGGAGACCAATGGCCCTGGGAAGCCCAAGAATTGAATTATTCCATGATTTACAATCAGACTGAATTACACAAGACAACCAGTGAATGGGTGTTAGCGCACTCAATCGTTGGACGTCTTTGCTTTGCCAGAACTGGACCTCAGTTCACCCAAAAGGTAGGACAGCTGGTCTGTCTTAGCCAGAAGTACTATAATGCCACGACCAAAAAGACAGCATGGTGGTCAGGAATCAGACATCCTGAACCTCCTAACCCATTAGCCAGATTTCCTGAACTTGCAGGTCTATGGGACTAACCTTGCCAAAGTCCAAGCCTGGCAAGCCCCACCTGGCCTATATTGGATCTGTGGAAACCGAGCATATGCGCAACTCCCACCACAATGGGGAGGAGCATGTGTCTTAGGAACCATCAGACCTTCTTTCTTCCTGTTAAACACTGAACATGGAGAACAATTAGGATACCCTGTATATACTACCCACAAACACAAAGGAGCATCTAGACAGAGAAGAGAGGCCTTACAGATAGGCAAGTGGGAGAAGTGGCGAGGTGATGATTGGCCACCAGAAAGAATTATTGAGTATTATGGACCTGCCACTTGGAATGATGATGGTATGTATGGTTATCGTACCCCAATTTATATGATTAATCGTATTATTCGCTTACAAGCAGTAGTTGAAATAATAACCAATGAAACTAGTCATGCTCTCACGCTCTTAGCTAGACAAAGTACTCAGATGCGCACTGCCATATACCAGAATCGCTTAGCCCTTGATTATTTGCTAGCAGCTGAAGGAGGAGTATGTGGTAAACTGAATTTAACCAATTGCTGTTTGAAAATAGATGATAAAGGTCAAGTAGTTGAAGAAATTGCTAAAGATATGCAAAGACATGCTTATGTGCCAGTACAGACTTGGCACGCCTTGAAATTTCCTAATTGGTTTGCTAACCTTTTCTCTTGGCTGGGAGGATTTAAGACTTTCGTTATCTTAGTACTAATCCTTGTTGCTGTTGTCCTCTGCTTACCATGTTTAATCCCATGTTGTATGCGTTCCCTTCATAGTGCTATTGATAGTACAGTAGAGCGGAAGACCGCAACTAGAATAATGGCTTTATATAAAGCTAGCCCTAGTGGAACTAGTAAGAATCCTTTAATCAGGATGTGAATCTTCTAGAAAGTGATTTAATTCTCACACCTTATTAAGTAATAGGGTGAGATTAATCAAAGGGGGGAATGTGGCAGGTGCAGGCCTGTGACCCACGGTGTCTGACATAGGCAGGCCAGCATGGCTAGCTTGACCTGTAAATGAGGCCTGTGGAGAGGCATATAGGATTGCACATCCCCCAATATGCTGCTATTGTAAGAAAGAACTCAGTAGAAATATTGAATTAGCTTAGATAAGCAGAATTGCAGAATTAAGAAATGGAAAAATACAGAAAAGATGTGTTTTAAAGTTACTGATAAGAAAGAGTACATTTGCAGAGAAATATTGAGGAGTGCTGACAGATGAGTTACAGAACCTTGCTCTTCTGCACGCACAAATGGTCCCATAGCCTTGAAAGTGTGAAAGTAACAAGTTGATGAACTGACCATTGTAATTGGGACTAGAAGGGGGGCAGGCAGGTGTCATGCTCACAGAAGCCCACAGAAGGAAACATAATTGGAGAAACTTATCAGTACCGGGACCAATAGAAGGGCTACGGGAGGTACGGGAGCGTACCGGGACCAATGAAATGTTTTTCTATACCTAGAATGGAACAGAAGTCTATAAAAGTTGTTGTAATGCTTGAAAACTTTGCTCAGCCATTTTGAAATTGCCTTGCTTGAGACTTGTGCACAAATAAATGATTTGGACCTTCTGAACAGACTCCTGGTATCATTGGTTTGTCTGCGCTTTGCTGCTACAGAGCAATTGGAGAAGCATGTGGAAGGAGAGAGCGCAATGGAGGAAAAAATACAGGCTTTGGAGCAGCTAAATATGAGCATGGAAGAAAAGCTAGAAGATCTTGAAAACCGCTTGCGTCAAAATAATCTAAGATTCAGGGGGATCCCTGAATGTGCTGCATATAAGGACTGCATATTGGTGATACAGGATATAACAAAAGAGCTGCTGCAGATCCCAGAAGATGGAGGTGAGAGTATGGACCTGGGAATTGATAGAGCTCATCGAGTGATGGGCCAGATGAGAGGCGATACCATGCCAAGAGACATTATAGCCCGTTACCATGACTATAGTATAAAGGAAAAGGTAATGAGAAAGGCGAAAGCAGCAGGATCAGTACTATGGAAAGACTGTAAAGTGGAAATTTATGCTAACGTGGCTCAGAGCACATTGAGTAAGAGGAGGCAGCTGCGGGACATCTTGACTAAGCTTAGAGAAGAGGGGGTGCGTTATGGCTGGACCTTTTCCTTTGGACTAAGCGTGGAGTATAAGGGTTGGAAGGTGGCAGAGTGCCTGTAGGCCAGAGGAGGTTACATCGCCAGACAACCTGAGAACAGGAACGGAGTGGTGAACAGGGTCACGAGGAAAGAGACTGGATTAAGGAAAAGCTAAAATATTGCAATAAGATTAGAGAGAATTGATGAGAGTGTGATTATGTAAGATTGTTGTAAACTTTGAAGGGGGGAAGGTGGAGAAGGGATATGATAATAAATAGGGGGACAGAGAGAAGGGGGGTGAGAATGGAATGGGGGAGGGGGGAGTGGGCACTAGGAAGGGGGTGTAGAAGAGGGTTGGAGGGAGAGAGCCTGAGTTGGGAGGGGAGGGAAGTTTGGAAAAGCAGAGGGGGGATTATAAGTGAGGGGAGTGGTCAGTCGGACACTTGAGGGGCCACCGGCAGGACCAGGGTCATTCAAGAGGATGGAGGAGAGGATGGAGGAATGGCCATTTGGAAGGAGGGAGGGGGGAGAAATAAGGGGGTGGGGGGAGTAAAGAGATGGGGGTAAGGGGGGAGGGGGGGAGGGGGGAGGGAAAGTTAAAAGGTGAACTGAAAATTCTAACCTTGAATGTGAAGGGACTAAATTCAACCTTTAAGAGGTAAAAATTATATAAAGAATTGACAAGACAGAAAGCCACAATTGTATTACTGCAGGAGACACGCCTATTAAGAAAGCATGAGTCTGTAGTGAAACCCAAAGGATACCATGAACGATTTTTTGTGTCTAATATGAGGGAGAGGAAGAAAGGGGGGAGAGTAGCTGTGATGGTAAGTGAGGCATATAAAGTGGAGATCCAAACGGTCATTAGAGACAGAGGGGGGGAGATACCTCTTGGTTCGAATGAAAATAGGGGAAGAATGGTTTTGTGTGATTAATGTGTATGCACCCACAGGGACACAAAACGATTTTTGGGAGGAGCTAAGTGAGAAGGTTAATCTACTGGGGGAAGGAGCGATGATTTGTGGAGGGGATTTCAATATGCCCTGGGAGGTGGGGAGGGACACCATGGGGAAGAAGGAGAGGTGAAGAGCAGACAGAAGGCGGTATCATAAGTTTGTGAAAGAGAATGATTTGATAGATGCCTGGCATTTACTCAACCCAGGAAGATGTCAGTTCTCCTTTTATTCAGCTGTGCATGGTACATACTCCAGGTTGGATGCAATATGGATAGGGAAAGAGACAGTGAGTCGGGTTAGAGAAGGAGAAATGGAGCCGAATACTTGGTCGGACCACGTACCGGTGGTAGTGAAGTTGAGTATAAGGGGAGAAAATAAGGGGGTACAATATTGGAAATTGAATGAGGCCCTTCTGGGGGGATAAGCAGGTGGTGAGGGAGCTGGAGGGGTTGATTCCGGAGTACTTTGAGAAAAATGGGAACGGAGAGGTGAAGGGAGGGGTGGATGGGATGCGTTTAAAGTGGTGGTGAGAGGGACGCTAATAAAATGGGGGGGGGCGCGACTAAAGAGGGAAAGGGAGGGAAAGGAATTGCAATTGCGACAGAAGCTGATGAGTTTGGAGGAGGCAGATGCCAAGGATGCCAGGGGGAGGTATAGGGAGGAGGTACTGGAGACAAGAGCTAAGTTGAATGCTTTAGAGGCGGAAAAGATACGGTTCCATATGCAACTAATGCGACAGGATTTCTTTGAGTGGGGAAACAAAGCGGGGAGGTACATGGCATGGAGATTAAAGAAAAGAAGGAATTTGACTAGGATAACTCAAATCAGGAGTAGGGGAGGGCTGGAGAGAGATGAGCAGAAGATAAGAGAAGAGTTTGTACAATATTATCAAAAATGATATGAGGCAAAAGCAACGAGGCAAGAGGGGGAGATGAGAACATACTTGGGAGAAGCATGTTTACCACGGTTGAGGAAGGAGAAAAGAGGGTATTAGATGGAGAAATACAGGAAGGGGAAGTGGAGCAGACGATTAAAGGCCTGAAGCCAGTGAAGGTTCCCAGCCTGGATAGGCTGATGGCTGTTTTCTATAAAAAATTTAAAGGGTTCCTGCTAAAACCGTCAATGAAAATATTTAATCTGCCAAGGGAGGGAGAGAAGCTAGGGGATACGATGGGGTGGGCGGGGGGTAACACTCATACATAAAGAGGGGAAGGATCGCAGGAGTGTGCATCATACAGGCCTATTTCGCTGTTAAACATTGATGTGAAGTTGCTGGCTAAAGTGTTAGCAGCGAGGCTCAATAGAGTATTAGGCATGCTGGTCCATGCTGATCAAGCCAGGTTCATACCGGGACAGCAGGTGGCAGACAATATTAGGAAAATATTGAATGTGATCTGGAAGGTGAGACGAGAGCGCGAACCGGCGCTGCTCCTCTCATTAGACGCTGAAAAAGCGTTTGACCAGGTGTCGTGGAAGTTCCTATTCACAGTGATGGAGTCCATGGACTTTGGGGAAGGTTTTGTGAGTTGGGTAAAAATGCTGTATTCAAGCCCCAAAGCCTGCGTGAGAGTGAATGGGGGTTACTCGAGATTTTTCCCATTGGGGAGGGGGACAAGACAGGGTTGCCCCCTGTCGCCACTTTTATTTGCAATATCTCTGGAACCTCTGGCAGAGAAGATAAGGAAGGGGCAAGATATTAAGGGGGTAAAAGTGGGGCAGAGGGAATATCGCATGTCACTATTTGCAGATGGCATTTTATTAATGGTCACGCGGCCTAGTGAGATGCTACCTGCAATTATGCGAGAGGTACAGGAATATGGGGACCTTGCAGGGTTTCGGATTAATTGGGGCAAATCAGAAATATTAAATCTGACTGAGGGGAAAGATTTCTAAGAAAGTTTGCAAAATAGATATCAATTTAGGTGGGCAAAAAGTTCAATCAGGTATCTGGGAGTTCAGTTGGGAAGGGATTTGGAAGAGTTATATGAGTTAAACTATAAGAAGCTCTTCGGGCAAGTAGAAACGCAACTAAGGGGATGGAGCAGAGGATATATTTCGCGGTTTGGGAGGATGGCGGTAATTAAAATGATGCTATTTCCCCAATTTCTATTTTATTTTCAAGTGCTACCTATAGCGATACCAACAAGGGCATTAAAAAAGGTACAAAAACAAGTTGAGGGGTTTATTTGGGGGGGGGGGTAAGAAGCCAAGGGTTGCGGGGCGGACTATGCAGGTGTCCAGGGAGGAGGGAGGAATGGGAGTGCCTAATATTATAAAGTATTATAAAGCAGCGCAGCTGAAAGCGGTGTATTCGTGGCTACGGGAGCAGCAGAAACAATGGGTAATTATGGAAGAAGAGGGTTTAGGACCAGGAGAACTGGAGAGATTGGTGTAGGGAGGGAAAGGAAGAAGGGGGTTGAATCCATTTGTGGGACCTACTTTCAATGTGTGGCAGCAACATAGACAAAGGATAATAGGGGACAAGAGATGTTCCCGGACCATGTCCTTGATGGCTTGCTGCAAAGAGGGAGAGGGACTGGATAGAGTCGTATTACGACGACGGGCAGAGCAGGGGTTAAGTCAAGTGTCACAGATAATATCAAAGGAAGGGGTTAGAGAATTCGAAGGCATTAGAGACTTATACCATCTGTTGGAAAAAGATAGATTTCAGTATTTACAGATAAGATCCTGGGTAAAGCAGAGAAGGCATTGGCAAGACATTATGAGGGAGACGAGTTGGTTTGAAGGTAGTTGCCTTGGATCAATGGGGCGGAAGGGGGTATTATCTAGAATTTATAAAGGACTAAATGAGAGAGGGGAGGGGAAGTTAAGTTATATGTGTGCATGGGAAAGAAATCTGGGGTAACCTGGGGGACAGAGGAGTGGGGGGGGGGGATAGAAATAGCAAAATCCTCAATTGCCACATCATTGAGAGAGAATGGATTTAAAGTACTGAGTAGATGGTATTTAACACCAGAGCGCATGTATAAAGCTGGAGTACGCCAGTTGGATGAATGTTGGAAGAAGTGTGGAGACAAGGGTATGTGGATACATATGTGGTGGACTTGTCCGGTGGTACAGCAATATTGGGGAAAACATAAACAAAATTACAGGACTGAGCATAGCTTTATCTCCAGAATTATGTTTGTTACATAAGAAGGATAGGGAGGGGGAAGGAGACTGGAGCATATTATGGCACTGTATAATAGCGGCATGCTGTGAAATAGCGTTGTATTGGAATAAAGTAAACTTGCCCTCTTTAGAAAGCTATGCTAAACGAATGTCAGAATTGTACCCAATGCATAGGTTAACAGGGTTAAAAAAAGATAAAGGGGAAAAAGTGGAGAGACAATGGGAGGAGGTTTGGAGGTGGCAACGTAATGGAGAATGGAAGGAGGGGTAAGAAGAACTAAAGAGAGGAGTAATTAAAGGAGGGGTGGGGAAATTGAAATAAATTGAATATGGAAATAATGTGTTTAACTGTAAAGGAAAATAGGGAAGGGGTGGGGGAGGGGGGAAGGGGGAGGGGAAGTAACGTATAGTTAGTGAAGGAATTGATATTGTTGCAATATTTTGAGGAGTTTTCTTGTTTGCAATGGTTTGTATCTCTTGAAAATGATCCAAAGCAGAAGTTTGTATGTGTTGTGGATGGAAAACCTAATAAAGTTGAAGTTATAAAAAGACCAAACATAATACTTGTTTGAGGAACAGTAGGTATAAGTCCTTGCAGGTGAAGCAATTAAAAATTAGAAGTATTGAACGAATGAATGCACAGGGAGCAATGTTTAAATTGTCCACTTTGTTGCAAAGCCTTGGATTACCTTTCACCTGTGGACTTGTTACCAAAGTTCCCAGAGAAACTATGTGTGTCATTTCCTTTGAAAATTTCTATGGATAAAAAGTTCTATAGGCTCTTGCACCTGCTTTTATGCAGATAGAATAAAAAAATTCTATCATACATATGCTTGAAAATATAATCTTTGATTTTTTATTTTCTGATTCCTCTCAAAGTACACCCCTGGAATGCTTCTGCCCAATACAGCCAAATTTATGCATGCGTGGGACACTGCTCTAACTTTCAACCAGATCAAAGGAATTTTGCAGCTTTCAGTGTCATATTGCGTCTTAGTAAATGGAGCCGACATGTCAGCCATCTTGCTCTGGCTTTCTTTAGGGTGAAGAAAGTCACAGCATCATGGTTGACAGGGTGGTTCTACTTACTAAGACGCAGCATGGCACGCAAAACTGAAAGGATCGTGATATTAGCCACTGAAGCTTCAGAGAATAAAATTGAAAGAAGATAATATTCATACTTCTACTTTTATCCAGGTAGTTTGAAAGACTATTCTCCCCACACAAACTGATAATAAAGTGAACTACAGAGCATGTCAGGAAAGTTTAAATGTGATGAACATCCTTCAGCCTGTGGATCATTAAGATCACAGGCCAAAGTCAGATTGTCTTTTCTTATTGCCTCTATCAAGCACAAGAGAACGTTAGACAGGTTATTTTCTTATCAGGCATGTTTACCCTCCAAAGTCTCTTCAGTAGAAGATTATATGGATTTTAGAAAACTTCTGAAAATCTCTTTATTTCATATTTTTTGGGACATGTTTAATATATGTATGGTAGTGCAGGGTTAGTGTGTGGTTTCGGTGTGACAGTGGAAAGTGGCAGGGCGGCATCTGGGTAGGTCGGGGGTGTTCTCGCCATAGCTACACTTAGTGCAAGTAGTGTGGGTGCAACTAATCCTACCTCAGTGGGTGGCGTTAGTTGTTCCCGTAGCCGGTTTGGCGTGATAAAGTGTGGTAACTGCAGGGGGATGCTATACCTGCTTCCCCCTGCAGTTAGATTGAAGACTGCACTTGTAACGTGGCCCATATGTACATCACCAGTGCAGGGTTTAGTAAACATGTCCCTTAGTGCATGACTAATTGTATTTGTTTTATCTTTCTATTTTTAGGTCATTAATAGTTTGAAATTGCATGATCTATATTTATTTAACAGGTTTTTATACCATCTTTGTGCCAAGGCAGTTTACATAGGACAACGATAAGAAGCTTAGGAGAGTTGTAATTACAAAGAACTCATGGGGATACAAACTTGGATTTAACAAATTGGGGGTTTACAGATAACATTAGTATGTGAATGATAAAATGTTATGTGTAGTTATGTGATGACATTTGGTACTAAATGTTCAATGAATAGATGTGTTTTCAACTGTTTCTTCATATCTTGCATAGACTGTGCAGATCTGATGGGTTCTGGTAGTGTGTTCCAATTGTTGGGACAAAAAGTGTGAATCTCTGCTTGTTGAGAGCTTCTGGTCTTGAGTGAGTTATTACTAGCATTTTCTGATTCACTGATTTTCTCGGTCTTGTTGAGGGTGTTCTTGTGATTATATCTTCAAGGCAAGGGGGCTGATAAATTATAGAGGATTTTGTAAATGATGGTTATGACTTTTATTTTTATTTATTTATTTATTTAGACAGTTTTGTATACCGCCTTATCCTTCAATCAAAGCGGTCACAACACAATTGAGGGATACATTTAACACGCGGGGATATGAGACATATTCACTAATGTTTACAGGGAACATGGGCTATGGAGGGTTAAGTGGCTTGCCCAAGACCACAAGGAGCATCTGTGGGACTAGAAACCCCAGTCCTTCTGGCCCAAGGTTGCTGTCCTCTAGTGGGATTTGAACCCCTGACTTTCCGGCCTGAAGTACCTTGCCCCAACCACTAGGCTACTCCTCCCTTTATTTCGACCTTTGTATGACTGGTAACCAATGCAGACTCTTGAGCATCGGTGTGATATACTGTCGAAGTGATGTTACTGTTAAGGGTCTTGCAACAGTATTTTGCACTAATTGCAGTGGGTATAGTGTTTGTTTTGTAAGTCCCTGGTAAAGTATATTACTGTAGTCGAGGTGGGGGCTCGGATAGACTGAAAGACTGTTCTGTAGTCCATTGTAGGTGTTGCAGGTGAAGAAGTGATTTTATTTTCAAGTATGTTGTTTTTGCAGACTTCTTGATATGGGTGAGGATGTTGAAGTTATTGTTGAGGATTATGCCAAGGTATTTGACTTCGCTTTTTATTCTTATTTCAGCGTGTTTTAGGGTGAGTTTCTCTGGTGGGTTGAAGGAAGGGTCTTTTATGACTAGTCGTGCTTCAGTCTTGTTTTTGTTTACTACTAGGCCAAGTTCAGCCAGAAGGTCTGATATTGCGGAGAAGAAATCTGAGAAGATAGAAAAGTCTGGTGTAAGGGTATAGAAGGGCATGTAATACAATGTCATCTGCATAAAGATGGAAATTCATGTTACATTTCCTCAGAAGTTTGCAAGTGGGCTGAATGTAAACGTTAAATAGCAAAGCTAATAAAGCTGAGCCTTGAGGTATGCCTTGTTTTAGGGTGAATTAGTTGCATTTATGAGACCCGACCATTACTTGCATCTTTCTATCTGTAAGGTAGGAGGTGAACCAGTTTATTGTGTTTTTGCGGAGGCCTATGTCTCTGAGCCTTGTAATTATGGTGTTATGTGAGAGGGAGTCAAATGCAGAGGTGATGTCTAGAAATATCATAATGAATCCTTGGTGTGGTTTGTCAAGGCCTCTGATTAATGTGTCAAACAGTGCTTGGCCAGGAATGGTATGCTGGAGATTGGTCGATATGAGCTAGGATCAGCTTGGTCCACTGAGGGTTTCTTTAGAATAGGTCTTATTGAAGCCTGTTTCAATGCCTTTGGTAAGTATCCTTGGGAAAGAGAAGTGTGGACTACCTTTAGAATTATTGAGGAGAATTTGGTTGGGAGAGATTTTATCCATGCTGTTGGGCAGGGTTCCAGGGGAGAGGTAGTTGTATTGTTGCTCTTAATAATGTCCGTGATTTCTCTCAACAACATTAATCTGAAGGAATCCCAGACATGTACATAGGATGGTTTATGTGTTTTGTAGAGGGGTTCCTTGGATATGGGAGGTGCTGAGAATAGCTTGATAGATAATTGGCTATAATCTTCAGGTCCAACTTTTCATTTGAGTTCATGAGGTGTGTAGATGTCAGGTCTTTTGTGAGAGTGGATACTATGGAGAATAGTTCTCTTGGGCGGTTAAGCGATTTCATTATTATATTGGAGTAATATTCTTTTTGCTGTTTATGAGATTGCTGTATTCTAGCTGTTTGATGGAATAATGCTGTTTTATGGTTGTGTCTTGGGATCTTTTCTATCTTTTCTCAATCTGTCGACATTCACATCTGATTGTTCTGAGTTTTGACGAAACCCAAGGCTGTTGTACTGTGCTAAAGTTGTTCTTGGGATGTCTTGGAGTGTCTTGTTGAATATTGTGTTCCAAGAATGGATGAGGTTGTCTAGATCTTGTTGCCTGGATTCTAGCAGTAGAGAGATGTCATCTAGGAAGGATTCTTTGTTGAATGCTTTGAAGTGTCGAGTTTGTTGCTGATGCTGTGGGAGGAATGGCATTTGAGTATTGTTTGGGAGGAGAAGGGATATCAATTGCATGATCAGACCATGGTACCAGGTCTATATGTGCATCAAAGTCTGCTGTGGGTATTTGTTTCTGTGCAAAGATAAGGTCAAGGGTTGTTCCTCTGGAATGAGTGTGCATATTAACTATTTGTTGATAATGGAAGGCACCCAATGCATTGAGGAATGCACTTGCTTGCTTCATAGTGGTGGGAAGGTTTAAGTCTCCGAGTAGGAAGAAGAGCTTAATAGATGTGGCGTGTGTGCACGCTTCTTCCAGTAGATCTGATAGGTGATCTGTTTTTGGTGAGGGTACACGGTATGCTAAGTATATAGTGCAGTCGATTGTGAGGAAGTCTAGTGTTTGAAGTGATTGGGAATTGATCATGGTGAGATTTAGGTGCTCTTTAGCAAGGATTAGGACTCCTCCTCCTCTTCTTTCATGTCTGGGGCAGTTGTCAAGCTTGTAGTGGGGAGGTAGAAACCGATTCAGTAGTATATTGTCAGTGCTATATATCCATCTTTCTGTGATGCACATGATGTCGATGTTAAGTTACATAAAGTCTGAAATAATATGAATTTTGTTGCTTATTGATCATGCATTTATGAGGGCACATTTGACTGGACATCTAGGGGATGTCTGCTTAATGTATGATTTCTGTTGGTGTATGACACTGATTTCTAACTGTCTTTGTGTTGATTTCACTTGATGTGCTTTGAGCTAATGGTTCTATAAAGAAGTGAAATGCTTTTGTTGTGGATGGATAGTGCATGTGATGTTAGCAGAAAGAGCAGCAGCAGTAACAATATAGAGTAAGGTAGGAGATGTTGGGGCAACATGTTGAATTTTGGGTTTGGTTGGTAACCTGGGATGGAGTGATACCTTTAATTGTGTCTTTATGGTGCTCTTTTGTTTGTCATGGGAGGAGGGACGAGCAAGGGTGTATGTTGGCAATTCAGTTTCTTGGGCAGCTTGACTTGCAGTGCAGTTGATATAGGAGGGGTTTTTTGGTGGTGTTTTGTGAGGTAGAAGGTGTCCAATAATCAGCCTTGTTGGAGGTCACAGGATTATTCAATTGAGTTGTTCCCTCTCTGCCTTCAGGACATGCCAAAGGCCCTCTGGCACACGTCTGCGAAGTGTGGGCATACTTTTCTGGTGCTGGATGTAATATGCTGCTGGCTGGTGGGCCCGATCGGCCTTTGGTGCAGGGAGCGGGAGGAGCTTTAGGCCCACTCCCTGTTGCCGGACTCTGATCGGGCTTCTGCTGTTTTTTTTGTGCCTTCCAGCACTGGATGTAATGTTCTGCCGGCTAGTGGGCCTGATTGTCTTTCAATTTTTATCCAGAATTGGACAAAAGCTGGATAGAAATGTGAAATTAAATTAAATTAAAAAATAATAAAAATTGAAACAACCACCCCGGCCCCCCAATCCTACTCAATCTCCTATTACTTTCTTTATTGAAATACATAGGAGCCTGCTCTTGCTTAGTAAAATAAAGGCTGAATGGATTCAAAATCAGTCCATAGAGAAAAAAAATCTTTAATTGGCAGCAGTTACAATCACAAGTATATATTCTAAACCATAAATGCCTTTTTGCTCTCTGACTACTGGGTCCCAAAACATATTAAGAATTCTCTCAAAGACCTAAAATGTGACTTTTAAAACTTTAAACCCTAACTCATATTTGAAAAAAACCTTTGCTATGTTCATATTGGGTCTTGGGGTGGAGTGAGAAGAAGCACTGTCTACCTAAATGAGCCTGTGCAACGTAAGTTGCGAGTAATAAGCAGACAAGCAGCAAGCAAGCAGGCACTGTAGTGCTCCATGCTGCTTTTTCCCTCCTGGCGTGGTCTATGGAGAGCTGGAATATGTACAGTATTGCATATTCCTGTGGTTCCCTCCTCCCTTTAAACCCACAATTACAGTTTCAAAGTGAAAGGAGAGTAAAGCAGCGCAATGTCCAGCAGCACAGTGCTCCCGCAGCCTATCATAATGGCAGTGGAAAAGAGAAAGACAGAAAGGCGCAGGAAGAAGTGGTAGAGAAATATGAGGAGGGAAAGAAATGGGGGAAGAAAGCACGATTATAAAAAATAAATAAATAAACCCTTTTAACTTGCATTATTCACAGTTCTAAGTGAGGTACAACAAAACTTGCACATTAAAAAATGACTACACAAATAAGTAAAATAAGACCACAAACAATTATATAACAAACCCTAAAAATATATAAAATATGATGCTAACTCCTAATAAGTCAAGTGGAATTAAACTCAGTTAATAATCCATGATACACATGAAACAAGCCAGAAACCTCTAGGACTGTAGGGAGTCAATCAAATCTCATTATCTTCAAACTTAACAAAATCCTGCTGATAGAGTTGAAAAGTTAAAAATGAAAAATAAAGAGAGGAAATGACGTCACCGAACGGAGCGGCTGCTTGAACGTGGAGCTCCGGGGAAGCAGGGGAGAAATAGTGCCCAAATCGCCCCCAAACAGCTCGTTGGCAGGAGGAATAAGCCCGACATGAATGGCACAGCGCAAGAGCGTAGCTGACCTGAAAGGTTTTGCTTACAAGACCGCCGCCGCCGGGAGCACGAGCGGCAAAGGCAAGATGGCCGCGGTGAGTGCGGGGCCTGGTGCAGATGGGGATAAGGCCCGCGGCGGGCAGCAGCAGGAAGGAGAGGTGGAGACCTTGCGAGGGGAGCTGAAGAGCTGGTTTGGCACTCTCAGGCAAGACTTGGCCACTTTTAAATCGGATGTACAAATTTGGCTGGAGGATCTGAAGGCTGAGGTACGCGAGGTGGGACAACGTGTGGAAGAGCTGGAGGGGAAGGTGGAAGCGCAAGATGCGGCCCTTATTAAGCTACAAGAGCGCATGGAGGCTATGGATGCGGACACGGAAGATCTTTGGTCCCGAGTGGAGGACCTCGAGAACCGCTCGCGTAGAGCGAATATTAGGCTGCGGGGAGTGGTGGAGTCGGCGGACACAGTGGACTGTGGCAATTTAGTGGTGACTATCTGCAAACGCATCTTGGAGGAGGCCGGCCAGGATGGCTCACAGCTGTGTTGGTCAGTCGATCGGGCTCACCGGGCATTGGGGCCTAAGCGGGATGGTTACCACCGCGACATTATTGTTAAATTTCATGAATACGCCACCAAAAGCGTGGTGGTGGAGGCGGCCTGCAAACTTTCCAATTTTAAATGGAACAACCAACGGGTGGAATTATACACTGACCTGTCCGCCATTACCATGAAAAAGAGGCGGAAACTGTCTGGCATCACTAAGGTGTTGAGGGAGAAGGGCCTCCGATACAGATGGCTATTCCCCTTTGGCCTCCAGTTTTGTGTGGAGGGGAAAACCACGGTGGTTCGTACAGTGCCAGAGGCTCTGGTGGCCCTGAAGGAGGCTGGATGGACTGAACTGCCGGAGGTGCCCCAGCAAAAAGTGCTTTCTGAACGCAGGGGACTGGTGAGGGGCCATGAGTGGCGCCGTGCCCCACAAGGTGACCGTAGGCTGCGGAGGCAATGATTGAGCGAGGTGTCTGGCGGATCCGGCCTCGGCTGAGGAGGTGGACGAGCCAGGACTGGACATTACTATGGCTTGTGGCTCTGTGCTGCTTCTTTGTTTTCTTTTCTGTCCTTTCATGGTTATCTGTGTGTTATGCTATAGTGGGTTACTGATGTGTGGGCTGTTTGAGGGGTAATGGGAGGAGGTGGGTGTATACGGGTGAGGCTGAGGACGGAGAGGCCTTACAGGGGAGAGGAAGTGTGTATTTGATCCTGGGCTTATCTCTCTGTGTATATAAATATGTTCTAGACCCATGGTTTAGTGGGGGGGAAGGGTAGCTTCCTGGTGCGGTGGGGACTCATGCCTCTATTGAAGAAGTGGAGTGGGGAGTTGGACATCTGGTGGGAAGGGGGGAGGGAGGAGGGGGGGTGGGGGAGGGGTGGGTGGGTGGGATGGGCTCCCGTATGGCTGCTCTCGGGTAGTACGAGGGAGTACGGTTAAATGGAAAAAGTAAAGATTATATCCATGAATGTACGAGGGTTAAATTCTCCAGTTAAACGTCAAAGATTGTTTAAAGAAATGCATAGATTGCGGGGGGATATCTGCTTTATACAGGAAACGCACCTTAAAAAATGCGATGAATGGAGGATGGCACACCGCACTTATTCGGAGAAATGGTTTGCATCCAACAGGGTGGCATTGTAAAAGGGGGGTGTGGGGATTCTTATGCGGGGCGCAATAGCATACTCAGAATGTGAAGTTCACCGGGATAAAGAGGGTAGATACCTTATTGTTAAACTACGGATTCAAGACCAGGTCTACACTCTGGTTAATGTCTATGGGCCTACTGCGGGGCAGGGGGGTTTCTATGCCAGACTCCATGAGGTACTGGAAAGGGTGGCAGTGGGACATATTATTATGGGAGGGGACTTTAATTTAATTCTATACCCGGGCCTGGATAATTCCTCTGGGAAAGGGGGGGGTAACCTTAAGGGTAGGAAACATATGAAACAGTTGGGAACCAACTTAGGGGTGGTGGATGTGTGGCGGGCAATAAGGGGGAGGGAGAAAGTTTTTACTTTCTACTCTCCAGTCCACTACTCCTTCTCAAGGATTGACATGTTTTGGGTCTCTAAGGAGTTGATTTCAAAGGTGGCTGAATGCGAGGTGGGAGACCGCACATGGTCCGATCATGCCCCTATTTGGATGGAAGTATGTTTGAGTGAGGAACGGCAGAGGCGTAAGTTGTGGATGTTGAATGAGTCTTTGCTAGAACAGGAAGATATCAAACAGCTTCTGCGCGGGAAAATTACCCAATATTTGGCTTTGAACAATTTGGAGGAGTGTAAGATTGGGACGTTGTGGGAATGTCTGAAAGCGGTCCTGCGGGGCGAGTTAATCTCTGTGGGGGCGCATGTGAAAAAAGTGAAGGAGAGGCGGAAGGAGGAGCTCCGGGCTGGTATTAAGCGTATTGAGGAGCGGATACTGCAGGGGGGGAGGGGGGTGGGGTTAGGTCCGGACTTAGCGAAACTCCAAAGAGAACTTAATGAAATTGAGCTAGCGGAGATCAAATTCGCACAGGATCTCCTGAAACAACAGTTCTTTGAGTATGGTAATAAGCCCAGTAGATTGCTGGCCCAGCAGTTGAAACAGCACCGGAATCGGAACATTATAACTAAGATTAGGGATGCCCATGGGAGAGAAGTGCGAGAGGTGGAGGCCATTCATAAGTGTTTTGTGGACTACTATCAACAGTTGTATACGGAGGAGGTCCACCAGACTGAGCAGCGGTTAGAGCAGTATCTACAAGTGAATTTGCCCTGTCTCACCGATTCGGAGTCGGCGATCCTTTCTCGGCCTATAGAGGAACGGGAGGTGCTAGAGGTGATTCGGGGGCTCCCGGCGCATAAAGCACCGGGGCTAGACGGTTTTACCAATGGTTTCTACAAGGCGTTTAGTGCGGAGCTCTGTTCCCCTCTGACGTGGTTATTTAATGCATTCAAGGAGGAGGACCCTATCCCAGAACAGATGCGGACGGCGGGGATTACTGTGATACCTAAGGCGGGGAAGGATGTCTCGTTGTGTGGGTCGTATCGACCTATCTCGCTCCTCGGGACAGACTTTAAGATTTTCACTAAGATTTTAGCTAATAGGTTGCAACGTTTTTTGCCCTTCTTAGTCCATGAGAATCAGTCCGGTTTTGTCCCAGGTCGCCAGACCGTAGACAACATGCGCAAGGTGCTTAATGCTTTATGGAAGGGCAGGTTGGGGAGGGAACCGATGGTGCTCCTTACCGTGGACGCTGAAAAAGCTTTCGATCGCGTTTCTTGGCCCTACTTGTTTAAAGTTTTGGAGCGGATGGGGATTAATGGGGATTATTTGCGGTGGGTTAAGGCTATCTATGCGCATCCGATGGCTCGTATTAGGGTTAATGGGGAATACTCCCACTCTTTTGAACTCGGGCGGGGGACGCGGCAGGGGTGTCCTCTATCCCTGCTGCTTTTTGTTTTGTCCATGGAGCCGTTGGCTCAACGGGTTAGGGACTGTGTAGCTATTAAGGGGATGTCGTGGGGGAAGCTGGAACTTAAGCTTTCCCTCTTTGCGGACGATTTGCTATTTATACTGACCGACCCTAGCGCGTCCCTGATGGCGTTGACAGGTGTCTTGCGGGAGTTTGGCACCTATTCGGGCTTTAAGGTAAATGAGACTAAATCTGAAATCTTGAACATTTCAGTGGACGGGGAGGAGCGAGGGCGGATCCAGGCTTCCTTGCCGTACCGTTGGGCAAAACATAGTATAAAATATTTGGGGATTTTTTTACCGGAGCGGGAGCTTGATCTATTCAAGGATAATTATGGTCGGGCAGAGAGGGCGATGCGGGTCGAATTGGAAGGGTGGAGGCTTAAGCGGTTGTCTTGGATGGGCAGGCTAGCGGCTTTGAAGATGGTCATCCTGCCTAGGTGGCTCTACCTTTTTGCGAATTTACCCATCGCAGTGTCCAGGAGTTATATTGCAAGGATACAACGGATGTTTATGGACTTTATGGGTGGGGGGAAGCGCAACAGAGTCGCGGCTAGGGTTTTGATGTGTAGGAAGGAGAAGGGGGGGGCTGGCGGTGCCTAACCTCTGGAACTATTGGGAGGCAGCGCAAATGTGTGCGGTAGTGGAATGGGTAGCTGATGATCCCAAGGAGTGGGTGTGCATGGAAGCGGCAGAATTGCATGAGGGAGTGCTAGCTGATTGGGTGTGGCTGCCCCATCGCTGTCCTCAGAGGTTCCCGGGGAGAAATCCCTATGTAGTGCGAACGCTACAGGTCTGGAATAAATGGAGGGGGGTATGGTTGGGGACCTACGGGGTGTCGCGCTTACTTCCCATTAGGGGGAACCCCGAGTTCCCGCCAGGTATGGGACCCTCTGTGTTTGGTTCCTGGGCATTACGGGGCTTATATACAGTGGGACAGTTGCTAGAGGGACGGCGGGTGAGGGATTTTCTGGAACTGGCCAGGGAATATCATCTGGAAGGGTCAGATGTGTATGGGTATTTCCAGATTCACCATTATCTGCAGCGGCAAATTATCCCCCATCTTCAACAGGATCTATCTGCGATGGAACAGTTCCTGTTGCTGGGGCAGCGGAGACGGGCCCTATCCACCTTATATAAGTTGATGGTCCAGGATACGGGGAAGGAGAGATATCAGCGGGTTTGGGAAGCTGAGCTGGGGGGGCCCTGGGGAGAGGAAGTTTGGAGTCGTATCCATGAGAGCCGGTATAAGGGCCTTCTGGCGACGAATTTGATAGAAAATAATTATAAGTTGCTCTATCGTTGGCATTTGACGCCAGTTCGATTACATAGAATGTATGCCCAAGTCTCTGACCTATGTTGGAGGAACTGTGGGGGACAGGGCACCTACCTACACATTTGGTGGGAATGTGGGGGGGTGTTTGATTTGTGGCAAGTGGTCTGGGGATTTCTGGGTGAGGTTTTGGGGAAACAATTGGACCCGGGTCCGGCAACGGCATTGCTCGGGGTGCCGGTGCCAACTCTCAACAGGGTGTAGGGCTCTTTCTTGGACATGGGGTGTGTGGCGCTGCGGATATTGCTGGCCCGGCAGTGGAGAACGGCAGTGCTACCCACCCTAGGGGATTTTCAGGGAATGTTATCCCAGATCTATTTGATGTCTAAATTAACTGCCCTGAAGCGGGGAACCCAGCTGAAGTTTGGAAAGGTGTGGGAACGGTACATTCAATGGATTGATAAGGGGAAAAGGGAGGGTGAGGCCTAGGAGGGAGGGATGGGCGGCAGGGGAGAGCGGGAGCCCGGGGGGGGGGGGCGGTGGGGGATACGGGGTGGGGGGGATTATTGTGTGCTTATGTTTGAGTTGGTGGTTAAGCGATGTACTGCAGAGGTTCCTGGTCTGTTGGCATTATCTGTTGTTTATAGTTGTACCTGTATTAAAATACTAATAAAAAAATAAAATAAAATAAAAGCAGATGGGATGGAATTAAACAGAGATAAGAAGTCAAAAATATGAAGGTAGTATGGAACTCTACTGAATTTTGAGACAATAGAAAGCTTGTCTGAAGATGCTTTCAAAAACTAAGCAAATCTGCTTTATGTCCCCATGGAGTTCGCAGAGAGTTCCATAATGAAGGTCCAGTGACCAAAAAGGCACGTGCACAGGTCTCAGATTTAGTAAATGGGCTGATTGAATATCAAAATAACCTCAAGAAAGCAAAAACTGAGAAGGATAAGGGGATTATTTTAGAAGCCTTGCTCACAATCTCCACGTGGAAAATCTGGTATTCTATATGTGGAAATGGCATCCATATAAAAATGGTGACGCTAGAAAGGACTAAATTTACTCATGGATGTCCATAAAACATAGAAATTGCTAGGACACGTGGTTAGAATGTGGCCTAGGCAGGTCAAAAGTCTACATACGTATTCCCCATTTCATATATGAAATGCACGCGTATGACCAAAAATATCCATGTTGGGATTTATAGCTGTCCCTGGCATATATAGATTTTTAAAGTTCATTCAGACTTTTACAGAAAGGATTAAAGAGGTTATCCTCCTTAATCCACTGTTTTTCATTCCTTTTGTAATTGAAATTAAGCAAATATTGCAGCCTCCATAGTTAATTGTAAGCATTTAAACAGATGTGTAATGTGGGCCATAGTGCAAAATGTGTAAATGCCATGCAAGTTGCTGAATGGTCTTTGATTTTTTTTCCCACATGTACATTTGTAAAAAAGGGTCCCCCAGGGCGCTTAGTCTGTGAGCTCTAGTGGCGGCGATTTTTTTTTACCTTATATGTGATGGGTAAAAGGAAGGCGAAAGGGCTCAAGAAGTCCTCCTCTAGCCCGGAAGTCCCCTTTGCCCTTCCCTCTCAGGTGGTTGGACCACTGGATTCTTTCGTTATGCCACTACGGCGGTCTGCAGTACCGATGGAGGAGAGCCCCATTGTGTCACGGTCGGGGCTGGGTGGCTCGACGGGTGACTCGGGGCCTGAGATCTCTCCACCGGAGCAGTGGCGACCTCCCAAAGATCCATTGCTGAGGCGGTCTCCAGCGTGGGCTGAGGAGGAACTTCCTGCCATTGTCGGGGATAGTTCTGGCCCTGGAGGATAGGCAGCGCAACGGAGAAGTGAGGCTTCTGGCTCCGCTCTACTTTCAAGCGCAGTGGATCCGGGTTTGTGGAGGTCTGCAGGCAGAATGGCGGCTGTCCTTTCTGTGTCTGGGGATCCAGGAATTGAGCGACGGTCAACGGAGGAGCCCTTGGGGCAGTCTCAAGTTTTTTCATTGAAGCGACCAGCCGTTTTTACTTTGGAATCAATCTGGTCTGCAATAGACAAGCTTGGAGAACTTTTAGCTCCCCAGGTGGTGGCTTTGGGCACCCAGGTTCAGGTTCATACTAATTTACTTCAACAACATATTCTTAAAGTTACAGCCTTACAATCTTCTGTAACAGAATTGCAGCAGAAGGCTTCTACCTTTGAGGATGGTGTTTCTTTTCATCATAAAGATATGCTGGCTTTGAAAGCAAGGATTGAAATGCTTGAGAATTCCTCTAGATATTGTACTCTTCGATGTATAAATTTTCCTGGGTTGCCTTCTATCTCTGCTAAAGAAATGTTTAAGAAATATCTTTTGGAGGTGTTGGGGGTTCCAGTAGTATCTCATTCCTCTATGCTTAAGGTTTATTATCTACCTTCAGGGAAGAAAGTCCCTGCTGAGGGAACTTTGGAAAGAGGGGGTCAGTTTGATGTATTAAATATCTCTGCTATTTTGGAATCATCCACAATTGAGGGTGCCCTACCTTCGACATTGATAGCTACGTTTGCGTTAGCTTCAGATAGGGATTGGTTTCTACGTATGTTTTTTAAGAAATGTACTGTGAAATTTTGTGGGTTAGTGTTCGTGTTTTTCCTGACTTGGCCAAAGAAACTCAGAAACGTAGGAAATAATTTATATTATTACGTCCTGGATTATTGTTATTGGGGGGTTTATATTTCTTAAAGTTTCCCTGTAAATGTATGGTTAGGTTCAATAATGAGTCATATTTTCTATGAGCCGTCCCAGTTGGTGGGCTTTCTCAGTGCTCGCCGCCCCCCTGAGGTGTCCTCAGATTCACTGCTGATAAGTTAGGCAAGATCGTTTTCTCACATTCTTTTTCTTTCTTCTGGTGGGTGTCTTTTTTTATTTTCCTTGGATTCCTTCTTATGGTGGGCTATAGTAAGCGCTGGAATTTGTTTTCTTTAATATTACCTTATTTTTCATTGATGGATATCATTGTTGTTTTCTATACCAGTGTCTTAATTTCCATGAAGTTTTGGTATATGCTTTATTGTATGTAAAAATTGATAAAGTTTAAATTTAAAAAAAGGGTCCCCCAGTGATATGTCAGCAAATATTAATCTACTCCTGGCATGCCCTTATACATATTCTATTAAAAGTTCCATGTTTGTCAGAGACTTTCCTAAAATGCCACTGGAATTGAGTATGTAAACTTCTCAATTCTGATCTCCGTATACTATTTACAATTTTTGTTACAGACAGAAGAGGCACTACTCATTAGTATAGGGAGCTTAAATTTAATTCAATAAGTAATAGGGAATCAATGTAAAACAAGTAGAAGTGGGGTGATGCCTATGGTAAACTATAGTTAGTATATGGGTGGCAGTGTTTTGAACTATAGGGGAAGGGGAAGGAGGAAGGAGAGATGAGAAAATGAGAGTAAGGAAGGAGGAACAGTAAGGAGGGAGGAGGAGAAGCGATAAATGTGTGAAGGGGAAGAGAGAAGAGGGACAAGAAAGAAAGTTGAGGAGAGAAATTGGAGAAGAGGAAGAGGAAGGAGGGGGAACGAGAAAAGGAAGGAAGATGTGAGGAAAGAGATAAACAGGGGTGGAGGAGAAGAGAGATGAAGGAGGTGAGTAGTACGTGAGACATGAGGAAGGGTAAGGCCTGGTAGAGGAAAGGGGTGTGGGTGTGGGTGTGTCTGAAGAGGAAAGGAATAACAGCTGTGAGAGAAAGAAGGGATAAGAGAAAGGAGATGCATAGATAGGATAATGGAAACCAAAAGAAATGGGAAATGGAAATGGACTAAGCAAAAAAAGAAAGATGGGAGTGGAGAAATTCACTGAAATTGTTGAGAGAAGCAAATGGGTAAAATAAAAAGGAAACGTAAAAATCAAAGCGGGAGAGCAAAAATAAATAAGGAAAAGCCAAAGAAATAAAAACTACAAATCTGAATAACGAATAAAGAAAACAGGAAAGATATTAAGGAAGGAATACACAAGAAAAATAAAATAAGACAATAAGAATAGAAGATCAAGAAATACAAAGGTTAGAAAATATTTTCTTATACTGCTGGTGGAAATGAACAGTTGGAATGTTACAGTGTGTGTGTATGGAAGACAGCGAGAGCGCTGAGGGACGAGAAGGAAGAAAACATTTATATCTTATCTCCTTCCCCCTCTCCCCCATGCTGGTTTGAGTGGGGGAGAGAGTGTTACTCCCTTCTCTTACCATTTTGACCTCTCTATTTCTCGTCCCCAGGACAAACCTAGCCAGTCAGGTTTTCATGTTAACAATGAACATGCATGAGAGAGATTTGCATACAATGTCAAGTGATAGCCCTGTGCATTGCCATATGGAAGATCTATTGATTCATGAATCTGACTTCTTCTCTTGACCAACTGGGGTTATATTCTGGAAAAAGAGAGTGTTTGTAGCTTCACAGGGGCATAATCTATGCTATCGATTATAGTAACATCTATTGGTTTGTGTCACCGGTCAGTGCCGCCGACTAGCTCTAAACGTCTGATGGATTACCCAAAAACAACATCCTGACTAAGCATATATAGCTAACCGATTCATTTTCTTTTCAACATGTGTTCATTCAGACAGCAACACAGCTGCACACCTGTGCAGAGTTGTTTCAGATACATATAGCACACATTTAAGCACAGTCTGGCATAACTCTATGCCTTTTTTCTCTCTGTATTTTTTTATCATATGGCTAACCCTTACTAGCCTTTCCTTCACAGCTCTGCACTGTGCATTAAAACTGTGGATCTAAAAACTTGGCATCTTTATTCATTACAGCAAACACAGCAAAAATGCATCAGCAAGTGAACTGCAACAATTTAAGGTGGACATCAGATTTTGTTTAACTACTGTGCTACACAATGAATTCATGTTGAATAACTTTGATTGGAAATAAGGTCCGCTGTTCCTCAAAAATATTTAAAGGAGTCAACAATTTGTTTTTCAAGAAAACATTTCCTAAGAGAAACTAGGTTCTCTCTATTACAGCATCATCTGAAATAAATAATAAAGAGACTGCTGATATATCTTTACACATTTTTAATAAGTATGTCTCTTTTGCTACAGATATGTATGTCTCTTTGAAACTTGCTTGCTGTAAAATTTAAGGGTTAAAATATTAAAAAATATGGTGGCAAAATATGGGGGGGGGGGGGGGAGAGGATGTGGTTCCATGTTGACTTAAGTATCTTGTATGCTCATCTACGCCAAATAATGGAGAGACAATGAGAAAGAAAATGAAAACCCGACTTAAATGAGTAATATTGTACAAGCAGATATAATACCCCCAAAGGGATACTTGAGGTTTTCCATTAGACACAAAAAATAGCCCCTTCCTTGAGTTCCAATGATGTCACCTGGAATCATCCAAGTCAAGCTTCCTTTCAAATTTGCAGCTGCATGCCCAGGGCCGGCGCAATTCACGTATCGAGTCGCTGGAGCATGCATCTTTTATTAAATATTTCATTTCTGGTACACAGCTCTCTTTCTGAAACTTCCCCTAAGCACTGGAAATGGTGTGTTTAATAAGATACACATGCTCCAGCAGCCTAGGAAGAAGCTCTAAATAAACAAAACAAACCCGGCGTTTGTGCCACTACCATCGGTCCTGAGAGATAGTGGATTTGAAGGTACAGGGGACTGGACTGGCTTGAGCTGCACTGGGAAGGGAGGAAAGGGAAAGGTGGCAGATGCTGGCCTGGGCTGGGCAGATAGGAGAGGAAGGGAAAGGGTGGCAGATTCTGGCCTGGGCTGGCTTGGGTGGGGAGGAAGGAGAAAGGCTGTATACTGGACTGTGCGATAGCATACTAATGGGGGGGGCTTGGAGAAGCAGTGAGCACTGATACTGTTACTGGGGCTTAGAGACAGAGCTGGCATTGGAAGGGTGGGGAGTCATTAAATGGAATCCACCAAAAAGCCACTACATTTTTTTTCATAACACAAATACACTCATAAATCCTTATTTTCTGACCCTAGGAAAATTGCTATAAAAACAAATCCTTAAATTCCCAATTGATAAAGACAACCAGAATCCCTAGATATAGCCTTTTAGTATGTACAGAAATAACTAGTCAGACTGGATAGGCCATCTGGACATTACTACCACCATCTACTTTGGGGGTCGATTTTCAGTGATATCTTATTTAGTCCAGGATAACAGGACAAGTTATTAGGTTAACTTTAGATAAACTAGACAAAACCAGTTAAGTTGGTGCCACTAAATATCCCTAGAAATATATTTTTAAAACATGACAGAAAGTGGCTCTACGGCAGGTGTGGAGGGGGACTGCTCCTGGTCCAGTCTAGCAGACAACCAGAGAAATCCCTGAGCGAGTCCTAGGGGGTCTGGGAAGAGGAGAGAGGTCAGTGAAAGGTGTTGGAAGCCTATGTTTGGGGGGCAGCCTCTGTTGGGGATGGCTTCTGTTGGGAGGATTATCTTCAAAGAGCGTTGCTTATGAGTGGAGTGGAGTGGCCTAGTGGTTGGGGCAAGGTACTTCAGGCCAGAAGGTCGGGGGTTCAAATCCCACTAGAGGACAGCAACCTTGGGCCGGAAGGACTGGGGTTTCTAGTCCCACAGGTGCTCCTTGTGGTCTTGGGCAAGCCACTTAACCCTCCATAGCCCATGTTCCCTGTAAAATAGTTATCTCCAAGTTATAATGCCCTGTTCAATGTAATTTCAGTTTGTTCAATGTAAACCGCACTGATGCAGAATAGCACGGTATATAAGAGAATGTAAATAAAATAAATTATGAGGTCTTGTCTGGGGAAATGAGGATGATCATGGAGGTATTGTTGGGGTGGGGGCTGGATTGGGGGGACTGGATCATGGGAGGTTAGAATCAGGGGGATGAGTGATTGTATTTATTTATTTAACAGTATTTCTATACCGCCTTTTCCTACAATCAAAGCGGTCTCACTGCAAACAGTCATGCAGTGATGCGTTTGCGTGTTTGATGTGTTGCATAATTGATTTAAGTGGAGCTATGTACATTGTGTGCTATTATACATCGTGTGCTATATACATTCTTCTATACAAGGGTCATGGTGGGGAGTAGGTCAGTTGTTCTTGCTTGTTAGTAGATCATGTGGCATGCCCATAGTGTTCAATGAATAGTGTTGTCTTTAGCTGTTTGCGAAAGTCTTTGAGGTCTGTGGTTATTCTCAGTTCATCTGGGAGGGTTTTCCAGATTGCTGGGGCAGCCAGAGAGAGTGCTCATTTTGTGGTGTCCTTGCAAGTCTTTATGAAGTCTTTTGGGGTGTTTACACAGTTGGAGGTGCCTCTTCTCCTTGGGCGTGTGCTTGTGTCAGGTTGTATGAGGGTATGTAGGCTGTTGGCTGAAGAATGTTGTTTGATCTTGAAGATGTTTATGATTGTTTTGTATTTGATGCGTGATCTGGTTGGGAGCCAGTGTAGATCTTTCAGAATGGGTGTGATGTGTTCTTGTCTTGTTGAGCCAGCTATTATGCGGGCCGCTGTGTTTTGTGCTAATTGTAGTGGTCTGAGTGTTTGTTTTGCTATACCAAGGTAGATTGGGTTGCAGAAGTCTAGTATGGGGGTTATTAGTGCCTGGCATACTGTACGGAAGTGCTCAGGAGTGAGGAGGGGCTTAAGTCTTTTGATGATTCTCATCCTGTGGTATGCACTTTTGATGGTTTTGCTTATGTGTGGTTTGAGATTCAGCTCTTTGTCCAGGGTCATTCCGAGTTACTTTACTTCCGATTTTTATAGATATGGTTGTGTTTTTTATCTTGATGTCAGGTGGGGGGATGAAAGCCGGGTTACGAGTGATGATTAGTGCCTTAGTCTTGCTATAGTTTCTTGAGAGGTTGTTGTTTTGACACCATCTTGTCATTTGTATGAGGCAGTTTGTTATTTTGGAGTAGTCCGGGTTGTCGACTGTGATAGGTGTGTATATCATGATATCATCTGCGTAGATTGTGTATTGTATGTTGTTCTCTTTCATAATATTGCATATTGGCTGGATGTAAATGTTGAATAGGAGTCCTGAAAGGGCCAATCCTTGTGGTACTCTATGTAGCCATAGTGGTTATTTTTTTAAAGGGCAATAGTCAGCTGCCACACTTCCAGACTATTGATAGCTATTGGCAGTTGTGATAGCTACTGTGTAGTAATGTGAGAGAGGAAGGTCTGGAAGCCAAATTTAGGCTTTTAGGTAGAAAGCTGAACTACAGAACTTCTACAGTCGCATTCTCAGAAATACTGAGCTCCGGAGTCTCAATGCATAGATGAGACAATGGTGCAAGGAAGAGGGTTTTGGATTTATTAGGAATGGGCAACATTCAGGGGGGGATTTTCTGAAAGGATGGTCTCTACCTTAACCAATGCAGTATTGTGGACTATGAACTGGATAAAAGATAGAAACCAGAGAGTAGGTCTAAATGGCCAATTTTCTCAATGGAGAAAGTGAATAGTGGAGTACCCCAGGGATCTGTGCTGAGCTCGCTGCTTTTAACATATTTATAAATGACCTGGAAATAGGAATAACGAGTAAGGTGATCACATTTGCAAAATTATTCAAAGTTGTAAAAACACAAGAGGATTGTAAAACATTGCAAAAGAACCTTGATAAACTGGAAGACTGGACATCCAAATGGCAGATGAAATTTAATGTGCACAAGTCCAAAGTTATGCACTTAGGAAGAACATCCCAAACTACAGTTACACAATGTAAGGTTCCACATTAGGACCCACCACTCAGGAAAATAATTTAGATATCATTGTGGATAATGTGTTGAAATCCTTTGCCCAGTGTGCAGCGGCGGCCAAGGAAGCAAATAGAATGCTGGGAAACAAAGAGAATAATAGAGAATAAAACAAAGGATATTATAATGCCTCTGTATTGGTCCTTGGTACAACCACACCTCAAATATTGTGTGAAATTATGGTCGCCATATCTTAAAAAGGATATAGCAGAATTAAAAAGAGTACAGAGAAGTGAAACAAAAATAGTAAGGGGATGGAAGGATATCCCTACGAGGAAAGGCTTAAAGTTTTAAGGCTCTTTAGCTTGGAAAAGAGACAGCTGAGGGAAGATTTGATAGAGGTCTATAAAATGCTGACTGGAGTAAAACATGTAAATATAGATCAGTTGTTTACTCCTTCAAATGTAGAAAGACTAAGGGATGTGCAATGAAGCTGCAATGTAGCACATTTAAGACTAATCGGAAAAAATATTTTTTTTTACTCAATGTGTAATCAAACTCTGGAATTTGTTATTAGAGGAAGTAGTAATAGCTGTTAGTGTAATTGGAATTGAGAGAGGTTTGGAAAAGCTCTTAGAGGAAAAGCCCATAAACCATTATTAAAGAGTATCGTGGAAATCCACTGCTTACTGTGACACTCCTGCCCGGGCCCGAGAGCTTACAGGCAGGAGTGGCCTTGGAATGTCCCTGAGGAATAAAGCTTGTACTGATCCCTGGGAATTCTGGGACTTGTAGTGTACTTGTATTTCCTTCAGGATTAAATTGTAGTTGTGACACGAATGGTAAGGCTGCAAGAAATTTATTGTTGTGGGGATATTTTCCAGCGCATCAAAATTCAATGGTACAGAACGCAAAAGGTGCAACTTCAACCCAAACAGCTGAAACCAGGAACATAGGAAGTACAACTGAAATTAAATTAGCTTCTACTTGGCTCTTCACAATCACAGCAGCTTTAACTCAGCAGTGCCTCATGTGGTCTTTCAGAATTATTGCAGCACCAAACAAACAGCTGTTCCTTCCACAGCGTGGCTTCTCAAAACAACAAATGAAAACAATTTGTAAACCTTTTAGCTTGGCAGCGAGTACAGCAAACTCCCTGTATTCTTTTCATACAGTGTTCAAGGGTTTCTTACACTGCTGTCCTCTTTGAGGCAGATTGAGCAATCCATTGGAGAAGGGTCTCCTTCTAAGGCAGGCAGGTAATTATCCACTTGCATGCATTCATCAGAGCTAAGGCTATTGCTGTCTCTGTCAGGCCTGCTAAGCTTCCCTGACCTCAGTTCCAGAAACTCTTGAAACTGTTTTAAAAGCAATTCAGCCTGTAACTGCTCTTTATCCATGTGAAAGTCTTTGGTAAGGGTAACACCCTTCCCCCACTTGCTATCAGCTTCTGAAGCTGGGTTTACCTTGTGAAGCTTAGCACAAATAAAAGGTTTCTCTAGTAAAGCATTAAAAGTAGAAAAGTCAGCTTTACCTTTAGCAGGGTTTGAATAAGAACTGGCACCTTTCCTCCAGAAGTCTTTCTGGTTCAAAATCTCAGCAGCCTTACTGCTATTTCCTCTGCTCTGTGAATTTCTCTTTGAAAAGCTTTCTTCCTGCTTCACTTCCTTGCTTCTGTAGCCTTGTTTGCTACCAGACCAGATACCTTCTTTCCATGTGCTGAATTTGCTAGCCTTCCCACGCCCAGGCTCCACCTTGTAGTAAGGTTCTTTCTTAGAGTGTGCTTGGCTCCAAGGTTTACTGCTCCAAGGTTCTGCCTTGCTCCAGGGTTCTAGCATTTTCCTCCTTCCTTTCCCCTCTTTTTCTCTTTCCTCCTTTTCTCTTTTCCTCCTCGCCTCTTCCCTCTCTGCTTGGGGATTTAAAAAGGCTTCATTTCCCGGCACGCCCTGACTTTCCCCTGAGCGTGCCCAATCAGTGCAGAAGCCTGTCTCCTCTCCTGAGCTGGGGCGTGTCCTATGCTCAGCAGAGAACTGTGTTTTTTTCAACTCTGCATTGGAAATCCTGTGTGCTAGTGCTGTTTCATTACTTCTACCAGGATTTTCCCCTATCTTCATCTCTTCTGGAGGGCATTCCTCACCACATTACTGATGGAACAAGCAGCATGAAATCTGTTTATCTTTTGGGAACCTGACAGGTACTTGTGACCTGGATTGGCTACTGTCGGAAACAGGATGCTAGACTTGTTGGATACTTGGTCTGATCTAATATGGCATTTCTTATGTTTTTATGTTAATGTTCCATTTAATAGTCTTGAAGGACTAGAAAAGGGGACTGTTACTTCTGGAGAGAGATCTGCAATTGTGAGTATATACTTCTGAGAATTTTCTGAAAGGAATTCTTTGTATTAAAGCTAATTAATCTGTGAACCCACTATTTTTTGTTAAATCAGTCAGGGCCTAGTAGCAGCAGTTTAAGTTTAAATTTAAAACACAGAAGAAAGCTTTCTGGTTAAATTCCATACCCAGCAGAGAGCTTGTAGTTTAAATTTAATAGTCACTCAGGGCCTAGCATCAGCAAAGTACTTTTCGTTTAAATTTAAAACACAGAAGAGAGCTTTCTGGTTAAATTTAGAACCCAGCAGAGAGCTTGTAGTTTAAATTTCATAATAAGTTAGAGCCTAGCAGCAGCAAAGAGCTATAATTTAAATTAAATCAGAATATAGCTTACCTCACCAGCACAAGACAGGGTAGATGAAATTTAATGTGGACAAGTGCAAGGTTATGCACCTAGGGAAGAACAACCCAAACTATGGTTACACGATGCAAGGTTCCACATTAGGAACCACCACCCAGGAAAAAGATTTAGGCGTCATTGTGGATACCATGTTAAAACCCTCGGCCCAGTGTGCAGCGGCGGCCAAGAGAGCAAATAGAATGCTAGGTATGATACGGAAAGGAATAGAAAATAAAACAAAAGATATTATAATGCCTCTATATCGTTCCATGGTGAGACCGCACCTTGAATATTGTGTGCAATTCTGGTCGCCGTATCTTAAAAAGGATATAGCGATTTTAGAAAAGGTTCAGAGAAGAGCCACCAAAATGGTAAAGGGGATGGAAGGATACTTCTATGAAGAAAGGCTAAAAAGGTTGGGGCTCTTTAACCTGGAAAAGAGACGGCTGAGGGGAGATATGATAGAAACCTATAAATTAATGAACGGAGTGGAACGGGTAAACGTAGATCGATTGTTTACCTTATCAGAATATAGAAAGACTAGGGGACATGAAATGAAGCTACAGGGTAAACTATTTAAGACTAATAAAAGAAAATATTTTTTCACTCAACGTGTAATCAAACTCTGGAATTTGTTACCGGAGGATGTAGTAAAGGCTGTAGTGTAGCTGGGTTTAAAAAAGGTTTGGACAAGTTCCTGGAGGAAAGGTCATAAACCATTAAGAAGGGACCCAGGATATCAATACTTGAACCAATACAAGCATTGTGGAACCTGTGTCCCTTGGGGAAACTGCTAGGTACGTATGACCTAGATTGGCCACTGTTGGAAACAGAATACTGGGCTTGATGGACCTTGGTCTGACCCAGTATGGCATATCTTATGTTCTTATGTTCTTATGTACTGTGTAGCAGCCCTTTTTTAATGTGTTATTTCCCTCCCTCCTTCCCCAACACCCACCCACCCCTAGGATAATCGTAGCTTTATAGGTATTTACACATCTTAAAAGACAGGAGGTGCTCTCAGGTGAAGCTCGTTACCCAAATCAGTCATACACTAAGGACCTGAGATTAATTAAGCTTCAGGTGAACAAGGTATATTAAACGTATTAGGTACAGTTTTATTAGTATAAATATCCATAGCAACCGTTAGTAAGTAAAGAACTTAAAGATCTAAACACAAATTTAAAACTAAGATGCAGACAGCAGTCCAGCAGCAAGATGGGGGCTTTCCAGTCTTTTGCATTGAGTGTCACATGTATGATTTTCTCCCAGTTGGTGAGAGGTCTTACATGTGCACTAGGTGCAAGGAGCTCTTTGCTCTCAGGGAACGAGTCCATTCTCTAGAGTCTAGAGTAGCAGACTTGGAAAACATAAGAAAGACAGAGAGGTACATAGACGAGACCTACAGGGATATAGTCCTGAAGTCCCACCTCCAGTCTGGCAGCATCCCTGTTGCCATGGAGGAGAGAGGTCACGTGACAGGAGAACATCACCCTGGTGTGGCAGGAAGTGATCCTTTAACTAGGACCTGTCCTCCAGGTGATGTAAAACCCTCTCGCACTGAGGAAGTTTCTCCAGGGCCATGTGCCCATGATGGAACGGTTAGGACAGCCGTTATAGTTGGTGATGCAATCATTAGGCATGTAGATAGCTGGGTGGCTGGTGGACGTGAGGATCGCATGGTAAGATGCCTGCCTGGTGCGAAGGTAGCGGACCTCACGTGCCACCTAGATAAGGTCTTAGATAGTGCTGGGGAGGAGTCTGCTGTCTTGGTACATGTCGGTACCAATGACATAGGAAAATGTGGTAGGGAGGTTCTGGAGGCTAAATTTAGGCTTTTAGGTAGGAAGTTGAAATCCATAACTTCCAGGCTAGCGTTCTCTGAAATGCTTCCCATTCCACGCGCAGGACCCAAAAGGCAGGCAGAGCTCCGGAGTCTCAATGCGTGGGTGAGACAATGGTGCAGAGATGAGGGTTTTGGATTTATTAGGAACTGGGGAACATTCTGGGGAAAGGAGGGGCTCTTCCAAAGGGATGGGCTTCACCTTAACCGGGATGGAACCAGGCTGCTGGCATTAACCTTTAAAAAGGAGATAGAGCAGCTTTTAAACTAAATAATAGGGGAAAGCCGACAGTCGCCCAAGAGCGGATGGTTCAGAAGAATGTATCCTTGAAGGATACTACCAAAAGCAGAGAAGTTCCAAAAAAGAGTAAAGTAGCCCAAATGCCCTTGAGTATGGAGCAGACAGAGCTTAAAGATCCCAAATTACCCATGTCTACCAATAGCCAAATTAATATGAATAAAATAAAGTCTCCAAAATGCTTGTATGCAAATGATAGAAGTCTAAAAAATAAGATGTGAGAGTTAGAATATATAGCACTAAATGAGAGGTTAGATATGATTGGAATATCAGAGACATGGTGGAAGGAGGACAACCAGTGGGACATTGTGATACCTGGGTACAAACAATATCATAAAGACAGAGCAGATCAAATTGGTGGAGGGGTTGCACTCTATGTTAGAGAGGGCATTGAGTCAGAAAGGATTAAAGTTTTGCAGGAAACAAAATTTGCTGTAGAATCTCTATGGATTGAAATTCCATGTAAAAAGGGGAAGGCGATGGCAGTGGGGGTGTACTATCAACCGCCTCGCCAGAAAGAACAAATGGATGTTGAAATGCTCAAAGAAATCAAGGAAGCTAACAAAAGTTACAGCGCAGTAATAATAATGGGTGATTTCAATTATCCCGGTATCGACTGGGTCAGTGTCATGTCAGGACATGCTAGGGAGATAAAGTTCCTAGATGAAATAAATGACTGCTTCTTGGAGCAGCTGGTTCATGAACTGACCAGAGGGGAAGCCATATTAGACCTAGTCCTTAGTGGAACACCAGATCTAGTGCAAGAGATAGGGATATTGGGGCCACTTGGCAATAGTGATCATATCATGATCGCCTTTGATTTAATTAGTGGAGGAGGGATAGAACGGAAATCCACAGTACTACCTTTTAACTTTCGAAAGGGAGACTATGATAAAATAAGGAAAATAGCTAAGAAAAAGCTAAAAGGAGCAGTTGCAAAGGTTAAAGACGTACATCAAGCTTGGGTGTTGTTGAAAAATACTATCTTGGAAGCCCAGGCCAGCTGTATTCCATGCTTAAAGAAAAGTGGAAGGAAGTCCAAAAAACTACCAGCATTGTTTAAAGGTGAGTCAGAGAGGCTGTTGTTGCCAAAAAAGCATCTTTCAGGAAATGGAAAAAAGAGCCAAACGATGAAATCTGGAAACAGCACAAGCACTGGTAAGTCAAATGCAAGGCATTGATAAGGCAGGCAAAGGGAGAATTTGAGAAGAAGCTTGCTGCGGAAGCAAAAATGTGAATTAAAGACTTTTTCAAGTACATTCGTAGCAAAAAACCTATGAGTCAGTCAGTTGGTCCATTAAATGACAGAGGGGTTAAAGGAGATGACAAGGCGATAGCGGAGAGACTGAATGAATTCTTTGCTTCGGTCTTTACTGAGGAAGATGTAGGGATGTTACCCATGACTGAAGTGGTATTTAAAGGTGCGGAAGAATTGAAGGAAATATCAATATATCAGGAAGATGTATTACAACTATTAGATAAACTGAAGAGTAGCAAATCACCTGGGCCGGATGGTATACATCTAAGGGTGTTGAAGGAACTGAAATATGAGATTGCAGACCTGCTATTAGTAATCTGTGAACTATCATTAAAATCATCTCTAATACCTGAAGATGGAGGATCGCCAATGTAACACCAATTTTTAAAAAGGGTTCCAGGGGTGAACCGGGAAACTACAGACCAGTGAGCCTCACATCAGTACCGGGAAAAATGGTATAAACCATCATAAAGAATAAAATTACTCAGCATGTAGATAGTCATGGCCTAGTGGGAGACAGCCAATATGGCTTTAGACAAGGAAGATCTTGTCTTACTAATGTGTTATGTTTTTTTGAAGGTGTGAATAAACAGGTGGACAAAGGTGAGTCGGTTGATATAGTGTATCTGGACTTTCAGAAAGCCCTTGACAAGGTCCCTCATCAGAGACTTTTGGCAAAACTAAAGAGTCATGGGATAGGAGGCAGTGTAGTACTGTGGATCAGGAACTGGTTAAACGATAGAAAGCAGAGGGTAGGGCTAAATGGCCAATTTTCCCAATGGAGAAAAGTGAATAGTGGTGTACCACAGGGTTCAGTGCTGGGTCCGCTGCTTTTTGACATATTCATAAACGACCTGGAAAGTGGAATAACGAGTGAGGTTATCAAATTTGCAGATAACACAAAACTATTTAAAGTAGTTAAAACCCAAGAGGATTGTGGAAAATTGCAAGAGGATCTTGATAAATTGGAAGACTGGGCATCAAAATGGCAGATGAAATTTAATGTGGACAAGTGCAAAGTTATGCACCTAGGGAAGAACAACCCAAAGTATGGTTACACGATGCAAGGTTCCACGTTAAGAACCACCACTCAGGAAAAAGATTTAGGCGTCATTGTGGATAACATGTTAAAACCCTCGGCCCAGTGTGCAGCGGTGGCCAAGAGAGCAAATAGAATGCTAGGTATCATAAGGAAAGGAATGGAAAATAAAACAAAAGATATTATAATGCCTCTATATTGTTCCACGGTGAGACCGCACCTTGAATATTGTGTGCAATTCTGGTCTCCGTATCTTAAAAAGGATATAGCGATATTAGAAAAGATTTAGAGAAGAGCCACAAAAATGGTAAAGGGGATGGAAGGATACTCCTATGAAGAAAGGCTAAAAAGGTTAGGGCTCTTTAACCTGGAAAAGAGACGGCTGAGGGGAGATATGATAGAAGTCTATAAATTAATGAACGGAGTGGAATGGGTAGACGTAGATCGATTGTTTATGTTATCAGAATATAGAAAGACTAGGGGACATGCAATGAAGCTATAGGGTAAACTATTTAAGACTAATAAAAGAAAATATTTTTTCACTCAACGTGTAATCAAACTCTGGAATTTGTAGTAAAGTCTGTTAGTGTAGCTGGGTTTAAAAAAGGTTTGGACAAGTTCCTGGAGGAAAGGTCCATAAACCATTATTAAGAAGGGACCCAAGATATCAATGCTTGACCCAGTACAAGCATTGTGGAACCTGTGTCTTTTGGGGAAACTTCTAGGTACGTATGACCTAGATTGGCCACTTTTGGAAACAGGATACTGGGCTTGATGGACCTTGGTCTGACCCAGTATGGCATATCTTATGTTCTTAATAGCTGTCATTGCAGGCCACACCCAATTTCTGTCCTAACTCACATTAAGCACTTACCATGGGATTGTTATCATGTGCTAGTTTTTACCATGCTGTTACCATTAGCAGTAACATTAGCACAAACCATTACCATGCATTAAAGCCCACGCTAAGTATATAACACACTTTAGTAAACATGCCCCTATTAATTAATAATTAGTGCTTCCGAGAGTAGTGGTTTGTCATTTGAAAATTTAAGGGTTTACTTTTCAAGCAATTAGGTACTGTGGCAAGCTAAGGAAAACATTTCTATTTACCTAAAGACCACAGGATTGCCATGAACTGGCATCAACCTGATGGCACTTAATAGGCACATTCTCAAAAGCACTTATCTGGTAATGCAGGACTTGCTAACTGAATAACTGTCGACCAGAATGGCATTCATCTCTTCTGAATATCTTTGCTGACTTGTTCAACATGATCCAGATAGAGTCGAGGTGGTCTGTGGATTGAGTTTGTGGTTATCCAGTTAGCGGCGATATTCAGACTACTAACTGGATAACAAACCACAAAGTTAGGCCAAAAAAAAAAGCAGTATTAACTTATGAGGTTTTGCTATCTGGATAGTGACTGAATATTGCCTTTACCTGGATAGTGCTGGTAGTGAGCAATGAAATCAGATATTCAGCACCGGCACTTAAACGCCCAACTCCTACAGTTGACAGGCAACATCGGAAATAATATTTAAACATATAAACAATTGTAAAACAATAAAAACCAAACATACAACAAATAAAATAAGATATAAAACATCAACTATTAGTAATCTGTAAATTATCATAAAAATTGTTTATAGTACCTGAAGATTGGACAGTGGCCAATGTAATGCCAATTTATAAAAAAGGGTTCAATGGGTGATCCAGGAAATTACAAATTGGTGAGCCCAGCATCAGTGCCAGGCAAAATGGTAGAAATAAAATTACTGAACATACAGATAATCCTGATTTAATGGGACAAAGCCAACATGGATTTAGCCAAAGAGAGCCACTGGGGTTGAAAATGATGGCTACGGCCCTTAGAAGTAATCTCTAGGAGATCAATCTACCATATATTGCCTTTAGTTAAACTATCTAAACTGTTCTTTGTAAAATAATAATAATAACGTTCCTTATTACTATTGTTCAGTTATATGTAAACCGCCTCTGATCTCTGGAAGAGGCGGTATAGAAAAATGTACAAATAAATAAATATAAGGAGAGTCACCATTTTGAACCCTGCTGGCTCCAGGAGAGGTGTGAAGAGGGACTTCTCTTAACTCTGGCCTACTAGATGATCAGGAAGACCCCTGGTTAAGTCCCAGGAGATCAGGAAATAAGGATAGGGTCAGAGTATGGTGATGGGGGGGGGGGGCTTCTGTTCAAAGTGGGACTTCAGTAGGGAGGTGACCTCCCTTGGAAGGCAATCTCTGTTGGGGAGCTGTTTCTTTTGGGGGGGTTATCTTTGGGGGTGTTGATGTAAATGAGTTCTGAGTTGGAGTTGGGTGCTGAAGAAGGGCTACTGTTGGCAGGTTGTCTGACGGCGGTTTGATCGTGGGAGGAGCGAACTGAGGAGCAGGTATATTTTGAGTATATTAGATTAGGAGGGTTATACATTGTGTTGGCATGACCTCATCTCCCCCCACCCAATGAAACTACTTTTTCTTTCATTTTGTGCCCAGGCAGATAGCACGAGCAGGACCCTACCAAGCTAGGAATACACTCTGCACAACAGGTGAACTTGGTGCCCCCCCCCCCCCTCCCGGTTACCTGCAGGAACTCTGTTTTTTCGGGCTTTGTGGTAGCCCAGTTATGACATCAGTGCCCTTTCTTACTTGCACTTTGTGTGCTGCACTGCTTGCACAGGCTTTTGTATAACCCTAAACAAGGGTGCACCTGTATTGTCTGCTGAAGCATGGAAAGCAGGACTGTGCAGTAAGCATCTGCCCTGTGCACTAACTACAAGGCAGAGTCTAGGCATGCCCTTGACATTTAGCACAGCAGTTTTGCATTTACTGCATGTTATATTTTGCACATAATACATGGTAATTATAAAAAAAACCCACCCCCTTATTGCTTAAACAGTTTCCAGTGTGATACTTACTCATAATGCTTTGCTAAACCACTATGAACCATTAATTTGACTTTCTATACTTCTCTTAAAATAATGGCATCAAAATGGTTCACAATCAATTCTGCTAAATCACAGTGGTAATAATAGTTTAAGAGAAAACCATAACACAGACATATACAGTTGTGGTCAACATTATTGGCACCCTTACATTTTTAGGTATGTTGTGTACAATATCTTGAGAAATAATTGGAAATATTCCAACTGTATATCATCATAATATTTTAATAGTATGTTCAAAGGTATATGGCAAAAAAAGAAGATGGCTGTGAAACTTAGAAGTCATTTCTGAGAAAAAAAATATGCCCAGAAAGGATTAATGGCATCCTTCACTAATATTTGGTTGCATAACCCATGGCAGTGATAACAGCCTCCAACCCTTTCTTGTAGTCATCTATAAGTTTGTTACATCTATCAGCTGGTAGTTTCTCCCACTCTTCAACTGTGATTTCTTCCAGGTCATGAATGTGTCTAGGATTCCTTTTACCAATGGCAGATTTCAGCTCTTTCCAAAGGTTCTCGATTGGACTGAGATCAAGACTCATTGCTGGTCAGTTTAAAACAGTCCATTTTTCCTTTTTAACCATTCTTTTGTACTATTGGATGTATGTTTTGGGTCATTGTCCTGCTGGACCCATAATTTACAACCCAAACCTAGCTTTCTGACACTATGTAGCACATTTTGCTCGAAAATATTTTAGTAGTCCTCTGACTTCATGATTCCTTTAATATGTTCCAGGTCTTCAGTTCCTGAGGCAGCAACACAGCCCCACAACATTATGGAACCTCCCCCATATTTAATGTAGGAAGGGTGTTTTACCTTATAAGCTTCATTTCTTTGCCTGTAAATATATTGCTGGTCTGCATTACCAAAGAGCTCAAGTTTGGTTTCATCAAACACAGAGCATTTTCCCAGGATTGTGGTTTCTCAAGGTGTGTTTAGGCAAAGATCAGGTGTGACTTTTTATGTCTGTCTTTGAGCAGTGGAATTTGCCTTGGCCTTCACCCATGAAGTCCTTCTTTGCTTAATGCACGGAGTATGGTGCAGGTTGAAACCACCACTTCAGTTTGCTCCAGGTCAGCCTAAAATTCAAATGTTCCTCTTCCCACCACATCCCTGGGAGATTCTTGACAGGTCCATGAGCAGAAAACTTCTTAATAACATTGTGAACTGTAGACACAGGAATCCTAAGGTTTTTGGAAAAAGCCTTGTATCCTTTTAAAGTCTGATGTTTGGTGATAATGACTTTTCTGATGATCTCAGGCAGCTCTCTTGTCTTCACCATTGTGAAAATGGAACAGGGAGTGAATGTGGCCATTTTAGACATTAGAGACATCATTCATTGGTTGATTCAAGTCATGTGAGTACTGGCAATTGATCACAGATGCATCTAATTTTACTGCAATGGGATGATTCAACTGTTTATGTTGATTTGAATTAATTATAAGGGTGCCAATAATCAAGTCCTGTGCAACTGAACAGTCCCCAAACCAGTGATTACAATAAAGTCCTACATGAAATCAAAACCACCAGAAGAAATGCAGATACTCAAATCTATCTATTTTTTATCTATTTTTGTCGGATAAATCAGCAGAAGAGACTTTTTTCACTCTCAAATGCTGATAAGAATAGGCTTCGGGGAATTAACTTTTGTAGCAGTGGTTGGTATCGCAGCTTTTAAATGGAGCCACGATGGCATGGCAACAGGATGCCATGTCGCTGCGGCTCCATTTAAAAGCCCTGGCTGAGTTAGCCGGGTTATGGCTGTACTTTCAGGCCGAGATTGAATCGCAGTCCTGGCCTGCACGTACAGGCCTGTTCGCGATTCTGATCTGCAGAGCTAGACATCGGGATCAGAATCAGGCCCTAAGGCAATAATAATATCATATAGCATCATATAAGATAACTTTCACTAACACAAATAGACATTTGTAAATACCCTATTTATTAGTTCAAAGTTACTATTACCTTACGTTCGATGTAATGACAACTCGGTCAAGTTTGTTTGCTATTTGTTCTCTGTAAACCACTTTGGCTTAAAGGCGGTATAGAAAATCTGTTAAATAAATAAAAATATTTTCACCAATTAGTCTTACATGTGCTACATTGTGTGCCCCTTGGTCTTTCTAGTTTTGAAAGAGCAAACAACTGATTTACGCTTACCCATTCCACTCCATTCATTATTTTATAGATCTCTATCATATCTCCCTTCAGTCATCTCTTTTCAAAGTTTTATTTATTTATTTATTTATTTATTTATTACAGTTTCTTATATACCGCGCTATTTAGAATCAGCGCGGTTTACATCATAACAAAACGACCATAACGACAAACTGTCAGGTTTTACATTGAACAGGAGTACAAACTTGGATAACTGGGTTAACTATATACATAAACTATCTACACTGCAGTGTGAGGGCATTTCTAGATTGGGTCATTTCTTGGAGGGGATATCTAGTTCAGTTGCTGTCTGGGAAATATTTGAATAGTTGAAGAGCCTTTCCTCATAGGGATATCCATCTTTTTACTATTCTGCTTGCTCTTCTCTGTACCTTTTCCAATTCTGTTCCAATTCTCTTTTAAGATATGGTGACCAGAATTGAACACAATATTCAAGGTGCGGTCCCACTGTGAAGCAATACAGAGGCATTATAATATTTTTGATTTTATTTTCTATTCTGTTCTTTATCGTTCCTAGCATTCCTGGGCTGAGGGTTTCAATATATTATCCATGACGATACCCAAATCCTAATGTGGAATCTTGCATCATGTAACTGTAATTTAGGTTCTTCTTCCGTAAGTGCATAATTTTGCACTTGTCCATATTACATTTCATCTGCCATTTGGATGCCCTGTCTTCCAATTTTTCAAGGTTCTATTGTAATTTTGTGTGTTTTAACAAATTTAGTGTCATCAGCAAATTTGATTACCTCACTTGCTGTTCTCATTTCCAGGTCATTTATAAATGCATCAAAAAGCAGTGGGCCAGCACAGATCCTTGACGTACTGCACTATTCACCTTACACCATTAAGAAAATTTGTCTTTTAGCACTACTCTGTTTTCATTCTTTTAACCAGTTTCTAATCCACAAATGCATACTGCCTCTTATCCCATGACTTTTTCATCTCCCCACGTGTCTAAATTTTGTCCATTTCCAAAGCAAATGTTGCTGTGTCCTTCAAGATAAACTCTTCTTGAGTGAGTTCAGGCAGGTCAGAGGTATTTAAACAGTCAACAGAAACGTCTGCTACAGTTCAAGCAGGTTTTTCTATCCTAACAAATGGCTTTTCTATTAACATAAAAGGTCTAAGATGGATTGAAAGATATCCTCATCTAGAATCAAAAACATTCACTTGTAATATCTCCAAAACATCTCCTTACTGGGACTACCTCTGTTTGCATGACCATGAGAAGAGCCTCTCACAGTAGCTATGTTTACAGTGATTTGAAACCAGAAGTTCAGCTGTACTGCTTTTCACTGGGTCAAGGTGGTTGGAGGATACATTTAACATGAGGGGATATGAGACACATACACTAATACTTACAGGGAACATGGGTGATGGAGGGATAGGTGGCTTGCCCAAGACCACAAGGAGCACCTGTGGGACTAGAAACCCCAGTCCTTCCGGCCCAAGGTTGTTGTCCTCTAGTGGGATTTGAACCCCCGACCTTCTGGCCTGAAGTACCTTGCCCCAACCACTAGGCCACTCCTCCCTCCCACTACTCTTACAGGATGTTCAGTGGTAGTCACTATCCAGATATGCCGCTAATACCTGGATTTTTTATTTTTATTTTTTTACCAACAGCAGCCAGCTTATAAAAAAAATGACCACCAGTATTACCGCCTTTGTTTTCTAGCTGTTCAGAGTATGCCATCTGTACATGTTATGTTGCGCTGTTTCTGGAGGTAATCTTCCATTTCATTTGAACAATTGGCAAGACTATTCTATTGTGAGAATTCTTTGTGGACTATCCTTTGGGAGTTACTGAAAATTTTATCTATTTTGTGTCAGACCTGAACCAGATATCATTGTATTGTTGGTTTTACACCTTGCTGCAGAAGAGTAATGCATTCTGTGAAGGTTTGCTCTGAAATGCATGCAATAAAACACAAGTAAATAAACTTTGCAAAGGATGAATCAATAAATGATGGATCACAGGGTGAATAGTAACCAATTAAAATGGATTGGTTCTCAAGTCATAGCCATGTTTTGCTCTAATACTAACTAAAGAGAAACACTGACTGCTGATGGTATACTGCAGAATTTTATTATCCATGGTATGGCTGTGAGAGATAATGCATTACCCGCAGCTGAAGCTAACCATCATTTGTTTTGTCTGTGAATGGTCTTTGCCTCTAGAGTGCAGCTCTCAGTGAAATATTCAATAACTTTGCATCTTGCCAAGCAAAAAGCTAAAAATCTTCCAGACTTGATTTTTCCAAAGGGACATTTAACAAAGCTCTCCTGAAAATAGACATTCCATTTCTTTTCTTACTATGATGACTTTTTCTGCAATTAGGATACATTTTTGGTCAACATTGGCACCCTTGTAATTCAACCTCTTAATGTCCAATATCTCCTAAAGAAAAGTGGCCAGTGAAATGACTGCACATATATTTGAGACACATAGTAGAATCAAATAAAACAGGACCAATTACAGGAAATAGTATAAAACCTGGGACATTGCCAGGACATGATTATTCCTAAATAAAATCAAAACCACCAGAAGAAATGCAGGTACTCAAATCTATGTTTTATCTATTTTTGTCAGATACATCAGCAGGAGAAGAGACTTTTCTCACTCTTCAATGCCCAGGATCGGGCTGCGAGGAATTAACTCTACCCCAGCCCCTTCCATGCCTTGGACCACTCAAAAAAAAATGTCCAGGGAGGTTATTCCATCCCGGGGGTGGAATTTCCATTTTGCCGTCCCTGGATGGCCCTGGGCATTAGAATCGGCCCTGTACATCCAGGGCTGGTGACTGTCCACTGCCCGCCCACTCTCTGCCCCAGGGCTGCCTCTTCCCTGCCCCCGACTAACTTCTCTGTACAACCGGAGGAGAGGTTAGTCGGGGCATGCAGCTGGCACAAATAGCGGGGATGGATGTCCCGTTGAGATATCCATCACCACTATTCGTTTCTCAGAATAACCCTGATCTGTTCAATGAATAGATGTGTCTTTAATAGTTTCTTCAGGTCCTGAGTAGACTGTGAGGCTCTTATAGGTTCTGGGAGTGAGTTCCAGATTGTTGGGGCAAACAGTCACTGAGCACATAATCAAACTCTGGAATTCATTACCAGAGGATGTAGTAAAAGCTGTTGGGTTTAAAATAGGTATGGACGAGTTCCTGGAGAAAAAGTACATAAACCATTATTAAAGTGGAGCAGGGAAATCTACTGCTTACCCACGGGACAGGCAGCATGGAATCTGTATACCTTTTGGGAACCAGACAGGTACTTGTTACCTGGATTGGCCACTGTTGGAAACAAGATACTGGTATTGATGGACCCTTGGTTTGACCCAATATGGCATATCTTATGTTCTTAAAGTTTTGTTTTGTTTTTTTTATATAAAATGTGATGTTTTGGTTATTAATTACTTTTTTTCAAAATCAGCTCAACTGAGCACAAACACTTTTTGTAGAAAGAATGGTAGTGTAGCAGCAGAGCGCAGACAAACCAATAATACCAGGAGTCTGTTCAGAAGGTCCAAATCATTTATTTGTGCACAAGACTCAAGCAGAATCAAATTCAAAAATGGCTGAGCAATGTTCTCTGGCAATACAACAACTTTTATAGACTTTTGCTCTATTCTAGGTATAGAAAAACATTTCATTGGTCCCGGTAACCTCCCGTACCTCCCGTACTTCTTCTATTGGTCCCGGTACTGATATGATTATCCAATTATGTTCTTTGAGTGGGCTCAGCACCTGCTCACCCCCCTTCTAGTCCCAATTACAATGGTCAGTTCACCAACTTGTTACTTTCCTACTTTCAAGGCTATTGGGCTAGTTAATACGTGCAGGGAAGCAGGGCTCTGTAAACTTTCTGTCAGCAGTTTTAATTAAATCCCTTACAGCTGTACTTTTCTTATCAGTGACTTTTAAACATATTTTTCTGTATTTTTCCAGGTTTCAATTCTACTTGTCTAAGCTAATTCAATACTTTACTGAGTTCTAATTCTACAATAGCAGCATGTTGGGGGATGTGCAATTCCTATGGGCCTCTTCACAGGCTTCATTTACAGGTCAAGCCAGCCAGGCCTGTCTGATTAGTTCAATTAGCATGGAGCATAGGCCTTCGCCTACCACAGTAGTAGTTTCAATTGGAGCAACTATTTATTTAAATTTTGTTTATATACCATCTTTCTACTATCTAAGGTAGCCTATATAGAACTGAAAGGATGCAACAGTGCCTGAGCAACTGTTTTACAGGGAACAAGAACATTCCAGGACTAGTGCAATGGTCACACAACTATGAACATAAAAACAGTAACTATGTACAGACTGGGAGGAATACCTGTGTAGCAGCAAAGCGCAGAGAAACCAATGATACCAGGAGTCTGTTCAGAAGGTCCAAATCATTTATTTGTGCACAAGTCTCAAACCAGTCAATTTCAAAATGGCTGAGCAAAGTTTTCTAGCATTACAACAACTTTTATAGACTTCTGCTCCATTCTAGGTATAGGAAAACATTTCATTGGTCCCGGTACTCTCCCGTACCTCCCGTACCCCTTCCATTGGTCCCGGTACTGATAAGTTTATCCAATTATGTCCCTCCAGTGGGCATGGCACCTGCATACCCCCCTTCTAGTCCCAATTACAATGGTCAGTTCATCAACTTGTTACTTTCACACTCTCAAGGCCATAGAACCAATTTGTGCATGCAGAGGAGCAGGGCTCTGCAACTCATCTGTCAGCACTCCCAATTATTTCTTTGCAGATGTACCTTTTCTTATCAGTAACTTTTAAACATGTTTTTCTGTATTTTTCCATCTCTCAGTTTTGCTTACCTAAGTTAGTTTAGTTCTCTTACAGAGTTCTATCCTACAATAGCAGCATATTGGTGATGTGCAATCCTATATGCCTCTCCACAGGCCTCATTTACAGGTCAAGCTAGCCATGCTGGCCTGCTTATGTCAGACACCGTGGGTCACAGGCCTGCACCTGCCACATTCCCCCCTTTGATTAATCTCACCCTATTACTTAATAAGGTGTGAGAATTAAATCACCTTTTGAAGAATCACATCATGATTGAAGGATTTCGACTAGGACTGGCTTTATACAAAGCCATTATTTTAGTGGCGGTCTTCCGCTCTACTGTGCTATCAATAGTGTTATGAATAGAACGCATACAACATGGGATTAAACATGGTAATAAGAAAATAACAACAACAAGATTTAGTACTAAGATGATGAAAGTTTTAAATCCTCCCACCCATGAAAAGAGGTTAGCAAACCAGTTAGGAAATTTCAATGAGTGCCAAGTTTGCACTGGCACATAAGCATGTCTTTGCATATCTTTAGCAATTTCTTCAACTACTTGACCCTTATCATCTATTTTCAAACAGCAATTGGTTAAATTCAGTTTACCACATACTCCTCCTTCAGCTGCTAGCAAATAATCAAGTGCTAAGCGGTTCTGATATATAGCAGTGCGCATCTGTGTACTTTGTCTAGCTAAAAGTGTAAGTGCATGACTAGTCTCATTAGTTATTATTTCAACTACTGCTTGTAAGCGAATAATACGATTAATCATATAGACTGGGGTCCGATATCCCCACATACCATCATCATTCCAAGTGGCAGGTCCATAATACTCAATGATTCTTTCTGGTGGCCAATCATCACCTTGCCATTTCTCCCACTTGCCTATCTGTAAGGCCTCTCTCTTCTGTCTTAGTGCTCTTTTGTGCCGGTGGGTAGTGTACACTGGGCATCCTAATTGTTCGCCATGTTCAGTGTTTAAAAGAAAGAAAGAAGGTCTGATGGTTCCCAAGACACATGCTCCTCCCCAGTGTGGCGGGAGTTGTGCATATGCTCGGTTTCCACAAATCCAATATAGGCCAGGTGGGGCTTGCCAGGCTTGGATTTTGGCGACATTAGTCCATAAACCAGCAAGTTCAGGAAATCTGGCTAATGGGTTAGGAGGTTCAGGGTGTTTGATTCCTGACCACCATACTGTCTTCTTGGTCGTGGCATTATAGTACTTCTGGCTAAGACAGACCAGCTGTCCTACCTTTTGGGTGAACTGGGGTCCAGTTCTGGCATAGCAAAGACGTCCAACGATTGAGTGCGCTAACACCCATTCACTGGTAGTCTTGTGTAATTCAGTCTGATTGTAAATCATAGAATAATTCAATTCTTGGGCTTCCCAGGGCCACTGATCTCCCATTTGGGTTCCGCCACAGAAATAACAATCTGTGATCTTAAGACTAGATACTACTGCTCCAGCTAATTCTAAAAATAGATTCTGTGAGGGATGAGGGATCTCAAACTTATTTACATGCATGGCTTCATAAAAGGTATTATGAATATGATATTTGGATGACTTGTGGGCTTGGGTATTCAATCTGATATATACAATGGTTCCTGGATCTATTTCCCCTCCAGCAATACGTAAACCAAACTTATATCCTTGTTTCCATGCATGGGGATTGTGTATACGTAAGTGTAAGGGGTTACAAGCATCTTTCTGACATTTATCATTCGTGGTTGGCTTGGTTAAAGTAGCCATTCGTTTATCTATTTTCTCATCAGTTACACCAGTATTCCAGGTAGCATAAAAAACACATTCCCAATACGGGCAATAGTAGTCTGCTGCTGGGGCAGTACTATAGCCTGGTTCCTTTTTACCTGTACACTTTCTCCATCCTGTGGCACCTTCTGGACACATATACTTATGGTCATTTAGATACGCCTTCTCCCATGTACCACAGGTGGAATAACTATCTCTATTAATGGCATTACATGCATCAAAATTCAAAACAGCAGGTTTAGTAATGTCCTTAAGTGGTGGCGTAGCAGCTAATATAGGTCCATCTGCATCCTTCCATCGTATTTCCATCGTGTAATAGGATGGATTCTGATGCGGATTATAGCATGCTTTAATTTTGCCATGAGTGCAAACATTTAGTTCAGTGGTGTTATAGATACACCTAGTCACTGTTCCCTTGCAGGTATAGTAAGAATGATAAATCAAAGTCTGAGTTACTTTCAGTCCAGTTCGTGTAGAAGTAATGCAAGCAGTGCATGGAGGTAAAGCATAAGTCAGTTCAAAACCTCCAAAGAAGGCAACCAAGGCAAAGCAAAAGTACAGATGCATGTTGATGTTGATTGGAGTTCTTCTGAATCCTCAGCTTGCTGATCTTGATCACAACGGTCTTTTATTCTTCGTCCCATTTGCTAATGAAGCAATTTAACGGGTGCTGAGTGTTGATTGAAGATCCTCAAGTTGTCCATCACACCTCAGCCAACTTAGCAATTCAGTTGGTTTTTGAAGTATGGTTCAATATAGTATCAAAGTAGTGTGCAAAATCGCACGCAGATTGGGTTCGTTGAAACAAAGCTGTTGCTGCATGGAAAACAGCAATCCTCTTCGAAAGACTTGGCTACTGCAAAGCACTTATGATGACGTGTCTAAGCTGCTGGTTGCCGTCTCAAAGTAACTCGCAAGGGTGCATCAAGATGCTGCTCTGCTGTCCACTGCTCAGGTTCAGGATCAGCGGCGGGCTTGACTCTGCTGTGGTGGATCCAGGCGTCGATCTCGGCTACCTTTACTGCAGTTGGGGTAGACAGGATGACGGTGTACGGTCCCTTCCAATGGGGTTCCAACGGTGTCTTCTTCCAATCTTTGATCCACACCGAGGTACCAGGCTGGTAGGGATGCAAGGGTTCCGTCAAGTTGATAGGCAACTGGTCTTGGATCCACGTATGGAGAGTCTGCAGAACAAAACTAAGAGCTAGGAGTTCTTGCCTGGTTATTTCTGAACCAATTTGGGCTAGACTTCCTTTAATTCCCTGCACTATTGGTGGGGGTTTACCATACAGAACTTCAAAAGGGGAAAATCCTGTTGATTTTACAGGAGCTGAGTGGATTCTGAGTAAGGCTATCGGGAGCACTTGGGGCCACTTCAAGTGTGTCTCCTGACAAAGCTTGGACATTTGGGCTTTCAAGGTACGATTCATTCGCTCAACTTTCCCTGAACTCTGGGGTCTGTATGCAGTGTGGAGTTTCCATTGTATCTGCAAAGCTTTAGCTAACTGTTGAGTAACTTGGGAGACAAATGAGGGTCCATTGTCTGACCCTATTACTGCTGGAATTCCGAATCTAGGGACAATTTCTCTCATTAAGACTTTGGTAACTTCTCGGGCTTTCTCAGTTCTGGTTGGGAAGGCTTCTACCCACCCAGAGAAAGTACAGACTAACACTAATAGGTAATGGTATCCATTGGCTCTTGGCATTTCGGTAAAATCAACTTGGAGGTTGTGCATGGGGGTCACACCTCCTGACTGAACTCGGGGTGCCGTTATAAGGCCTTGCTTGGCATTATTCTTGGCACAAGCTTGACATTGCCGTGCTACTGAAGCTGATATGGTTGTCAATAGTGGGATGTCAAAATGTGGTTTGAGTGCTTTTTCCATAGCACTTTTGCCATAATGGGTGGCTTCATGGAAAGCTTTGACAAACGATGGTCCTAACAGTTCAGGAATCACTATTCATCCAGGGGGTTGACTGCCCTCTTCTGGTGGCAGCTCAATCCATCCATCTTTCAGTACTCCATCTTCTTTGTTACAGTAGTAATCCAATTCTTTGGTGGTATATCGTGGTGTCCATAAATTCAAAGGTACTGGAAACAATGCTGCTTGCATTGGCATAGCTTGTGGGGCAACCTGTCCTGTCATAGCTGCTTGTCGTGCTGAAGCATCTGCAAATCTATTTCCTCGGGCAACTTCTCCTTTTCCTGCTTGATGTCCTCTGCAATGCATGACAGCTACACGTGTTGGGGCCCAAACTGCATCAAGTAACATCAATATCTCGGGAACATATTTGACTGATTTTCCTCCGGATGTGATGAGTCCTCTTTCCTTATAGAGAGCTCCATGGGCATGTAGAGTGGTGAAGGCATATTTGGAATCTGTATATACATTTAGCACAAGTTTTTCTCCTAACAGCAATGCTCTGGTGAGTGCTATTAATTCGGCTTTCTGGGCTGATGTGCCTGAGGCTAGAGCTGATGATTCAACTACTTCGTGTTGAGTGACGACTGCATATCCGGCACAGCGTCGTCCATCGAGAATGAGACTGCTCCCATCAACATAATAGATTTGGTCAGGATTGTCTATGGGCACATCTGTCAAGTCGGGTCGACTGGAGAACACAGTTTCCATGACTTCGATACAGTCATGTTCTGGGAGTTCTTCACTGATGGGTATCAAGGTGGCTGGATTCAAGGCATGGCTCACTTCTAATTGTATCTGTGGGTTTTCACATAACATGCTCTGGTACTTCAACATTCGGGAATTGGTGAGCCAATAATTTGCTTTCTGTTCCATGAGGGCAAGGACTGCATGTGGCACAGTGACTCGTATGTTCTGTCCTAGTGTGAGCTTGTCTGCTTCGCTCACTAGTAGTGCTGTAGCTGCAACGGCTCTTAGGCATGGTGGCCATCCTTTGGCCACAGGGTCCAATTGTTTCGATAGGTATGCTACAGGTCGCTCCCAATTTCCCAATTTCTGAGTCAGCATGCCTAACGCATTTCCCTGTGCTTCATGTACAAACAAGTGGAAAGGCTTGTGGACATCTGGTAGTCCAAGTGCTGGTGATGACATCAATTCTTCTTTTAACGTCTTGAAGGCTGTATCCTGCTCAAGTCCCCACTCCAGTGGCGACTTTTCTTCTCCTTTTGTGGCTTCATACAGTGGTTTGGCAATTTGGGCAAAGTTGGGTATCCAGATTCGGCAATATCCTGCCGCTCCCAGAAAGGCTCTGACTTGCTTTCTGGTTGTTGGAGTTGGAATTCTACATACTGCTTCTTTTCTTTCTCTGCCCAATCTTCGGCTCCCTTGGGTTATACGAAAACCCAAGTATTTCACTTCTTTTTGACATAGCTGTGCTTTGGCTCTGGAAACTTTGTATCCAGCTTCATCTAGTAACTGCAAGAGGTCCTTGGTGGCTAGTATACATTCACTTTCTGATATGGCAGCTATCAGCAGATCATCCACGTATTGGAGAAGCACTCTCTTCCCCGGGGCCACTGGATAACTTGAAAGGTCTTGATTTAGTGCAGCACTAAAGATGGTAGGCGAATTCTTGAATCCTTGGGGTAATCTTGTCCATGTGAGTTGACCCCATCTTCCAGAGACGGGGTCCTGCCATTCAAATGCAAACAATATTTGACTTACAGGGGCTAATCTTATGCAAAACAATGCATCTTTTAAATCCAGTACGGTGAAATGGGTAGCTTCAGCAGGTATCAGTCCTAGAAGAGTGTAAGGATTGGGCACAACTGGATGTATAGTTTCAACTGCATCATTTACTCTTCTTAGATCTTGTACTGGGCGGTATTCATCTGTCCCAGGTTTCTTTACTGGCAAAAGTGGAGTGTTCCATGGGGATTGACATACTTTTAGTAGGCCATACTCGAGCAATCTCTGTAGGTGGTGATGAATGCCTTCAATTGCGGTTCTTGGGAGAGGGTACTGTTTGACGTGCACTGGTGTAGCACTAGGTTTGAGAGTTACAATTACTGGAGCTATATGTTTGGCTAGGCCTGGGGGACTGCCTTCTGCCCATACTCCAGGTGGTGCATGAATGTTCTTTAAAGTTTGTTCAAAATAAGTATCTTGGATTGAATCATCAATGTAATACCTCCATTCTTCTTCTCGGGGAACTGTCAGCAGCATCATTCCTGCTGGTTTGGTTTGGGGATTTACTGTCATTTGCATTTCTCCTTGTTCAGAGAAAGATATTTGTGCTTGAAGCTTGGCTAACATATCTCGTCCCAGTAGTGGCACTGGACATTCGGGCATGTAAAGGAATTGATGAGTTATTTGCTGTCCTCCTAGACTGCATATTCGATTTTGAAGAAAAGATTTTGTAGCTTTGGCACCAGTTGCTCCTATAATGGTGACTGCTTTTGTAGAAAATGGGGCTATCTTTTTGTCTACTACTGAATGTTGTGCTCCAGTATCAACCATAAAGTCCATAATTTGGTCTCCTATTTGTATTCCGACCATAGGCTCCTGGAGACCTAAAGCAAACTGGGAGCCCGGTCTGTCCTAATCCACGTCATTCTCATCATGGACCGGTGTGTGGCCAATGCTTGAATGGCTCCTCCTCCTCTCTCTCGCTGGAATTGTTCTCGATTGGCTCCTCCTCAGTTTCGGGGATAGCCTCGTCTTTCTTCTCGCCACTGATGATCGTTGTCGTCATCTTGCTGGGCGTCTGCGAGTTGCGGGCATGTATCTCTCCAATGTCCTTCCTCTCTGCAGTAGGCGCATTGGTTCACGCCTAGCTTCTGGGTCCGGCCTCCGCCTTGACCCCGCCCTCTTCCTCTGCTCCTTCGACTAGGGACACCTCCCCTTTTCTGTTCAACTATGGCCGCAGCCAAAAAATCAGCTTTCTTCTTCATCTTTCTATCACATTCTCTCTGTCTTTCAGTATCACGATTCACATACACTTTATGAGCGACTTCCAGTAACTGTGTTGCATTCATGCCCGCAAACCCTTCTAACTTCTGTAATTTACGTCTAATGTCTGGTTGAGACTGGTTTACAAAAGCAGAATTCACCATACATAAACTTCCTGGTGCCTCGGGATCATAGGGAGTATACATTCTGTATGCTTCAGTTAATCTTTCATGAAAATCTGCTGGGCTCTCATCTATACCTTGGATAACTCCTGCAACTTTGGAAAGGTTCATAGCTTTCTGGCCCCCCCTTCTCAGGCCTTGTAAAAAGCCTTGGCGGAAACGGGCTAGGGCTGTGGTTCCTTCTTCTGTATTTGGATCCCAATGGGGGTCTTCATTCGGGAATTCTCTCTGAGCTGCTTCCTGACGGTCTATTATATTCTGCCCCTGTCCTGGAGCTACAGGGTTATCTGCCATCCACTCAATAGCTGCTTTTCTAATTCGTGCTCGCTCTTCTGTCGTGAATAGGGTAGTCAGGAGCTGGCGACAATCTGGCCAAGTGGGTTGGTGAGTTTCCATAATAGTAGTTACTAATTCTGTCAGCTCCTGGGGCTTACTAGTATAGGAGGCATAATGCGACCTCCAATTTAATAAATCAGTTGTAGAGAAAGGGATATACACATAAGTTAGGGGTCCCGCTACCACCTCATCATTATCATTCTTTACGGGCACTCCCGGGACTTGCCGTAAAGGCAGCATTCTGGCCGTAGGTGTCTTTTGGGATCTAAGGGTTATTGTTGTAATTGTCTTCGAAGGGGTCACTTTCTTTTTCTCAACAGGTTTCACTTTGGGTATATCTTTTGCTGGTTTGCTAGTGCTAGCAATCACTTGTACACTGTCCTCCTCGTCTGGGGCATACTCTTTTTCTCCTTCTTCTACCTCCGCTTCTGACTCGCTTTTTATAGCATCCTCTTCTTCTCTTTCAGCTAATTCTTCCTCTTCCTCCCCTCCGGGAGGTGAGTCAAGGGTTGGGTCCCGCTCCGGCCGTCGCTGGGGTTCTGGGGCAGGAAGCCGGGCTACTCTTATCGGACCTGGGGTTCGGGGCTGCCTGGGAATCATTTCTGGGGAATCAGGATCTACCAGGATGGGCTTCTTTCTGGATTTCTTATCCTGCTCTTTCGTTCTAGGCTGTTGTGTTTTCTGACTAGAATCTGTCTTAGCTAACATTATTCTGCACTGTTCCTCATAACAGCGCTGCGCCCAGGGGGGCGGATCTTCACAAATACTTAACCAGGAATCTATATAGGGGTACTGATCGGGGTGCGCTATCCGCACTCTACGGTGTATTGACTGAATAATCTCTACATTGAACGTTCCCTCTCGGGACCAGATGGGGTCTAGATTGGGCCACTCCCTAGTACACAAAATCTGCAAACGGGCTGCTGTCATTTTAATACCATAATCTCCTGAATATCCCCCTTTAAAATGTGCGATCATACATTCTAATGGAGTGTTTCTAGTAGACCCCGCCCCTCCCATTTCGATGTGTGCGCGCAACAACAGACAGAAGGGAAAAGGAGGGCGGACCGTGGGTAAGGGGTCCTCACGGTCCTGGAAACGTATAAGGAATACAAATAACAAGACAGGACGACAATCGCTTCCCCCTTTTCGCGACCTGAACGCGGTCACCCGGTCAGGAAATGCGCTACTCAGGGGTCCGCCTTCACTTGGTCCGTGCTGCCAGACCTCTCATTCACACTTCGTTCACACAATCATGCTAGCAACGTATCCCAGAATGCATTCGTTTCTATCTATTCTGACTAGTCTTTTCCCAATTACAATAAGGATGGGGGTTTCACCCGGCGAATTCCCATGCGGGGTTACTCGGCCCTTCCTTGAGAGGTGATCATGCTCTCTTACCAATTCCCAATATCTCGAGATTACAAATTCCAAATTCCAAGTTCCAATGGCAGTACTGCGCTTTCTATTTCTGTCTAGACACCAAATCAAAACTATACTCACCGGATCCGGTCCTCAAACTTCCCAAGCAGGCGCATGAGTTGGACCTCGGACTCCCCTCACTCGGGTTCGAGGCGTTGACTCCAGCCGGGCTCGTCACCCGCCGAGGTCCGACCAGCTCCCTCCGATACAAGGGACCGGTGGCGCCAGGGAGCAGCCCTCGTCGGAAGGGCGCGATCCCGGCAGGACCAAGCCTATAGAGGCGGAAAGTCGTGGTATATTGCCCTATATACACTTTGATTCCACAACTTCCCGGCCAACGCACCAAGAATATGTAGCAGCAAAGCGCAGACAAACCAATGATACCAGGAGTCTGTTCAGAAGGTCCAAATCATTTATTTGTGCACAAGTCTCAAACCAGTCAATTTCAAAATGGCTGAGCAAAGTTTTCTAGCATTACAACAACTTTTATAGACTTCTGCTCCATTCTAGGTATAGGAAAACATTTCATTGGTCCCGGTACCCTCCCGTACCTCCCGTACCCCTTCCATTGGTCCCGGTACTGATAAGTTTATCCAATTATGTCCCTCCAGTGGGCATGGCACCTGCATACCCCCCTTCTAGTCCCAATTACAATGGTCAGTTCATCAACTTGTTACTTTCACACTCTCAAGGCCATAGAACCAATTTGTGCATGCAGAGGAGCAGGGCTCTGTAACTCATCTGTCAGCACTCCCAATTATTTCTTTGCAGATGTACTTTTTCTTATCAGTAACTTTTAAACATGTTTTTCTGTATTTTTCCATCTCTCAGTTTTGCTTACCTAAGTTAGTTTAGTTCTCTTACAGAGTTCTATCCTACAATAGCAGCATATTGGGGGATGTGCAATCCTATATGCCTCTCCACAGGCCTCATTTACAGGTCAAGCTAGCCATGCTGGCCTGCTTATGTCAGACACCGTGGGTCACAGGCCTGCACCTGCCACACCTGCGAACTATGGGGGCAGGTGGGGCATAGTCTATTGTCGCCCACTCACCTCCCAGAGGCCATAGGCATGGGTGGATTAGCAGGGTAAGTTCTTTAATAGCTGTGGAGTATAGTAGAGAGGCTTGGCAATGACCTTTGGGATTTGTAGTTCCACAACTTTAGCAAAAAGAAAGTAGTTGTAGTCAGAGTGATAAGGATTTAAACAGGATTTATTCCCTTCCCAGGGTTGGATTTTCACACAATGAAATAAGGCAACACAAAAACCATACGTCTGGTATCAAAGTTAAAGAAACATTTGAACAAAGGATATGCTTATCTTCAGCTTTCACAATGGAGGCAAAAATGGTAAAAGAAAACAGTTTCCTTCACAAAACTCTTCCTGTCTGTTTTCTTTATGAATTAGCTCCTACAGCTCTTCAGCATAGAGAAGATATGCTATCAGATAAGGTATATGTACAGTCCATGTAAATATCACCATTAGACTCCTCACACGGATCACATTGCATCTCTTCTATATCTGGGTAAGTTTCCCGGTGAGTGAAACTTCTGTTCTGACTGCTGAGTTCCTCTCTATAGCTTTGGGAGTTCCCTTCCCCCACCAGCCTAGAGGTGGATGGGTAATTACCGTAATCACCATAGTCTCTCTCAGAGGCGGCACATAATTCCTGGTAAGTACAGGGCTGACTGCTATAGTCTAAGCTTCTCCTATTAGGAAGAATAAGGTTACCTTTCAGCAGTTTCCCTTCAACGTTCCTCCCTCGAGCACAGCTCTGCTCGTGGGAAGGTTTTTCACTCCGTGTCTGTTTGAGCTTCCTCCCTGGCAGTGGCACCAAATTATCTTCAGGATAATGGCTTTCTCCTGCTTGGTACCTTGTGCTGGGTGACTGGTCTTGCCTTAGCCTGGCCTCAGAGCTACTACCTCTGCTTCCTCTGTAGCAAGGTTCTCGGAAGCACTGGTCAGCTGTGCACTGCTCTTCCAAACAGCCCTTCCTGGGTTTCTCAGCACTGCACCTCCCTGGTAGTCTCCTTTGGTCAGCAATTGGCTTTAACCAGCATGGAGATCCTTCTCTCCTGCCTCTCAAGCTTCTCTCCTTGCTTGGAGTTCTCCTGCTATCGGGACTTCTCTCCCTGCCAGCACGTCTCTCCTCAGCAATTCTCTCCTTTGCAGGTCTCCCTTTAGGAGTCCTCTCTCCAGCAGTTCCTTCTCTAGCAGCTCCCTCTCTAGCAGCTCCTCTCCTACTCTCAGGTGAGTGATTTTTAACTGCGTAGCTTGTGATGTTGGCTCCGCCCCTTGTCAGCTGCCCCTCATCCCCTGATGAGCCACGAGCTAGCTTTGAGTCTGGGCATTCCCCTACACCACATGAAATAGCTTGTGTATAGTTCCTATGGCAACCTTTGGCCATGTGTATCTCTGAGCTGTCAAAGTTAGCTCCGTTTTGTTCAGAATCCCCTATCTCCATGGGCTCTGACCGCTGCACCTCATGACAGATCCCCCCCCCCCTTAAAACATTATGGGCTGCCGAACTTTCAATCAGACAGCACGTAATCTTATCTTGGGATCTGTATCGCTGCTCTACGTAAACCATACTGGCAGTGGCCGACCTATCCTTCCATGGCTTAAGGAAGTTTAGGTGATACACCTGTTGGCGTCCCTTTTCATTCTCTATTCTATATGAGACAGGGCCCACCCTCTTCACTACAGTGCATGGCCCTTTCCAGTGAGCCTCAAATTTTTGTCCTGGATCTGCCACCCGGACAAGCACTTTATCACCTATCTCCGATTTCCTAGGTTTCGTGCCCCTGTCGTAATACTGCTTTTGTTTCCTCTTACTGGCCTGCAGATTTTCCATCGAGAACTTTACTGTCCTTTCCAAGCGTTCCCTCAGACCTTTTAAGAACTGAAGTACTTCAACCTCTGATGTGTCTGGTTCTACCCACTGCTCGTGTAGAATATCTAATATCCCTCTAGGGGATCTACTGAACATGAGTTCGTATGGGGATGCTTTCAATGAGGTTTGTACGCATTCTCTACAGGCATATAATACGAACGGGAGTAGAGTATCCCAGTCTGATATCTCTCCTTATTTTAAACCCCTCCTAAGCATTTGCTTGATGGTTTGATTCATGCGTTCTACCAGACCATTTGTTTGGGGATGGTACGCTGCAGTTCGTATGTGTTTTATACCGAAGGCCTCCCATACGGTAGCCAAATGCTTGGATAGAAAATTGCTACCCTGATCGGTAAGTACCTCCCTAGGAAACTCCACCTCACAGAAGAGCTTCACAAGCTCTCGGGCTATATTCCTCGCCGAGGTGTTCCTTAAGGGAATAGCCCATGGGAATCGTGTAGCGTGGTCTACTATCACCAGCAGGTACTGGAAACCTCTCGGTGTTTGGGTCATAGGGCCTACCATGTCTATTCCTATGCGACTCATAGGTACCGCTATGGTGGGTGTAGATACCAATGGTACAGCCTTAGTTCTTAGTGCTGTCACTCTCTGACATGAGGGACAAGACTCGCAGTACTGCCTGGTTTCCTTGAATACCCCCGGCCAATAAAAGCGACCCAATATTTGGTCCAGGGTGCCCTGGATTCCCTTATGGCTTCCTATGGGGTGGTCGTGTGCCAGACGTAATACCGTGGCCTTAAACGTCGTTGGCACTACCAATTGTTTTCTAATTGCCTCAGTGTACAGGTCCATACTTTCCCTGTATAAAATCTCGTTTTCCAGGAAAAACCTGGGCAGTGTAAGCCGGGTTTCTTGGGCCCATTCGAAGGCTCTCTTAAGCACTGGGTCGGCCCGCTTTTCCGCGGGGAACGACGGAAAATTTATTCACCAGTTCAGCAGGTACCCAGGGCAAACCTGCTCCCGCCTCCAACTCGGCTCTCCCTCGGGTCCTATATTGCCTCTCTTGACGTCTCTTGGCCTTGGCTTTTCTGCCCCCCTTTACTGGCTCGTGGACTAAATCATCGTGCGTGGGGAGAATATCTAATGCTTCCTCATTGGCTTCCTCATCCTGGGATCCTACCACCTCCTCAGGCTCTTCCGTGCCCCCAGATGATGTCTCTCCCACCCCAGAGGTTCCAGCTTGCGCCCGGGTGGAAACTAAGCCTGACCGGGTAGTTAAACCTTATAAAAGGGTGGCCAATCTCTGCCTAGAATAATGTCCCTGGGTAATGCAGGGATTATAGCTACTGGTAATGTTTGTTCGGTGTCCAACCCCCGCACAGACAATTTCTGTAAAGGGTACTGTGAGAATGCCCCATGTATGCATTTTACCCTCACCTGGCTCTCTGCTTGACTCGGGGGTGATGAACGGCGCCTCTCGATGGCTTCCCAGAGCCTGCGGGAAATCATGCTCTGGTCAGCCCCCGAGTCAAGCAGTGCCAGCGCTTCTACCCCTTCTACCTTAACATGCAGAAGAAATCCATCCTGTGCTGGCTTGTCCACTCCAGACATGAGGACAGTCCGCTTGATGCAGTCCTTTTGGAAATGTCCAGCTCTCCCGCATAGATAGCATTTCCCTTTATGTGCAAGCAAAATATTATCATTAGCATTCATATTTTTTACATTACACATTTTCCTCTGGGGATACCTCCCTTTCTTACAATCTGCCATACCTACTGCCTGCATTACCCCAAACCCTGAGGTGTCAGCTATCTGGGCTTCTAAAAACCTATCTGCCAGACTAGCTGCTTCATCGGTAGATTGGCAGTTTTGTAAGGTAAGGTATGTTTTCATTTCTGTGGGCACAGCTTGGATAAATTGCTCCAAGACCACTGTGTCCAGTATAGATTCCATGGTTCTCCTTTCTGGAGTTAACCACTTCCAGGCCAAATTCCTCAATCTTTGATGCAAGGCTTTTGGTGTCTCCTGCACCTTCATTTTGGCCTCTCTGAACATCCTCCTATAATGTGAGGTAGTAAGCCCTAGCCTATCCTTGACTGCCTTTTTTATTTCACTATAATCAGCAGCAAGGTTGCAGGCATTGCCTTGTAGGCTGAGAGGGCTTCACCGGTAAGTGAAACCGCAAAACGAGTTGCCCATTGCTCACTAGGCATTTTCAAGGCCTCGCCTATACGTTCAAAAGCATTAATAAAATCATCTACATTGTCATGAGGACTCAATTGCCCTAGAGAGAATGCATGACTAGCATTTAGTCCTACCCCTGGTATTATTGAGGGGCTTTCAGTCCCAAGTTCTTGTGGTTTTCTCAAAAGCGCTTCCATAGCGTCCAACAGTGGTTTCTGTTGCTCCCTCATCATGCTGGCACTTTGCTCCTGGATATGGCGAGCTAGTTCAAATTGCTTATCCCACTGTAGTTGCATCCACTGCATGACGTCTCTGGGCTCCTTTCCTCCCGTCTGTACCCTGTGGAGAAAAGAGAAAAAAAACACCAAGTGCGGCACCTTATATTTCCTCTCCCCTTAGTCCTTCAGCACAGCAGCGCCCTCTTTCCTGCACAAATCCTCCCACGTTAATGCCCCAGGTAACGTTACCTTAGGCTTCGTGTAGAGGTCAGCTTACAAGAAAGGTTACTGCTTCCTTCACCGACCGGTCTGTCAGTAAACTTGCTTCCAAGGTCTTCAGGTACCGTAGCAGTTTCTTTACTAGTGTTCTTTTTATTTCAAGGTAAAAATCCGCAAAACTACACCAGATGTCGCCCACTCACCTCCCAGAGGCCATAGGCATGGGTGGATTAGCAGGGTAAGTTCTTTAATAGCTGTGGAGTATAGTAGAGAGGCTTGGCAATGCCCTCTGGGATTTGTAGTTCCACAACTTTAGCAAAAAGAAAGTAGTTGTAGTCGGAGTGATAAGGATTTAAACAGGATTTATTCCCTTCCCAGGGTTGGATTTTCACACAATGAAATAAGGCAACACAAAAACCATACGTCTGGTATCAAAGTTAAAGAAACATTTGAACAAAGGATATGCTTATCTTCAGCTTTCACAATGGAGGCAAAAATGGTAAAAGAAAACAGTTTCCTTCACAAAACTCTTCCTGTCTGTTTTCTTTATGAATTAGCTCCTACAGCTCTTCAGCATAGAGAAGATATGCTATCAGATAAGGTATATGTACAGTCCATGTAAATATCACCATTAGACTCCTCACACGGATCACATTGCATCTCTTCTATATCTGGATAAGTTTCCCGGTGAGTGAAACTTCTGTTCTGACTGCTGAGTTCCTCTCTATAGCTTTGGGAGTTCCCTTCCCCCACCAGCCTAGAGGTGGATGGGTAATTACCGTAATCACTATAGTCTCTCTCAGAGGCGGCACATAATTCTTGGTAAGTACAGGGCTGACTGCTATAGTCTAAGCTTCTCCTATTAGGAAGAATAAGGTTACCTTTCAGCAGTTTCCCTTCAACGTTCCTCCCTCGAGCACAGCTCTGCTCGTGGGAAGGCTTTTCACTCCGTGTCTGTTTGAGCTTCCTCCCTGGCACCAAATTATCTTCAGGATAATGGTTTTCTCCTGCTTGGTACCTTGTGCTGGGTGACTGGTTTTGCCTTAGCCTGGCCTCAGAGCTACTACCTCTGCTTCGTCTGTAGCAAGGTTCTCGGAAGCACTGGTCAGCTGTGCACTGCTCTTCCAAACAGCCCTTCCTGGGTTTCTCAGCACTGCACCTCCCTGGTAATCTCCTTTGGTCAGCAATTGGCTTTAACCAGCATGGAGATCCTTCTCTCCTGCCTCTCAAGATTCTCTCCTTGCTTGGAGTTCTCCTGCTATCGGGACTTCTCTCCCTGCCAGCACGTCTCTCCTCTCCTTTGCAGTTCTCCCTTTAGGAGTCCTCTCTCCAGCAGTTCCTTCTCTAGCAGCTCCCTCTCTAGCAGCTCCTCTCCTACTCTCAGGTGAGTGATTTTTAACTGCATAGCTTGTGATGTTGGCTCCACCCCTTGTCAGCTGCCCCTCATCCCCTGATGAGCCACGAGCTAGCTTTGAGTCTGGGCGTTCCCCTACACCACGTGAAATAGCTTGTGTATAGTTCCTATGGCAACCTTTGGCCATGTGTATCTCTGAGCTGTCAAAGTTAGCTCCGTTTTGTTCAGAATCCCCTATCTCCATGGGCTCTGACTGCTGCACCTCAAGACACTATGCACATTGTAAGTGCAGAATGAGAGTCTCAGACAATAGTAGTAGGTTAGTGAACGGGTGTTACTAGATCACAGTTGACTGCAGATGATGAGTTGAGGTGATGTTTGGATGTGCATGATCAAAAAAAGATAAGTTCATATGTGCAAGAACTTTGGTAGGCATGCAAACTAGTCTATGTGCATTAATTTGCAGATATATGCATATACAAGCAATTTGAATGCACCTTAAATTTGAAGAGGTCAATATTCAAAAGGGTTCAGGCGGTTAGCAGGACTTGCTCACTAGCTAAATCCTACTCTGCCTGGTATTCAGCAACCGGTTTGTGCCACTGAATATCTCCACAATCTGCCATAGAAATATCAATTTCTGGGCAGTCCATGGCACTAACCAGATAGGAAAACCACATGAAGCTAGGACAGCTCAATGGCTGTCATAAACCTTATGCAGTTGTTGCTACCTAGTTACTGGATGAATATTGCCGTTGACCAGATAGCAACATGAATGGCCGAGAAAAACAGATATTCAGCAAAAGACACCAGAGAGGCTCCGCTGAGCTGTCCTAAACCTTATGCAGTTGTTGCTACCTAGTTAGTGGATGAATATTGTCGTTGACCAGATAGCAACATGAATGGCTGAGAAAAACAGATATTCAGCAAAAGACACCAGAGAGGCTCCGCTGAATATCTGGATTCATTTTTGCTCCTGGAGGCCACACACTCACTGACACAGGCTGAATACTGACTACCTCAATGCTCAGATAAGCCAAATGTATGTTCACAAATGCACATCCTTAAAAGCAAGCTTCAGTTTACATTTTTCTTGCATGTATTATATAAACGTAAGTAGTATAATGGGTACACTACTCATCAAACTGATTGACAGGTGAGATAAGGATGGCAGGCGCCAATCAGCGCTCACTTCCGGTGTATGTCCCGCCTCAGGCCACACCCCCTCCCATAGAAGTGAATGGTGAGTTAGCCCCGCCCATTCACGCCCCCAGGCATGGCCACCCCCCCACACACACACTTTGGAATGCCCCAACCCCACCCCCAAGGATGACATCAGCCAATCAGTGACCACTTCCGGGTGTGTGTCTCTTGGGGAAACTGCTAGGTACATATGACCTTGATTGGCCACTGTTGGAAACAGAATACTGGGCTTGATGGACCTTGGTCTGACCCAGTATGGCATATCTTATGTTCTTATGTTATGTGTGCCACACCCACACCCCACCCCACAATGTTGACATTAGCCAATCAGCGCCCACTTCCAGGTTTGTGTCACACCCACTCCCTCCCACCCTCAACCACGCCCTAGCCTACATCATCAGAAATGACATCACCGGAAACAGTGTGTCATTGGAAATGGACACTGTCTATTTCCGATGACATCAGCGGAAGCAGAGTGACTGACTCCGGAAATGTGTTTTGCTTCTGGTTAATGCTGACATCTGCAAAAGCAGGAACCCTGGAAAACAAAACAAAAAATGCTTTCTCTCCCCCCTGCCCCAGTTCTTTTTACTCACAAAGCAGTGCAATGCTTTTATGTGTATTGCAGGCTATTTAGAACTGATTGTTAAAAATAACCCTTTGGTAGCAGCAGCAGGAACACAATGCATTTGGTATACAGGCTTTTCGCAGAGAAACGGCACTTGGGTATACAGGCTTTTATTTTATTTATTTTTTTTATTTACATTCTCTTATATACCGCGCTATTCTGCATCAGTGCGGTTTACATTGAACAAATTGAAATTACACAGCCTTTTCACAGAGACGCAGCCTTTGGTATAGAAGCTTTTATTTCCAAAATGTTAAACCGCAATTAACATATCTTTGTTAGAGAAACCAGTGCTGTCCATGTGATAGAATTTTGATTTTAAGACCTCACTGTTAGAGAGAAGTATTCTGGCAGTCCTGTAGTTCAGAATGAAATACAGAGAGAGACCTGAGTTCAAATCCTACAACAGCTATTTTTTAGTGGCTTTGAAAAAAAAAATACAGAGAAACAAGTCTGAGCATGCTTCTAGGATATGGTAACATGTGATTGGCCGAAACAAGAGACTTGTTCTGAGCATGCTCCTGGTGTAAGGCTGTGTGTCCTGTGTGGGGAAAATTCTAACACAGAGATTCAAAAAGAAAAAATGACTCTTTTTGGAACACCGAGCAGAATTTCCAACAGGGTGAATAACAATTATTTTCTTAAGGATCATGATGCCGCAGCAGGGGGTTATCCACTGATAGAAAATCCATTTGAACAACAGGAGAGTCTGAACATGAATTATCAGGGGTTGAATATTTATCAGATGCCCAAACGTTGTTTGACTCTCAAGATCTTTGCGATTCAGGCACCGAAATTGACTTACCGGATGACAACGCAATGGATCCAGAGGACATAAAATTATATTATGCCGCGGCAGATGCAGAAACAACCTGTTTACTGGAAGAACTAGGATCAGCAGAGGTAAGACAAGTATTTTTTTTTTTTTTGGTAGAAAAGTGTTATAGAAGAGGCAGTTCATTTCACACTGACCCTGTTTTGTTTTTGTAGGGAAGTAACAAATCTCAGCTCCTATAAGAGTTAGAGGACATACAGGAAATCTTTTTCTAAATAGCCTGCAATACACATAAAAGCATTGCACTGCTTTGTGAGAAAAAAGAACTGGGGCAGGGGGGAGAGAAAGCATCACAACACACCCACTCAGAGGCATGTCACCCCTGCACCACACACAGACTCACTATCTCAAGATAGACACAAATATATAGATACCAGTTACAAAGATACTCCCTGCAGCCTCTATTACCATAACACCACACACTTGATCATTTCTTTTGAACTTTCTATCCCCTCCCCCCCCAGACAGATATGAGTTTGCAAATGGCAAAAAGGGAAGCGTGCAGTTTTCTCACACTATAAGGGGCAAGTTCCGGAAGGTTTTGCACTTACCATGGGTTTAGCACCAGAAAAAATGGACAATAAGTGCAAAGCCCGTATGGTAAATGCAGGATGTATATCCAGCATCTGACCTGTATTTAATGCACAGGCAGACATATACCATACGGGCCTATGTTCCCTATCTCAGCAGGAACCATGGTAAACACCTGCGCTACTTGCTGAGGCAGGGAACATAAGCTCAATGATCAAGCCCCCATGCCTAAACGAGCAATTGCAGCCACAATGCCCCCCTCCCCCTCAATCCAATCCTCCTGCCATGGAAACCAACCCAACTCATTGATTGCTCCACAAGACCCCTTACTCTCGATGGGACCTGCCATCAGGAGACACTCAACCGGGACCCAATCCCAACCCTCCCTTGGGTCTTGCCTGGGGCTCCCTAGTAGTCCTAATGGGACATACTGCAGGATTTGTCCTCCTTTGCTCCCGACTCTAGGTGGCAACATCTCATATGCTGTCACTTGTCAGCATTCCCTCTCCATCCCAGCCACTCCCCGATCCCGTCCTGCATCTCTGAGAGCAGATATCACAGGGTAAATACCACCCTATCTGCTGCTGGTGTACAGTAACAGTTACCCTGAGTGTTTAGTGTATGCTGAACCCCATGGTAACCACTTACCCCACGTTAGTAAAAGGGACCCTAAGTGTACTCTTTTCAGCTTGTTCATACCGCTTGCCACAGTGTTTAGCATAAGTCAGGGTTGCCAGAGTTTCAAATCTTGAAAGATAGTTTGGTTTCTTTGGGCTGTCTGGATATCTAAATCAGGGCTTCCTTTTATTTTTTTCCATTATTTTGTCATGTGAGTGATAAGAAAAGATCATTGTACTTCTTGACATGATAATTATACACACCAGCTGTCTCTGTATTTATTTTCTTCATTTCACAGAAAAAAGCATAGCAACAAACTACAAATGTGTGACTTTTTCCAGAGACAAAATAAGGGCTTAGTTACATTAAACATAAAAATTGTGCATACCCTGTATGCTTGAGAACTTACAGAAACTCAGAAAAATCTAAACATTTTAAATTCATGAAACAGTAATATAAATAGTTTGAATGGAAAGTTTTAAATAAGTTCGTAGAAATACTTCATTTTCACTCAGGTAAAACTCATGTTCACTTGTTTTTGTTAAATCCATGTGCTCTTCAGTACTTTCATGTAATTTGTCTGTTTTACAAAAGCAGTATCTTAGCAATGGATTGGAAGAGCAGCCTTGTGTTTAGAGTAGTGGCCTGGTGACTAAGAGACCAGGGTTTAAGTCCCACAGGCCCTCCTTGTGGCCTTAAGGAATACACTTTGCCCTCCATTACCTCAGAAGGAAGACCTGGCAATGTACTTCTGGTTACACTTTGCCAAGAAAACCCAGGGGCTGCTGGATCACCAGGAGGCTGCATTGACTCAATAGCACATACATCTTAGAATAACTTTGTAGCTGAATATAACAAAGAAATGGTATAAATCAAACCATTATTGCCGGTATCTATCTTTCATGTGGAAAGGGTATTCGTATTCTGAAAGGAAACGCTGCCATGTTACTTTACAGCAGGGGCTCTCAACCCAGTCCTCGGGACACATCTAGCCAGTCGGGTTTTCAAAACACCACAATGAATATGCAAGAGAGGGATTTGCATACAGTGGAAGCAGTGCATGCAAATCTTTCTCATGCATAGTTATTACCATTATCCTAAAATTCTGACTGACTAGGGGTGTCCCGAGGACTGGGTTGAGAACTCCTCCTTTAGAGGGCAGTTTTATAACAACCTGCCTACATAATTTGCACCAGGAGTTAAAGGGGAAGCAGGCACATACTTGCCCTTCCTATTGAAAAATCTGGGCACCTTCACCCCTGCCATTTGGTAAGCAAACAGCTTCCTGCAAACGTATGCCCATGTTTTTGAAAATATCCACAAGTATGTGTGTGAGGGTGCACTCCACCCCAAGTCTGAAAATGTCCTGCTCAATTCTGGTGCAAGGATGCTTGGAATGGCATTATGCACATATTTTAACATGCTTCAACCTTAATTTTATAACAAGGAAGCTATGAGAAAAGTCCATAAAGGTGTCTATTTTCAGCCTCTTTGAGTCCTGCTTTGTGGAACTCTCTCCCTCACCCGCTCCGTACAGAATCCTCGTTCCCGCATTTCAAAGCCCTCCTTAAAACTCATCTTTTCTCCCAGGCTTTTAACCTCCCCATACCCCCATGATGGTCACGATGGTCCCATTATTCTATGTCACCTCCCTTCCCTCTCCCTTCTCTTTCCCCTCAGTGTTCAGACCACCTAATTGTGTCATCCTGTCCTTCTCCATTTTTCTATCTGTGTCTCTCATTTGCTTTCCTGTCAATTAAATGGCGTTCCTTTCCTTAACTCTATAGCAGCCTGTTTTTATTGTTCAGTGCTCTGATACTCTAGGTTTGGGCGGTATATCAAGCTCTGCAAATAAATAAAAAAATTAATAAATAAAGGCAATGTAGGAGTCAATGTGCTTTTATAAAATAGGCTCTCAATGCACGAATACTCTCAATCAAATTTACTTGTACTCTAAATGGGTATAAAGGTCTGAAGTCTTTTATACAAGCTTTATTTATACAAGCTTGTCTACTGCTCACAGGGGCATGTTTACTAAAAAGCGCACCTTTCACATCTGGTCAATCTGCAAAACAAGAGTGGATGCCCGTGCTAACTTCAGGGGGCATGTGTGTCTGTCTCATTACTGTTGGTGCATTGCTAATGTGCAGCACCATGATAACACGACCTCAATGGGTGGCATTAGGTGCACTTGCATGCAGGGTTAAGTGTGCCTTTTCTAATGGCAACAATCGCAGTGGGCACATACTGATCACATCCACGCTAACTGCGATGCACCGTAAATAGCCAGGTTCTACCCCAACCCTCTTCTCTCTACCCATTCTCACGCTGATTTCATAGCATGGGATTTTTAGCACAGGGTTCCGTGCTACCTTTTAGCATGAAGCACTTACCGCTGAACCCCACAGTAGCAGTTAATGCAGTTTAGTAAACATGCCCCATAGTGATTCAGAGTCTTTCAAGATGGTTTCCAATAAATAAATTAATGCAATAGCTTAAAAACTGTGCTACCGATATCACTGAGAAAACTTTGAATACCCAGGCAATAGCATCAGCTTTCCCATCACCAACATTTACACCCAGGTTAACAGTAAAGAAGATAATCTATAGGACCGTGAATACTCCCATCAAATTTCCTTCAATCAGGAAGAGGTGAGCCTTCAATTTCTTTTAAAAAATTAACAAATGCTGCTCAGAGTGTAATTCTAAGGGTAATTTATTCCAGAATTGCAGAACAATAATAGAAAATGCCCTGGACTGACAACACTCTTTAGGCGTAACACACTCTCTTCTCTCTAGTGTAAAGTCTTGGAAACGCTATACCACTGAAGAGTCACCCATAACAGGTTATCTAGACTGAATGAGCAAGGTGACACGCATTTGAATTCTGTTTTATAAAGATAGATAGGTACCTATGTGTCTTTATTTTTATTTTATTTACATTCTCTTATATACCGCGCTATTCTGCATCAGTGTGGTTTACATTGAACAAACTGAAATTACATTGAACAGGGCATTATAACTTGGAGATAACTATTTTACAGGGAACATGGGCTATGGAGGGTTAAGTGGCTTGCCCAAGACCACAAGGAGCACCTGTGGGACTAGAAAGCACAGTTACTTACCTGTAACAGGTGATCTCTGGGAACAGCAGGAATAAGTCTTCACATATGGGTATCATCGGTACCGACGGAGCCTGCACGGGAACGCTCCCCAGCGTCCAGAGAGAAAGCTTTTGGGAGCATCCCACAGCGCCTGCGCGCTGCCTTCCCACCTTTCCTAACCGCCTCTCTCCAGTTTGAGTTTTAAGCTGAGACAAAGAGAGAGAGAGAGGAAAGGAAAGATAGATAGAGAGATACAACTCCTAGGGGAGGTAGGTGGGTTGTGAAGACTTATTCCTGCTGTTCCCAGAGATCACCTGTTACAGGTAAGTAACTGTGCTATCTCCAGGAACAAGCAGGAATGATTCTTCACATATGGGGACTCCCCAGCTAGAGATGCCAGGGAGATCTCCAAGGTTGTGAGTCCCTGAGAAGGGCTCTACCTCCCCCCATGGATCTTGGGCATCCAACCAGGGATGGGGGGTAGGAGTTGATTAGGTATGGAACAGGTGTTTGATAACAGCCTGACCAAACAAGGCATCCCGGCGGGAGTCCTTATCCAAGCAGTAATGTGCTGTAAAGCTATGAACCGAGGCCCAGGTGGCCGCTCGACAGATTTGGTCACTGGACACAGAGTTTAGATGAGCCATAGAGGCTGCCATGGCCCTCACATTGTGAGCTGTGACATGACCCTCCAGAGAAAGGTTCTTACTCTGGTAGGCGAAGGAAATACACTGAGCAATCCAATTGGACAGAGTTCTCTTAGAGACTGGAAGTCCTAAATGAGAGGGATCAAAAGCAACAAATAGTTGAGAGGACTTTCTATGTAGCTGTGTCCTTTGTAAGTAAAAAGCAAGTGCTCTCTTACAATCCAGGGTATGAAGATTCCTCTCTGCACTGGATGCATGAGGTCATGGAAAAAAGATAGATAAATACACCTCCTGGTTCAGATGAAAAGGTGAGACCACTTTAGGCATAAAGTGTGGATTAGTCCTGAGGACTACCTTGTCATGATGAAACCTTGTATAAGGAAGATTAGCCACCAAGGCTTGCAGCTCACTGATACGGCGAGCTGAGGTGACTGCAATGAGAAAAATAACCATCCAGGAAAGGAATTTCAAGGAGGTAGTGGCTAAGGGTTCAAAGGGTTGCTTCATAAGCTGGCCAAGAACCAAATTCAAATCCCATGCCACTGGAGGTGGTCTAATGGGAGGTTTAGTTAAAAGAAGGCCTCTCATGAATCTTGCAATAAGAGGATGAGAGGAAATAGGATGTCCATTGAGAGGCTTAAGGGATGCTGCAATAGCACTCAAATGGACTCTTACTGAATTCGTTTTAAGGCCTGCATGGGATAAATGCAGCAAATACTCTAGTAAAGAATTCAGAGGTATTGCAAGAGGGTTAAGACCCTTCTCTGCACACCAAATGGTAAACCTTTTCCATTTAAAAGCATAGGAATGTCTAGTGGAAGGCTTTCTGGAAGCATGAAGGATATCCTTCACTCGCTGAGAAAGATGCAAATCTTGAAGGTCTAGGCCTTCAGCAACCAGGCTCTGAGATGAAGAGACTGGGGATTTGGGTGCCACAACGTTCCCTCCTCCTGGGACAGGAGGTCTGGAGCAGATCCCAAGTCCAGGGAGGAAGCTTGAGAGAGATGAAGAAGTAGAGGGTACCACACTTGGCTTGGCCAACGTGGAGCTATGAGGATCATAGACCCCTTGTCTCTCTGAAGCTTGAACAGTGTCTTGGAAATTAGGGGAATGGGTGGAAAGGCATAGAGGAAGTCTTGCCCCCAGTGGAGGAGGAAGGCATCCCTGGCCTTAACTCCCTGACACAGAATCCTGGAACAGAACCGGGGAAGTTTGGCATTCCACGGACTTGCAAACAGGTCTGTGTCCGGGGTTCCCCAAATTCGAAAGATCCTGGCTATCTGGTCCCCATGGAGGGACCATTCGTGTGGAAGCAGAACTCGACTGAGTCTGTCTGCCCAAGAGTTTTGAACCCCTGGAAGATACACTGCCATGAGATGAATTTGATGCTCTCTGGTGAAGGCCCACAATCTCAAAGCTTCGTTGCAAAGCGACAGAGAGCCAGTCCTGCCCTGCTTGTTCACGTAGAACATGGCTACTTGGTTGTCCGTGTGGATGAGGACTGTCTTGTAGCTGAGCAGGGTGTGGAAGACTCTGAGAGCTAGAAGAATTGCTCTGAGCTCTAAGAGGTTGATATGTAGTGATGTCTCCTGTGGAGACCAGATGCCCTGGGTGGAGAGATCTTGTAGATGAGCTCCCCAACCCTTTGGGGAGGCATCTGTTGTAAGGGTTGCTTGGGGTAGCAACTGTTGAAAGGGGGACCCCAGCAACAGATTTTGAGTGGACCTCCACCACTGGAGGGACCAAAAGAGGCGACTGGAGGTTGCTATTTTGTCTGACAGGCAACCTGATGCCTGGGTCCATTGGGTGGACAGAGTCTACAGAGCTGCCCTCATGTGAAGGCGAGCGTAAGGAACCACATGCACAGTGGATGCCATGTGGCCTAACAGTTGTAACATCTCTCGAGCAGTTAAATGGGACTTTAACTGAATTTGAGAGGCTAACTGTACCAAGCGAAGGCAACGGGCCTGGGGAAGATAGGCCCTTGCAGTTGTGGTATCCAGCAAGGCCCCTATGAACTCAAATGACTGAGTAGGGGTGAGTTGTGATTTTGGGATGTTTATTACAAGTCCCAGATACTGAAGAACACGCCTTGTGCAGGCTAGGGCAGCCTTGGCCTCTGACTGGGATGGAGCTCAGATGAGCCAGTCGTCCAGATATGGGAATACAAATATTCCTAGAGTGCGTAGAAATGCAGCTACTACTGCCATGCATTTTGTGAACACTCTTGGAGCAGAGGCCAGACCGAAAGGAAGCACTCTGTATTGGTAGTGCTTTCCCTGATAAAGGAACCGAAGGAACCTTCTGTGTGTTGGATGGATGAGGACATGGGTGTACGCATCCTTGAGATCTAGAGAACAAAGCCAATCCTGACTCTGAAGGTATGGAAGGAGAGCACCAAGAGAAATCATCTTGAATTTCTCCTTTCTTAGAAACTTGTTCAATTCTCTGAGATCTAATATGGGTCTGTAGCCCCCTGTTTTCTTTGGGATAAGAAAATAGGGGGAGTAGAACCCTGAACCCTGTTGAAGAAGGGGTACTTCTTCTATTGCCCTTTGGGCAAGAAGGGTAGCAATCTCCTGACCCAGAAGGTCGAGGAGAGATGTTGGAGAATTGAACTGTCTCACCATGGTATACGAGGGATAAAGGGGCATATCCTCCTTAATCCCCTGTTATTTCCCCTGCCACACTGAAATGAAATAATTTTAGTGGCCTCTGTAGTGGATTAGCCACATTAAAACGTATAGTTTTTCAAAATACTAACTTATATCTATATATGCGGCGTTACATATGCAAATCTCCAAGTAGCCCTTCTTTGATGCTTCTCACATGTGTGTCAGCAAATACCGGTGCAGTCCTGTGCTTCCTTATACATATTTAGAAAAGGCTCCACATCTGGTAGAGCCTTTTCTAAAATACCGCCAGAATTCAGATGTCAAAGTTGTGAAAAACACAATTCCGATCTCCACGTACGATCTTACATTTGCCTTAAAGTACGGGTGCACACAGACTCCATTCCAGAACATGCCTAGATGCGGGCGTGTCCTGGTCATCTTGCACACTTTTATGCCTGGGGAAATTACGCATAAACAGGCTTTATAAAGTTACCATCCATGCATATACATACAGGTTTTATAAAAAATAAATGTAAATCACAACTCTGCCTTGCTTCACCAAAATTATGACCTCCAGGCGTGCCTACATGCAGATCACAAAAAAGCAGAAGCACTCTTTACAAGAGTATGCACATGTAAAAATGTAGGGGCACAAAAAAGACCTTTTTGCATGTAAAGAATACTTTATACACAGAAAATGCTTAATACAATTACCTTCATAGAGAATAATTTTGTAACAGGATGCCTGGGTTAAGGCTGAGCCCTTTGGAATGGTCAGAGGGGCACCTTAATCTGGCTAAGCCCTGTTTCTTTCCTCTCCCCCATTTTTTCTTCCCTGTGTGAGGTGACTGGGGGTGGGGGGAGGGAGACAGAGCAGTAAGGCATTTGTCAACTAGGGGCTGGGTATTTGACATTGACGGGCTTTGGAGCCAAAGACTAGAGGAATAGGAGGAAGGGGGATTATGAGGACATGTTTTCGCAGGCAGTGATCAATTTGTGTGAGGTGTGTGAGGGTGGTGGACAATTTGTCCCATCCTGCCTTCCAATTTTAGTTTTGAATAGGAGGGCTTAGGATGGGAGAACTCTTCTTGCAGCATGTGGTAGTTATGTCTGCTTCTGGATTTGGCAGGTTGGGGGTCCACCAATGGAGCTGAGTTGTTATTGTAGAGACTTCAATATTTCCGTGGATAACACTCTACTCCTTGTTTTCTAGGTTCACAATCTTGTGGTCATCTTTGACTCCTCCCTCTCATTCTCCACACACATTCAACAGATAGCTAAAACCTGTTTCTTTCTCTATAACATCAAAATTAGTCTGTTCCTTACTGAATACACTACTAAGACCATTTTCCATTCTCTAGTCGCCTCCCGTCTAGACTATTGCAACCTCCTCCTTAATGGCCTTCCTCTGAATCATCTCTCTCCACTTCAATCTGTTCAAAACTCAGCTACATGGCTAATCTTCAACCAGTGTCACTATGCTCATGTCACCTCTCTTCTCAAGTCAGCTCATTGGCTTCCTATTCTTCTCCACATCCCGTTCAGACTTCTACTACTGACCTACAAGTTTCTCCATTTGGCTGTTCCTCACTATCTTTCCTCTCTTATCTTTCCCTACATCCCTTCTCAGGAACTCCGCTCTTTTAGCAGATCCCTTCTATCTGTGCCCTTCTCTTTCAACGTCAATTCCAGACTTTGATCTTTCCACCTTGCTGCTCCTTATACCTGGAACAAACTACCTGAGTCAATACTTCAGGCTCTATGTTTGGCCTTGTACAAATGCAGGCTAAAACCTCATCTCTTTGAGACTGCTTTTGGATCCTGATCCCCTCAGCCACCTCCTCGGTATGGCTCTGTTTAGCACTAGACAAATAATAAGTAGCAATAGTTTAAGTTTAAGTTTAAGTTTAATTACATTCGATATACCGCTTAGGCCGAAGCATCAGAGCAGTTTACAATATTACATAAATGTTACAAGAAATATGAAAAGAACGCCATTTATAAGATAGGACAGAATAAGAGATACAGTGATAGTTAAAGGAACAGAGGAGACAAAAGGGAAGGCTCCGTATAGCATCCAGAGAGGTAGATATCATACCACCAGGTATTTAAGCGCATAACATGCTTGTCCATATACTTTTCTCGTCATGGATTCATGCCAGGCATGGGCACGCCACTGGAATGGCTGCTTTTAAACCGTTGCTGCCTGGATGTAGTAGGGACTTGAAGTTTACGTGCGACACCACCATTAGTTAATGGGACGGAATACAGCCTTGTGACTTTGCAGGTGTGTATGACTAGTGCAGCTGTAAAGCAATGTGATGGGTGAAATGTGTGCAATGTAAGGAGCAAAGGGCCTAACGTGGAAGTAATGGACTACCTTGTCAATGAAAGGACTGGGCTCGATAAGAGATTTGCTGTTGTGATGGTTGTCTGCTAAATAAAGATGCTGTAGCCTGGTCTTTCCACTGCTTTGGTGATGTCATCATTTGCTATACTACGAAAGAGGGTAGGTGCCCACTGATCTTTATAGAATTCTAGCAAAAGTGGCAGGACCATGCCTTATATTCAGGCATGGATATTTAAGCCTTCTCTAAAGGCCTGGTAATCTACTTCTGGTCACACTGCCAAAAAAAACCCAGAAGCCTCTGGGTCGCCAGGAGTCAGCATTGACTCCAAGGCACACGTTGCATTGCATTTGCATAGCAGATATAAACAAATAGACATTAGGTAATTTATGTGCACTGATTAAGGTATTTTATAACCAATGTATACACTTGCAAACTCCAGCAGCACCTACACCGGGCCTCTGGCTAAGTCTACTGGCAATGTACATATCTATGTCAACGCGAACACTTTCATGCTGTTCAGTATTTTATAAGAGGCCATTAACCTGCATAAACTGCCACATACGCATGCTAATGATTTTGTAAAGTTACCTTCTTAAAGTCCAGATACTTTATAACAATCCATTTTCCTGCATAAAACCATTTTTTATGTCATTAAATAACTTTATGGCCCTTTTACTAAAGTGTTTTGCGCTTAATGCTTGTTTAGTGCTTAAACATAATGTGTGTAAAGTGCAAATCTTCTGCAGTAAGAATCAGGGGCGTAGCCAGCATGCTCCGGCAGTTAAAGCACAGCTGTGCCCTGTAATTTATGGCACGATTACCACAGGGGCACCTTACTCCATCTACTGAGATGATGTTAACTGCACCTGCTCTAATTGCAACATCAACTGTGCACACTATGTCCTCCCATGATAACTGCAATATGTCCTCCACACCCACTCTCTGCCCTAACCCACTCAATGTTGTACATGACTGGCAGTTAGTGTCATGCCCTGCAGTAACAGTTACCATGGCCGTGGCCCTTGTGCATGGTTACCATGGGCAAAATTACGTGTTAACTGCTTAGTGCATGTTAGTAAAAGGACCCCTTTTAAAGCCATCTTCTTAAGGGGTAATTGAGTTACAAGATGAATTAATTTATAGGCGTCTATGTGCCTAACAACATCAATTTGCAAAGCAAACTTACATGTGTACGTTATCTTTGAAAATTATCTTAAGAACATAAGAAATGCCATACTGGGTCAGACCAAGGTCCATCAAGCCCAGTATCCTTTTTCCAACAATGGCCAATCCAGGTCACAAGTACCTAACAGTTTCCCAAAAGGCACACAGGTTCCTCAATGCTTGTATTAGGGCAAGCAGTGGATTTCCTGGGTCCTCTTTAATAAATCTTCATGGACCTTTCTTCTAGGAACTTGTCCAAACCTTTTTTAAACCCAGCTACACTAACAGCTTTTACTACATCCTCCGATAACGAATTCCAGAGTTTGATTACATATTGAATGAAAAAATATTTTCTTTTATTAGTCTTAAATGGGTTACACTGTAGCTTCATTGTGTGACCCCTAGTCTTTCTACTTTATGATGGCGTAAACAACCAATCTACGCTTACCCATTGTATCCCATTCATTAATTTATAGATCTCTATTTACCTGCATAGTTATACTTTTTATTTGTATATAGCTCACATCTTTCCAGTAGCAATTCAAAGTGAATTACAATCAGCTACAGTAATTATTTCTCTGTCCCCGGAGGACTTACAATCTAAGTTTGTACTTGAGGCAATGGAGGATTAAATGGCTTGCCCTAGACCACAAGGAGCATCAGCACTAACTACAATGTGGGGAAACATGAGGTGTGACAAAAAAGAAATGAGACTGTGGCAGCCACGCCATGACTCAATGCCAATTGGCTAACCGCTTATGTCACTGTGTTGTGCAACATCTCGCCACTATTCTGCTATAATATTTTTCATCTCTCTCACTCTGTTTTTCTTTTTTAGGTTTTTTTGTAGCACACTGCTCCATCGCTTTGTCATGCAACTGGAGGTGACAGAAATATGGAGCAAATAATCAACTTGAAATTTATGGTTAAATTGGAGAAGGGCCTGAGTGTCTTCAATTTCTCCAAAAGGCTTATGGAGAAGATGCAATGTCAAGGCCGCGAGTCTTCAAGTGGCACAAATGCTTCAAGACTGCCCACGAGGAGGTGGAGAATATACTCCAAGTCAGGATGGCCTTGCATGACAAAGATGGCTGAGAACAATGACAGAATGAATCAGCTGGTGCAGAATGATCACAGACTGAAGGTGCAGATGATAGCTGAGGAGCTCAGTCTGAAAAGGGAGTCAGTATGGACCATCTTGATGCAGGAACTCTGGATGAGGAAGGTGTGCGCCAAGATGGTGCCCAAGTTTTTATCGGATGACCAGGAGCACCGGGTCAATGTTTGTCGAGATTTGCTAGAGAAGATCAGAGAAGATGCAGAGTTTGTTGTCCATGTCATCACAGGAGACGAGACTTGGGTCTTCCAGCATGACCCTGAAAGCAAGAGACAAAGCCTGCAGTGGAAGACTCGACTGTCACTCAGACCCAAGAAAGCACGCATGTCCAAATCAAGGATCAAGGTCATGTTGATTTATTTATTTAACCAGTTTTCTATACTGCCTTATCCTTCAATCAAAGTGGTGGGCAATGGAGGGTTAAGTGGCTTGCCCAAGGCCACAAGGAGTGCCTATAGGACTAGGAACCCCAGTCCCTCCAGCCTGAGATTGCTGTCCCCAGATGGGAATTGAACCCCCGGCCCTCCAGCCTGAGGTACATTGTCCTAACCACTAGGCCACTCCTCCCCACATCACAGTCTCAGAAGGGAGTGGTCCATCATGAGTTTGTGCTTGAAGATCAGACAGTCAACCAGCACTTATACCAGCAGGTCCTCAGTCATCTCCATGACCGGGTTCGGTGCAGCAAGTGGGATCTGTGGAGAGACAAGTCGTGGCTGCTCCACCACGACAATGCGCCCGCACACACCGTGCTCAGTGTGAGGCAGCTCTTGACCACCCTCCTTATTCCCCAGATCTCACACCATGCAACTTCTGGTTCTTCCCCAGGCTGAAGACTGTGCTCAAAGGAACTCATTTTGCCTCTTTAGAAGAGATCAAGGCCACTGTGATGAGGAAGCTGAGGGACCTCAAGGAGGAGGACTTTACAGAGTGCTTCCGTATGTGGCAGGAGTGCATTAACTCTGGGGGGATTACTTTGAAGGGGACAATGCATAATTTCTGGTAGATTTTGTAATAAAACATTTATGGGACAGTCTCATTTCTTTTTTGTCACACCTCGTATGCATGGAGACCTTATGCCCAGAGGTTGACACCATAATTTATCTCTAAGCCAATGAATCCAAATGGTTTGATTTGTGCAGACCATAAGAGTAATGAACCTCAGTCCTAAACCAGGAAACATGAAGCATGACCTCAGTCTCTCACATTTACAGCTAATACTCACATCGTACCAAAAAGTGTGTCTTTCTGGAGTTCATAGGATCTAACATGTATAGACAACTTTTCAAGATGTGCTTGGAAATTCCTCTTAATCAAACCTGTGTCACTCAACAAAATGGGAAATATCTCTGTATTTTTCTATCAATGTTTCTTGGTTTCTGACCATTTCTTGCATTTCTTTCTGGTATGTGCACAAAATTGTCTGCATTTAGCATGTATACACATAATTGTATGTATATCAAGGGATGTCCAGTGTCAAAATGGGTCATTTCTGCAGGCAAAACATGTTTAACCTACCACAATTCCTTTTTTCCCATGTTATTACTTTTTAGCACACATAAAGAGGGTAATTTTATAACAGGGTGCCTAACTTTAGAGAGAGTAACAAGGTGCCTATAAAGGCCCAAAATGGGCACCTAAGGGGACTAGTTAATAAGCTGTAGTAGTCTTGAATTTTGCTGCAGCTTGGCTTACTATGAGAGTTACTAATCTGCAGTAACTCAGTCCCGGAAATTACTGATTTGCGTGGTAAAGAAATATTACAGCTTGGGGTACGCACAGCAAACTGCATTGATCCCAAGGGAACAAGCATGCCAGCACCAAGCTAGCATTAGTTTTCCCTCTTGGATGCACTCAACTGCTAACACATTGCCCAATACACTAAGCGACAGTCCTAAAGGATACAAATGGTGAAAACCTAGCCAGTGGTTTGTGGGTTCTCACCCCCTGGTACAACCAAGGAGTCAGTGCACTCCAACCCTAAATTCTTCCTATCTCCACACATTCCTCCAACCCTTCCCAAAAGGAACAATCATAGCCCCCCCCCCCTTAAAAATCAACAAGAACCCAATGCCTCCCTGGTCCTACCTTTAATAAAACCTAGTAGTCTAGTGGGACCCAGACAAGAGCAACCCATACTTGCTCCCATCTGGGAAAGTGCTGGGTTTAAAATGGCATCCATGATCCCCTAGCAGTAGCCTTGCATGTTAGCAGCCTGATGCTCCCAGCTGGGAAAAATAACCACAAGCAGCGTTATTTGTTCTGCATACTAATGTGATGTTTTACATGAATCAACATGCTTTGCTTCTCATTAGTATTTAATGCATAGTAGGCTAAAAAACTTCTGCGTTATAGGAAAAAAACGCACATTATTGCCCTTTAACGAGTGTTAAGGGCCAAATAACATACATTGTTGCCATAATACCCCCTATGTGTCTTTATAAAATAGTAACAGAAATACAGCAGCAATTGCCACTATATTGAGGGCAGGAGCAGCTATAAATGTCTGTGTGCATAGATCAGCATATTTATAATCAATGTGTATACTTCCACCCCCAGCAATAAGTAAAAGGCCATGCGTTCATGCCACCTCACCTCTATCTTTATAAAGGACCTAGGACATCCCAACCACAGAAAATGATGATCCTTAACCAGCTGTACATACTCGAGGTCATTCAGAGGTATGAACAGTGGGGAAGGACGTCCTGTTGGGATGTCCATCCCCACTATTCGACCCCTCTGCCGACCCCAATTAACTTTCCCGCATGTTGTACGGGGAGGTTAGACAGGGTTGGGAAAGGAGTGTTGCAGGGACAGAGTTAGGGTAGGCAGTGGGCTGTCGTCGGCCCCAGACGTACAGGGCCAATTCCAATCTTGGCCCTGTACATCCAGGGCCGGTGGCCTGAACATGGAAACTATTCCACCACCGAGGTGGAATAAATTCCCCTCGTCGGAGGGGGATGGCTGGCCCGGGGCACATAAAAGGTGGAAGAGGGCAGAGGGGATTCCCCGCAGACCAACCTTGGCTTTGGGAGGCCAGATCGAGGGACGGGCTATGGGGAATGAGGCATTTGTTCCGGCGGCTGGGGATTACAGCTCCTGAATGGAGCCACAGTGCCATGGCAACCAGAAGCCATGGCACCATGGCTCCATTCAGGAGCCCTGACTGAGTTATCCAGGGAAAGCCTGTAGGTGCAGGCTGACCAGAATCGGGGTTCCAGCCTGCACATACAGGCCTTGACACGATTCTGATCCCACGGGGCTAGACATGTCCTGCGAGATCAGAATCCTAGCTCACTCTGTGCGTCCGGGTGCAGAGGGCCGGCACGTCCAAAACGGAATCGGGCCCACTGGATATAACTAATGATGTAAAGTTGCATTACTAAATGAATCCTGCATGCCCCCCCCCCCCTGTTTTTTCACTGGCTCTGTACTTCCTTGTAGTTAATATGTAAACTGCTTTGATTAAAGGAAAAGGTGGCATAGAAAACCTGTTGAATAAATATATATATATATATATTTTACATGCATATATTGATACAAAAGTCACAAAATGACTTTTAAAGTCAATACGTGCTATTCTTGGAAAAATCAATGCTTATGGGGTCTGCAGGTGTAAGTGTCCATGACTTCAATATAGTTGCAATTTCTGCACGATACAGTAGTGGTCAACATTATTAGCACCCTTGCATTTTACATATGTTGTATACAATATCTTGAGAAATAATGGAAATATTCCAACTGTATGTCACCTTAACATTTTAATAGTATGTTCAAAAGTATACAATAAAAAAATGATGTCTCTGCAACTTAGACACAGTAATTTCTGAGAAAAACACAGAATATGACCTGGACAGGATTAATGGCACCCTTCACTAATATTTGGTTGCACAACCCTTGGCAGTTATATCAGCTCCAAATGTTTCTTGCAGACATCTTTAAGTTTCATACATCTGTCTGCTGGTAATTTCTCCAACTTTTCAACTGCGATATGTTCCAGCTCATAAATGTTTCCAGGATTCCTTTTACCAATGGCAGATTTCAGCTCTTTCCAAAGGTTCTCTTTTGGATTGAGATCAGGACTCATTGCTGGCCAGTTTAAATCCGTCCATTTGTTCCTTTTTAACCATTCTTTTGTACTTTTGGATGTATGATTTGGGTCATTGTCTTGCTGGAGGACCCATGACCTTTGACCCAGAACAAGCTTTCTGACACTAGGTATCACATGTCGCTCCAAAATACCTTGGCAGTCCTCTGACTTCATGATTCCTTTAATACGTTCCAGGTTTCCAGTTCCTGAGGCAACAAAATAGCCCCACCATATTTAACAACCTTCACTATATTTAACTGTAGGAAGGGTATTTTTTTCCTTAATGTCTTCATTTCTTCGACTGTAAATGTATCACTGATCTGTATTGCCAAAAAGAGCTCAAGTTTGGTTTCATCTGTCCATAGAACATTTTCCCAGAAGGATAGTGTTTTCTCAAAGTGGGTTTGGGCAAAGATCAGGTATGCCTTTTTATGTCTGCCTTTGAGCAGTGGGGTCCTCCTTGACCTTTGCCCATGAAATATTTCTTTGTTTAGTGTGCGACTTATGGTGCAGTTAAAACCACCACTCCAGATTGCTCCAGGTCAGCCTGAAACTCTTTTGATGTTGTACATGGTGATTTTCCAATATTTCACACTAACCTGCAAAGACTTCTTGGATTAATTTTCCTCTTACCACTACGTCCTGGGAGATTCCTGACAGTTCCATGAGCAGAAAATTGTGAACAGTAGACACAGGAATCCCAGAGTCTTTGGAGATGGCCTTGTACCCCTTTGAAGTTTGTTTGCTGATAATAGCCTTGGACAGCTCTCATCTTCACCATTGTGAAAAAGGAACAGGAAGTAAATGTGGCCGTTTTAAAAATTAGAGCCATTATTCAATGGTTGATTCAAGTCATGTGAGTACTAACAATTGATCATAGGTCCATCTAATTTTACTGCAATGGAAATATGATTCTTCTGTTCAAAATGATTTGAATTGTTTGTAAGGGTGCCAATGATTGTAATCATGTCCTGGAAATGTCCCAGTTTTTATATTTCCTACTATTTCTTTTTTTAATTGGTCTTGTTTTATTTGATTCTTTTATGTGTCAAATATGTGTGCATATATAGTCCAAAGCCATTTCACTGCTCACATTTTTTTTTAATAGATATTGGACATTAAGGGGTTGAACTTCAAGGGTGCCAATAATGTAGACCACAACTGTATAGGGAGGGCAGTTACTTAGAGGGCTAGTTACTAAGCTGCAGTAAAATGTTGCACCTTACCATAGGTTAATTTACCATGGGAGTCACAAACCTGCAGTAAATAACTGCAGGTGAGTTACTCCTATGGTTAATGAATAACATGACTTTCAATCAACCTCCATAAACTACTAACACCCAGGGAACAATCTTAAAAGGGCCAGTAGATGCCAAAATTCTAGCATACCTCTTCCCCCCCCCCCCCAGTCCAGGCTTTCCACCTCCTAAGAGACCCCACAAACCCTCATCCACATCCTCAGCCCCCTCACCTCAAAGACCTCTCATCAACCTGTAGATCCCCTAGGTTTACCACAAGTAATTGCTGGATGTCTAAAGTAAGGGGCAGAAATACCCTCAATTGCTTCAGCCCTTCGGGCACTGGATTCAAAATTGCATTGTGGATCCCAGTGTAGTTTCATGGTACTACCACTAGGGGATCAAGTTCCCACAAGGGATTGGGAGGAGGGAGGGAGCTTAGCCCAACTGGCTAGCAGGGTTAATACTTGCCTGGGGGGAGGGGGGCATGCACCGATTCCCCCTGAGCAGCTCCTGATGGGGATCGAGAACTGTCTGGGGGGGGGGGGCGGGGGTACGGGGGAATCAGTGCTGCAGGGGGTCATCACTTCTTTATTTAATATTGTCAGTACTGCAGCACTGACAATACTGTGGATACTGTGGAGAGGAGAGCCCAATCATTTGCCAACAGGAAGTCAGTATCAGGCAGTATGAGGGGGTGGAAGCAAATAGACCCACAGGGCCGAAATTGTAAGGTAAGCGCCATGGGGTTGTTTGCGGCCAGTGCCACCACTGCAGGTCCCATAGATGGGTGGCAGCGGCGGCAATGGGCCGCCCCTGGATTATTGGCACTCTAGGCAGGGGCCTATTCTGCCTTATGGTCATGCCAGCCCTGTCTACATGGAAGAGGTTTTTGACTCTTTGAGCAGAGGTTGTTAGGCCTACTGCATCATTCTCCCTAAAATACTATGAGAAACGTAGAATTGCATATAAAAAGTTCAGCATTTATATTTTGGGATTTATCGCTAACATGTCCCAACAAGCATTCCTCATTTTTTTTTTTTTCAAAATTTTATTTAGAAACCATCAAAAAAACAGACAGTACACAACATTCAACAACCTCTCCCTGGGGTTGACTCTTATCCCCAGGGACAGGGCACACTGATGGCCACAAGGATTTTCAAATTTTACCCCCTCTCCTCCCTCCCAACACCCCCCCTCCCCCCCACCCCCACCCCTAATAAACCCAGCTCGGTTCCACTCAGGACCAGCTCATAGGAATGCTACATATCACCCACTTGGAGCCACAGACAGGTGAGGTTACAGATTAACATCCCAATTGCAAAACTACATTGCGAGTCCGGGGATTCAGGTTTTGAATATATGGGTCCCAGAGTAGCAAGAAGGCGGACCACCGCTTGACACGGCCCCTAGCGGCCCTACCCTCCAGGAGCATGAGTTGATGGAAGGAATTCCGCCACTCCCAGAAGGAGGGAGGGTGGCTTTCCCTCCATCGACGCAAAAGTGGCCCCTTACCCACCAGACAGGCCTTCCGCACTAGCCAGCGACCCCATTTCCCCTTCGGGGAGGCAAGGCTCAGGAGATCCAGGGTAACCAGGGCAGCATCCCAGTAGACGGGTTGTCCTAAAAGATTGGCCATAAAGAGGGCAATTCTCCTCCAGTATAAGCGGATCCGTGGGCAACCCCACCACATATGCAATAAAGTCGCCAGGGGCTCCGCACACCGTGGACAACCGCCATCCAGGGTCAGGTGGCACCGAAAGGCCCGTCGCGGGGAAAAGTGAACCCTAGTTAAACATTTAAATTATATTTCCTGCCAGCGAGCACCGTCCTCCAGGTTCACTATCCTTCGGAGGGCGACCCGAACTGTATCGCGGGGAATCTCCCATCCCATCTCGGCTCCCCAAGCCTGTTCCACACTATGATAATCCGGTTGAGGCCGAAACTGTGCCAACCTGGAGTGGAAAACACGTATTGACGTTCGCTCCGCACCACCCAGACGAAGAAACTCTAGAATCTGGGCCGATCGGTCGCTATGCAGCTCCTCCCCCGGGAGGGAGGCCACATAATGGGCTATCTGCATATACGCAAAGGAATGGCGGGACCCCAGGTCGAATTCCCGGGATAACACCGGAAAAGATTTAAGTTTCCCAACCGAATCCACCACATGGCCCAAATTACGTATACCTCGTTCCCCCCAAATACGGAATAAGGCGGCGTCGGTACCGGGGGTAAAACTGGCATTCCCCCGAATGGGTAACCAGCTTGACACCTTCCAAATGTGAACACAATAAGCATTCAGCTGCCGCCAGGTCTTGCACACCGGAGCCAATAGCACACTGTCAACCAGATAGGTAGGCCACCTGCGGTTTTCCAAATGTAAGAGAGCCTGCAGAGAATGGGGTATCACAAAGGCCTCCTCCAACACCTTAGGCGTATAAAGTTCTGTATCGCCTAGCCAGTCCCCCAGGTGTCGCGCTTGGCAGGCCAGAGCATAGGCGCCGAGATCCGGAAGCCCCCACCCCCCATCCCTCCCCCTCCTCACTAGGCGACCATATGGGACACGGGCTCTCGCCCCCCCTCCCCCAGAGAAAGCCTCAGAATTCCACCTCAAAACGCCGAACATCTCGCCGGGGTAACCAAACAGGGAGGATCTGCAACCAATATAGTAGCCATGGCAAAATTACCATTTTAATTGCTGCTATTTTCCCCGCTAAAGACAGGTGAAGGGGCCGCCAAGACTGCAACTGGGTTCTCACTTTGGTCAGCATCCGTTTCAGATTACTCCCATAAAGTTGAGTTGGCTGACTGGGCAGAACGATCCCCAAGTAGATAAATGATTGTCAGCCCATTTAAGAGGGAACTCACCCGGCCAGCCGCTTCGGAGTTGGCCCGATACATCCAAGGCCTCAGATTTGTCCCTGTTAATACTAAACCCCGCAAACTGCCCAAAGGGTCGGAACTCCCGCAAGAGACTGGGCAAAGATTCTCTGGGCGAAAGCAAATGTACCAACAAGTCATCAGCGAAAGCAGATATCTTAAACTCGTGTTCGCCGATTCTTAACCCCTTTATCGCTCGTGAGCCCTCCACTGTACGCAGGAGGGGGTCCAAGGACAGGACAAAGAGAAGAGGGGAGAGGGGACAGCCCTGACGGGTCCCTCTTTGCAACGGAAAGGCCTCAGACAACACCCCATTACATAAGATCGCTGCCGTCGGGTCGGCGTATAGGCAAGCAACCATATTACAAAATAAAGGCCCGATACCATAACGCGGGAGAAGGGACATCAAATACCGCCAGTCTACCCTATCAAATGCTTTTTCCGCATCAAAACTGACGAGTAAGGAGGACAAATGTCTATACCGGACCCATTCTAAGGACGCGACAATCTTGCGCAAGTTGCGGACAGCATATCGCCTTTTAACGAAACCCACCTGGGAATCATGGACCAATTGCCCCAGAAACTCCACCAGATGATCTGCCAGGATTTTTGCCATTAATTTAAGATCAAAGTTAAGCAGAGATAAAGGACGATATGAAGCCGCAGAGAGAGGGTCTTTAGCCGGTTTGGGAATAAGAACAATATGGGCATGGTTGGCTCCCCATCGAAAGTATCCCTGCTGTGCCCTCCGATTATGCACTGCAGCCAGGGTGGGGGAGATCAGCTCATTAAGAATTTTGTAAAATTCAGCACCGAGACCATCGGACCCCGAGGATTTGTAACAGCTAGCTTTAGAAATGGCCCCTTGCAGCTCAGCAGCCGTAATCGGCTGATCCAACTGAGTCCTTTGTACCTCGGATAAGTGGGGTAGGTCCAATTCCCCCATGTAATCTTCCACCTGTGGAAAGGAAGACGACTCCGCGGTATAGAGTCTCTGGAAAAAGGATCGGAAGACTCGCACTATCGCCGGGCTTTCCCGGTGAAGCGTCCCCTGGTCGTCCCGCAACGCTGGCACTAGTTTGGAACCCCTAGGGCCACGCAGGCACCTGGCCAGTAATTTCCTGGGCTTATCCCCGTGGCGGTATAATTGGTATCGGTAATATAACACCGACTTCTTTGCCCTTTGATGTAAAAGTTCATTCAGTTCCGTTTGGCTTTCCCACAGCTGCCTTTTAAGCCCTGCTGTTGGGGTTTGGGTCCAGCGGCGCCGCAGCTTCGTCACCGATCTCTCTAGGCGAATAATACATTCTGCCCGCAAACTTCACGTCCTGGCAAGGAACCCTATAATGTCCCCCCATAGTACAACCTTCGCAGTTTCCCAAATCAACTCTGGGTCATCCTGGTGACCACTATGATCAGCCTCAAAATTTCCGCCATCTCTTCTGAAGAAAGGAACGGAACTGCGCATCCTTATATAGTTCAAGCGGGAATCGCCAGGGAGATGTCCGAGGAGTATTCCCAGTCCAGTAAACGTCCAACCAGATAAACGCGTGATCAGAAATCTCTACAGGCCCTATCTGTGCGTCCTCGACCTTAGCAAACAGACCAGTAGAAATCAATAGGTAGTCGATACGTGTGCTGGTACCATGTGCCCGAGATTGATGCGTGTAATCCCGCTCGGTCGGATGCAGCAATCGCCACGGATCCACCAACCCCAGCCTGGAACATAGGTGACACAGCGCCCAGGCCGTCAATAATCTGTCCCTTGGCTCCCCCCCTTTAGACGTATCAAGATCAACATCCATAACACCGTTAAAGTCCCCCCCCCCCCAGAATCACGGGGAGCTCCGGCAACGTCTCAATTTTAGAGGCGAAACGAGAATAAAGGGGCAAGTCTAGCACATTAGGACAATATAAATTGCCCAAGATAAAGGGCCGCCCCTCAAGGGCACCTTGCAGCAGTATAAATCTACCCGATGTGTCAACCAGGTCCTTTACAACCTCCAGCCTTATGCGTTTATGTATCAGGAGCACTACACCCCCCTTCTTTCCCAGAGCCTGGGCCTCCAAGACCTGTCCCACCCATTCCCTGCAGAGTTTACGGTGCTCCTCGGCTGTCTGGTGGGTTTCCTGGAGCATAGCGATGTCCGCCTTCTGCCTAGCCAATGCCTGCAGAATTTTGGCCCATTTAATCGGACTACCCAGACCGCAAACATTCCAAGAGATTATCTTAAGCGGCATAAAATACAGAAATCAATCCCATATATTATAGTAAACCAGTACCAGGAGGGTGCCCCCCCAGCCTGGGGCATCCCCCTATGCACAAACATGTGGCTCAACCTAAACAGGCTTATCAGATCCTGAATACATTCCCCTCTATGCCCTAACGTGACCCCCCCTCCCCCTCCCTTCCCCTATCTCCCCCCACCTCCCCACCCCCTCCTCCCCCTCCCCCTCCCCCCCACGCCCCTTCCCCCCACCCTCTCCCCCCCTCTCTTCTCGACTACTTTCCCTAAGAATACCCCCAGATCCTATCCCTCCCAGGTGTGTTCTTCCATTCATACTATCCCCCACACACATTAACCCCTCAGCAATCCCCCAACCATCTCTAATGTGTCCGGACTCCCCAGCCCCTCCAAAGGAATTTGGCCCCCCGCCCCCCAACCATATTATATAACATAATGCAATACCACCATAATACAATATCCCCATAGACACAGCTAGCCCGCAGTAACTAAACAGAGAAACCAGAGCAACTTGGAATCACACATAACTAAGAGCGGGCCAGCACAAACACAGAAGGCTCAATAGGCCCCCCCGAAGCAGACCCATGTCCATCGCCTGCAACTTCCTGGGCACGGGATCATCAGCCGCCAGCATTCCTCCGGTGAACACAGGATCCTCCAAACAGGGCAAGGCCAGCCACGCTCTCTGGCCCAGGCTCTGCAATGTGCTGGCCTCCGCGCCCCCAAAGTAGGGTCCGTAGGTCTCCGGCAGCCTCCAAAGTCAAAGGGCCCTACGACTCCACCAGCTCAAGCAGATTCAGTCCCCAACTGTGTCCAGAGTCACTTCAAGGGGTCCCCAGCTGGTCCGCAGGTAGGCTATTGTGCTGGGCGTCCAGCTTCGTAACGTAGGCCAGAGCCTCAGCCGCAGAGTCAAAAACCAGGTGGCGCCCAGCATTCATCACGTGCAGCCGTGCTGGGTACTGTACAGTAAACCGTATATCTGCAGCAATCAGCTTCTTACAAATAGGTGCATAAGCTTTGCGCCTTTGACTCAAAGCCGCTGAATAGTCTTGGGTATTACGCAGGGCCGGATTTACCTTGAGTGAGGCCCTATGCCAACAAAAATTGTGGGCCCCAGCAGGGGCGGCCCAAGGGGGGTGTGGGCCTCATTTGCATAAGGGGCCTCATTTGCATAAATATTTGCATAATGTTACCATATACTAACTTTTAGTAAACGTGCCTCTTAATGAGTGTATGGATAAAGAAAGACTAAAAGATTTCTACATTACTATAATCCAGTGCCAACTGCCAGACACATTAGGAACTACTACAAACACTGCCCATTTAGAACCCATAGCAAACCCGCCGTATCCTAACAGCACTACCAGGACTCACAAAGCACCATACTCTACCAATCAAAAGGCAACACTGCAAATATTAAACCAATACATTTCAGAGAACAACAATACATGACCTACTGGGGAAAGAGAACAAGTGGCAATGTCAAATAGGAATTATATAAACAGAACACCTCAGCTCAGTTACACATGCAGAACATAGACCATCACCAAACAAGTAATCACATTTTAGAAACAGGAAGACAATAATTAAACTGGGAATCCCAAAAGCCAAACTTGGAATGTACAACACTGTAGAAATAAAACTATACATTAATTTGCTCTTGTACTAAACAAAGCGCAGACGTCAATGATGCACATTTACCAGAGCTGACATATTCCAATTAATAAATTCAAAATAAAGAGATATTTTTCTACCTTTTGTGCATTTTTTTCAGCTGCAATTGCTCCAGCCACTTTCTTCTGGTTTCTTCATGTCTTCTGCTAACTCTCCATCGTCTGCTGTCCATTTGTCCTTTCTTCTCTCTTCTAGTTTTTTTCCATTCTCTCTCTACATCTGCTTTAACATACTAATCTTTCTCCTTTTGCTCTTTCCTCATTCCTATTTCATCCAGTCAAATTTTACCCCTCCATCCTCAATCCCCACTTACTCTCCCAATACCCGGCCAATTGTAGATTTTTTTATCCCTCCCACACAAAATATTTTTCCCTTCTCCATTTTACTCTTCCAGCCCCATCCCATTCTAATCCTCCCCCAACATCAGCTCCCTTCTAGTTCCAGCCTCACCCAGCATCCATTCCCTTCTAGTCCCTGCATCAGCCCATTTCCAGTCCTAGCCACCCATCAGCCCATTTCCAGTCCTAGCAACCCCCCAACCCAATACCAGTCCTAACCCCCCATCACCCCATTTTCAGTTTAAGCCCCCCCTATAACCCATTACCAGTCCTAACCCCCCATCAGCCCACTTCCAGTCCTAACCCCATCAACCCATTTCCAGTCAGCCCCCCATAGCCCATTGCCAGTCCTACCCCCCCATCAGCCCACAGCCCATTACCAGTCCTAACCCCATCAGCCCACCTCCAGTCTTAACCCCCCCCTGCCCATTTCCAGTCCTAACCCCCCCCCATAGCCCATTACCAGACAGCCCCCATCAGCCCACAGCCCATTACCAGTCTTAACCCCCCCCAAAGCCCATTACCAGTTCTAAACCCCCCCAACAGCCCATTATCAGTCCTAACCCCATCAGCCCACCTCCAGTCTTAACCCCCCAGCACTTTGCGAGTCCTAGCCCCCCCATAGCCCATTACCAGACAGCCCCCATCAGCCCACAGCCCATTACCAGTCTAAACCCCCCAAAACCCATTACCAGTTCTAAACCCCCCCCAACAGCCCATTACCAGTCCTAACCCCATCAGCCCACCTCCAGTCTTAACCCCCCCAGCCCATTTCCAGTCCTAGCCCCCCCCATAGCCCATTACCAGACAGCCCCCATCAGCCCACAGCCCATTACCAGTCTAAACCCCCCAAAACCCATTACCAGTTCTAACCCCCCCCCCCAACAGCCCATTACCAGTCCTAACCCCATCAGCCCACCTCCAGTCTTAACCCCCCCCAGCCCATTTCCAGTCCTAGCCCCCCCCATAGCCCATTACCAGACAGCCCCCATCAGCCCACAGCCCATTACCAGTCTTAACCCCCCCAAAGCCCATTACCAGTTCTAACCCCCCCCCCAACAGCCCACAGCCCATTACCAGTCCTCCTCATCAGCCCACCTCCAGCCTTAATCCCCCCAACCCATTTCCAGTCCCAGTCCCAGCCCATTTCCCGGCCCAGTCCCAACCCATTTCCAGCCCCAGTCCCAGCCCCCCCAATTACCAGTCCTACCCCCTCCCCCTCCCCCTCCCCCGGCCTAAAGTAAAATTTATTTTTAAAAAAAAAACCTGCTGGCTGCCGCCGCGGGCCCCCTCTGCTGCCGCGGCAGCATGGACTGACCCGCGGGGGCCCCCTCTGTAAGCTCGGTCCCTCCCTCCGTGCCTCCGTGTCTCCCTCCGTGCTGGCGGTTAGAGACGCGAAGGCAGACTGTCTCCTTCGCGTCTCTGTTAAGCCCGCAGGGGCTGATGGGAAATTTCCCATCAGCCCTGCGGGCTTAACAGAGACGGGAAGGCAGAAGGAGACAGTCTGCCTTCGCGTCTCTAACAGCCTGCACGGAGGGAGACACGGAGGCACGGAGGGAGGGACCGAGCTTACAGAGGGGGCCCCCGCGGGTCAGTCCATGCTGCCGCGGCAGCAGAGGGGGCCCCGCGGCGGCAGCCAGCAGGTTTTTTTTTATTTTATTAAAAAAAAAAGCCTAACTACTTCAATTTTTGTGGGCCCTTTGCAGCTGTGGGCCCTACGCCATGGCGTACATGGCGTATAGCTAAATCCGGCCCTGGTATTACGGATACTGTCATTCCCTGCCGTCACGGTACCTTTCCGGCGAGCTTCTCGCAGAACCGCTTCTTTCTGCCCGAAATGCAGAAACTTGGCCAACACAATTCTGGGGCGTGAATCTCTCGACGCCTTGGGGCCCACTCTGTGGGCACGCTCGATGGAAACTGGGGCTCCCTCTCCAGCCGTCTCTATTATGGGGCCCACCAAGGCTGCCAAATAGGGCTGCAGCTCTTTGTCCCCCACTGACTCAGGGATGCCCAGAAATCTCAGGTTATTGCGCCTCGAGCGATTCTCAAGGTCATCAAGTTTGTTCTCATATACTTGCAGGGTATGCTGTACTTGCTCCATCTCCTGTGACAGCCTTTGCACATCCCCGTCGGTTTGCTCTATCCTCTCCTCAGCATGTTGCATTCGTGTCCCAAATGTGGCCACGGAGTTCTACACCGCATCCAGCTTTGTTTGGAGCAGCTCAAACTGCACTGAGAGTGCGCCCGTGACAGCCACGGTAATCTCCTCCACGGAAATGTTCCCTGCTGCCCCCGTGGGTGTCTGACCTGGCTTCGGCGGGGATTCCGCCATTTTGTGCGGCCCCAAGGCCCGTTCCTTCTCTCTTCTGCCGGCTTTAGCAGTAGCAGCCATTCTCCCTCTCCTTTCCTCTTCGGTAAGAACACCCTCTCCAATGCACCAGGAGGCGGCTGAGCAAGCTCGTACTGCCGAAAAAACGGCGATTTAATCCGGTAAGGGGCAGAGGAGTCCGGAGCTCAAGTGAACGCAGCCACCCAAGCTCACCACATCACGTGGTCTCCTAGCATTCCTCATTTTTATTCTTTGATCACTGTAACTCTATTTGCACAGAAGAGCAATAACTAGAGTATATATCCTTCATTTTTTTTTTTGTTTTAATGCATTTACTGATAACTTGACTAATACTATACAAGGTTGGAGTTGATGTACTTGCATTATTTATTTTATTTTATTTATTTAACGCTCTTATATACCGCACTTTTTGTCATCAGTGCGGTTTACAGTAAACATAAATTACTCACAGATAGCAACAGGCTGTCGTGAGTTTACATGTAACAGGAAGTCCAACAGGATACAACATATGGGAAAACTTTGTACATATAAATTATAATTTATATGTACAAAGTTTTCCCATAATTATTTAATAATTAAATATTAAATAATTATTTAACTATATACAACGGTATTCTTCTTGTTATACAGGGAATGAATATAGCATTTCAACATTGGATTGTAATGGGCTTTAGGATGAATTGGGATCAGGTATTAAGAGAAGTAAGAAAGGAAAAGGTGGTGTTTTATGGCTTTTCTAAATTGTTTGAGGTCTTTAATTTCTCTTATGGTGGGTGGAAGATCATTCCAACATTTGGGAGCGAAGTAAGCGAATGCTCTTGCTGTGGTTGAGTGTGTACATTTTGTAAAGTCGGTCGGAATGATTAGAGTATTAGCTGCAACTGATCTTCTAGATCTAGTGTTAGGGGTGTGTGTGATGAGTGTGGAGATTGCTAGGGGAGCTAAGTTATTAATGGCTTTGAATGTCAGAAGTAGTGCTTTGTATGTAGTCCTGCAGGATATTGGGAGCCAGTGTAGATCCTTTAAGATGGGGGTTATGTGGTTGATTTTTGATGCACCATTGAGGATGCGGGCAGCAGCGTTCATCGCTAATTGCAGCGTGTTTAGTGTGCTTTTTGGGAGGCCATGTAGAACTATGTTTGCATAGTCAAAGTGTGGAATGACTATGGCTTGAAAGATGGTGCGGAAGTTGTCAGGGTCGAGCATGTTTTCGAGGTTTCGGAGGGTTCTGATCTTGAAGTAGACGGTTTTCACTGTGCGGTTTATGTGTTCTTTGAAGTCCAGTCGGTGATCAAGTGTTACGCCTAGGTATTTTACGGTGGATTTAATCGGAAGCTCCGCGTCCCGTACTTTTAGAGTAGTCGGGGGTGAGAATTCTTTATTTTTGGTGACGATTAGGGCTTCTGTTTTTTTGAAGTTTATTCTCATATTCTGAGTGAGAAGCCAGTCTGTGATTGCATCAAAACACTCTGTTAGTACTGTATAATCAGGCCGAGCAAGGTTGATTGGTGTGAAAATCAGGACGTCATCTGCATAGATTAGAGAGGATACTCCAAATGAACGGGTGATCTCACATATCGGCTGCATATAGATGTTAAAGAGTAGCGCCGAGAGGGAGGATCCTAATGAACTGCGTCACATGTCATCTGAAAGAAGGGGGGTCTTCAAATCTCAGGGTTCATTATGTCATGCTGTGGGAGATCACTGGAGCATGAATTTCCTTCAAAAATGTGTAGGGGGCTCTGATACGGTAGCAGGAAGCCCCTTCAAATATCCTGGTGGGGGCAGGGCTGATGCTACCATCAGGCAAACTAGGTGGCTGCCTACAGCACCAGCCTTCCAGGGGAGCCCATTGCAGCAGCGCAAACAGGAAGTCAGCATCAGGAAGTTGTAAGGCAAGCATCGCGGGGCTGTTTGCGGCCATCGCCACCTATGTAGGTTCCAGAGAGGGGCAGCAGCAGCACCACGAACGGGGAGTGGGGGGGGTGCAAGGGATGAAGTTCACCTGGGGGTGCCTCATATCTCCTTGCACTGGCCCAACATTGGACACTGATGATTCTTTAATTATTGGATGGGGAGGACGGTGTTAGTGAGGCCTACAATGCAGCTGTGTTACCACCTTCAGTAATGTACACATTTTAGCAGTTGTATTAAAACTGCTTTTACACCGACACTTGAAATATGCTTTGAAAATAGGCCTCTAGCTGGTAAACTTTAGGCTTGTCACTACTGAATTAAAAAAGAAAATTTGATGGTACCTTCTAGAACAGTGTTTCTCAAGTCTGCCCTAGAATTCCCCCCTAACCAGTCTGCTTTTCAGGATATCCACAATAAATATGCGTGAGAGATTTGCATGCACCGTCACCACTGTATGCAAACAGGGGTGTGCAAGCCAGAAAATGTAATTTTGTTTTGTTTCTCATGTTTACTGGATTTTTTTTCTTTTGTTTTGTTTTCTTTTCTTTATTTATTTAACTAGGCTTATATACCGCTTTTCTACCAGTTAAAGCAGTGTACATTCAGGTACTGTATATATATTTTTCCCTTGTCCCTGAAAGGCTCACAATCTACCTGAGGCAACAGAGGGTTAAGTGGCTTGCCCAAGGCCACAAGGAGCACCTGTGGGACTAGAAACCCCAGTCCTTCTGGCCCAAGGTTGCTGTCTTCTAGTGGGATTTAAACCCCCTGGCCCTCCAGCCTGAAGTAACTTGCCCCAACCACTAGGCCACTCCTCCCTTTTCATTATTTTGGAGGAACAGTGCACACTATAATAGTTTGCACTCGAGTAATAGTGAAGCTATGGCCAAATAATGTGCACTATTTATGCATGTGTGAACAGTACACACTATCACTCGACTGTGCACACAATTCACTCATAGCACGCATTACACCACTATTAATAGAACAATGGGAAGTGATGAAATTTCACTTTTTTCTTTCATTTTCATTCAAGAGATATGAAGCAATATAGGAAATGTCATTTCTAATGATTGCATATCCCTCCTTGGAAATCTCTCTCATACATATTCTTTGCAGATATCCTGTAACCAGATTGGACAGGGGGTGCTCCAGTACCAGTTTGAGAAAGGTTAAACTGAAACAATGGAATTCCACTTCACTATACTAACAGGTAGCAGAATAGAACAACAAAAAGCATGAAAAATATGCATTAGTGCAACAGAAGTTTTGAAAAAAGGTTAACAGATTCCCTGCAGATTCACAGTCATATTAAGGTGATGAGTCATATTCTACCCTATAGCTATAAAACTTAAATTTTTGATTGCCGAATACACTCTTTGAACTCTGCAGTATATTAATGAGCATTCAGAAATGGCTACAATACATCTGTATGGCTCCTCATTCAAGCAGTGTCTTGATTTAGATATTAAATAACAGCTGCGTACCCTCCTGTCATGTTATCTTGACAATTTGTTGCAGTATCGCATTTGTTCTACCCCGGAACCCTGCTTAAAGGCTTCAAGGTAAGAAGCGATGCAGTGTAGCTGATCAGACTACTGCTTGTCTACCCGATAATTTTTTATTAGCTTATCGCAGACAAACCACATCGGCGAGGAGTTGGCAAGAGGCCCTTTGCTTCATTTCAAAAAGAAGTCTTACAACTTTGAATGAAATAGTTTATTTTTTTATTATCCAAGGTGCAGGTTTACTAAAGGTTTTAACATGCAAAGTTTCCGCAGTCCTTTTATTTCTAAGGGTGCAGCGGCGCTTAATATGCATTTACTAAAGGTTAACACGCGTTAATGAAATTAACATGCCCCTTAGTTCCTGTATGGGGCTAGCAATTTGATTGGATGATAAGGCTGAGCTGTGTCCTTCAGACTATCCAAAATGTAAAACCAGCTATGTGATGTTCTGTCAAACCCGAACAGAGAAATTGCTGTTTTTAATGCTGTTTAGCTTTCATATCTGCTCTAGGTTCCCTGAAATCCCAGACTATAATTCTCAGTGACTGCTAGAAAAAAAATGGTTTGTTAAGAGCACAGATGATCAAGTGTGTGCTCTTTTGCTACTGAACAAAAGCAATCATTCTGCTCCCAACCCTCACAGACTTCTAATTTCTATAGACTAATGGGAGCACTATGAGTCATTTTTTTTTCTTGTTCAGGCTAAGAAATGCCAAATATTAAATGTAAAAACAAATATTTCTAGCCCATCATACCAGCCATTACTTTTATACTTATGGGAGCAATTTTCAAATAACTGCATAGTTCCAGATATGTGGTGGTGGTGGAGGGGGGTAATGTGTATGTATGATACTAATTTTCAACAGGAAAGATTTGGTGAGATGGCCATCGCATAAAGATAGACCTATAAAGTATACAGGTATTCAGCCAGTTCATCCATAAAAGTCCTAAAACAAGCACCTCCTCAGACTGCAACATGGGCAGAATTGCACTCCAGGTCTGGTCCCCAGTTCCCCGTCCTATCCCCTTTGGGGATCAGTGGCAGGTTATCATGCAGTGCTCAGATAAGAGGATGGGGTGTAGCTGAACCTTCTCTACCAATCTCAACAGGTCCTGTTTCCCCAAGAAGTAGTCCAGACAAGAATAGGTGCCAGTGCAAGATGTAAAACAGGCATACTCAGGCCCCCCCTCCCATTTTCCACTGACCAGAGATCCACCAAATCTCACTTTTTCATGCCTGTGCTTCTTTGCTTCATTGTTGGACCTATCTGCTTCCCCTAGCGTACAATTCATATCTCCTGCTATTATCCAGTCCCCTTTTGCCTCCCGACCAAAAACCCACAACCAACTTTTGAAAAAAGATCCCTTTATCCCATTGGGAGCACAGAGGTTCAAGAATGCCACTTCATCTTAGTCTACCCACATCGCTCTTCCCTGACTATTACCCCCCCCACCCCCCACCCCAGAGGAGTAGAAGACAAAGGGCAGCCTTTTGTGGATTAGAATTGCTTCACCTCTTTTTTTTTTAAGTTATAAGCTGAGCAATAAATTTGTTCATACCCTTAACCTCGTAATTCATTATGCTCTTCCTGGATAAGGTGTGTTTCTTGTAAAAGGCCACATCAACATTAGCCCTGGCCAAAAATGACAATATCCTCTTCCTTTTAATGGGGCTGTGAATCCCCCAAACACTGAATGATGTTATCTTACACCCACCAATTCTACTTACATATTGTCCACTCATTCACCCCTCTCCCCCACTCGCAATCACTGTAGGCCAACACACCATCAGTACTAAAGATCAACTACACAATTCTCAAGGTTAAAAGAGAGATCAAATATCTAGGGATAATGATTGACCAAAGCTTCACACTACAAAAGCACATCAACAATACCACCAGAATGATTTACCAGAAGATAAAAACCCTCCAGCACCTATGACCTCTGCTCAAAGCCAATGACTTCCGAACAGTCTTTCAAGCTATCATATTCCCGCATACAAACTACTGCAATATCATTTTACAGGGCCTTCCTAAATATGTACTACAACCATTACTAATGGCCCAGCACACAGCAGCCAGACTTCTGGAAAGAACCTCAAGAATGGAACACACAAGGTACAAGGTAATCATGACTATATTCAAAGCCCTACATAACATGACAGCCACACACCTGCAAAACATGCTAAAAGACCTCCACAGAATAGAAGCAGAAGACTAGGCGTGCAAAAAACGATAAGCATAAACATAGAAAACTGAAATCTAATCAAACGACCTGTGCAAGGGCCTTCTCACTATATGCACCCGGAATCTGGAATAATCTTCCCACAAAACTAAGAGACATAGAAGACATCCACTAATTCAGAAAGGAACTAAAAACACTGTCATTCAAAGAACACTAAAGAAAAAACATAACCCAACTCCATCCGAGGCCGTCCTCCACTCATGCACTTGGATACACATACATTGAACTCCAGACAATCAAAATCCATACACACTATGATTCATATGAACATCTAATCACCTAATTTCAATGACTTGCAACTATCCCACTCAAGCATCATCATATAATATACACACAACTATTCATTACAACCTACCATTTTTAGAAAGCTCATTTCATGTTAATATTCCCTGTCCTGTGTAACATTAACTTTAAATTGTTCCATGTAAACCACATTAAGCTTTGGAAATGTGGTATATAAAAAATGCTAAATAAATAAACAAGAGCAGAAAACAAACTGTATAAAAGAACATTTCCATGTCATTCCCAGACACCCAAGCCATCCATCCACACATTTAGTGTCTGATTCTGATAGCAATGTACAACTACTTTGTATGTCTGGGCAGACCTGGACGTACAAAGGAGTTCATGATTCTGATCCCGCGGGGCACGTCTAACCCCGCGGGATCAGAATCGCGAATAGGCCTGTACATACAGCCAGGTCTTTTAAGGGCAGCAGTGATGCCAAGACATCCCATTGCCATGGCATCGTGGCTCCATTCAAAAGCCGTGATGCTGGCTGCTGCCCAACAAAGTTAATTCCCCTCAGCCTGACCTCTGATCCAGCCTCCTAAGGCCTGGGTTGGACTGCGTGGCATTAACTTTACCCCCCCCCCCCCCAACCTCATCCGCACACTGACTCCACACAAAAAATAACGCCCAGTGGAGTATTCCACCTCAGAGGAGTAATAACTTCCCCAGCCAATTCGCCGTCCCTGGATGTACAGGGCCGACATCAAATTTGGTTCTATACATCCAGGGCCAATGACTGCCCACAGACCGCCCACTCTCTGCCACCATGCTGCCTCTTCCCTGCCCCCGTCTAACTTCCCCGCCCAACTGGTGGGGAAGTTGTACAGGGGCAGGAACCGGCACGTATAGCGGGGATGGACGTCTCAATGGACCATCCATCCCCGCTATTCGTGCCTCAGAATGACCCCCCTTTATGTTTACAGACTTCCACTGACCCACATTATATCATCCTGCCATATCCCGGTCCACATGCACACACCATCCTACCCTCCCCTTCCCCCATACACCCCTCTTTTCACAAATACCTCAATAGCCCCCCAACAATATCTAGCAAGGTGAAGACAAGTGGGGTGGGATGCCCCCCCCATGATCACCAACCTCCCTAGTGACGCCCACCAGAATTAGCGACAAACTGTCAGGAAAGTCCAGTACTCCTCTGCTTTGCATTGAGTCCTTTATTGCTGGTTCTTGGCATATGGAGCCGTTCTGCCGCTGATCTGAACCGTCGACCATTTCCACATTCCACAAGGCAGTAGAGGAAGTCCAGGCCTTCGGGTTCCCCAAGGAGCCTTCATTACTCGCACTCCCACTGTCCAAGCCCAGTGACTGCCATGGCTGCTTACCGATGTTCCTGTCATTCTCAGCTACTCATGGACTGCGGCACACCACCGATTTCTCCACTTCGGCCCTTAGGTTTTCAAATATTTTTCAAGTGCCTCTGGCATCTGGAAAAACTTGCAAAACCTATTTACCACCATGGTAAGAAGGGCTGGGTACTAACCCATCACCTGGATGCTTTGTTGAGACAAGGAGTCCCTTGCTTTTAGCAGCTCTTTCCTCTGCTTTATAGTTTTGCCGCCAGGTCATGGAATATATAAACCTTCCAATCTCTGTATTGTACAAAGCCAGTCTTCCAGCCTCATGGATAATAAATTCACGGTCTTGATACCGCAATAACTTCACAATAAAGGCCAATGGTTGTGCTGCTGAGTCCAGACATGCGCACAGTTCCCGATGGGCTGCCCAATCTCATATGTACCTGTAGAGGAGCACCTCGGAAAGCAGGCCTCAAACAGTCCCTGCACAAATGTTATAGAGTCCTGGCCTTCTGCTCCCTCTGGAATACTGAAAATCCTTGCGTTGGAGCGGCGTTTTCTGTTTTTGTTTTCTTCTACCTTCAATTGAAGCCAGACCACTTGTTGCTGTATTGTGGAAACAGTCCCTTGGAGATGAATTTGTGTGCCTTCAGTCTGACTGATATGGGCCTCTGCCTCATCTAGGCTGCTGCCCACTGCCACAAACCTTTCTTCTATTTTGCTCAGGCCTTTTTCCACAATTTCTTTTTTTGAGTCCTGGAACTCTTTTAGAATAGTTAATAAGCCTGCAGCTGTGGTCTCCCTGCCTTCCTTACCCCTGATTGCTGTCGAAGAGACACTGGGGCCTGCCCCCCCCCCCCCCTGCCATTTGTCATGCTGGTTGTACAGATTTTGGCTACATAGAGGTCCCTAATGGTTATGGAGGTCTTCAATTTAACTGACTTCGATATCACAAGTTTAGCAGAAGGGAATCACCTGAGGGAGCTGGCAAAATGTCCCAGATTGCATGTGGACCTGAGGAGCTCGCTTACCTGTGTCTGCTCTCCACTGCAACAAAACCGGAAGTCAACATACAGTCCTAAACTTGAAAAGATAATCTGTGTAAAAGTAGAACTGCCATACATTTGATCCATTTATATAGAGCGATGGTCCAATTAAGAGCTGAATATTGGTGCGCTCTCGATCAATTTAGGTCTCCTCTTGGAATATCTCTGCCTTCTCCCCAAGTTATACATTCTGGCCCTATATTGACTTATATGGAAACAATTTATTCATTTTGCAGCCTGGTAAATTTAAATCAAAGCACATATGTAATTGCTAACCAATGCTGCTGTGCACTTTCTACAATGTTATCTTTATTCAGTTTATTATAGCATTTAACATGTGCCTCAGGACATGTAGTAAACGTACATGAGAATAAAAATAATGTATCATTGTAGACCTCAATAATGGGGGCTTGAAAGCCCTTCGGCAAGTCACTTAACCCTCCATTGCCTCGAAAGAAAGGCCTGGCAATCTACTTCCAGTCACACTACCAAGAAAACCCAGGAGCTTGTGGGTTGCCAGGAGTCAGCATTGACTCGAAGGCATACATTGCATTGCAAAGGAATACACTGGATAATATCAGGATATGAAGTATTCTGTGCAACTAATATGCCTTCAACCTGCTGCAACTTTCAGAGCAAAAAAGCTAGACAGCTGAGAAGGTTAAAAAATATATACTGTGCCTCTTGCAATCATGTAACACATTTTCAAGGGTATCTCAACAAAAAAACTGCTCCCAATCGGATAACACCAAAATAAATTGTTTTCTTCTCTTCTGTGTTTCCAGAGCCAAGTCTGGGAAATCTCTGAATAAGGCCCAGCAACAGTGAATCTTTAAACTTAAAAAAACAAACAAACACATTTTCATCTTCCAGTCTTTGTTAGAGTCCAAAGCAAATTGTACCACTAAGGTCTGAGCCTCACCAGACTGTTCTACGAAATGTTTTAAACTCAGGGTGTCAAAAGGTAAATCCGGCTCTGTAACACCTGAAGCAGCAGCCTTCCTCCCTCAAGGCAAATAATTAACTTTAGAACAGGGCGACCACTGGTATTAGCAGAGGAAATATCAAAAGTAAGTCCTGAAAGAGCTACCAGCTGAGGAATCAAAAGGCACAGCTCCGGCCATTTCCTCCACGCGCTGAACCCGCAGGAACTCTCCACACGGCTCCCTGGGAGTCCCTGCAGCATCAGACATATTATCGACGACAAGCATGCCAGGAAGCTGGCAGTAATGGCAGGACAGACTCCCCAATGGATATGACAAGAGGTCAAATTCCCCTCTCCCAGATGCAAGCCAAGCAAGCTCTGGGGATACAGCAACAGAGAGCCTTGACCCTCAAAGCTGTCCATTGGATCAGGTAAGGGAGATTGCGCAAGGCTGGCCTTTCCACTTAGACATTCTCATCAGTACAGAGGGTCTCACAGCAAGCTCCTGCCATCTTGGTGCATCTCCAGCTCTACGGGGCTTTGAATATCAATCTCTGTGCAGATACTTCACCTTTATTATTTAACTCACACCTTTTCAGTAAATAGTTCAAGTCAAGTTGAGCTACCTGTTATCTGTAATTTACGGTGTAATCCCCACCGTAAAACCTAATTGTTCCATGTAAACCGCGCTGATGTTGAAGAGCGCGGTATATAAGAGAAATAAATAAATAAATAAATAAAATACGTTACAATCAGATACTGTAGGTATTTCCCTGTCCTGGGAGGGCTTACAATCTAAGTTTTGTACCTGAGGCAATGCAGAGTTAAGTGACCTGGTGAAACAATCTATATTAGGTTGATTCTTCAGAGTGGAGATATTATGTCAAAATCTTTGTCTGCTTCTCACTCTATTTCTATCAGCAATTGATATTTGCACTTTCCACCGCCAAATGTGTATAAATAACTCAAGGAGATGGTCTCAGACTAATTTGGCATCTAGTTCAGACCATTGTCCGTATCATGCTGCCTTTTTTGCATCAAGGACCTTTCTCCTTAGTCAACCAGTAGTTTTCAAATTATAGCAATTGTAGACAGAACACTTAACTTATCTGTCTCTTTTTTGCCCCACGCCTCTCCTCGGCGCCTTTTTGCGTTTTGCTATGTTAGCTTCTTCAGGGGTGTGTATACTCTTTTACCACTGCTTTTAAACCTCTTCAGTGCTCATCGATGCTGCATGCGATCTCCTTCTGTATTTCATCACTTTCATCGGGACGTCACTGCCAGTGCCGCGTTTTTGTAACATCGGCAGTGATTACATTACAGTAATCCAGTATACTCAATAAGAGTGATTGCACAATCACTCATAATCCTATGTCCCCCAAATAGTGTCTTAATTGATAGATTAATCTTAGTTTAAAATATACTGAATAAATTACTGCGGCAACCTCCAATCCCCTCACTTTCTATAATCACCCCCAATGAGCATAATTCTGTCACTCAAGTTTTAGGGATATCATCAGTCAGTCATCGGCAGGACACCTAACATGTTCTTATTTATACTCCACTTTTCTTAAAGTGCTGTCAAGTCAGTGCTGACTCCTGGCAACCCAGCAGACCTTGGGTTTTCTGGGCAATGTATGACCGGAAGTAGATTGCTAGGCCTTTTCTTCCAAGGCAATGGTGGGTAAAGTGACTTGTCCAAGGTCACAAGGAGCACCAGTGGGAATCAAACCCTGATCTCCTGGGTACTAGGCCAGGCCCAGACAAACAGTCTTAGTGGAATTGAGTTTTAATTCACTATTAGTGAGCTAAATTTGAACAGCTTGCAAGCAGGCATTCAATTTTCCAACAGAAACAGATCTATCATCTTCCAGTGATACAATGAGATGAACATAGCATAAATCTAAACGTTAATCCCATATTTCCTTACCAACTGCCCTAAGGGTTTAAAGTAGATATTAAATAGCACAAGGGACTAAGGGAATCCTCTATCAGTTTGGTCTGCAAAACACCATTTTTTTTCAGTTAAAATATTGCACTACAAGTGTCAAAGGTTTGGTAGTATCAGGATTGCTGCCATCCCTGGTTATGCAATAGTAAAGTATTTAGGATGCATTCACTAGAATGCCGTGCAAGCACAGAGTTAATTGCTTCTGGCTTTGTCAGGGTACTCCGAAATATTGTGCCTATTGTGGAACTAGGCAAGAAATGCAATCCATTGACTTATAACTGTTATGGTGCATAACACTACGGAAAACAAAACACAGTCAGACGCAGATAATGTATCTTCCATTTTGTTGTAAGATTTTCCAAAACAAAGTCTGTTCATTACCAAAATGATGAGGGGATGGAAGGATACCACCCCTACGTGGAAAGGCTTAAAAGGTTAGGGCTCATCAGCTTGGAAAAGAGAGGACCAAGGAGAGATATGATAGAGACCTATAAAATAACAAGTGGAGTGGAACAAGTAAACATAGATCGGTTGTTTACTCCTGCAAAAAGTAGAAAGACTAGGGGACATCCAATGAAGCTACTTTGTTGCAGCACATATAAGACTAATAATCGGAGAAAGTATTTTTTTCACTCGGTGTGTAATCAAACTCTGGAATTCATTGCTGGGGGATGTAGTAAAAGCCTTTAGTGTAGGTGGTTTAAAGAGTCCCCCTCTCCCATCTGTCTTCACATCAGCCCATTTCTGCCATCCCCAGTCTCACCTCAATCCCTCAGGTCCCTCATCCCAGGCCAGCCTTAGAACCCCCTTCTCTCAACCCTTTCCCAGAGCCCCTTCTCCCAATCCCAGCCCTGTGTCAGGCCTCATCCTCAAGTTTAGACCATTCTTCCTGCACTCTTCGCAGCAGAGGCCCCTTTTCCCATCTGACCAGCACCTTTTTTTAAAATGTTTATATTTATCACATTTTACAATATACCAAGAAAAAACAAACATTGGAACAGGAAACAAACATTCCATTACCACATAAAGTGAAAGGAAAGAAAAAAACAAGATTCAATCCTACCAGGATCCTTAATTTAACAGACCATACTAGTAGTCCACAAAGGGAAGATCCAAGATTAACACTACCATGGGAAGATGGGAAAAAGAAGGAAAAAGATATATAAGAGTTGAGTAAGACATTATAGCAAAGCATATATTAAAGGGCCCCAAATCATGCTCCAAGTATCCAGGAAGAAACTTAAGTGAGAGAGCTCAAAGAATTGGTATGCTCTATTTTGATAATAGAGTACACATTTACAAAGAAATCTTAATTGAAACTTCGTACCTAAGGCCAAAGCCTCAGCACCAAGTTCCAAAAATAACTTCTTCCTAACCTGTGTCCACCTGGACACATCTGGGAAGATCTGTATTCTACCCCCCCCTCCCCATAAAAGACACAACAGTTTTCTTAAGAAGTAAACACAATAATGCTTCCTTATCCTGAACACACACAAAAGAGATCAGTAATGTAGCTCTAGCTTCAACCACTTTGGCTGATTTGCTGGAGCAATCAGACAAGTGTCCCAAATCTAATGAGTCAGAAGATACATCAGCCTTAGGACATTGGTGGTCAATGAAGGGTCCTTAGTAGATCCAGGAGGGAGGAAAAAGATCTGGAGAGGAGGAAATCCAGCCTCAGAATATCCAAAAATGTCCTTAAGAAACCTATTAAACTGGTCTCTAACTGGAGAAACAGGCAACCATGGAAAATTTAAAATCCTTGAATTCAAGGATCTCTGAAAGTTCTCCATAATTTCAAGCTTATGCAGGAAAACCAATCTGTCTTGAGTCAATACAGCTTGTTGCTCCTGCACCTGCTGAAACTTAACTTCAAGCCCTGAAACCAAAGTTTGTTGAGATTCCATGTTGTTCTCCACATTTTCCAAACATGGTGAGAGTGAAGTCGAAACCTGGAAGGTTGCTGTGCGTACACAGAAATTTTGGTGGGGTCAAGGCCCATGTCCTCCCCTTTCCCCAATTCTGATGCCTATCTTTTGCTACTGAATTAAAAAAACTGAAGAAATATCCCAAGAATCTTGATACTGAAGAACAGAGAGGTTGATATTCAAAAGGTTTTAGCTCTTAGCAGGACCTATTAACTGGCTAAACTTTGCTCTGTCCAATATTCAACAGCACCCGTTGTTTAATGCCACTAAATATCCCCACAGACCGCCATAGTAACATGAGGTCAGTTTCTGGGGATAAATGGGCGGAGCTGGGGCAGTACCAGCATCCCTCCAGTTAGGGACGATATTCAGCTGCTAATTGGATAGGCAAACTGCATAAAACTAGGACAGGTCAGTAGCTCTCCTAACTTTCTGCAGTGGTTATCTGGTTAACAACTGAATATCATCGCTAACCAGCAACACAGACTGCTGCCGATACTGCACATTCAGCTCCGGATGCCGAGGAGGCTGCAGCGCTGAATATCTGGTTCCATTTTGTGCTCATGGTGGTCAGGCGTTTTAGCATTGCTGACCATCATGGGCTGAATATCAACCCTTGACAGCTTTGAACACAGATGCATCAGAATTCCAAATTTTCCCAAGTTGTCTTTTTCTCTTGCAAAAATGTTCATTTTCCAGGAAAGGGGGGGGGGGTGAATGGGGGGAAACAACATTCTTCACTCTTCGCATTCCTAATGCTAGTATTGTGCCACTGCTTATTTATTTATTTAAAAGTTTTTAATTGCCATCTTAGTGATTTGCATCATTCAAAATGATTTACAAACAAAAGAATCGAATGTGGAGTTTAATCATTTGTACTGCCTTGTATTTGATACAGGAAAGCAGTTTGCAGTTGAATAAGTAGCTGTTTAGAATCCAATTAATAAAACAGAAAAGCAGAGACTTTGCCACAAAAACAGAAACAGCTGCAAGAGATGGGCAGGGAGAGCTCTCCTAATATGCATATATGCAAATATGACATGATGTGCACTGATTTTAGAGCTGTGTCCTTGGTTTCCACTTGTTTGGCAGCCTCATGTCCCCAATTCCAACAATGGGGACAGAGAGGGTAGAAAAAAAATATTTTCAATTTAGTGATTTGAATGTGTCAGTTTACTACTACTGCTAGTATAGTGCTACAAGTCGGACACAGCGGTGTACAGAGACATGTACGACATGGTCTCTGTTCATCAGAGCTTACAATCTAGTCAAGGCCGTCAACCCAACAGCTGGGGACTAGGATAGGTCTAGGGGAACGGTAAGGAAACACATAGTTGGAGAGCAGAAGACTAAATGGATCAGGATCCAAAAGCAGCCTCAAAGAGGTGAGTTTTAAGCCTGGATTTGAAAACACAGGAGGAACGTTCCAGCAGGCGTTGGGTTTTGATATGCTCCTTTTGTTCATATATCAGGAGTCTTTCATGCTAAGATGCTGACCTTTATGCATTATATGTGTTTATGAAATCTTGTGATAATCATTTATCTAATTATGGGAATGCACAGTGTGAGTTTTGTGAACGTCAGTGTCTTATGTATGACTTTTGCTGTTGTGATTATTAATGTGGATAAGTGAACCATTGATGTATTTAACCTCATATGTACACCTGAGCTCACTTTGAGTGAACTGTGGGAGGTGTCGGAGGGTTCTGAGGTTTGCCTTTTCCACTTAGTGGATATATTTTAATGCAAATGATTTGGTTACTACGGCAGGTTAGTTGGTAGGGCTGTTTCGGTTTATTGTATGATGGATTTGAAAAGGGCCAAAGATGGAGCTTGATGTACTGATTCAGGTAGTTTGCTCCAGGCATAAGGAGCAGCAAGGTGGAAAGATTGAAGCCTTGAGTTGGCAGTGAAAGAGAAGGGCACAGAGAGAAAAAAGAGCGGAGTTTCCGAGGAGTGGTGTAGGGAGAGCTAAGAGAGGACAGGTAGTGAGAAACAGAATGAATGCATGTATAGGTCGGTAGGGAAAGTTTGAAATGGATACAGAAGTGGATAGGGAGCCAATGATGTAACTTGAGAAGAGGGGTTATATGAGCATAGCAAGACTGGAGGAGCAGCTGAATTTTGAACAGATTGAAGGGGAGAGAGATGATTCAGAGGGAGACCAGCAAGCAGGAGGTTGCAATAGTCTAGATGGGAAGTGACTAAAGAGTGGATAAGGGTCTTAGTAGTGTGTTCAGAAAGGAAGGGATGAATTTTGCCGATATTATAGAGAAAAGGACAGACAGATTTTAGCTATCAGTTGGATGTGTGTGGAGGAGGAGGAGAAGGAGGTGTCAAAGATAACCCCGAGGTTGCGAGCTGAGGAAACGAAGAGTAAAGTGTTACCCCCAGATAGAGAGAAAGGAGGAATGAGGGAGGTGGGTTTAGGGGGAAAGATGAGAAGCTCTGTTTTGACCACATTCAATTTCAAATGGGTGTGAAACATTCAAGCAGCAATGTCAGATAAGCAGGCAGAGATAAAGGCCTTGGATTCCTGGAGAGATTTCGGGTGTAGAGAGGTAAATCTGAGTCATCAGCGTAAAGGTGGTACTGATAACAATTGGAAGAGATGAGTGCACCAAGGAACTGGTTGGGGAAAGAAAAAAAGAGAGGTCCCATCCCAAGACAGAGCAATGGGCTACACCAACTGAGAGCAGGATAGCAGTACAGGAGGATTTAATTTATTGATTTATTTATTTAACAGGTTTTATATACCACTTTATTATTTCAACCAAAGCGGTTTACATTGTAACTTAAACTTAGTAATGTACATTAAACAGGGATATTGATAACTTGGATTTTTCTGAGGCAATGGAGGGTTAAGTGACTTGCTCAAGGCCACAAGGAGTGTTGGTGGGAATTGAACCCTGGTCTCTGGGTTCCCAAGCCCATGCTCTTAACCATTAGGCTACTCCACCTGAACCTACATTAAAAGTTTATAGAATCTACATCCATTATCATTATGTTTTGGAACCCAGAGGCCAGAGTTTGATTCCCACTAGCACTCCTTGCAGCCTTGAGCAAGTCACTTAACCCTTCACTACCTCAGAAGAATCCAAGTTATTAATGTCCCTGTTTAATGTACATTACCAAGTTTAAGTTACAATCAGGGACAGCCCAAGGGGGCACGGGCCTCATTTGCATAATGTTAGTATACTAACTTTTAGTAAACATGCCTCTTAATGAGTGTATAGATAAAGAAAGACTACCAGATTTCTATATTACTATACTCCAGTGCCAACCGCCAGGCACATTAGAAAGTACTACAAGCACTGCCCATTTAGAACCCATAGCAAACCCACCATATCATAACAGCACTACCAGGACTCATAAATCACCCTACACTACCCATCAAAAGGCAACACTGCAAATATTAAACCAATACATCTCAGAGAATACCAATACATCTCCTACTGGGAAAGAGAACAAGTGGCACTATCAAATAGAAACTACATAAACACAATACCTCAGCTTGGTTACACATGCAGAACATAGACCGTCACCAAACAAAGAACAAGAGATCACAATTTAGAAATATGAAAACAATAATTAAACTAAGAACCCTAAAAGCCAAACTTGGAATGTACAACACTGGAGAAATAAAACTATAAATTAACTTCCTCTAGTACTAAACAAAATGCAAAGACGTTAGCAATGCACATTTCCCAGAGCTGACATATTCCAGTTAATAAATTCAGAATAAAAAAGTATTTTTCTACCTTTTGTGCATTTCATTTTTCTGTTGCAATTGCTCCAGTCACTTTCTTCTGGTTTCTTCATGTCTTCTGTAATCTCTCCAATGTCTGTTGTCCATTTGTCCTTTCTTCTCTCTTCTAATTTTTTCCCATTCTCTCTCTACATCTGCTTTAACATACTGATCTTTCCCCTTTTGCTCTTTCCTTCATTTCTTTCTTTATTCCTTTTTCATCCACTCACTCCTCCATCCTCAATCCACGCTTACTCTCCCAATGCCCAGCCAATCGTAGATTTTTCTTCCCTTCCACACAAATATCTTATCCACTCTCAATCCCCACTTCCCCAGCCCCATCCGCTTCTAGTGCTCCCCCATCATCATCTCTCTTCTAGCTCCATCTCCACCCAGCATCTGCTCCCTTCTAGTCCCATTCTCCAATCCCCCTGCATCAGCCCATTTCCAATCCTAGATCCCCAGCAACCATTTCCTATCCTATCCAAGCTCCCCATCAGTCCATTTTCAGTCCAAGCCCTCCATTAGCCCATTTCCAGTCCTATCCTAACCCCCCATCAGCTATTTCCATTCCTATCCTAGCCTCCCCATCAGTCCATTTCCAGTTCAAACACCCCCCATCAGCCCATTTCCAGTCCAAGTCCACCGCCCCCCACTCAGCCCATTTCCAGCCCTAGCCTAGCCCCCCCATCAGCACATTTCCAATCCTAGGCCCTCCATCAGCCCATTTGGAGTGCAAGCCCCCCCCCCCCCCACTCAGCCCATTTCCAGCCCTAGCCCCCCATCAGCTATTTCTGGTCCTAGCCCCCTCCCCCCTAGAGCCCCGCGGCTGTCCGACTGCCTTTAGAGGTCTCCCGGCAGGCCCCGGTTCACCTCTGAAAGCACCAAAGTGAAGAGCACCATTTTTCTTCACTTTGGCAGTTGTGTTATACTATAGGCTACTAGCACACATGCTGCCGAAGTGAAGAAAAACAGTGCTCTTCATTTTGGTGCTTTCAGAGGTGAACCAGGGCCTGCCGGGAGCTCTCTAAAGTCGACCCTCCTGCTGCTGCCACTAGTGCCAATTATGCAAGATGTTCTTGGCGCAGGACCCCCCTGAAGCACGGTGCCCTGTGCGAACAACATTCTCACCCTGGTTACAATGTAAACTGCTTTGACTGGAATGATAAAGCGGTATATAAAAAAAAGCATCACACTTTCTATTTCGCTGTCGATTTGCAATTTGTCTGCTTGGAAGGGATGCTGTTGGATTGGGTGGGGACAAGGTAATTACTTCTTTTCCCTCCTCCATGATGTGTCCCTTCCTCCTCCCCCTCCCTTCCCACCACCTGGGAGAAGTGTCTCAGTTTGCTTTGAAAGAAAATCTGGCAACCTTAACGTATCGCAGAAGTCAGTCTCTAAGAGCCAAATGCCAGCAGTACAACCAGGTCTTCCGACTGGTTTTAAAAGAGAAGTAATTATGCTCAGCCTTGGGATACAAGGGCAAGACCAAGCAAATAAAAGCTGGTCAAGGTGCGATTTCTAATCACATTTTTGGAGGATTAATAGTTTAAAAAAACGAAGTTCAGCAAATCTGAAGATCCAGTGGGGGGCGAAGAGGGGAATTCATATAGCTCAAAAGACTTTTAGATGCCCTCATGGAGTCTTGGCCATTGCATCAACCTGGGGTCTCAGGAAATAGGGCTGTGAAGAGAGACATTCTTTTCACTGTAAGTGTAAGTATTTAGTGGTTTTGGTGATCTGGCAGTAGTTCAGGACAGGGCACAGGCGCTGACAGCACCTCTCTTTGTCCTTTTTAGTTGAATGAAAATTTGAAAAAAGGGGGGGGGGGGAATTTTCAGTGATAGTGGCCAGCACACATATAGCTCCTGGCTGTAGCTGCTTTAACTTCTATATTGAAATCCGGAAACAATTTAGGTGCTTCAGCATTGAATATCCCAGTTGCCCGGATTGCCTATTTGCAATTTGGTTAGCAAAAAATATTCAGCCGCTGGCTGGACTGCAAAACTGGCTATAGTTGGGACAGCCATTCAACGGTCCTAACTTTAGCCAGTTAGAGTTAACTAGGCAATAGCTGAATATCGCCGCTGCTCGGTTAACCCACAGTGCTACCTGCCGTCTGTCCTCAGAACGTCTCAATACTAAACGCTTAGCGTTGGGCTTTTAGCGGCACAAACCAAGAACATTCAGTAGCACTAACTGGGTTAAATGTCACTGAATATCCCAGTGAGCGGCTTTTATGCGGTTTGCAAAGCACAGAAATGCCTTTAAATATCCCCTCCCCCATGATTCTTTGTTCATTTTCCAACAAGAAAATTAATTTTTAGCTGATGAATTCCTTTCATGGTTATGTGTTGAAATAGGTTCTTATATAGTAGCATCATGTGCCTTAGAAAACTTTGCATGCAACTAAATGGAAATCTGGTTATTTTCTAGAAGGTACAACATATTAAATAATCACATTCTAGAGGATGCAACAGTAAAATATTCAGTTGCTTATTCGACCTGAGACTAGAATAATTAACTGAATGTACTACAAGCATTTAATTACTAAAATTCCTCAAGTACTGCTGCTCAGACTGATAATTCATTACAGAACACATAAATTATGCTGCAAATCTTCAAGAAAATGCATTCACCCACAACACTCTTTAGCCCACCTGGCTAACCCACTTCTGTTGTCATATTGATTAATAACCGGCTTTTCAAGGAATGTATCTGGATACTTCTAAGGTTTTGCTGCATAGCAGATGCTTAATCTTTTAAATTTTGACTCAGTTTGTTTCTTTTCATTCAGGCAAGAATGCAAAGCAATTCTGTGCACACCGTTTCATTTACTAGGTCTGAAGGCAGATTTTTTGCAAATTAACAAATTAATGCTTAGCATATACATTAACTATTTTTTTCCACTGGGGTTTTGACAAACCACTCTCAGGTGATACCTATGCTCCTGGAAGGAAATTAAAAAAATATTATTTTCCTTGAAGTATGAACAAACATTTACTACTTGACAGTCACAAATAGGGTCATTCCAGAAGCTGAATAAGCTGCAGGGACATATATTTGGTGAAAATGTCCACGAATGTATTCTGGTTCACGGTGCCCATGGATGTTTGTCTCATTTGCAAGGGGGTGTCTACACGCTGTCACGAATGGGCAGAACGGTGGCGTGTAAGACACATTTTCCAGAAAGCCCCATGCACATTTATGTGTCCATTATTCCTGCCAGATACGTGGAACAAGGCCAGGACTTTATCAATTTCTTTTTTTTTTAATATTTAAATGTTTATTGATACACACATCAAAAAGAACCCAACAATCAATACACTACAAGGTAACAGTCTAACAGACCAACAAGCTATAGTCCCCCCCAACCTTCCCCCACACCCTGTACCAAAGAGACCAAAGTACCCTGCAGTCTATACACAACACCACCACACCATTCGAATATCACCCCCGACTTTATCAGATACCCCACCCCTTTACCTTAACCCCCTCCCCACCCCTTTACCTTAATCCCCTCCCCCCACCCTCCATCCCCCCCTGCTTACACACCGCCATAACTCTCCCCAATTCACCTCAAATTTATCTACCCTCCCCTGCCTTGCTGCAGTTAACTTTTCCATAAGAACAATATACCTCAACCTTCGCTCAAAGCAGGCCTCTGATGGCGCATCTCTCTACTTCCACGCCGCTGCTACCACAAAGCGCGCTGCGCACAGACACGCCACCACTATACGCCCCCCCTGTTGCCTCTCCTCCCCCCACCACGACAACAGGTATATACCAGGTTCCACCACCACATCTACCTCCACTACCCGTAGGATCCACTGCTGCATCCTTCTCCAATACTCCTGTATTTTTATACACCCCCTCCAAATATGCCAGAAAGTACCAATCTCCCCTCAGTCCCTCCAACATTCTGCCGATGCCCCCGGGAACATCTTGTGCATCCTTACCGGCGTATAATACCATCTAAACATGATCTTATAGCAATTCTCATGAATACTGCTAGACATTGGTGCTTTTTTCACCTGGGCCCACACCACCTTCCAGTCCTTCGACTCCAATGGCTCCCCCAAATCTTCCTCCCACTCCCTCATATATTTGAACTGCCGGCCCTCTGCTTCCCTCACCCCCCTATACAACCCTGAAATCATACCCCTTAGGGCTCTTTTCCCGACCCAACAAGCCTCCACCATCGACAACCCCTCCTCTAGCCCCCCTCTCCTTTTTAATTCCCGCAAATAATGACACACTTGCAGATAAGCAAATCTATCAGCTCCCTCTAGCCCATACAGTTCCTGTATCTTCTCAAAACTTTGCAGTTCCCCCTCCTCCATCAATTGAAAAAAACACTCCAGCCCTTTGTTCGTCCAGCGATCAAACCTACCCCCCCCTCCCAACCAGGGCGGAATTCTTTCCACCCCCTCCAAGGAATCAACAGCGAGAAATCTGACCCCTTCTCCTTCCTAACCTTTGCCCGAAGCCCGTCCCAGACCCCCACCACCACTCTCATCACCGGCGTACCAACCCCCAGTTCTTTCCATGTTCTCATGGGTGCCCACAGCCAAGCGTCCAGGCTCCCCCCCCCTTAACATAAGACCTTTCCAGCGCCACTCCTGGCTTCTTCCCAGCCCCACCCCTCCAATCCATTACATGATACGCCTGATCCGCTAGCCTCAGTTGTTGCCTCAGTTCCTCCTCCTGCAGTCCCCTTTCTCTTTTAAGTTTTGCCCCCCACATGATAAACCTCCCCCTAATAAATGCCTTCAACCTCTCCCACACCATAACAGTCCTCACCTCCCCCATGTCATTCATCTCTAGGTATTCCTTTATCGCCCCCTTGATATCTGCCACCACCTCCTTCTTCTTAAGTAAACTCTCATTTAACCTCCAAAACTTCACCCCATCCTGCCACCTCCCCCTCAATTCCAGCACCACAGCACTGTGATCCGACCAAACAACCTGCTCAATCCCCACCTCCTTCACCTTCCCCAACCATTCCGCATCCACCAACACCATATCAATCCTACTCCAACTACCATGAGGAACCAAGTAGAACGTATATTCCCTACTCTCGGGGTTTCTAACCCTCCAAGCATCCATTAAATGAAAACGCTTCAACAGCTGCTTTAACCCTTTCCTATTTTTCCCCCCACTGTCAGCCCCTCGCGGATGCCGATCTAACCCAGGCTGCAGCACCACGTTGAAATCCCTCCCCACAAGGAGCTTCCCCTTTACACCCTTTTCCAACACCTTCCCCAAATCCTTCCAGAAGACCCCCTGGTTACCATTTGGCCCATATATCAAAACAATAGTAATATCCTCCCTCCCTAATTTCCCCCAGACCCCCACCACCCTACCCTCCACGTCCCGAAAAACTTACCTGGACTTGCACCTCACTGCCATCTTTTAGCAAAATAGCTACCCCCCCCCCCCTCTTTTACACCCCTCCCTATTACATGAAAAAAATTGTTCCTGAAACCTCCCATGTTTAAGCCTCCAGATATCCCCCCACCTAAGATGTGTTTCCTGTAGCAACACCACCTCCCAGTTGTTCCGTTGTATCTCTCTATATAATCACCTTCATTTGAAGGTTGTGTTTAACCCCTTAACATTCAGGGACCCTATCTTTACCATGAGATAATAAACCCTCCGTACTCACCCCCTTCCCTTGAGTTAATCCAAACCCTATCAGTCCCCTCCCCCCCACCCCCCTTTCCCTACCCCCACCTACCTCCCTCCCTCCCCCCAAGCACCCCCCCTGCTCCCCATGCCCCCCTTCCACCAATCCTTCCGTGTGAGTCATGTATTTATCCCATCTCCCCCCCACCTGGTGTCATCCACTTAAACACACCCTGTAAACACACTAACCTAGCAATATATCAAACATTCCTATAACTCCCCTTACCACCTCCCTTAAAATACCATAGTCCAAAGACTAGTGTCCGGTAAAGCAGCTGAGCCCAGTCAGAGCTCTTCTTCCACCGCTGCCCCTTGAGCCTCAGTTCATCACTCGCCCTCCTCCACCAGCAAGCTCTTATTCTCTTGCGAGAGACGCTTCAGCTGCTTCCTCTTTTCAGACACTCTCTGCCACTTGGAGACAGACCGGCCTTTGCTATCCATGTCTTTACCGGCCCAGCCCCGGGACCCCTCCACCTGCTTCGGCACATGCTTGCAGCCAAGCTCCTCAAGTGACAGCCATGCCTCATCCGCCGTCTTCACCTTCCTCGAAGCACCCCCAACCATCAGCATCAGCCCAAATGGAAACATCCACCGGTATCGCAGGTTCTTCTCCCACAAAAACGCCATCACTTCCCGCAGACTTCTTCGCCGTTCCAGGATGCCACGGAACAGATCGTTGTACACCTCTACTTCGCAATTCTCCAACGCTATCCGCCCGAATTTCCGTGCAGCCGCCAGTACTTTCTCTTTGATGGGAAAACTGCTCAAGCATGCTATAATGTCTCTGCATTGCTTCTCCCGCCTCGGGCCTAAACTCGATGTGCTCTCTCCACTCCAATCCCCTCCAGTCTTTCCTCTGTGTCCCCAGCCAATTTCATAATATGCACACAGAGTCCATTGACCACTTGGCTGCAGTCTTTAAATTTCTCTAGTTCAGGGATCCCCGAGCCCGGTCCTCTATTTCTTCAATTTTCTCCTGCAGCTCCTCCTGCACTTTCACCATTTTACTCTGTGCCTCCATTAAGCCTTGGAGCTCACCGGCCTGGCCCTCCACATGCTCCTCCACATCCTCTATCCGCTGACCCAGATTAGTCATGTCCTGTCACAGGGAATTAAGGGTTATTTATTTATTTATTTTTATTTTTTATTTTTTTTATACCGCGCTCTTTAGAATCAGTGCGGTTTACATGTATACTAACAAGTACTTTTTATTCCCTTGTCCCCGAAGAGCTCACAATCTCTTTCAGATCACCTCGCATTGCTAACAGCTCCTCCTTCATCTCATGTTTGAACTCCCGCAGCCATTCTTTGAGTTCCGCTCCATCAGACAACAGCCCTCCTCCCTCCGCCTCATCATCCGCACTCTCCAGGCCCCCTTTCTCCTCCACCTCGTCCGAGTTTCTCCGAGCACACTCCTCCCTACGTGCATAAGCTGACTGAAAACTCGCCAACCTTTTCCGGACAGACATCGCCTACTCGGATATCACTCTCCGGACCGCTATCTCCACCGGGAGCAGGCTTCTTTTGGCAAATGCAATGGGATTAGTACGGAGCTAGGCTAAACTGCAGCCATTTGCTCTCCGACATCACTGGAAGTCCCGGACTTTATCAATTTTAAGGTTGGAGGGTTTCACCGGAGGAGCTGGTGTTGAGATCTGTAAAGTTTCATAACTTCTTTACAAATTTAACATAGTTATATTTGTAAAGAAGGTATAAATCTTTTCAGATTCCACCACCAGCTCTTCTGGTGCAACCCTACAACCTTATTTTAATGAATTTGTTCCCATATGGTTTCCTCTTTACTGTTTCCTTATTTAGTGCATAAGTGAAAATGTTTGCAATCTTTTAGCACTTTGTGATATCCTCCTTGTAAAGGTTTTCATTGTAAATCAAGGTTTATACATACCATTCCTTACAAGGTGGTTAAATTATGGTCAGAATTACCTATACAGTTAAACTCTTTTTCTTATCTTCATATTAGAAAATATTTAAAGGGATGGTTGTTTCATTCTTAACCAATGTCAACACTTGCTTATGCTTCTTATTCTTTTCATGTATTCCTTTTGTTGTAAACCTCGCTGAACCACTTTGTATGGGATTGCAGCGGTATACAAGTGTATGTTAGAATTAGAATATGAATGCCCGGTTTGCAATGCCCATGCTGCAAGAGGCAGATAGGGAGAGGAGGAGGACAGCAAGGAGGCTACCCTATCAGATGCTACCTAGGCTGAGAAGCCAGTATATGGACTTTACTGATGAACTCAGTGTCACCAGGTTCTGCTTCGATAGAATAGCTATACATCAGCTGTGCCAGGAGTTGGAGCCTCACCTCAGTGCAATGACACACAGGGGACAGGCCCTGCCTGCGCATCTAAAGGGGACAACAGCACTTGCCTTATTAACAACAGGTACCTTTCAATGAGTGCTGGCAGTGTCCAAGTGCATCGCCCCGTTTCTGAGTGCTTACCTGATGCGTGCCTCAGATTATATTGCATTCCCTCACACAGTGCAGCAAAGGCAACAGACAATGCTTCAATGTCATGAGGTGGCTGGGCTCACATCTGTGCTGGGGTTGATTGATTCTATGCATGTGGCCCTGAGGCCCCCTCAACAGTAGAAGGCCACATCCCACAGCCGAAAAGCATTCCACTCTATCAATATGCAGGGGTAACATATGGAAAGCAGTGTGTATAAATGCCCATAGCATGGGAAATAAGATCCCTGATGCTGAAGCTTTGGTGGGAGTGGCTGACTTGGATTGAGTGGCAGTTACAGAGACATGATTCACAGAAAACCATGATTGGGATGTAACTATACCTGGCTATACTTTATTCAGAAAGGACAGGGTAGGAAGAAGGGGAGGAGGAGTGTCACTATAAAAATTACTATTAAAGCTTTGGAATTACAGAGCTTAAAAGGGAGAGAGGAGGCATTGTGGTTAAACTAGAAAGAGGGAAAGAGAAATCTATTTGCATTGGTGTGATATACAGACCTCCCTCACAAGAGGAAGAGGTGGACAGAGAGTTAATTGAAGACATACGCAGCATTGCTAGGAATGGGGAAGTGCTATTGATAGGAGATTTCAATATGATAGATATTGATTGGCACATTCCTGCTGCAGTATCATCTAGAAGTAAGGAGATCCTGGATTATTTACAGGGAGAACTATTCAGGCAATTGGTAACAGACCCCACACATGAAGGGGCCATACAAGAGTGGAGGAGTGGCTTAGTGGTTGGGGCAAGGTACTTCAGGCCAGAAGGTCAGGGGTTCAAATCCCACTAGAGGACAGCAACCTTGGGCTGGAAGGGCTGAGGTTTCTAGTACCACAGGTGCTCCTTGTGGTGTTGGGCAATCCACTTAACCCTCCATAGCCCATGTTCCCTGTAAAATAGTTATCTCCAAGTTATAATGCCCAGTTCAATGTAATTTCAGTTTGTTCAATGTAAACCACCTTGATATCATGAAAGACAGTATATAAGAAATGTTAAATAAATAAATACTGGACTTGGTGCTTACCAATGGTGAAAGTGTTTCTGATGTTGTAGTGGGAGATCATTTTGCATCCAGTGATCACCAGATTGTGTGGTTCAGTATTAGGACTAGGCTGTTAGAATCCATTCAAAGGTGAGGGTCTTAGACTTTAGGAAGACTAACTTTGCCAAGATGGGCCAATACCTCAGGGAGTCATTAGTGGGATGGGAACAGCTGGGGGATGTAGAAAAATAGTGGGCAAAACTGTAAGGGGATATTTTAAGGGCAACCAACCTTTTTTGTTAAAATGGTAAATAAACATAAAAGGAAAAGGAGACCGCTATGGCTTTCAAAAGAAGTAGCTGAAAAAGTGATGAAAAAGAGGGAGGCCTTCATGGAATACAAATGATCACAGAGAGAGGAAGACAGGCATCTATATTTGGAAAAACTTAGAGAAGCTAGCAAAGTAGTCAGGAAGGCAAAGATTCAAAAGGAGGAGGAAATAGCCAATGTAATAAAATGGGGGGATAAGACATTTTTCAGATATGTTAGTGAGAAGAGGAAGGGAAAAAGTGGTATTGTCAGACTCAAGGGTGCAGGGGAGGAATATGTAGAAGATAAGAATAAAGCGGAATTGCTTAACAAATATTTCTGTTCTGTGTTCACAGATGAAGAATCAGGAGCAGGACCTCATAAAACACCCACAAACAGGAACAGAAGCGAGGGACATCTTGAACAATTTTCAGAAGACTGTGTTCATGAGAAACTTGCTCAACTTAAAGTAGACAAAGTGATGCGACCGGATGGGATACACCCTAGAATACTGAGTGAACTTGGGGACGTTCTAGCAGCTCCACTGATTGACCTTTTCAATGCCTTGTTGGAGTCGGGAGTGGTGCCAAATGAGTGAAGAGAGGCTCATGTGGTATCTTTACACAAAAGCGGAAGTAAGGATGAGGTTGAAAACTACAGGCCGGTTAGTTTAACTTCGGTGAGTAAATTATTGGAAACGCTGCTGAAAGAGAAAATAGTGAGGTTTCTGGAGTCCAGCATATTACAGGATCCGAGGCAGCATGGATTCACCAGAGGCAAGTCTTGTCAGATAAATCTGATTGATTTCTTTGACTGGGTGACCAGGGAGTTGAACCGAGGGAGAGCCCTAGATGTGGTGTATTTAGATTTCAGTAAAGCCCTTGACACTGTTCCTCACAGGCGACTTATAAACAAACTGAGCACCTTAGGGATGGACCCTAAAGTTACTGCTTGGGTTAGAAATTGGTCGGGTGGGAGGCGACAAAGAGTACAGGTAAATGGAGCTCACTCTGAGTTAAAGTATGTTACCAGTGGTGTGTCCCAGGGATCTGTCCTTGGTCCAATTCTTTTTAACATCTTTGTTAGTGATATAGCGGAAGGGCTGTTGGGTAAGGTTGGCCTCTTTGCGGATGATACCAAAATCTGCAATAGAGTAGACTCCCAGGAAGATGTAGATAACATGAGGAGGGATCTAGCTAAGCTTGAAGAATGGTCTAAAATTTGGCAGCTGGGATTTAATGTAAAAAAATGTAAGGTCATGCATTTGGGCTGCAGCAATCCAAGGGAGCAATATAGTATAGGGGGTGAAGCATCTTTGTCCACTAAAGAGCGGGACCTAGGTGTGGTTGTGTCTGATGATCTTAAAGTAGCTAAACAGGTAGAAAAGGTGACGGCAAAAGCTAGAAGGATGCTTGGGTGCATACGGAGAGGAATGGCTAGCAAAAAAAAAGGAGGTGATAATGCCTCTGTATAAGTCTTTGGTGCGACCTCATTTGGAGTATAGTGTGCAATTCTGGAGACCGCACCTTCAAAAGGATGTGAACAGGATGGAGTTGGTGCAGAGGATGACTACTAAAATGATTAGTGGTCTTCATAATAAGGATATGAAGAAAGACTTAAGGATCTGAATATGTACACCTTAGAGGAAAAGCGGGATAGAGGTGATATGATTGAGATGTTTAAATACCTCCGTGGCATAAATGCTCAGTGAGAGAGCCTCTTTCAATTGAAAGCAAGTTCTGCTATGAAGGGACATGGGATGAGGGTGAAGGGAGATAGATTCAGGAGTGATATGCGGAAATATTTTTTTATGGAAAGACTAGTGGATCTGTGGAATAGTCTCCCAGTGGAGGTGGTAGAGATGAGGACCATAACTGAATTCAAAAAAGCATGGGACAAACACAGAGGATCTCTAAAGGTAAAAAGGGGACTGTTGTAGTTGTTGATATGGAAGGACAGACTAGATAGGCCATGTGGTCTTTTTCTTTCGTCATATTTCTATGTTTCTATGTTTCTAGTGTGCAATGCACAGGGAGAACGTAATGTTGTCACAAGATTCCCCAGATCGTGCTACAATGCATATATCCTTACCCAGTCCAGGATCTATACAAGCTTTGAGAATGGTGAAATCTCTGGAGGCTGGCTACTAGATAAGCTGACACAGAGATCCCCCTCCCATGTCCACACAGGCCTGACCAGGGGAATATTGCCACAAAGCAGTCGCCACTTCTTCAGGTGGTATTAACTGCAGCTGTGCTATCAGCAGTCATGATGGCTGATATGTGGCAACATCCTGCACGTTAACTGTCACCGGTCAACACATTCAATCCCTGTTCAATCCTGTTCATCACACCGACAGCAGTTTTACCTTACTGGCTGCTCTTAGCATGCAGTAGTGGTTACTGCAGAACGTTATCGTACGCTAAACCCTGTGGTAAATGCCAGCATGGTTTAGTAAAATGGACCCTTATTTTAATAATTTACAAAAATCTGCCTTCATACCTGAGCAATAAAATGGTGTTCCCAAACAAGTGTGTCCTCCTAGTCAGGCACATTTCAGCTATTTAAAACTGATTAAACAAACAGCACTCCACAGGCCTATTTTGGAATGCAAAATTTAAAAAACAATGGGCCAGCTATTCAAAGGCATTTACATGGTTTGCAGACCTGTTAAGCAGGATATTCGGAAGCACTAACATGGTTAATGCTGTTGGATATCCGTGGGTGCTGCGCTACATGCCACAATGCTAACCAGTTAGCACTGGGACATGCCGGGGGCATTTTGGGGGTAGAACCTTTACTATCCAGACAGTGGCAATATTGAGCAACGGCCCAGTTAGCTTCCCGGGAATCTGGGCACCCCGATGTTCAATGCTGGAGGCTAGATATGGTCCTGCCATTGAATATCTGGGTTTAAAGTTCAACACCAGTGGCTAACCACTGTAGGACCGCTAGCTTCCGGAGCTGAATATTGAGCCCAATATTTGTATTCTCAGGACGTCTACGCAAACATTTTTGCATAGGAAAGATTTCATAAAACCTGAATCAGTCGTGAGCTATCTTCAAGGCTGTAGATTTTCTGCCACCCCAGGCAAACAATTTGTGACCACCCCCCTTTATGAATTCTTTATTAGTTTTTACCTATGCCTGCATCTTGCAAACAAATTTTTTTTTAATAAGCATTAGAATTTTTTTGATACACAAGATTGATTGTAATGCATTAATTTGTAGGTTAACATGTCAAATTGATTTAGCACACACTAAAAAATTTTAAGATACATTCATAAACCCAATATACATACAAATCCAGGCTAAAAGCTCACTTCTTTGAGACTGCTTTTGGATCCCGATGCCTCTAGTCTCCTGTTCACCTCCTGTGTGTTTCCTTACCATTCCCTTAGATATAGCCTAGTCCCCAATTGTTTTGTCTGTCTTGACTAGACTGTAAGCTGTATTAGCAGCAGGGACTGTCTCTTACATGTCTCTATACAACACTGCGTACATCTTGTCGTACTTTACAAATGCTAAGTATTAGTAGTAGTAAGAATATATCCAAGACATAGCTAAAATGTGCCACCACAATCATATTCTTAACCAAAATGTGCAGTCATCATCCACTCTCCGCTCCTAACCTGCCCATTTCTGACCCAGTCACACAGTTAGTGCAGAATTCAGAACCTGCTATTTTAGTTTACGGTAGCAGTTGCAGTGGCCCCACACTGCTAAAGCTCAAGTTAACCACTGGGGCATGTTTACTAAACTGCAGTTAAGTTTATTTGCAGCTACCATAAGGCTTATGTAAAAATGCTGTGTGGTAGCTGCAAAACCTGTGCGGTATCTGCAATGGCAGTGACCAGCTCCAGCTCAGAAGATACCATGCAGGACTAGCACTTACCACATTGATCCACAATCCCTGCATCAGCGGGTAGCACGGGAATTCCCATGGTGCCTACCGATGCAGGGATCATGGGTTATAGAGTGGGAGCCATGATTCCTGATTGCCGCAGCAAGATCCCAATACCCCCTATGGCCTCCCTTTGCCCCCCCCCCCTCCCCCTTCTAAAGCCTGGCAATCCATAGCACTGACAATAGTACAACACTGGCCCACCACCCCATCTGGACAGGTCCAAAACCCTTTAGGTAACTTTCCCCAAGAGGTTGAAAAGGGCACTCCCCTTTGGTCTAACTGCCCGGGCAGTCAATTGCCCCCCCCCCCCTGACCTCAAACTCTTGACTAGCCAGTTGGGCTAACAGTCCCAGCCCCTGTCTTATCTCTAAGGGGCAACATTGCTAGACTGGCACCATTTTGTAAGGCACCGGAGAAGGGGTCAAGAGGTGGTGTTATCTGCTGCCACGATCACAGCAATTGAGACGGCCGTCTTGTGAACATCGTTCGTGCAGTGGCTGCCTCAGATCACTACTCCTTTTCTGCTCCCTGATCCTGCTGTCCTCTCCTCTACCATGTGAAATGCAGATATACTGCAGAAAAGTGCTTGCAATATCTGCATTTTGATAGTGTTAGCAGTCATCACAGCACTGATGTGGGAAGGTTAGTACCATGGTGACAGCTAACACTCTTTAGTAAACATCCCACATTGTGTTTTGGCATTGTCAGCTTCCTATGTCTTATGTCAGAATAAAAGAGTGATTTTTTTCAGCATCAATCCCTATACTATGGGGTTGCACTGAGAGATTTAAATGATTACCTACAATTTCATAGCAAATTGAAAACCTGGTTATTTGTTATTTCAATTAATGTTAGATATTGCTATGCAACCTGTTCTGCTTATTATTATTCTTGTTTTTGAGTTATTTTTGTATGTTGTATTATATTGTACAGTATGCTTTAAGTATCATATTTTTAATATGTATGATGTGAATTTATTGTATTGCATTTTATATATCTTTTGATAGAAAAATGGATTATAAATTATGTTATAAAATTGATTTAAATTGACCCAAGGTGAAAACCAGGACCACTAAGAACTCCCAGGAAACTGTAAGCATGAGGACATGGCCCTTCCCAAGGAGGCGCAACTGTAACTGGGGCAGGACTTAGACGCATCTCCAGGTAAATCAGGATCAAAGTACGAAGATGAGCAGTTTGTCATTCCTAACATCAAGATATAGCAAAAAACATTTCAAGGAGACTATGTCACAACGTTTTGTTTCATATGGTGCTTAACCCACCAAGTACTCTCATGAACTCTTTGGAATGAGGATTTAGCATTAATACTAAAATAACAATGATGCAGAGGTAACAGGTGCTAGAAGAGGCGCTAAAGGCATGTGGGGAGCTGCATTGTCAACTAACACAGGGCGATGACAGCACAGGATGATTCCTGTGCTAACTGTGCACCCTGCGTTAGAGGCATGAGTTGAGAGATGGGGGTGGAGAGTGGGCGTGGGGAATTTGGTGCACTTTGTGCTGTGCTCACACCCACACGCTAACTGTATTAGCACAGGTTCATCTAATACCACCTCAATAGGTGGCATAAGGTGCACCTGTGCTAACGTAGCACAAACTTTGGGACAGGGCGCTGCATTAACTGCTGGGGAAATGCTTTCCAAACCCCTGGCAATTAACATGGATGTTAGACCCAACGTGCCATAGTTTTTCGCTATTGGCACATTAGGTGTAACATCTTAGCGCCCATTAGTAAAAGACCCCCTTACTGTTTGTAGAGGACTTGAAGCTCTACAATTCCAGTGACCAACAATTAGCAGAACAACTCTATGCAGTGAAAAGCTTCTCAGATGACATCAAGATGAGTTTTGGTCTTGACAATTCTGATAAGGCAACCTTCTTTACAAGAAAATTGTGCAATACTGAAAACATCCCCCTGATTGAGGACTATGGCATCAAGGAACACACAAGAAGGGGTATGTACTTACCTAGGAGTAGAGGAAGGCATGACAATCAAGCAAAAATTACAGAGAGAAAAGATCAGTAAAGAATATTAGAGGAGATGAAATTATTATCGAAAAGAGCTTTCACCCACTGAAATACTGTAAAATACAAGCCAATAATCAGCTGGCAGTTCCCATAATCTCAGATACAGTGGATTTGGAATTAGACTGGCCTCATAAAGAACTTGGAAAACTGGATATACAGACAAGAAAACTCCATGCTCGTGAGTATTCTATGAGAATCAGTGTATGTCAAGACTATTTCCCAAGCCGATGGAGGAATGGACCCTATAGAAACATATTATACATAACAGTAGTTTCCATGATGCACATGGCAGTGCCACAACATAACAATAGAAAGAGGGTGCACTCAATGCCACCTATGGAGATGCAGATAGCATGAGTGCACTGCATATGCGATGATCACCCTGCCCATTCTCTGCCCCAACCCTCCTACTTCCAATCCCAATGTGCCATGGACAGCATCAAAATCTAGCACAGCTAACTGTCATGCCCTACATTAGCTATCAACGTGTGTCCAAAGTGTGCCTTTAACCCATGCCAGACCCACACTTGACAGCTAGTGCTGAATGGTTAAGGAGAGGTAAACTGAAACCTAAGAATGAGAGACTGATGGTTGCAGCCCAAGGCAGTGGATTATGGATGAGATGTTTCACAGCAAGCATAGAAAAAAAACTGCAGATACAGAAATATGTAGATTCTGTAAGAAAGCTGAAAAGTTACTCGTCTCATAACTGGCATGTTTCATCTATTGAAAACTTGGGGGTCTATTCTGTTCCACAAATAGCAGGGATGGACGTCCTGTCTGGATGTCCTTCCCCACTATTTGACCCCTGCCGTCCCCATCACTAATCTCCCCATACGAACAGCATATTTGTACTTGTAGACCTAGACAGGGGTGGAAGGGGCATTCTGGAGGCGGAGCGAAGGCATGACATGGGTGGCCCTTGATCCTGGATGTACAGGGCCGATTCAGAGGTCCTTCAGGCTAGACAGGAGATTTATTCCACCTTGGAAGTGGAATAAGTCCCCTTGGAGAGCGGGGGACCGCTGAGTGGGACATGGGCAGGCAAGGGAAGGGACTCAGAGGATTCTCCACAGCCTGACCCAGGCTTTGGAAGGCCAAAGCGTGGGTCAGGCTGTGGGGAACGGAGTCCCTCCAGGGCGGCCGGCAATTGTGACTCATGAATAGAGCCGTGGTGCCATGGCAACGGAACATCATGGCACTGCGGTTCCATTCATGAGCCCGGCAGAGTTAGCCGGGTAGTTGCCGGATGTCCTGCTGGGCAGAATTGTGTCCCGGTCTGCACATCCAGATGCTAGACTTGATTCTGACCCCGTGGGGGGCCACGGGATCAGAATCGAGTCTAATGTTGCACGGCCCGATTCTGCCCGGCCATACAGGGGGCTGGACGTCCTATTGTGAATAGGCCTCTTAGTGAATAATAAAACATTACTGGGCCAGAAAAGCATTTGATCATGACTGTAACATTTAATTTACTTTCATTTCAAATTTTATATTCTGCTAATTCCCAAAACATATAGAATACAGCATAACAGAATGAAATATAAAACATTTATTTTATTTATTTTATTTATTTATTTATTTAACAGTTTTTATATACCGCGCTATTCATCATCAGCGCGGTTTACACTTTAACAACCTTGTACTTAAGCATAAAACATATGTCAAGTTTACAGATAACAGGGAGTGAAACCAGGACAATGGGGAAAACGATAAGATAAGGTAATAACAAATATTCACAACTATTTACAGCAAATTAGAATAAGTTTTGAGTTTCGTAGGTTAGGGATTGTGAGATTTTAATCTGGGGCGAGCAATGGAGTTTAGAGGCCTTGCTTGACTAACCATAGTCATTGGTTTGGGTTGGAAGGGGGGGAGGTGGGGAGCTAGTGCCTTGGGAGAAGTATTGAAGGAAGAGGTGTTTTTTTAGAGATTTTCTGAATTGGGACAGGTCTTTCTGTGATCTGATGTTAGGAGGTAGCATGTTCCAACATCTAGGGGCGAAGGATGAGAATGCTCTCATGGTAGTCATCTGTGTGAGTTTTGTTAGGTCTTTTGGGACCATTAGTGTATTTTCTGTTACAGATCTTCTAGATCTGGTGTTTCGAGAGTGGTGAAGGATGTCAGAAAGCGAGGATGGTGAGATTTGGTGGAACGCTTTGAAGGTCAAGAGAAGGGTTTTGTATAAGATCCTACATGTTATTGGGAGCCAATGAAGTTCAAACAGGATGGGGGTAATATGTTGACTCCTTGAAGCCCCATATAGAGCTCTGGCTGCTGTATTCATGGCCAACTGTAGAGGGTTCAGCGTGCTCTTGGAGAGGCCATGTAGCACAATGTTTGCATAGTCGAAATGAGGGGTGACTAATGCCTGGAAGGTTGTGCGAAAGTCATTTGGTTCAAGCATGGGTCTGAGGGGTCGTAGAGTCCTGATCTTGTGATAGATGGATTTTACTGTACTTTTTATGTGTTCTTTGAAATCCAGCCGCTGGTCCAGTATGACACCTAGGTAACGTATCATGGTTTTGACTGGTAAGTCAGCATCTCTTGTTCTTAATGTTGGTGGAGGGGAGAATTCTTTATTCCTTATGACAATCAGGACTTCCATTTTCTTAAAATTGATTCGGAGATTTTGTGTGAGCAGCCAATCTGAGATTGCATTGAAGCAGGTGGTTAAAGGTGTGTAGTCAGGCTTTATCAAATTAACTGGTGTGAATATAAGCACATCGTCAGCATAGATAAGGCATGAAATTCCAAATGAGCGGGTGATGTTGCAGATTGGCTGCATGTAGATATTAAATAGCAAAGCCAAGAGGGAGGAACACTGGGGTACTCCTTGCTTCTGTCGGAAAGGCTGGGATGTAATGTTACCAATCCGGACCTGTTGCCATCGGTCCTCCAAATAATATTTGCACCAGTTCCAAGCTGTTCCTTGTATCCCTTTTTCATGGAGCCAGGCTAGGAGTTGGTCATGGTCAATGGAGTCGAAAGCTGCCGCTATGTCTAGGAAGACCACTGCAACTCCATTTTTAATATTGTCTATTGTATTAATGAGCATGTTCATTAAAGAAGTCAGAAGAGTTTCGACTCCGTGTGCTTCTCTGAATCCATGCTGGTTTGGATCTAGTGGTGCTTCAGAATCGATGTGCTGTTGAATCTGCCTCAGTGTAACCTTTTCTAGGATCTTGGCTAATAGGGGAATGCTTGAGATTGGACGGTAAGAGTCTTCCTTCTTTGGATTCAGTTTATTGTTTTTCAGTAAGGGACGAATGGAAGTCTGTTTGAGAGCTGTTGGGAATATCCCTGTGCTGAGTGATTGGTCGGCTATGGATGCTATGTATGGGCTAAGCTCTGTTCTCAATGCTTTGATCCAGTGGGCTGGGCATGGGCCATTAGGGGTGGTGGTGGCATTGATGGAGGTTATAATTTCTTTAATTGTTTTGGGAGTTGGAGATGAGAATTTATTGAGTATGAATTGTGCATTGGAAGGTTGTATGGTTTCGCTTGAGATTGCTGTTGTGATTTTGATCATCTTGGACTGAATGTAATTGGCATATAGTTGTGGTTGTACATGTTCATGTTGTGGTGACGTAGGCTCTCTGGTTAGGGATTTTACTAATTTGAAAAGATCTCTAGGTTTGTTAAGAGACCGGCTAAGGAGGCTTGCATGATATTCTTTTCTCTTGTCCCAGGTTAGCTGACGATGGGATTTCAAGTGAGATAAGTAAGTGGCTTGGACATCAGGATTCAGAGAGTGTCTCCATTTCCTCTCTAATTTCCTCAGATGATGTAAGGAGGCTCGTAACTCAGCAGAGAACCATGGCGTGTTCTGTTTCTTGGGTATAGGCGAGTTGATAGAGGTTTGATTGTCTGTGGTGGGAAGCTGGGCGGATAATCCAATGACGCGGTTCCAGTTCAGTACAGTCTCATTGATGTTGTCGGGTATATGAGAGAGACTTGGGATGATTTGGGAAGTGATTGCTTCTCTGTCAAATGGTTTGAATCATGTTTTTGAAAGTGGCTTGACATCTGATGGTTTGCTCGGAGATTCCTCAGCTGGTATGCAGAATGTGATAAGATTATGATCGGACCAGGGGACGGGGGTTGTTGAGAGCTCAAGTTGGTTTAGCGAGTAAACGGATGAGGATGGAGCGAAGATGAGATCAAGGAGATTTCCTTGTTTATGAGTAGGGTTTTTTACAATTTGTCTATATTGTAGGTTGTCCATAGCATCAAGGAAGGAGTTTGATAGATGGCAGTGTGGATGCCAGATTGAAGTCTCCCAGGAGCCAATTAGGTTTGTCAGGATCTTTAGGGTTAATAGCAAGATCGATTATGTTTGAGAAATCATCAGCTGGAGCATTTGGAGCTCTGTAGATAAGATTTATGGCATTAACTTTGTTGGAGATGGATAAGGTATTTATGTGGTTTGTGACCTTGGTAAAGGTTTTGTGGTAGTTTAAATCAGTTCTTGCTATTATGCAGACTCCTCCCCCTTTTGTTTTCTCTGTTGCAGGTGTAAATAGAGTAGTTAGGTGGGGTAAGTTGGTGCATTAGGACATTATCAGTATTGGAAAGCCAAGTTTCTGTGACCAGAAGGATATCTAGTTTAAGGTTCGATATAAGATCAATGATGACAGGCCATTTGTTGCGGGCTGAACGTGCGTTAATAAGAACGCACTTGAGGTCGTGTAAGGTGGTTTTTAGATTGGACCTTTTGGTGTTTGTTGCTTCGAGAGGTACATAGAGAAGGTAGGTGTGTCTGTTGTTATATGTACTCTGTGGGTAGTGGTGTTGATTTTGGTGGGGTTTCCTATGCCTGTATTGGTGTATAGGAATGGTGTTGAAGTCAGTTGATAGAGCAAATGAGGCATGTGATATACCAGAGAGTATGGAGAGGAGCAAGAGGGCGATCATAGTAGTGGCCATGGTGCGTCTTACAGAGTGTTAAGTTATTGTGGGTGGTGGAACAATGATGATATATATGACAGTGAATACAGGGGAGAGTAGAGGGGAGGTGAGTCTAGGATTCAGTATCTGGGGTGGATTTGTTCTTCGCCTAGCAATTGTAACAGGTGCTATTTGTCATGAGGAACAGTTGAAGAGAGATACTTTGTAAAAAGTTCCAATTTCAAGATGGTGGTTACAGTGAAGATACTTTGTGCAACAATCCAGTTACAGGGTTGTAGTTACAGAGAAAGTACTTTGTATAGCAATTATAATTACAAGAAAGCAATTACAAGACGGGTACTTTGTATATCAATCAAGTTACAGGCTAGTAGTTATAGGGGGATATTTCACAGAATAATCTCAAATACAGATATGTTGCATTGTCACACTTAACAATTAACAGGGAATAGATAACATCCATACCTCTACCATAATGAGGCTATCGAGATTAATAAGTGATGGAACAGTTAGTTGGATGGTAAGTGGACAGTTTGAACTCAGTTTATGTTGTTGAGCTTGAATAAGCCATGGAGAGTGTTCAGCTCGCAGAGTTAATCACGGCAGGGTAAGTCAGGTGTTTGAGCTTTAAATATATCTATTTAAATGTTTCAAAACATTACAATCCCAAGAATCACAGTTCTTATAAATTCAAAATCATATTTCTGAAAAAGAGATTTCAAAGCCTGACAGAAGAATCCATAATTTTTAAAATTCTTAAGGTAATTGATTCCACTCAGTTCCTTCACAGAATAATTTTTACGCATCCTCTTTAATGAAAAGGGCCGATATGCAAAACCCTTAGCCAGCTAGTCAACAGGAGGCTGTTCAGTTAAGATTGCTGACTGCAAGATTTAGCGGCAGTATCCATATTGTGCCAATGATAATATCCATTTAGTACAAGGGCTGTCTTTTGGACAGAGCAAGGTCATTGTTGATGTTGTTGTTGTTGTTGTTAAGTGCCGTCGAGTCAGAGTCGACTCATGGCGACCCTCTGGATAGCTATCCTAAATTGTGTTTGGTCTTCAGTCAGGCGGCTCATTGTTGACAGACTGGCACCAGTAGCTGCTGTTATTGTATCGATCCATCTCATTGCTGGCCTTCCTCTTTTGCGCTGACCTTCTATCTTGCCAAGCATGATGTCTTTCTCTAATGATCTCTCTCTTCGCATGATGTGTCCAAAGTATGAAAGTCGAAGTCTTGTCATCTGAGCTTCTAAAGAAAGCTTAGGTTTGATCTCCTCTAGTACTGACTGGTTTGTTCTTCGGGCAGTCCATGGTATACACAGTATTCGCCGCCAGCACCATAATTCAAAGGCATCAATTTTCTTCCTGTCTGTCTTTTTCACTGTCCAGCTTTCACATCCATATGATGTTATTGAAAATACCATGGCTTGAACCAGTCGAATCTTTGTATGGAGAGAGACATCTCTGCTCTTGAGAATCTTATCTAGGTCTTTCATAGCCATTCTGCCAAGAGCAATGCGTCGTTTGATTTCTTGACTGCTTGTTGCTTCTTTATTGATAGTTGATCCAAGTAGGTTAAAGTTGTTCACAATTTCAATTTCTTCTCTTTCAACGATGAACCTGTTGATTATGCCAGTTGTCATGATCTTTGTCTTCTTTACATTAAGGTGCAGGCCCATTTTGAGACTATGTTCTTTGATTGTGAGAAGCAAATGTTTCAGATCATCTTCACTTTCAGCCAGTAATGTAGTATCATCAGCATAGCGAAGGTTGTTGATGAATCTTCCACCAATCTTCACACCTCTGTTGTCTTCATACAATCCTGCTTCTCTGATGATTTGTTCTGCATATAAATTAAGCAGGTAGGGGGAAATTATGCAGCCTTGTCTTACACCTTTGCTTATTTTAAACCATTCTCTTTCTCCTTGTTCCGTTCGAACTGTTGCTTCTTGATCAATGTACAGATTGCACAAGAGAACGATCAGGTGTTCTGGTATACCCATGCTTCTTAATGTGGCAAAGAGTTTCTCATGGTTTACACAGTCAAAAGCCTTGCTATAGTCAATAAAGCACAAATAGATATCCTTTTGTCATTCTTTAGTCTTTTCAAGGATCCATCTCACATCTGCAATGATGTCTCTCGTTCCTCGCCCTTTCCTGAGCCCTGCTTGCACTTCAGGTAGTTCTTGTTCCAGGTATGGTTATAGTCTCTTTTGAATAATCTTCAGTAGAATCTTGCTGGCATGTGGGATCAGAGTGATTGTGCGATAATTTCCACAGTCAGTTGGATCACCTTTCTTTAGTATTGGTATAAACACAGATTCTTTTCCAGTCAGTTGGCCATGATGTTGTCTTCCATATTTCTTGGCAGAGCCTTGTAAGTATGGTAACAGCTGCATCAGATTGCTGTAATACTTCTATGGAAATACTATAAATGCCTGGTGCTTTGTTCTTTGATAAGGCTTTCAATGTTGCTTCAACTTCTTCTTTCATCACCAATGGTCCCGATCATAAGGTACAGGTTGGAACAGCTGTTGGTCCACTTGATCTTTATCATATAAAAACTCTGTATATTCCTTCCACCTTTTCTTGATCTTCTCAGCATCATTCAACATAGAACCTTGAGCATCTTGTAACATTCCAATTCGAGGCTGGAACTTTTTCTTTAATTCTCGAAGCTTCAGGAAAGCCAATCTTGTTCTTCCTCTAATAGTTTCTGCTTCTATTTCCTTGCAAGTGTCATTGTAGTACTTTTCCTTGTCCTGTCTTGCTGCGCATTGGAAATCTCTGTTGAGTTCTGCGATTGTCTTTCTTTCTCCTCTGGCTTTAGCTTCTCGCATTTCTGGGCAATTTTCAGAGTTTCTTCTGTCATCCATTTTGGCCGTTTTTGCTTTTTCACCTTTTGTAGAGACTTCTCACTTTCTTCCAACACAACCTTCTTAATGTCATTCCATAACTCTTCCGGAGCTCTGTCATTTGTATCTAAAGCAGCAAATCGATTTTGCAGGCAGTCTTTAAATTCCAGTGGTATATTCTCAAGGTCATATTTTATCTGCATTCATGAGTGGTTTGCTCTTTTTCCACTTTAGCTTGAGTTTGCATACTAGTAGTTGATGATCTGTACCACAGTCAGCTCCAGGTTTTGTCTTTGTTGATGTTATAGAGCTTTTCCATCATTGACTTCCACAGATGTAGTCAATTTGATTTTTATACAATCCATTGGGTGAAGTCCATGTGTACAGTCACCGCTTGTGTTGCTGGAAGAAGGTGTTTGAGATGAATAGATCATTAGTCTTGCAGAATTCTATCAGTCTTTCTCCAGCTTCATTTCTGTTGCCAAGTTCATATTTTCCAACTACTTTGCCTTCTTTTTTGTTGCCAACCTTTGCGTTCCAGTCACCCATGACTATCACGATATCCTGTTTGCATGTTCTGTCAATTTCAGCTTGTACTTGTTCATAGAATTCTTCAATTTCATTCTCTTCTGCAGCTGTTGTTGGGGCATATATTTAATTATAGTTGTGTTGATAGGCAATCCTCGTAGACGAATGGAGATTAGGCGTTCGCTGACTGCATTGTATTTCATTACAGTTCTTGTAAGTTTCTTCTTTATTATAAATGCAACACCATTTCTTCTTTGTCTTTCATTTCCAGCATAGTAGACCATGTGATCATCTGATGCAAAGTGCCCGATGCCAGTCCATTTCAGTTCGCTGACACCCAACAGATCAAGTTGTACACATTCCATTTCATTCTTGACCACCTCCAACTTCCCTTGGTTCATGCTTCGTACGTTCCATGTTCCAATGTGTAAGACATCTTTACAGCTTCTGACTCTCATTTCATGTGCAGCTACATCAGCAGTCAGACTTCCCGAGGGCTTTGATCCAACCACATCATAAATGCCGGCTTTACTCTGAAAAGTCTTCAGCTCTTCCCCAGTAGCTAGTTGAGTGCCTTCCGACCTGGGGGTCTCATCTTCCAGCACCATAGCACAATTTTTTTTGTTGTAAATATCCATTGGGTTTTCATGGCAAGATACAGAAGTAGATTGCCGGGCCTTTCTTCCGCGCAGTTTAAGTTTGGTGTTGTTGCCGTTGTCACAAAAATGTGATCCTCCGCCATCAACACTATCCCATTCTGCTGCTGCCCAGATGGGTGGTTTGTCTTGGTCTGGCACCTCAGCTGAGACCTGTCCATCTTGGGAGACTCTGCCAGTAGTTAAACTACCGATAGTTTAGCTCTCGGCATCACTGATGCACGCAAGCCCTCACAGCATGACAAGCTGCAAACCAAGTGAGGGCATTGTTGATACAATCCGGATAAGTTCTTGCCAAGAAGCATTGTTGATACAATCCGGATAAGTGCCGATTTTATCTCGTTGGCAGGATTTTTAGTCAGCACTTATGCAGGCAACTAAGACCACATGACAAGATGTCTTAAGATGCAAGCTCAATAAATGCCAGCTGAATATACTGCCATGACTGGATAATTACTTGCACTTACCTGGACTGTGTGGCTCAGCCCCGATATTCAATGGCAGTCCTTATCTGGGTGCAAAATGCAATGCGTGCTGTTGAGTCAATGCCGACTCCTGGTGACCCAACAGCCTCTGGGGGTTCTTGGCAAGCTGTGATCAGAAGTAGATTTCCAGAGCTTTCTTCTGAGGCAAGGGAGGGTAAATATTGGCGATACATTCACTCCTGCTGAATGTCTCGCCAATATTTAAGTGCCACGGGTAACCACTATGGCACTTGAATATCAGGCCCAAATTTTTTTTAAAGAGGGATAAGACAATTGAAAAGTTTGAAGAGAACATAGTGATCTCCTATTCTGAAGGGAAATCAATATTCTAGTCATATAATCTGGTGCTAAGCTCGGCAAATTTTAAAAATAAAAACAATAATTTAAAAATAATTCTTGCCAGGACTGGCAACCGATGCAGCCTGAATAGCAAGGAGAAAGCCCTAAATGTGGCATGAGGCCAAAAAATGATTTTCAGTTTGCAATAATTGTTATCTCGCACACTGTTTAGCATATACCCCAGTATCTTATATTGCAGTAAGCTAATTGCAGAAGAATCATTGCCTGAGCTAGAATTCTAAAATATTACTCAAGTAGATAACTCGAACCTCTCTAAGTTCTCAGAATTTAAAATACACCTTTCTTCCTAAATGTGACTCCATTGTAAGCAAAGAATCCAAAGCATCTCCTAAGATTTTCAAAGAGGTAACAAAATGGATTTTAATACCTTAGGAATATCCTTAACTCAGTTACTCAGCCATAGTAAATTTTTCTAAATCACAGTTATACATACACATCCAGATGCCAACATATCTGGCAGAAAGATACGGAGTTATTTTCCATCGTGTTGCTTGCAATAGGCTTGATTACAAAGAATTTCCAAGCACACCTTGATAAATTACCCATACATGTTATATCTTACGAACTCCAGGAGGAGGGCTCTTTGCCATGATGCAAGCACTACACCAACCATTAGCAGTAAATTTGAGAGACTGAGATTATATTCCATATACCCTGTCTTAGAAGTGAGGTTATTGGCTGCCTTAGTATGAGCAAAACTAACTTATTTGGAGAAACTGCCCCTAAAAATCTTGCCAAGAAAATATGAAAACTGAAAGAATCTCTTTGCGTGACCTACAGCTCACCATGTAGCAAAAGTCAAACTCAGCTCTTTGACTCCAATTCTCTAAATTGAGTAAGGAATCAAATAAAACAAAACACACATAATTATATCAATAACAGTACTCCTTAAGGCCTTACGGGAGGAATTTGGGCTTGCAAACTTGTACAGTTCTTCCATAATTCCTACTCTAACTAGGCTATTGTTGTACTTTTATTAGGAAAATAAAACTGCTAACTCTTTCAGAGGGCCCTGGTATCCCATTTCAAGTCCCTGTCAACAAAGGCATTGATATACCAAATTCTGTCAAGCCATCTTCAAATGACCTGAGAAACACATTAAAAACAAAATAAAGAAAGTGGAGAACCTTGTAGCAGTCCACATTCAGTTTTCGCTGTGTTAGATAGTATTTTGTTCTTTTTTACTTTGCAGCATCTCCTTAGATATTCCTTGAACCAACCCCTGCTAGACCCTCTTCATTAAACTTTAACAATAGTAGTTCATTGTATAATAGATCAAATGTAGCCATCAGATTGAACTCCATTAAAACAGTTTGTCTACCTCTATCAAGAATTGTTCTAATTTCAAAGATTAATGACGGTAATAACAGCTTCTAAATCCAGATCAAGTAGGATGAAGGATATAATGAGCTTTAAGAGGCTTAAGTAAATCGGCAAGGAGAAGTTGAGGCAAGATAGTGTTGGGAGAGGTTGTGTGTGCCTGAACTCCCTATAATGAGAGTTGTTATGCTGGTTGTTTAGGCTAGTTTTCCCCCGAGAATAGGGCAATGAAAATGCAAGCAAAAAGGTTTACCTCCGGGCCCAGTTTCATTGGTGATGGACACAGAGGCTACCCTTGAGGTTTGTGGAGTTCGGCCTTTGGAAAGAAAGGCAATATCTTCAGTAGATCTGAGAAGCCTTCAGACCTGAGCAGCGATGAAGTGTTTCTCAGCCTCGAACACCACAGTGCTCCATCACAACCCTGAAACTCTACCCAGACCAAGACTGTACTCCCTCCTGATACTGTGTCAACTTCTCTGGGGGGAAGGGGGGCGGGGGATGAAGGAGGCACTTTGGCGGTATGTGGAGGACATTGCAGCCAGAAGCTGCTTGTTGCTTCTTTTTCAGCCATCAAGGAGCCCGGTGAACTACAAAAACTTGGTGTCCCAAGAGGCTCCGGTTCAGCGTTTGGTGGTAGGATTGAAAAGCCTGCAGTAATTTCAGTGAGATTCTTAAGATTCTTCAAGATACCTTGCCTCCCTTAACTAGGGCCCAATATCTCAATGTAGGTGCACCTACAAATCCCTCCCAGGGACCCTCTGGAGAAACCCGGTCTGAGGGTTTGGACCTCACTGGGTTTATTGCAAGCTCGCTTGATATTATTGCCGAGCGAGTTACCATGATTGTCACATTTGCTTTAGAAACAGATCGTAATTAAGTATTATGTTTATTTTATAACAATTTGAATTTGTTTTTGGGTTCTAGGATGGGTATTTTCCCCAATTTTTCCAGAAAAACCCTAAGGAGGAGGAAGGATTTCTTGGCTTTAAAGCTTAGAGTCCTCACCTGAGGGGCCAATTCTTGCCTAAAGTTCACGTGTAGGTGTTGTATTATTTTTCGATAAGCAATATGTGTACTATGACTCTAAACAGCTCTTATAATTTCTATCTTTAAGAGAAGAGATACAATGAAGGTATGAGGTTCCTTTCCAGCTGATATTGCTCTCTCTCACCCTCTCCTTTTTTTTTTAATTTTTTTTTTTTACCTCAGTAAGTTTTCTCAGGTGCATAAGAAAGACTGAATAATGCTTTCCGTTCTTTCCTCACTAGATTTGTGGACTGTTAGGACATTATTTGAATTTTTCCTTTCTGTATTATTTTCTTTGTTGGTTTGAGATTTATTGTTATTTATTTTTTCATTCATATTGTTTGGATAATTAATGGAAACATTTATACATACATTTTTTTTACAAAAAGTAGTAAATCATCAAGAATTTGTACATTGGCAGCAGGTCTATAATTTAATGAAATGTTTGTCACTATTCCATTTTTTTAGATAAAGGAGTTAAAGTGATTTCTCTTATGTTATTAAGCTGTCATCCCTCTCACAAGGTTTTAATAATTATGGAAAATGAAGTGGTTATGATTGCCTTGGACATTTCCATTCCCAATGATAAAAAACTGGAGGCAAGGAAAGCGGATATAGTGGTAAAGGAGAGGCATATAGAAGAGACCTACAGGGACTTAGTTCTGAAGTCCCACCTCCAGTCTGGAAGCTCCTCAGTTGCCATGGAGGAGAGAGGTTGTGTGAAAGGAGAGCATAACCTTGGTGTGGCAGAAAGCGATCCTGTAGCTAAGGCCTGTCTTCCAGGTGATGTAAAACCCGCTCACAGCAAGGAGGTATCTCCAAGGACAGGTGCCCATGAGGGAAGGGTTAGGATGGCTGTTATAGTTGGAAAATCAATCATTAGGCATGTAGATAGCTGGGAGTCTGGTAGACATGAAAATCGCCTGGTAACATGCCTGCTAGTTCGAAGGTAGCAGACCTCATGCGCCACCTAGACAAGGTCTTATTTATTTAGCAAGCATTTGTAGCCCGCTCCTTCCAGCGATCAGAAGCGGGTAGGATTACTATTGTGAAACTGCCGAATCAAGGCAGGTACAAATTTTGTTTACATACAGATTGTCAGAAAAGCACATCATACAGAGTTAACACTTCTTAGCTATGGGGGAGTTCATTTACATATATACATAAATACATATATACAGGATAAGCTTTTTGGCCACAGTGGTCAGGGGCTGCTCCATCTGTGGATTTAGTTTAGGTTGAAATGAGATTGGAAAATGTGCGTTTTGAGTTTCTTTCTGAAGTCTAGAAGGTCATTGCTAGCTCGTAGTTCTGGTGGGAGTTGGTTCCACAGTGTTGGTGCCACATATGAGAAAGCCCTGTGGCTTTCTGGTACATTATGGTACCAATGACATAGGAAATTGTGGGAGGGAGGTTCTGTATGCCAAATTTAGGCTTTTAGGTAGGAAGTTGGAATCCAGAACTTCCAGGATAGCATTCTCCAAAATGCTTCCCATTCCACACGAGGACCCAGAAGGCAGGCAGAACTCTGGAGTCTCAATGCGCGGATGAGACAATGGTGCAAAGAAGAGTATTTTGGATTTGTTAGGAACTGGGCAATATTCTGGGGAAGGGAGGGGCTTTCTGAAGGGACAGGCTCCACCTTAAACAGGATGGAACCAGGCTGCTGGTATTGACCTTTAAAAAGGAGATAGAGCAGCTTTTAAACTAGATAACAGGGAAAGCCAACAGTTGCCCAAGAGTATATGGTTCGGAAGGATGTGTCCTTGAAGGATAATACCAAAAGAGGGAAATTAGGATATCCAGAAAGAGAGGTTCCAGTAAAGATAGAAATAATCCAGATTCCCTTAAGTACAGAGCTGAAAGATTCCAAATTATACCTATCAACTGATAACCAGATTAATATGATTATGCCTGTATGCAAATGCTAGAAGTCTAAAAAATAAGATGGGAAAGCTAGAATATGTAGCACTAAAACAAAGGTTACATATGATTGGCATCTCAGAGACCTGGTGGAAGGAGAACAACCAATGGTTACTGTGATACCTGGGTACAAACTATATCACAATGATGGGTAGATCAAACTGGTGAAGAGATTGCACTTTTATGTTAGAAAGAGCATTGAGTCACATAGGATTAAAGTTTTGCTTGAAACACATGCACTGTAGAATCTCTATGAATAGAAATCCCATGTAAAAAGGATTAGGCGATGGCAATGGGGGTGTACTACCGACTGCCTAGCCAGAATGAATATATGGACGATAAAATGCTAAGAGAAATCAGGGAAACTAAATAAAGTTAAAACATAGTAATGATGGGTGATTTCAATTACTCCAGTATCGACTGGGTTGGTGTCACAGCAGGAGATGCTAGGGAGATAAAGTTTCTAGATGAAATAAATGACTACTTCTTGGAACAGCTGGTTCATGAACTGACAAGAGAGGAAGCTATTCTGGACCTAGTCCTTAGTGGAACACAGAATCTGTTGTATGAGAGAAGGCTCTTGGGGCCACTTGGTAATAGTGATCATAGCATGATCATATTTGTTTTAATAAATGGAAGCGGGACGGCAAGGGAATCCACAGTGCTACTCTTTAACTTTCAAAAGGGAGACTGTTAAACTGAGGAAAATAGTTAAGAATAAATTAAAAAGAGCAACTGTAAAGGTTAAAGATTTACATAAAGCATTGACATTGTTTAAAAATACTATCTTGGAAGCCCAGACAAGATGTATTCCATGCTTTAAAAAAAGTGGAAGAAAGGCCAAAAAAAAATTGCTACTAAAAAAGTATCTTTCAGAAAATGGAAAAAAAGAGCCAAATGACGAAAATGGGAAACTAGATATGCACTGAAAAATTAGATGCAAGGCATTGTTAAGGCAGGCAAAGAGAACATTTGAAAAAAGAAGTTTGTTGTGGAAGCAAAAACGCGTAATAAAAACTTTTCCAGTACATTTGTAGCAAAAGTGCTGTGAGTCAGCTGGACCATTGGATGATGGAGGGGGTAAGTGGGGTGCTAAGGCTATAGTGGAGAGACTGAATGAATTATTTGCTTTGGTCTTTACTGAAGAAGTTGTAGGGAAGTTACCCATGCCTGAAATGATATTTAAAGGTGATATATTGGAAGAATTTAAAGAAATAGCTCTAAACTGGGAAGATGTTTTGCAAATATTTGATAAACTGAAGAGTCATAAATCACCTGGACCACATGGAATACATTTCAGGGTGCTGACAGAACTGAAATATGGGACTGCACATCTGCTATTAGTAATCTGTCAACTATCATTAAAATCATCTGCAGTACCTGAAGATTGGTGAATACCCAATGTAACACCAATTTTAAAAAGGGTTCCAGGGGTGATACGGGAAACTACAGATCATTGAGCCTGACGTCAGTACCAGGCAAAATCGTAGAAACATTATAAAGAATAAAATTACTGAACATGTAGATAGTCATGGTTTAATGGGAGAAAGCAAACATGGATCTAGCCAAGGAAAGTTTTGTTTTAATCTGCTATATTTATTTTTGAAGGTGTAAATAAACAGGTAGACCAAGGTGAGACAGTTGATACACTGTATCTGTATTTTCAGAAAGCCTTTGACAAAATCCCTCATGAGAGACTGTTAGCCAAACTAAAGAGTCATGGCACTTCCAGTGGTGCAATGAGCTCAGTCAGATGCATGCAGCTTGCCTCCGGGGCTTCCCAACTTCTCCTTCTCTGTTAATCTTGTTGGAGTACCTCCAGTCATGATAAGCCAACTTGTGAGAATTTCGGAGACCTCAGCTGACTGCACTGGTGAGCCCCTTGGAGTCAGAGCACATGGTGGCCAGATCACAGAAGAAAATATCCAGGCCGCAGAACATAAGTCGGTGGATGAAGCTTCCCTGCCAAGCCCAGAGACTGGCATGGTGATGGTGATGGTAGAAGAGGTTTCTACAGCAGTTGTGCAGGCTCTCACTGATCACTTTCAGGGACTGATGGCTCAGATCGAGCAGATATACATGTGCATAGAAGACTTTACAGGGCACATGTAGCAGCTAGATCAATGAGTATCCACGCTAGACGTGGGGAACAGGAGTCGGGACTGTGGCTGCGGGCCCTAGAGGAACAACTTAAGCGGTAGGAACTTAAACTGGATGATTTAGAGAATAGGGGACACCAAAGGAGTCCAAGACTAATAGGCATACCAGAATCCATCCTTGATTCCGAACCTCAGGGGTTCCTGGACACTTGGCTTCCAGGCTTGCAAATGGCGGATCAGGTGGGAAAAATCAGGATTGAACAACCACACAGTGGGCCCAAGGCAAGAAGGGGATCCGTGACCATGCACCATATTAGTGAGATTTTTGAGCTAGCAACAAAAAGAGAATATTCCAAGAGCAGCCAGAAATCGAAAACAAATGGAACATGAAGGAAAGAGAACACTGATTTTTCAGGACTACCCCTGCAGCAGTGGCTTAAAAGAGAAAGGCCTTGTCGGTTATTTGCAGTGTGCTGATACAAAAAGGAATTCATTTCTTGTTGGCATATCTGGCCAAACTGCGTGTGATAATTAACAGACAGCAACAGTTCTTCAACATCCCCATAGAGGCAAAAGCTTACTGCAACACCCTGTAGGTGGCATGATTACTGACTGTGGACTTTACTATGTTGGGGACATGGCGGTACGATAGCAACTAATAGATGCCCAGAAGGGCATACGGACTCTTTCGATAAGGAGCCCCACAGTATCTAATCACATAAGGACTCTTGGATTTATGCTGAACTTCGCAATATGAACAGATTGTTCAAGTAGACTGGCACTGCCATGCTTGTCTAAAAGAACTGCCAGCTGTGGGGGTGCTCGCCTTCATTAGGCTCCTTGGGGACTTGTGGCCACCTTCTACTGTTGACAGAGGTAGCGGAGTCGGGCTGGCAGCAGCTGGTAATTGGACACAGTTCTGTGGCATGAGCCAAAAATGGAGCTTTTAATGGAGGTAGTCTCTACACCTGAACTATTTCGCTAATCACTATACCCCAATACCCCTATGATTTATTTTTATTTATTTATTTGTACATTCTTTTATACCGCCTCTTCCAGAGATCAGATGTGGTTTACATATAACAGAACAGAATAATAATGAACTTATTATTATTTTTACAATGAACGTCTTAGGACAATTTAGTTAAATATATAATAAACATTTAAAACTATTAAACAACTGAACTATTTACAGAAGGTAAAGTATATAGTTCCATTTGCTGAATGACTGGATGGTACCAAGATGTGGAGGAATTGTGCATGTGTGCGATTGTGTGTGTAATGTGTCTATGTTATGTCTATGTTATGTTATGTTATGTCTAAGTGATATCTTTAATATGTTTAACCCTGTTGATTAATTCATAAGTAGGTTGTTTTGTGGTGTCTGATGTTGATATTTGTATATAGGACCCAGATGCATGTTCTCTAAAGGAAGTATAAGTAAGGTATTGGCGGTAAGAACACAAAGGTATAGTATGGAATGAATGTTAACAGAAGACAGGGGAGTAGCCCAGTGGTTGGGATAATTTTCCTCAGGCCGGAGGACAGTGCAAAACAACAAAAAGCACAAGGGTACTTGCCAACATCCAAGGGCACACAAAGAAGCAAGATATTCAAAGAAGGTTTTATAGAGACAAATAGGTCAATCAGTAGGGCAACCAGGAATACCAACACCACAAGACCTTGCACAAGCCATGTTTTAGCAGGAAGAGAAATGCTGTTGGTTGAAGGTGAATAAAACTATGGACCATTACTCTAATAGTTTAAGTTGGAAAGTAATAAGACTTGTATAGGTGCTCCGCTTTGTTCATGAAGTTGTTTTGAGTTATTTGTGTTTCAATGAACAAGATTTGACCATAAAAAGTCATGGAATTTGAGGTGGTACACTATTGTGAATCAGGAATTAGTTAAAAGATAGAAATCAGAGAGTAGGGCTAAATGGCCAATTTTCTCAATGGAGAAAGATGAATAGTGGAATATCCCAGGATCTGTGCTGGGCCCACAGCTTTTTAAATGACCTGGGAGTGGAAGAGTAGCCTAGTGGTTAAACAGCTTTCAATCCATGAGATCTGGGTTCAATTACCACTTATACTTGTTGTTGTCTTGGTCAATTCACTTTACCTTCCAGTGCCTCGGAAGAAAAGGCTTGGCAATCTACTTCCAGTCATAACTTGCCAAGAAAACCCAGGGGCTGTTGGGTCACCAGGAGTCAGCAATTACTTGATGGCACTTAACAAAGAATGACAGAAGATTATTCAAATTTGTTAAAACACAAAAGGATTGTGAAAAATTTCAAGAGGAACTTGATAAATTGGAAGACTGGACGTCCAAATCGCAGATGAAATATAATGTGGACAAGTGCAAAGTTATGCACCTAGGAAAGAACAACCCAAACTATGGTTACATAATGCTACGTTCCACATTAGGAACCACCACCCAGGAAAAAGATTTTGGTGTCATCGTGGATAATACATTGAAACTATTTGCCCAGTGAGCAGCGGCAACCAAGAAAGCAAATAGAATGCTAGGAATCATAAGAAAAGGAATGGAGAATAAAACCAAGGATATTATAATGCCTCTGTATCGTTCCATGGTGTGACCACACCTTGAATATTATGTGCAATTCTGTTCACTGTATCATAAAAAGCAGAATTAGAAAAGGTACAGAAAAGAGCCATCAAAATGGTAAAGAGAATGGAAGGATACTCCTATGATGAAAGGCTTAAAAGGTTAGGGCTTTTCAACTTAGAAAAGAGATGGCTGAGGGGAGATATGATAGAGGTCTATAATGAATGGAATGGAACGGGTAAACATAGATCGGTTGTTTAAGCCATCAAAATGTAGAAAGACTAGGAGACATGCAATGAAGCAACATTGTCATCCATTTAAGACTAATAAGAGAAAATAATTTTTCACTCAACGCATAACCACACTCTGGAATTCGTTAACCAGAGGATGCAGTGAATGCTGCTAGTGTAGCTGGGTTTAAGAAACATAAGTAACATAGTATATGATGGCAAATAAAGACCAATATGGTCCATACTGCAAGAGTAGGTGCACTTGATGCTCTGTGCAGGTCACCCCTCATATGCCTTTGTTTAGGGGTGTACCCATCACTCCATGTAGGTCACCCCTCTTTGTTGCTATAAAGGGATCCACTATGTTTGTCCCATGCCATTTTGAATTCTGTCACTGTATTTGCCCCTACCACTTCCATCGGGAGGGCATTCCAAGCATCCACCACCCTTTCAGTGAAAAAGTATTTCCTGGCATTGCCTCTCAGTTTACCCCCTTGAGGCTTCATGTTATGCCATCCAGTTTTACAGCTTCCCTGTCTTTGGAAACGGTTTGTTTGTTCATTGTTCTTATGGTCTCCTTAAGTATTTAAAGGTCTGAATCATATCTCCCCTGTCCCTCCTCTCCTCCAGAGTGTACATATTTAGGCCTTCAAGTCTCTTCTTATGAGTCTTCTGATGTAGGTTCCAAATCATTTTGGTCACCTTCCTCTGAACAGTTTACAGTTTTTTTATATTCTTTGTGAGATACGGTCTCCAAAACTGAACACAATATTCCAAGTGAGGCCTCACCAGCATTAGTGGCATTAGTACCTCTTCCTTTCTGCTGGTAATTCCTCTCTGTATGCAACCCAGAATCCTTCTGGCTTTTGCCACCACCTAGTCACACTATTTCATCACTTGAGATCCTCAGAAACAAAGAATTTTATTTATTTATTTATTTATTTCAACTTCTTATATACCGCACTCTTTGACATCAGCGTGGTTTATAAATAACATGAAGAAACCAGAACAACAGGCTGTTTGGTATTACATATAACAGGAGTATCAACTTGGATAACATGGGAGAACTATTTACATGGAGTATATAATCTATTAGCTAGATAACATGCTCGAACTATTTACATAAAATTAGCAGGAATGCTTGGAACAAGAGAGATATTGTGGATTGTATTAGGGTGGGGCTGTTATGTTACGGTTCATGTGGGGTAGTATTTGATGAAAAGGTGCAGTTTAAGGGCCTTTCTGAACTGGGTTAGGTCAGTTATGGCGCGGAGATCAGGTGGGAGAGAATTCCAGCATTTTGGTGCGCTAAACATGAAAGCTCTGTTTGATGTTGATAGACTGCAAGTTGTTATAGCCTTTGGGGTTGTTAGTGAGTTTAATGCTGCCTGTCTTCTATTTCTGTTTGATGGGACGGATTGGATGAGTTTAGAAAGTGATGTGGACGATAAACCATAAATGTGAGAATGAGGATTTTGAATGTAAGTCTTCCGTGTATAGGGAGCCAATGGAGCTGTTTGAGGATAGGTGTGATGTGTTCATTTTTGGCTGCTCCTAGAAGAACCCTGGCAGCGGTGTTCATGGCAAGCTGTAAGGAGCTTACGGTGGATTGTGGGAGTCCTTGTAGAATGGAGTTGGCAAAGTCGAAATGTGGTAGTATCAGCGCTTGGTAAATGGTTCTGAAGTCTTCGTGGTCTAGTAGGGGACGTAGGTGTCTGAGCGTGCGTATTTTGAAGTACACAGATTTTACGATATTGTTTATGTGTGATTTCATATCGAGCCTATGGTCTAGTGTGACTCCGAGGTATTTTATTGTTTCCTTGGTGCCTAGGTCAGCTCCCTTGACACTTATATGTGGTGGTGGAGTGAAGTTGGGGTCTCTTGTGATAAAGAGAACCTCAGTTTTCTTATGCTGAATGCAGAGGTTCTGTGACAGGAGCCATTGTGAGACTGCATCGAAGCAGTTTGTTATAGGCAATAAATCCATTTGCATTGTGGAAAATGGCATGTAGAGTAGGATATCGTCGGCGTATATCATACATTTCACATTGAAAGACCTGATGATATCGCAGATAGGCTGCATATAGATGTTGAACATGAGGGATGAAAGTGAGGACCCTTGCGGAACGCCTTGTCTTTGATGGAAGAGTTTTGATTCTCCTGTTGCCGATTTAACGTATTGCATTCTGGTATCGAGGTATGATTTACACCATTCAAGTGCTGAGTTGCAGATGCCTTTTCCTTTCAGTCGACTGAGGAGAATCTCGTGATTTACCGAGTCAAACGCTGCTGCTATATCCAAGAAGATTAGCACAACGCCTTGTCGGATGTTGTCTATGGTGTTGAGAACATCATTGAAGAGAGTGGTAAGCAGTGTCTCAACGCCGTGGAATTCTCTGAAACCGTGTTGAATCACTCTGAGATCCCTCTCCTGCTCCATGCACACCAACCTCTAAGCTCCCTATCGCATACAATTCCCTTGGATTTCTGCTTCCCAAGTGCATGATACTGCACTTCTTCACATTAAATCTTAATTGCCAAGCATTAGACCATTCTTACAGCTTTTGTAGATCTTTCCTCATGTTATCCACTCCCTCAGGGGAGTCCAGTCTATTGTAAATTTTCATGTCATCTGCAAAAAGACAGACTTTTCCATTCAGTCCTTCAGCAATATCACTCACAAATACATTGAACAATACCGGTGCCAGGAATGAACACCGCTAATCACTTTCCTTTCATCCGAGTGAGTTCAATTTACCATCACCTTCTATCGTCTGTCAGTCAACCAATTTCTGGCCCACTTCACCACCTTGGAATCCATCCCCAAGCTGTTTAGTTTATTGATAAGCCTCCTATAAGGAACAATATCAAAGGCTTTGCTGAAATCTTGCTAGATGACATCCATTGCATGCCCTTGATCTAGTTCTCTAGTCACCCAGTGAAAGAACTCAATCAGATTTGTCTGGCAAGATTGTCTTTTGATAAAACCATGTTGCCTCGGATCATGCAAACTGTTGATTTCGAGAAAGTCCACTATTCACTTTCAGGAGCACCTCCATTACTTTTTTCAACACTGAGGTAAGGCTTACCGGCCTGTAGTTTGTTACTTCTTCCCTATTACCACTCTTGTGAAGAGGTACGACTTCAGAGAAACAACCAAGCAGGTACACAAGGACTGGCGACATTCCGATTGAGGTGGAAAATTTTTTTATTGCGCCCCAACGCATTTCGGCTTGAAAAGCCTTCTTCAGGGGGTCTTTTTTTCAAAAAGAGAGAACACACCTTCTTTTTGTCACGTAGTACACTAAAAAGACATTCAATGCGTGCTGCACTTGTGTACCTGCTTGGTTGTTTCTCTACATAGTGTGCTCTCCCTGGTACCAGAGGTACGACTTCAGACCATCTCTAGTCCTGTGGATCTTCTATCATCTCCAAGGATCTATTAAAAACATCCTTTAACAGCCCTACAAGAACCTGTTAGGGCTTTTTCAATATCCTGGGATCTATCCCATCCGGTCCCATGGCCTTGTCCACTTTCAGTTTTGCAAGCTGTTCTAACACATCATCTTCTGTGGATGGTGTGGTATCTACTCCATATGTATATTTGTCAATCGTAGGTGGTCCTTCTCCAGGATTTTCTTTAGTAAAAACAGAAGTATTTGTTTAACATTTTTGCTTTTACAATATCACTTTCCACGAATCCATTCCCAGCACTTTTGAGTCCTGCAATTACACCTCTGATTTTCCTCCTCTCCCGAAAATACCTGAAAAAAACATTTTGTCGCCACACTTCACATCTTTAGCCATCTTTTCTTCTGCTGCCTTGGATTCTTCTATCCTTATTTCAATTTCTGTCTCTTTTAGTTTTATCCTCTAATCTTTTCTGTGTTCCTCTGCGAACTTCTGAATTTTGTGAAAGCTGTGTTTTTGGCCTTTATTTGTGCAGCCACTTCCTTGGAGAACCAAACAGGTTTCCTTTTCCTCTTGCTTTTATTTACTTTCCTTACATATGTATCCGTTGCCCCTTTTATTGCCTCCTCCTCCACTGCAATTCCACGTCCCTTATCCCCTCCCACCCTGCCAACTCCTTCATGCACTTGGTCATTTTACTGAAATCAGAGTTTTTGAAGTGTAGGACTTTGAGCTTGGCTGTGATTGGACTCTGCCTTGGCTTTTATCTCAAACCATACTGTGTGAAGATTGCAGCTGCTCACCTGGGCACCCATCCAGATATTCGACACATTATCTCCATTGAGAGTACTAAATCCAGCATCGAGGTTTCCCTGGTTGGTTCCATTACCATTTGTTTAAGTAATACATCTTGGAAGGCATCCACATTTTTTTTTACTTCTTTCCAGATTTGCAGAAGGGATATTCCTGGAGGAAAGGTCCATAAACCATTATTAAAGAGGACCTGGGAAATCCACTGCTTTCCTCAGGGCAATCATTGCAGAACCTGTGTGATGTTTTTGGAACCTGCCATGTACTTGTGACCTGGATTGGTCCCTACTGGAAACAGGATACTGGGCTTGATGGACCTTGATCTGACCCAGTATGGCATTTCGTTTGTGCTTATGATCTAGGAGGAAAACACAAGAACTGCCATGCTGGTCAGACCAAAAGTCCATCAGCCCAGTATACTGTGGTTAATCCAGGTCACAAGTATCTGACATATCCCAAAAAGCAGACAGATTACATGATGTTTATCCCAGAGATAAAGCATTGACTTCCCAGTACTAAGTTAATAATGGACTCTTCCTCCTGGAATTTGTCTAAACCTTTATTAAGCCCATCTATGCTAACTGCTTTTATCACATCCCCTGATCTTGGAAGCTAAGTGGACTTGGGCCTGGTTAGTACAGTACTTGGATGGGAGACTGCCTTGGAACACCAGGTGCTGTAAACTCACTGTGCAAAAGAAAGGCTTGGCAATCTACTTCCAGCACAAAACAGATCAGTACTCTCACAGATGCAGGATTTGTTGAAGTGGCAACCTAGTCATCCATGGGAGAATAGGTATTTCTAACTTCTCAGTTAAGGAATCAATTATTATAATTATAATTATGTGAGCTTAGATTAGAGAATAATTTTATTTATTTATTTCTCTTATATACCGTGCTATTTGATATCAGTGCGGTTTACATGGAACATCAAGGTATTTTACGGTGGGGGATTACACCGTAATTACAAATAACAGGGATCTCAACTTGGATAACCATATTAACTATTTACACAAATATTTACAGGGAACATGGGCTATGGAGGGTTAAGTGGCTTGCCCAAGACCACAAGGAGCACCTGTGGGACTAGAAATCCCAGTCCTTCCGGCCCAAGGTTGCTGTCCTCTAGTGGGATTTGAACCCCCAACCTTCTGGCCTGAAGTACCTTGCCCCAACCACTAGGCCACTCCTCCACTCCATTCCTCCACTCCAATCCATCACACATTTGATGGATTTTTGAAAGAAAATAAAAATCCTGCTGATTCTTTATTAGAATTTAGCTCACGCTTTTTTCAGTAGTAGTTCAAGGAGAGTTGCTATCAGGTACTGTAGGGCTTACAATCTATGTTCATACCTAAGGCAATAAAGGGTTAACTGACTTGCCCAAGATCACAAAGCTTGTCAATGGTATTCAAACCCTGATCTCTCTTATGCCAGGCTGTTGTCCTAATCTCTAGGCTACTGTTCATTTGTTGCACAAGACCTATTTGGAACAGCTATTCTGCTGTATAGAAAGAACAAACTAAAATCAGATTGTAGTCCGTGAGTTACTGAAGGAATTTGAGATAGGTGATGGGGATTTTAATGCCAGATGTCTATGGATTTATGGCATTTGTCATTTTAATGTCTATGTTTTATTGGAATCTGTCCAGAATTATGAGATTGATGGTATACCAATGTTCAATAAATAAATAAATGTGCCTGATTTTACTAATTTGTTTTTCAAATGGGCACAAGTCCAATGCAATATTTCAGTACCATAGGATTTAAGGAAACAGAGAAACACAAAGGCGACAGAAAGACGAGGCCTGCCCTAACCAATTAGTTGCAGCACCTTTTTTTTATCTCCTGTATGTTATTAATATAATACTTCACCAGCAGATGCAAAGGGGCCCTTTTACTGAAGTACACAAAACAGATAATGAGCATTTTACCATTTGGTAGCCATCAGCAGGGGCCCATGGTAATAGTTATCGCATGGAAAAAGCAGCCAGATTTTCATTCCTAATATCTGATCTTAAGTTGAATTATGTAGGGCCGTAGCATTTTAATTTTTGCTGTGAAAGTAAGGAATTACAGAGATGATTTCAAAAGTGTCGGCCCAGCAAACCAATACAACACACCACGGAGAGCCCTTTATTTGATCATCTACGTAAGTGTCCCTATAGAAATGATCTGACAAGAGTTATTTTCTCTGTCAGTGCTATTTTTTTCCGTATTTGATTTTGCAAAGATTCTCAGTCCCTTTGGACTTGCTCTATTTTAGTTGCCTGCACCAAATTGTATCTGTACATGAGCTATGCAGTGCTTAAACTATTTTACTAACACATCCAAGCTAGAGCTGTAAAACCCTGTGAAACAAACGCACCTGCTAAATGTCAAGTGAGTATTTCTAATTTAGGCACACAAGCAAAAACCTAAAGCAACATGATAATATTCTCTCGTCTTTAAGTGCTTGTGTGTGAGGAAATGTGAAAAGTAAATCTCATAATTTTCTAATAAGTTAATCGGAAGTTGGTATTTGGCTGTTTTGAAGAACTGCTGTTATAGATTTAGGCGCACTTACCTGTACCAAGCATTAGAAGTAATCGCTAATACATGGTAATTACCAAAGTCATGCACTCTGTGGGCCTGGCCAGTGTGTCTCCTGCAGTTACTAAACTACATTAAAATCGTGCACGAAAATCTGATCTTTTGAGTTAGTTTCCAATGCATGTGTTAAACTGCAGTGAGACTTGAACACCTCTTTTAGCGAGGTCCACAGCACAAACATATTCAGTCCATTGGTTTGCTTGGTTTCCTTTCCTGATTTTCAGAGACTTTTAAAAGTTTGTTTCACACATTTGTTTTAATCCATTTATTAACAAACATTAAAACTTTACAATGTGCTAATCAAAGTTTGTTCAATCAATTTAGTACACTAAGAGCACGTACATTAATGTTAAGCGCACGTTAAACACTAATGCACTTAACCTGTATTAATATTTGTTAACATGCATTAACCTTTAGTAAACATGCCCCTAAAATTTTAAAGTCACACAGGCATATTTTACAAACATTGTCCCAGTGCAATCTGAGGTCTCCAAGTCAGAATGTCCCTAAAAATGACAGGCATATCCAAGGTCAGGCATAGTAACATCGTAAATGACGGCAGATAAAGACCAGCGTGGTCCATCTAGTCTGCCCAGCAATATGGCAGGAGTAAGTGCACCCCTTCCCATGTCTTTTAGAGAGTAGGTGCACCCCAACCTATGTCTTTTAGAGAGTAGGTGCACCCCAACCCATGTCTGCTTAGTGGTGCACCACCAGGAGCAGGTGCACCCCTCCTCATATCTTTGTTTCGGGGTGAACCCACCGCTACTCCCCCCATTGCTCTATTTAGGACACCCCCTATTTGTTGAGAAATTTCATAAATGTGGACGTCTGCAGGTCTAGGTACATTGACATCCCTGGTATAGTATTTAATACTGAAGACATCTAAGAGACATGAATCAACGTTGCAAACACAACTCAAAGTTTCCCAAAAACACAAAACATATTGCAATTGTGGAGAGCACTGAGGATAGTGAAGGGCCAACCTTTTAACACCCTCCAGAGTTTTAGTGACAAAACAAACACTTTTACGATGCCTATTCATGCCTGGAATATGTCTGTTCTGAGATCTACCAGGGACATCTAAGTCTGTAGCACTGCCCTGGACATGCCTCTGCCACAACCTCTGACTACTTGGACATCTCCACAGCCGAGATGTCTTAAAAGGCCATTTGTAAAAGGGCTCCGAGGAGATCTCCACATGCACATTTTTGTATGTCCATATTGCATCTAAAACATTTAAAAACGACCTCCACTAATGAACTGAACATCCCTTAAATACACATCCCTCCCTACTGTACATGTACGTAATGCACCATGAGCTCACATTTGGAGAAGTGAGGAACCAAATCTAAAATCCAAACAGAGTTTAGTGAATATCTTGATAACTTTTTCTCATGGTTGATAAGGCATGAACATTGGTAGCTGTGACACTTGCCTCCAGCTTCTTGCAAATGCTAAAAGATCTATGAATTCTACATGTAGGAATAACCATTGAAACTGAGCAATCCCCTACCTCACAAAATCCCACCTGGATTTTCTTGTTAAAAATGCTTCAAAATTATACATTAACAAATCTGATTCTTTGACAAAACCATACAACCCCCAACCCCTCCCACCCCCCACACACAAATTCTAACCTCTCCAACTGGTACCACTGGTGCCTCACTCTTGCAGAGCAAAGGGAAACCTTCAGTCAGCCACTGACATTTTGGATGAAATGATGCACTGAGATACCCAAGGACACTGAATAATAAAAGGGTTTGGAGTAAGAGAAGGGTCGTGGGGTCAGCAGTAGTGAAGAATAGGTGGCAATTTGAATGGGAGATAAGGTTTTCTAATGCATACTTTTAGGAAAGAGTGGGCAGGAATGTCCACAGATGGTCTTTTATGTGAGTAAAATTTCATATAATAGTGCTTAGTGCTATAAGGGGGTTCCTAAGTTAGGGCTTTAGATCCCTCTAAGAATTCACGGAATATCCAGGGCCAACCATATTCATATATGTTAGCACGTGATAGTCAGTCCAAGATAATTAACTGCCAACAATGGGCTTTTGCCAACAATGGGCTTCAGACTTTTGAATGGGACCACCATGCTTCATTGTTATTCCCTAAGGGGGGTCATTTTAGAAGATCTATTCATGCTTTGAACATCTGAAAACAGAGATGTCCCCGGGGATGTTCATCTAAGATGGGGGCATGTAGTGGGGGATGTTTGGGGCATTCCAAAAACCTTAGATGCGTGCAACCCGGGAAGCATGGTGGGACCGCCTAGGATGAGAAAAGCCCTTGGACCAGCCCCGCTTGTACTTTTCTTGCCTTTTTCCAATGAACTTTACCCTTCAAAATCAAATTCAATTTTCTTGCCTTTTCTTCAACTTACTTTCTCGTCAAAATTCTAATTTCCTGCTTCAAACCCACTAATCAGGTTTGAGAATCATTATATATAAGAACAGACTCCACTGCATAACCACTTCCCCCTAGTTGCAGCATGACGAGTGAAAGGCCACTTCCACTTACTAATTGATCACCTTAGCAGTTCTGCATCAGGGAAATTTAATTAATACTTAGCTAAACTCGTTGAACCTTCTTCCTTATGTAACCAAAAATTAATGTGCACTGCTTTTCACCAAACAGCAGGCAAGCTCGATGAGTTTGGTGAAAAGCAGAGCACACTAATTTTTTTGTTACATACGGAAGAAAATTCAATGATTTCAGCTAAATATTAGGAGTCCTTTTAATAAAGGTTAACGAGGTTAATGCATGTTAAATGCCATTGCACCCATAGATAGAAAAGGGCAGTGAGCACTTAATGCACTAAGTTAACTTCATTAATGTGCGGTATAACCTTTAATAAAAGGGCCCCTTAATGAATTTCCCCTTATGCAGAACTAAGGTGATGAATTGGTTCAAACGCAATGTTGTGTTGGACCATATTTGAACTGTGTAGGAAATAAATATGGATGAAAAGCTGATGCTATAAAATAATATGCTATGTTAAGAAGAAGCTATTTTAAATGCAATAGAAAAGGTTAAAATGGATTATTAGTGACTAGCTATTGCTGGACTGTATTACATATGAAAAAAGGTCCAACAATTGTTTTTTGATCTGTATATTGGTAGTAGAACAGCGTGATTTAGTTTTATCTTACTAGTTTGGTTGTGTGACATTCACCCAGTCAATATTGGTGTAATTTAAATCTCCCATTATTGTATTTCCAAATGTCTTACCTTCCCTTATTTCTGTTAGCCTTTCATCATCTGTCTGTTCATTCTGTCCAGGCAGACTGTTTCATTTTATTTTATTTGTTTATGGATTTAGCTTGTGCCCTTCCAATATTAGTTCAAAGCAAGTTACATTCAGGTGCAGTAGATATTTTCCTTTCCTCAGAAGGCCTGTAACTGAGGCAGGGGAGAGTTAAGTGTCTTGCCTGAGACCATAAGAAGTGTCAGTGGGATATGAACCTTTCTTCCCCAATTTCAGCCCATTGTACTAACCACTAGGCTATACCTCTACTCCTGCTGCTATGCCCTTTCCCATCACACATGAAATTTCTATCTATAAGGATTTCACAGTGGGACTCCGCATGACAAAATACCTCCAACTATTCAGAAAAGGACTCAAAACACACCTCTTCACTGAACATTTTGAAAACCCAACTGAAATCCCTCACCTCCTACGAGCTATCTCTCAACAAACACAGAACCAACCTACTAACCTCCAGAACCTACAGCCTATTAACTCCCCCCTCCCTCACCCCTTACCTAAACAACCCCAGAGCATTCCCCACCCTTTCCAAAGAAAAAGCGAAGTTAAGAGGCCGACTCTCTGTATATATGTAAATACAAAGTTGACACACAAGTTTGTTTGTACAATATGTTCCATGTAAATAGTTAATACCACCGTTTCATGTAAAAACAGGGACAGGAATGCAAATGTCTTATGGGGTAGGTTAGAATTGGAAATGGGCTGATGGGGGGCTAGGATAGGACTGGAAATGGCTGATGGGGGGCTTGGACTGGAAATGGGCTGATGGGAGGCTAGGATAGGATTGGAAATGGCTGCTGGTGGGGCTAAGAATGGGTTGATTGAGGGCTGGGATAGGACTGGAAATGGCTAAGGGGGGGTTAGGACTGGAAATGGGCTGATGCGGAGTTATGCGAGAATGGGACTAGAAGGGAGCGGATGCTGGGTGGGGCTGGAACTAGAAGGGAGCTTATGTTGGAGAGGACTAGAATGGGATGGGGCTGGAGGAGTGAGGATGGGGAGGAGAAAAGATATTTTGTGTGAGAGGGAGGAAAAATCTACGATTGGCTGGGTATTGGGAGAGTAAGTCGGGATTGGGAATAGAAGGGTAAAATTTGAGTGGATGAAAAAGAAATAAAGAGAAATGGAGAAAAGAGCAAAAGGGGAAGATCAGTATGTTAAAGCAGATGTAGAGAGAGAATGGTGCAAAAACTAGAAGAGAGAAGAGAGAAGAAAGGACAAATGGACAGCAGACAATGGAGAGTTAGCCAAAGACAAGAAGAAGCCAGAAGAAAGTGATTGGAGTAATTGCAACTGAAAAATAAAATGCCCGAACAAAAGGTAGAAAAATACTTTTTTATTTTGAATTTATTAACTGGAATATGTCAGCTCTGGGAAATGTGCATTGCTAACATCTTTGCGTTTTTGTTTAGTACAAGAGGAAATTAATTTATAGTTTTATTTCTCCAGTGTTGTTGTACAGTCTAAGTTTGGCTTTTTGGGTTCCCAATTTAATTATCTTCCTATTTCTAAATTGTGATCCCTTGTTCTTTGTGTGGTGACAGTCTATATTCTGCATATGAAACCAAGCTGAGGTATTCTGTTCATGTAGTTTGTATTTGACAGTCTCACTTGTTCTCTTTCCCCCAGTGAGATGTATTGGTATTCTCAGAGATGTATTGGTGTAATATTTGCAGTGCTGCCTTTTTGATAGGTAGGGTTTGGTGCTTTGTGAGTCCTGGTAGCACTGTTATGATATGGCAGGTTTGATATGGGTTCTAAATGGGCAGGGTATATAGTACTTCCTAATGTGCTTGGCGGTTGGCACTGGAGTTTAGTAATATAGAAATCTGATAGTCTTTCTTTATCCAGACACTCATTAAGAGGTATGTTTACTAAAGGTTAGTGCACTTTAACATTATGCAAATATCTTTGCAAATGAAGCCCCACAATGAGTTTCCATACATGGACCCGTATCCCCCTTGGGCTGCCCCTGTATAAACAGGATGGATTCAGTTCAGAGGTAGGCTACTAAAATGGTTAGTGGTCTTTGTTATGAAGCATATGAGGGCAGACTTAAAGATTTTAATATGTATACTTTAGAGGAAAGGCATAAATGCACAAGAGGAGAGCCTCTTTCATTGATAGCAAACTCTGCTACAAGGGGACATAGGATGAGGGTGAAATGGATAGACTCATGAGTAATATATGTAAATATTTCTTTATTAAGAGTGGTAGATGCATGGAATAGTCTCCCAGTGGAAGTAGTAAAAACAAGGGCAGGATCCAAATTTAAAAAATCATGGGACAAAATACAGAAGATCTCTTAAGGGAAAAAGGGGACTATTGTAGTTGATATGAATGGGTCGACTAGACAGGCCATGTGGTATTTTTCTGCTATCATGTTTCTAATTAATTTTGAATCTTTCAACTCTGTTCTTTACTTAAGCCTCTTTTGACTGTTTTGATGACCTAGGGTCTCTACACAGACAAGGAACTTGAATGTTCTCTTAGGTATCTGTGGCTGGTATCATGATTTTTGTAGTTTTCCAGGCAATGCCTCATAAGTGGAGCAGTCATTTCAGTCATCATTCTATGGCTTTCTTCAGAGTGATGTCATTACACAGTGGATGTCTGTTCCATATACATATGAGAACCACATAAATAATGGTTCTCAAATCGAATTGGTAGGATTGAGGCAGGAAATTTGAATTTTAGTGGGAAATTTTGTTGAAGAAAAGGCAAGTTTTTGAAAAATCTTTAGGGGGGGGGGGGAGTTCATTTGAGAAAAGGTGGAAAAAGTGCAAGTTAGAATTCTGGAGGCAGGGAAAGTCAAATTTCGAAATTCCCTCCTTTTTTCCAGCAGTTGACTTGGCAATAGCTAATTGGTTTGCCCTACTGATTACACAGAGATATGATAATATAATTTATTAGTTTACATGATATATGATGATAATGATTTGAAATCTTTCAACTCTATTCTTTACTTAAAGAAAGCTGGGCTACTTTTGCCCTTATGCAACCTCGCTATTAAGATGATCATTTCATCAACACATCGACCCTCTAGAACTCTTTGTGTCTCTGGTGTCCTGGTTGCCCATAGAATGGGGAGCATTTATGAAAATGCAACTATGGAGGTTCTGGATTTCAATTTTCAGCACACCTTTCTGAAAACTGTTCAAGTTACAGACATACCTCTTACACGTCTGTAGTAGCTTTTCCAAAACCGTTGACATTTAAATGTGTAAATGCCACATAAGCTTTCTAAGATGATCTCCCAAGTGTGTAGGTTACAGTTTATGTCTAGATGTCTTCTTTTGGACTGCTTTTTTGAAATATGTATTATTCTATTTTACTATCATTTAACTCATCTCTTTCTTCAATCTCTAAAAACAGTCAACCTTCCCTGTTCTCTTCTTTGTTTTCTGAAATGTTATAACTGCTGATCTGAGCTACTATATTCCTTAAATTTTAATTTTCCAAGCATTCATACTGAACAAAAATTATAAAAATACCAATATGCATGCAGGAGAGTTATTAAAATAACCAGGATACACTCAAAGCTTAACATTAATCATCTCTGCTGTCTCTCTATTCCTCTAGCTCTTCTTCTCTACCAATCTCTCAGCTCTACTAGCATGTGCAACATTCTCTTCAGGGCTACCAACTGGTTCTATTTTTATCCCATTTTCTGAATAAAAGGAGGCTTACAAGATCATTATGTCTATCTGTATGTGTAATAATAGCAATTTTTTATATATATCTTATCCACACCAAATGTATAGGAAATGTCAGGGAAAACATGTGGTCTTTGAAAAGTGCTAATATGTTTTGTCCATGAAAATGTACTATTTGTTCACATGTGTCCTAGAACGTATACTCTTTTAGTTATGGAGGATATCATTTTCAGACAAGGTTGATCACATCTTAGTTTTACCCTGCTACATGCATAAACTTGTAGTTCTCATTGCCATATGGATTTCTCTGAGAAAAGCTGAACTTCAAATCCATGCATGCAGCAGGGTAAAACTAGGACTGTGTCAATCATTTTCAAACAAGCAGATAAAATGCTGTAAATGCTGATGGAGAAAGCTTTTTTGTTTAGTTTTTTAAAGTACATATATGGAATACATGGATAAATTTACAAAAGAGCACCTAGGTTTAAGCAGCCAAAACACACCTATTTTATAAAGGTAAGTGACTTGCCCAAGATGCCTATTTAATTCTCCATTGCTTCAGATACAAAAACTTAGATTCTCAGTCATCTTGGGGACAGAAAAATACCCACTATACCTGGATGTAACTCACTTTGAGTTACTACTATTTATCATTTGTATAGTGATACAACATGTATACAGTGCTGTACATGTACAAGTAAGAGTCTCTGGTCATCAGAGCTGACAAGCTAATCAAGACAGATCACATAGCAACTGGAGACTAGGAAAAATCAAGGGGAATGGCAAAATATAGATAGGTGATAAGCAGGAGAGTAAGGGGATCAGGATCCAAACACAGCCTCAAAGAGGTGGGGTTTTAGCCTGGATTCCAGAGAAGGAGCCTGGAGTACTAACTCGGGTAGTTTGTTCCATGCATATGGAGCAGCAAGGTGGAATGAACAGTCTGGCGTTGTTAGCAGCAGAGAAGGGCACAGATAAAAGGAATCTGCCAGAGGAGTGGAGTTGCTGAGGAGGGGCGCAGGAAAATCCTAAACCCCTTCTCATGAATATTACTCATCTGAGAGTGGTTTTGTTAGCTTCTTCTATCCTCCGATGATCTGAGCATTCCTGGCTCCTTTATAGTATGCACCCAGCGCCCGCCCCCCCCCCCTTCTACCTACAAGACTCTACTTCGATCCATTATATCCACCATCAACAGCACATTTGCAACTTAGTCATCCTGCCTCACTTAGACTACTGTGTTCAGTATTGGAGGCTGCAACTCTTTAAGGCTAAAACTGGCTCCCATAAAATCAACTTAAATTGTACAGAGTTACACTTAGAGAGAGAGATGAAACTCGAGATCTACATAATAAGTATACCCAAGTGGAGAGGAGGGATAGGGAAGATACTATGTAAAAGTTTAAATGCTTGAAAGATATTAGTGCACAAGGAAAAAACATTTCCAAAGCAAAGGAAGCTGCAGAACTATTGCACATTTAGGGGCTGATTTTATAAGGTAGCCTGGTAAAGATATGTGCCATTCATATGCCCTCTTACTAAAATGCTTTGTGATTTGCACCTCACTCACCAATAGCGTGCAAAACCATGGCACATTAGGTGCAACACTATCTCATTAATTGCCAGGGGTGTGGAAAGCATGTTCCCATCAGTTAATGTGCAACACTGTCCTCTAACGTGGGCCACATGGGCGTGAGTGCACTTACCTCCACCTTTTGAGGTGGCAGGAATTGCACCTATGCTAACTGGCCACCTTGCAGTTGGAGTAAGAATGCTGACTACATGGTGGTCACGCCACCTAATCACCACGCCAAACCCACTTGATCCCCTAACACATCATTGACAGCGCAGACATCCAGCTGTGCCGCCATGTTCCATGCTAGCCATCAACATGTCCCAATGTGCCTTCAGCATGCACCAGAACATGCGCTTAGATCTAGAGTCCTTTAGTACAGGACCCCCACTATTTTCAAGGACTTACATGCGTACTTTAGGCAGTCATTATTATATATACATGTGTGTAAGACCAGTCACGTGCACTTTCTGGGTGGGTGTGCACAGAGGCAGAATCTGGGGGAGCATAGTTGAAGTGCAACTTTATGCACATAAAAGTTATAAAATATTGCTCAGTAGCATACGTTATTGCTCAATGGCGTGCACTATTGGTCAATAGCATGTACTGTTTCTCAATAGTGCATGCGTTTTATCAGTAGGCATACTATAGAAGAATAGTGCACTTATTGATAGATTTTGCCTGCTATCAATCAATTGTGCACATCATTGAGTGAGCAGAAGTGCTAGTTTGCATTAAAGAACAATAGTGTGCATTATGAAAAAAATAGCGCATACTACTGATGATATTTCCCCCTAAAATGAGAAAAACACAAAACTAGACAAAACAAAAAACACAGGAAAAAAAGCAAACTGAAGAATGTTTGGCCTGCAGATCTCTAGTTTCAACGTCTAGTTTGACCATCTTTTAAGATCATAAGCTTAGTTAATACTAGGACGTGTGCTTTATATTATATTGGATAGTGTGAGCAAAATCTTCTCACTATAATGAGGATTATGGTGGTATCCATATGATGCAAGCATCGCACCAGCACAAATGTGACTAGTGTTTTGGCATCTGTGTATCAACCTACTCTTAAGCCTTGGATGCTAGTGTCTAATTTGCCCTATTATGGCATTGAGCAACTCCTGCACACACATTCATATAGGTCACTAATTTCTTATATTGCTCTTTAATCTAACTATTAAACTTTGTCTTCCCTCCATCTTTCTATTTCTCCTGACACTTATAAAACACATTCATTACAAAGAGGTTGTATAAGCTGTTTGACAAGATTTTTGGCAGGTTTTGGGGAGATTTCTTTTATCCTGGGATTAACTGGAAAGCAGACATAGGTATGTAACATTTTCCAAGTAAATCTAGTGAGGCTTGTTTGTCAGAATTTGAATCTCCAATGAAGAGTTTTCTATGGCTTTTAGAATGATAACCTGAAACAGTAGCAGACTGTTCACAGAATTAATTGCTATCTGGTGTCTTTACTGAAATCTATCCAGTTAGTTAAGTTTTCTATTTAACCTATGTTGGGTATAGTTGCTGCCTACAAGTTTCATAAAGACTAGATGGAAACCCATGTGTTACAGTCAAGAAAAGGATGCATTTCTTCTCAAACTGACTTTAATTGAAAGGACAAACTATATAAACAGAAAATTAAAAATGAATAAAGAAAAAAATAGGAAAAAACAAAACATAACAAAGCATCTCTCTTTTTTAAGCATGAGTTCATAACAAAATTAGAAGAAATATACTGTAAGCTTCCAAACCATACTGCCCCTAATATCTGTGTCACTACAGCTTCAAATAAAAACAGCGTCCTAAAACTCCAGCTCTTTTGAGAAAATGAGTGCTGTAGACAGGACTTGAAAATCCTAGAGCCATATAATCTGCTTTCCCTTCAGAGTGAATAAATATTTTGCCTAAAATCTTAGAGCCATGGTATTCCCTAATGGTCCCCAAGGGCAGCAAATGGGTCAGTTTTTCAAAACCACTTGATGAATATGCAAATCATATCTCATTTCATTTATTAGTTTATAAACCATACTCCCACTGTAATTCCACTCCTCCCCCTCCCCAAAGTAACATGAAACAAATTAAAATACAATTTGTGAGAAACCAATAACAATACAAGATGGAATCTAAGGGACATGTTTACCAAACGATTTAATACACATTAATAAAGTTGACATGCATTAAGTATTCAGAACCCTATGTGTATTAAATGAAATAAAATACAGTACAATATATACAAAATAATCTACCATTGAATCATCTAAATATATTAAAGTGCAACCATGTTCCCGTCTAATCTGGTCTTATTGAAATTAGCTTATCTAATGTCATGGTGCAGGGCAGATTGTGCCTATAGAAACAGAAGAGAAAGTGCAGGACAGTTTTAAAACACGCAGCTCCAAGCTGAGCAACCATCAATAACATTAGCACAGGGTGTAGGGAAACGCCCCAGCAAAAGATTACCTCATGCCTCATTAGCTAAGCAGGGTCAGCTGCACACTCTTGAGCCACGGGGAAAAGCTAAGAATGACGCATTTAAGAAAGAGTCAGTCTTGAGTAGAGAGAGCGCTAACCAGGACCACCTCAGTCGGAGGGTAGCCAAGCAGGAAGCCAGAGGGAGGAATGCTAACTGGGACAGAGATATCCAGGAGAGTGATATCCAGGAAACCTACCTAGAAACCTCTGACGAAGATTCCAGTAGTTTCACAGAGGAGTTTGCTCAGGAGAGGATTCCTGCAAACAGACGCAGAGAAGCTGTGAGAGGGAATTATCCTGAATGCAGGTACCAGGAGGGTGAAGGTAGTTTCCCCAAGGAGTTTTCTAAACCCCGAGAGAGACGTCCTGTAAAGGGAAGGGAAAAGCTTTTAAGAGAGAAAAGCTTTTTCCAACTTCCTGGCTTAACACGTCTTGGTAGAGCTCAGGCTGGAGAAAGTCCAATTCACTCTAATAGAAGGGCAGTTGAAAAGCAGGACTTCACCTACACATCCTGAAGTGTATGGCCCTCTAAGGGAGAAGTCTAAACTACACGGTAGCCTGCCTTTTCACCTCAATAGTGACGAGGGGAGAAGCCCTGTTCAGAAAGAAGAGGGACTCTTTGATACTGGCACTAATTACAGTTCCCCAGAAGAAAATTATACAGAAGCCCCTGAACAGATGGACTGTGAGGATTGTGGGGAAAGCGTGGGGGATTATCAAATGGACTGTACGCTTGCTTTCTCAGGTATGGTAACATCTCTATGCTAAAGTGTATAGAAGGGAAATCTGTTTGGGAAAACAGATTTCAAGTGCACAGCTGTTGAGAATTACAAGGACTGTTTTTCACACCCGTTTGTTTTTGTGAGCTGAAAAGAAGCATGATTTCTAGTTTGTAGTTCTATTTTTGTGTTATGCCAAAAGTATGGTTTACTTTTCCCTTTGATACCTGTTTTGCAAAAGTTCCCGGGACGGGAAATAAAATACCTCTTTGGAAAAAGCCTAGCTGCTCGTTTCCACAACTACACTTCTTTAAAAGCTAGTGTGACTCCAACTCCCAGGGGGCATTACTTGTCCCAGCTTATTAGAAGGGGCCGCACTGAAACCCTCAGGTCTCCTACCTACAGGGGTAAGTAGGTGCGTGACAATTGGCTACGTTTTTGGATTTTTGCGCAAGGTTAAAAAGGACTACACACAGAACTACGGTCTACTGGAGAAGACTGTGTTTCCAGAGGGAGAGAGCCGTGCCAAGGATTTCTTGCTGCCAGATCCTGAGGACCCAGCAAAAACTTTCTCACAAGCTGAACCCTGCATGAAGGCTCAGGTAAAAGTTACCTAGTCCTAAGTGGGGAAGGATAAAAGTGAGAAAGGGGGCGCTGGTGGGCAGAAGAAATAGACGGTGGGAAGTGAAAAAGTGAAAAAAAGTAGCGATATCGCACTTGGGTTTTTTGTTTTCTTTCTTTCTCCACAGGTTCACCGAGGCTGATAATGGAGCCCCAGGATGTTGCACTCTGGATGAAAACACAGTGGGACAAACAAGTGAAGCTTATCCACTATCTCCAAGAGCAGACAACGCAGACCCTAAGAGAGCAACAGTAGCCCTTGATGGACACTATGGAGGCGCTTTTGAAAGAGACAATGAATGCCGCAGCAGACGTCCCCATGGTGATTCCAGGAACAGGACTAAGTTCTTGTAATGATTTTTCTTTGGGACAACTTAGGCCACAGGATAATCCTGATGACTTTATTGATGCTTTTGAGCGTATAGCAACTGCATTAAAATGGCAGGAGGAGCAATGGGCCACTAGATTCGCCATTTTGCTTACAGGCGAAGCCCTTTCAGCTTATAAAGCCATGCCAGCCAGTTTAGCATCTAATTACTTAGAAGTTAAAAAAGCAGTCCAGGATAGGTTGGGGCTGACACCTTTACATTATCACCAAATGTTCAGGGAGGCAATAATTAAGCCTCAAGAGACCCCTAAGGCCCTGGCACAGTGATTAAAAACCTTAGCCAGAAAATGGTTGCTGGTTGAAGGAAGTACCCTGGAAACAGTCCTAGATAAAATTGTTTTAGAGCAATTTATGCAGGCTGTTCCCAGAGGCGTAAAAACTTTTCTAACGCTACAGCACTGCCAAACCTCTGATGAGGCAGCCACTCTCGCTGAGCACTATTTTGCGGCAGAGAGGACTGACGCCTCAGGGCAAGGTATCTGGCCAGTAGCTGGTAAAAAAGACAGCAGCAGAAAAGAAAAATATTTGCATGAAAAACTGTATAAGCCTGAAATGTCTGATGTAAAGAATTCTGGTAACAGTAATGTCTTATCTGTACCTAAAGGGAGCTGTTTCAGCTGTGGAAAGAAGGGACATTTTCAAAGGTCCTGCCTGGAAAGAACAGTCCTGGTGACAGGAACAGAGGAGACAGAACAGGACGGGTTCCTTATACCAGTTCAAGTGGAAGGTATTTACACACTGGCTCTACTTGACTCGGGGGCTGACCAGAGCATGTTATCACGGGCGCTCTGGAAAGCCATTGAGGCGCAACGCCGGTCGCCACCAAGTCAAGCAGAGGGCCAAGTACATGTCAAATGCGTGCATGGCGCATTTGTTCCTTATCCCCTACACAAGGTAACAGTACAAGGGTTAGGCACCACTAGAGAGTTAAAGATGGCAGTAAGTCCTGAGTTACCGGAAGATGTTGTACTGGGGAAGGATTGGCCTCCCTTGTATGAAGAGTTAGGAAAAGACTTCGGGACCAAGTTAGGCTTGGTGTCCACTCGCTCGCAAGCTGGACCCTCGCGGGAGGGAGTAAAGTTAGCGGGAAAAAACAAGGAACCTGAAGGGGTGGAAAATTCCCAAAAAGAGGAACCAGAGGAGGAAGGGCCAGATACTCTTCCTAGTCATGATGATTTAATACATTCCCCTAGTAAAGTGGGGAAGAAGGATAAACCCCAGAAACGAAGGGAGAGATATGCTAGGTCCCGAGGAAGGGCAGAGTTAGAGGAGGCGATAGGGTTGCCTTGGGTACCCGCAGAGGTAGTCCGAAAATTTCCCTCATTCCCCGTGGAGCAGAGAGCTGACCCAGCTCTTAAAAAGGCTTTCGAGTGGGCTGAGGAAACTAGGTCGACCCTACCCCGATTCTTCCTCGAGGATAATCTTTTATATAGGGAAAGTGTAAATCCCCACAATGAGGCCGTACGTAAACAGCTAGTCGTACCAACAACGTTTAAGGCTAGTGTATTAAGATTAGCCCATGACCACCCAGTGGGGTGTCACAAGGGGATCCAGGGGACACTGGACCAAATTTTAGTCAGATTCTATTGGCCAGGGGTTTTTAAGGAGACCCGACAGTATTGCGAGGCATGGCCTAGCTGCCAAAGAGTAACTGCCAGTAAACCCAAGGCAGTACCCATGGTGCCAACACCCACCATTGCGGCTCCTATAAGCCGAATGGGAGTCGACATTATAGGACCTTTGGTGAAGACACCGAGGGGTTTTAAATACATCTTAGTCATAGTTGACCATGCCACGCGGTTTCCTTGGGCTATCCCATTGAGAAACACATCTGCCAGAGTAGTGGCCTTAGAACTGATTAAACTTTTCTGTGAAGTACGTTTTCCCAGGGAAGTCCTAACTGATCAGGGCAGTAACTTCCTGTCCAAACATCTAGCAATGGTCTGGGAAGCCTTCGGCATCCGACACATACGGACCTCAGCATACCATCCACAGGCCAACGGCCTAGTGGAGCGTATGAATCAGTCTATCAAACAACTGCTACGCAGGGGTTTGAAGAAAGGGGAAATGACTGAATGGGACACATTGCTCCCATTCACGTTATACGCATGCAGGGAGCGCATACAGGCGTCCCTGGGGGTATCTCCCTACGAGTTGCTGTTCGGACGCGCTCCAAGAGGGATTTTGGACATCCTATAGGAGCAATGGGTGGAGCCGAACGTGCAAGAGATTGGGGTGCCTCAATTTCTAAAATATTTGAGACGACGACTAGAGAGGACCTCCAAGACCTCCCTAGAGAATCTACAGGCCAGCAAATGTAAACAGAAAGGTTATTATGACCAGGGTACTAGACGGAGGCAGCTAAAAATAGGGGAAAAAGTACTTATTCAAGTATCAGACCCAGGACCGAAATTCGAGTCCAAGTGGAGGGGTCCTGCTACTGTGGTAGGGAAGGTTGGCCCAGTATCCTATCGGGTGGAAAATGAAAGGGGCCGCCAACAGGTCTATCATGTAAATGTACTAAAGCTCTGGAAAGAAAGGTCTGCCAAGGCAAGTTTGGTCACTGTAGAATACCGACATAGGTCCCATATGGAAATTCCGGGCTGTCAGGAAAAATCTGCAGCCCGTAATATTTTAAGGCGGGGGATCTGTCATGGTGCAGGGCAGATTGTGCCTATAGAAACAGAAGAGAAAGTGCAGGGCAGTTTTAAAACACGCAGCTCCAAGCACATGGCTGAGGGTTGCTATGAGCAACCATCAATAACATTAGCACAGGGTGTAGGGAAACGCCCCAGCAAAAGATTACCTCATGCCTCATTAGCTAAGCAGGGTCAGCTGCACACTCTTGAGCCACGGGGAAAAGCTAAGAATGACGCATTTAAGAAAGAGTCAGTCTTGAGTAGAGAGAGCGCTATACAGGACCACCTCAGTCGGAGGGTAGCCAAGCAGGAAGCCAGAAGGAGGAATGCTAACTGGGACAGAGATATCCAGGAGAGTGATATCCAGGAAACCTACCTAGAAAACTCTGACGAAGATTCCAGTAGTTTCACAGAGAAGTTTGCTCAGGAGAGGATTCCTGCAAACAGACGCAGAGAAGCTGTGAGAGGGAATTATCCTGAATGCAGGTACCAGGAGGGTGAAGGTAGTTTCCCCAAGGAGTTTTCTAAACCCCGAGAGAGACGTCCTGTAAAGGGAAGGGAAAAGCTTTTAAGAGAGAAAAGCTGTTTCCAACTTCCTGGCTTAACACGTCTTGGTAGAGCTCAGGCTGGAGAAAGTCCAATTCACTCTAATAGAAGGGTAGTTGAAAAGCAGGACTTCACCTACACTTATCCTGAAGTGTATGGCCCTCTAAGGGAGAAGTCTAAACTACACGGTAGCCTGCCTTTTCACCTCAATAGTGACGAGGAGAGAAGCCCTGTTCAGAAAGAAGAGGGACTCTTTGATACTGGCACTAATTACAGTTCCCCAGAAGAAAATTATACAGAAGCCCCTGAACAGATGGACTGTGAGGATTGTGGGGAAAGTGTGGGGGATTATCAAATGGACTGTACACTTGCTTTCTCAGGTATGGTAACATCTCTATGCTAAAGTGTATAGAAGGGAAATCTGTTTGGGGAAACAGATTTCAAGTGCACAGCTGTTGAGAATTACAAGGACTGTTTTTCACCCGTTTGTTTTTGTGAGCTGAAAAGAAGCATGATTTCTAGTTTGTAGTTCTATTTTTGTGTTATGCCAAAAGTATGGTTTACTTTTCCTTTTGATACCTGTTTTGCAAAAGTTCCCGGGACGGGAAATAAAATACCTCTTTGGAAAAAGCCTAGCTGCTCGTTTCCACAACTACACTTCTTTAAAAGCTAGTGTGACTCCAACTCCCAGGGGGCATTACTTGTCCCAGCTTATTAGAAGGGGCCGCACTGAAACCCTCAGGTCTCCTACCTACGGGGGTAAGTAGGTGCGTGACACTAATTACTATCCCATTTACCATTACTTAGTTTTTCCCTAAAGCCATTACTGAAAAGGCTCTTGCTTGTGATTAATTTAAAATGTTTGCCATGCACAACGTAACAGAGATAGCTCGGACCACTCCCCCCCCCCCCCACTGCCCTGCTCTCCAGGCCAATGGCCCAAGTAGGGCAGAGTTAAGCCTAGCCAGCTGCTCCCCCCCCCCAAGCCCATGGCCTGGTGTATTAACCGAGGTAGTTTGGATCTAGAGTCTCCTCTGCCCCCAGCGGCACTCTGCAGCCCCTCCACTAACCTCACCATATTACTAGCAAAGGCGGCTACCTCCAGGTGAGGACCCCTGAACCCAGGGATTCCTCAGCTACTTCCCCAAAGTCCAAACTGGGATCACCTGATCCCTCTCCAAGGACTCGGCCAAATGTCCCGTATCATCCGAATGGCTCAGGTAACTGTCACCGGCATAGGGTGGACAAAGCCTGTCCCTGCGCTGCCCCAAAACCTTAAAGCTGCAACCAGGAACCAGTCTTCTGAATAGCATATTCCAAAGCCTCCTGTCAATTATTCTATCGTAATGATAGAGCTGATCAAATTGGTGGAGGGGTTGCGCTCTATGTTAGAGAGGGCATTGAGTCAGAAAGGATTAAAGTTTTGCAGGGAACAAAATTTGCTGTAGAATCTCTATGGATTGAAATTCCATTTATGAAGGGGAAGGTGATGGCAGTGGGAGTATACTATCGACCGCCTGGCCAGAATGAACAAATGGATGATGAAATGCTCAAAGAAATCAAGGAAGCTAACAAAAGTCACAACAGAGTAGTAATAATGGGTGATTTCAATTGCCCCGGTATCGACTGGGTCAGTGTCACGGCAGGACAAGCTAAAGAGATAAAGTTTCTAGATGGAATAAATGACTGCTTCTTGGAGCAGCTGGTTCATGAACCGACCAGAGGGGAAGCCATACTGGACCTAATCCTTAGTGGAACGCCAGATCTGGTGCAAGAAATAAGGGTGTTGGGACCACTTGGCAATAGTGATCATAGTATGATCATGTTTGATTTAATTACTGGAGGACAGATAGTAAAGGAATCCACAGTATTACCTTTTAACTTTCAAAAGGGAGACTATGATAGAATGAGGAATATAGTTAGGAAAAAACTAAAAGGAGCGGTTCCAAAGGTTAAAGACTTACAGCAAGCTTGGGTGTTATTTAAAAATACTATCCTGGAAGCCCAGACCAGCTGTATTCCACGCATTAAGAAGAGTGGAAGAAAGTCCAAAAAACTGCCAGCATGGTTTAAAGGTGAGGTCAGAGAGGCTGTTGCTGCCAAAAAAGCAACCTTCAGGAAATGGAAAAAAGAGCCAAATGATGAAAACTGGAAACAGCACAAGCACTGGCAAGTTAAATGCAAAGCATTGATAAGGCAGGCAAAGCGGGAATTTGAGAAGAAACTTGCTACGGAAGCAAAAACACAAAATAAAGACTTTTTCAAGTACATTCGTAGCAAAAGGCCTGTGAGAGAGTCAATTGGACCATTAGATGATAGAGGGGTAAAAGGGGCAGTAAGAGGAGACAAGGCTATAGCGGAGAGACTGAATGAATTCTTTGCTTCGGTCTTTACTGAGGAAGATGTAGGGATGTTACCCAAGACTGAAGTGGTATTTAAAGGTGATACTGCAGAGGAATTGAGAGAAATATCGCTACACTGGGAAGATATATTACAACTATTTGATAAACTGAATAGTAGCAAATCACCTGGACCGGATGGTATACATCCCAGAGTGTTGAAAGAACTGAAATATGAGATTGCAGACCTGCTATTGGTAATCTGTGAACTTTCATTAAAATCATCTGTAATACCTGAAGATTGGAGGGTCGCCAACGTAACACCAATTTTTAAAAAGGGTTCCAGGGGTGACCCAGGAAATTACAGACCGGTGAGCCTGACGTCAGTACCAGGGAAAATGGTAGAAACCATCATAAAGAACAAAATTACACAGCATGTAGATAGTCATGGCCTAATGGGAGACAGCCAACATGGCTTTAGACAAGGAAGATCTTGTCTTACTAATCTGATATGTTTCTTTGAAGGTGTGCATAAACAGGTAGACAAAGGTGAGTCAGTTGATATAGTGTATCTGGACTTCCAGAAAGCTTTTGACAAGGTCCCCCATCAGAGACTTTTGGCGAAGCTAAAAAGTCATGGGATAGGAGGCAGTGTACTATTGTGGATCGGGAACTGGTTAAAAGATAGAAAGCAGAGGGTAGGGCTAAATGGCCAATATTCCCAATGGAAAAAAGTGAATAGTGGAGTACCCCAGGGATCTGTACTGGGTCCGCTACTTTTTGACATATTCATAAATGACCTGGAAAAGGGAATAACTAGTGAGGTTATCAAATTTGCAGATGACACAAAACTGTTTAAAGTTGTTAAAACCCAAGAGGATTGTGGAAAACTGCAGGAGGATCTGGATAAATTGGAAGACTGGGCATCCAAATGGCAGATGAAATTTAATGTGGACAAATGCAAAGTTATGCACCTAGGAAAGAACAACCCACACTATTGTTACACAATGCAAGGCTCCACATTAGAAACCACCACCCAGGAAAAGGATTTAGGAGTCATCGTGGATAACATGTTAAAACCCTCCGCCCAGTGTGCAGCAGCGGCCAAGAAAGCAAATAGAATGCTAGGTATCATAAGGAAAGGGATGGAGAATAAAACAAAGGATATTATAATGCCTCTGTATCGCTCCATGGTACGACCGCACCTTGAATATTGTGTGCAATTCTGGTCACCGTATCTTAAAAAGGACATAGCGTTATTAGAAAAAGTACAGAGAAGAGCCACCAAATTGGTGAAGGGGATGGAAGGCTACTCCTATGAAGAGAGGCTAAAAAGGTTAGGGCTCTTTAGCCTGGAAAGAGACGGCTGAGGGGAGATATGATAGAGGTCTATAAATTAATGAATGGAGTGGAACAGATAAACGTGGATCAATTGTTTACGCTATCAGAATATAGAAAGACTAGGGGACATGTAATGAAGCTACAGGGTAAACTATTTAAGACAAATAAGAGAAAATATTTTTTCACTCAACGTGTAATCAAACTCTGGAATCTGTTACCGGAGGATGTAGTAAGGGCTGTTAGTATAGCTGGGTTTAAAAAAGGTTTGGACAAGTTCCTGGAGGAAAGGTCCATAAACCACTATTAAAAAGGGACCCAGGATATCAATGCTTGACCCAGTACAAGCATTGTGGAACCTGTGTCTTTTGGGGATATTGCTAGGTACGTATGACCTAGATTGGCCACTGTTGGAAACAGGATACTGGGCTTGATGGACCTCGGTCTGACCCAGTATGGCATGTCTTATGTTCTTATGTTCTTATGTCCTGCCCTACTGTAGACAAGTGAACACCATCTGACCCAAAAAGCCCAGAGCAGTCAACCTCCACCCATAGGTACTGAATCTGACAACCCTCATGTTCGCAGACCCATCGCCCAATCTGGCAATTGATCTTCACCAATCCTTGAGACCACCACCTCTGCTTCATGCCAAAAGGCCTTGGAATGATGTCCGACCAACACAAAACCACTCCAGGACATAAACATAGGATACTCAGAAAGTCCTTTTTTGCAGGTCCAAACAGACAGGTTGTTTCCCACAAGATGAATCAGCCCCGCTGGATGGCTCCATAGCCAGGTATGATGCTGCAACACAGAAATAAGCTAGCTCAAATGCATCCTGTGCTCCCTCAGCCATATTACAGCGACCCCCATTGTAGTAAATCCAAGATAAGAACCAGAAGGTCGAGATGTAGCATGCCAACCAGCCCAAAACACAAAAGAATGACCAATAAGCCACCAGGGTTGAGAACACCACTGGGCATCTCAAAAATAGACAAAGTTAACAAGAGTACGACATATCACACCCCCATTAGAGCCGAATGTAAAAAGAAAAAAGCTCTGGAGCACCATCTACCAATTCGCTGTATCACTAGATCCTCCAAGCCCATCACAGCCAAGCTAGTGGTGGCTCAGATATGGAATGAATGAGAAGCAAACTGGTGAGCCTCACCTGTCATAGTACTTTCTGCAAGACTGTTGCAAACTGAAAGTAACTTAATGGCAGAAAATTAGCATGCATAAATAGCAAGACTATGCCTGTTGGCCGCAAAGTCAAATAGCCACACAAACTCACCACAGGACAAGTGACACCTATAGCCGTTACTCAACTAGTCCATCTTGGATCTAGGGAGTAAGATGTGTAGTTGGCTGCCTACCATACAAACATGCTTCAACAACATGCCCCCATCGTAACATACTCTAGCAGAAGGGGACACCAGTTTGCCGATATGGAAGGCCCCAAAAGAGGCCAAGCAAAAAACCACCCAAAAGAGGTCCAATTCAAATTCTGATACTGTGACCGCCAGCAGACCCCCACATAACCGCACCAACATGTACATTCGCAGCAAAAAACACACATCTCTGCAATGTGTGTCTGCAGCATAAAACTTTTCACTGTAGCCGTGTACCCCAAGGTGCCTCACAGCATGGCGTGGCAGAAAATGCATCATAAGGTGCCCTATGAAGCAGCCTGGACAAACGGCAGAAAGCCTGCTACGCCGTGTATCTTGGGGGCGCCACCGTTGTTCACTGTGTACCGGGCGTGGCACTGGCATGTAGCTAGCGCGCCATAATGATGCATGGCAGCATGACATAATGATGCACGGCAGCACACTTGCATGCATATGCGACGTGCATGCATGCATCAGCAAGGCATCAGAGAAAATGGCGACACAGTCAAGGAAGCCTGCCTTCACCCGTCGGGAGCTGCAACACCTTGCAGGATTAATCTGCGCTAGGCAGCACAAATTATTCCCCGGCTCCTCCAAACACCAGGACCTCTGTCACGTTAGGAGGGCATGGGAGCACGTCACGAGGCGGTACAATCATATTGCGGACTACCCACGTGAGGCAAGTGTATGGGGACAGGTCACACAATGCAAGGTGTGCAACACAATATCCAGCAATGAACACACATCATACATGTACAACATGGTATAGACACCAGTCTGTTGGCCAACCAGTGCTTAATGTAGCTGCGTATGCTGCTGTGTGTAAGTATGTCCTATTCCCAGGAGGCTGTGGACCTGATCACAGAGGTCTAGTTGTCAGCCTGGTGTTATGGTACCTGCTGCTGTTGATGTGTTTAAATCCACCCTAACCCCAGGAGGCCTTAGACCTGCCTAAAGCAGCCATGTTAAACAGCATGCTGATATGGTAGTTAATGCAGTTGCAGGTTCACACATCTGCCCTATCCCCAGGAGACCTGAGACCTGATTACACAGGTCTGTTATTCATCCTGGTGTCATGGTAGATGCTGCTGTTGATGTGTTCAAATCCACCCTACCCCCAGGAGTCCTGAGACCCGATTACAGAGATCTGTAATAAATCCTGTCATTATGGTAGTTTATTCAGTTGCAGGTTCACACATCTGCCCTACCCCCAGGAGTCCTGAGACCTGATTACAGAGGTCTGTAATGAATCCTGTTGTGATGGTAGTTTAAGCAGTTGCAGGTTAAGACATCTGCCCTACCCCCAGGAGGCCTGAGACCTGATGAGAGTGGTCTGTCAGTCACCCTGGTGTTATGGTATTTGCTGCTGTTGATGTGTTCAAATCCACCCTACCCCCCAGGAGGCCTGAGACCTGATGAGAGTGGTCTGTTAGTCACCCTGGTGTTATGGTCTTTTATGCAGTTGCAGGATAACACATCTGCCCTACCCCCAGGAGGCCTGAGACCTCATGACAGTGGTCCGTTAGTCACCCTGGTGTTATGGTAGTTGCTGCTGTTGATGTGTTCAAATCCACCCTACCCCCAGTAGTCCTGATACCTGTTTACAAAGGTCTGTAATAAATCCAGTTATTATGGTAGTTTATGCAGTTGCAGGTTCACATATCTGCCCTATCCCCAGGAGGCCCAGACCTGATCACAGAGGTCTGTAATAAGTCCTGTTGGTATGGTAGTTGCTGCTGTTGATGCCCTACCCCCAGGAGGCCCCAACCTGCTTACAGGGTTCTGTTACTCATCCTGGTGGTATGGTAGTTGCTGCTGTTGCAAAGTTTACACATCTGCCCTATCTCCAGGAGGCCCATACCTGATCGCAGAGGACCATTATAGTTACTGGTGTTAGGGTACCTGCATCTGTTGGGGTTTCACAGCTCTGCCCTATCTCCAGGAAGCCCAGATCACAGATGTTAATAACTCAGCTAGGTGTGGTGCCCCATGCTCCTGTTGCATTCGCCCACAACTGCCCTATTCACAGGAGGCCTTAGTCCTGACCATAGAGGTATAGTAGAAAGCCTGGTGTCATGGTAGTGTTGCCTGGCGATGTGTTCATGGCCACCCACCTCCTGCTCTATCTCAGAACACATCACACATGTTTTGTAAAGATATCATGGTGCCATGGTGAGTGTGTTGGCTGATGTGTGTAGGTCAGGCAAACACACAGGTATGTGCCGGACCACACAGGGAGGTAGGAAACACCTCCCCTGGAGACCAGCATGCCCACCTCACACATGGCATGGTGCTGCCATGTCATGCAAGGAGAGTGTAGGAACAGGGTATGGGGGGTCCGGGGGGTTGCGCACAGTACATATAGTTGGAACCCCACACATTCCCAGACCCACAGCCACACATGCAGGCGGCACTGGCAACAGGTAGTAGAGGACACACTGGCCAGAGCAGCAGCAGCAGCACCCTGCTGCTCACAGTGATGTGTGATATGCGTTGGGAACCCACCAGAGATATCTGGCCCCTAATGCTCCCACCCATTGCATTCCCCCCCAGGTAGAGGACCTACGGAAAAAGGGACAGGAGTTGCGGCTATACTGCCCGGATGTCCTTGCCTGCCTCCAAAGGAGGGCACTGGAGCAAAATGGCGGTGAGTGTTACGGCCTCTGCAGCGAAGTACAGCATGTTACAGTCGCCCAACAGCCTGTGGGAGGCCAAACTATGTTTATGTGGTGTGTGACTCACATGATGGTGTGCTAATGACTGTCTTCCCCCACAGAGGATGCTGCTGCTGGTGAGGGCCAATCTACATCAGGGCCCCCCAGAACAGGACCCACAGCTCCAGTCCAGCCAGAGAAGGAGGAGGAGGGGGCAGAGACTGAAGCGGAAGAAGACAACATGGAGGGGGCATAGGGTGGGGTGGGGTGGGAAGGAGGGGAGGGGGGAGTGTGTTGTATGCGGCAGGGGGGAGGAGAAGGAGAAGGAGGAGGAGGAGGAGAGTGGGGAGGGGGCAAGGGAGAGGGTGGGTGGGAGGTGTCAGGGGGAGGAGGGAGTTGTGGAGGGAGGGTGGCCCTGTGGGTGGGAGGGGACAGAGGACAGCACAGGGCACTGTGGGGCCCTGCTAACTGCCACATGTGTGTGGCGATTGTGGTTGCCCGGTGTAGCGTTACCATCAATTGCCATAGACAGGGCCCACGCACATGCCACCAAACAAACACCAGGAATCTGGTGTGGATGTGGTGGCAGGTGCATGTGGGACCTGTCTGTAGCAGTGGGTGGTGTGCTGCAACACCAGTGGTCCCAGGACCACCCCATCTGGTGGCTGGCAGGTGCCATTCAGTGGCTGGCTGTCGAGATACACATGCAGTGTGCAGCTGGTATGGGTGGTGCATCTCGACAGCCATCCCCTGATGGGTGTCCCAGGAGCATTTGAGGGCCACAGGGGTGCCCACTCATGTGTCCTGTGCTGTCCTGTCACCCGGGACACAACATGGGGTTTTATATACATATTACCCATTGTAAATGTAAAAGTAAACTAGTTTGTAAATACAGCACAATGGTTACGTGTCTCCCTTACAGACAGACTGTTGACGTGAGCATGGGACATGTGTGTAGATCCCAATGTGTATGTGTGTTAGACATAGGTAACATACATGGACTGTCTCTACACTCAGGTGTTGTGGCTGCCCATGTGCGTAGGCGTCTGTGTCCCCTGGTGCCCCTGTGATGTACCAATGTGCTGTGTGTCCCAGCAGCTATGGTCACATGCATGCTGCCTGTGATGTGTAGGCTGCATATCTGATGCACCATGCTCAGGGAGGAATGGAGGGAAAGGCTAGCAGCAGGTATGTGGCAGGAAGGATAGGAGGGACTGCTGTACTCAAAAGCTGCACAGGGGGATAGCTGGTGAGGCTGTGACAGGAGGGTGTTGGTCAGGAGGATGAGCAATGGCTCACTACAAGTGCTGGGGATGAGTAACCAGCTGACTGTAGGTAGATACTGTGCCCCCGCAAGCAGTGTGTGTAGACAGCCACATAGGCTCTGGTGTGGGCAGAGAGGATGGTCACACATATGGGTAGACTAATGTAGAGATGTAGAGCATATGGGGTGTGAGAGAGTGACAGATCCATAAAACATACATGTACCACCTATTGCTTGTCGACGGGAGAGGTAGGGTATACCCACACGCATAGGTAGAAGGGCGCTCACATGGCACGGTGCATGGCACACAGGGAATGGTATAATGTATGAGCGGTGATTGGTGGCAGTGCAGATACCACACCCCTATGGGAAATGGGGAGGCACATGTGGCCAGGGTGATAGCATGGGTTGCAGGGTATGCAGGGGAGCACAGTGGCACACACTGTAGACATACACATAGGTATAAATAGGTTATGATGTTTTTATTGTAACAGATGTGGTGACTTGTTCCCCAACCTCACATCCTGTGTCTCCGCCCACGTCCATGGCGCCCACGGGCCAACCCACCCCTCTGTGCCAGGTCCACTGCTGCTGCCTCTGGCACTGTTTGCTGGGGATGCCGAGCCATGGCCTCCTGGGCATCCGCAATGTGCACTAGCACTGCTGCCATCGTCTCAGCTGTGGCACGCAGCTGGCTCACCTCCTCCCGAATGGTCATCAGAGCCTGACGAGTGGCTGTGGGTGAGATACAAGGTGATGTGTGAGACATGTGTTGCACCCTCATGACATGACATGACATGACTCATGCACATGTCTGGCATATCCCAACAGACCAGACCGCAGAGCAATCATGTATGGGATGACTAGCAACGCAGTACCATGTTTACATCTGTGTGTCCCATGATTCATGCGCAGGCCAGGAAATGATCCTGCTGAGGGGTCATGGAAATCACAGATATGACACATGGTACTGTGTTGCAGTTCATTGCGTCACTGCTTGATCTGCGCACTGGTCGTATGGGATAGGCCAGATAAAGGGGGGATTCATGGCACAAAGATAGATATCGGGGGGGGGGGGCGCGCTGATTGCTCTAAACCTGACGCACAGTACTGATTACCCTGACTATCTATGCTAGGTACCATTACCCAGTGAGAGAGGTCCACCGAGTAAGCTGTATAGGTGATCTGGGGTAGGTGTGTACCACTGTACATCACCTTGGGGTATTTGGTGGTAAATAGTGGGCAAATGTATGAGCTCATTAACATGATGACACCAGATGACCCATGCTACAAGGGGGGGGAGTGCACATGGCACAGACCCCCACTAAACATACGAACCTATGTGCTATGGTGTCATAATATAGGGAGCACATGGAATGTCATTGTGGATGTTACGACAACCCCCAGGGGGCTTGTTGTGCATTCTGTTACCCACCTTTCGCATTGTGCCTTGATGAGGTAGTATGAGCCTGCAGCTCTGCAAGGATGACATCCATGCTGGTGTGTGGGGTGCCCGATGTCCCCGGCGCCTGCATTGTGTGGCGACTCCCCTCCAACTCTGTGTCCTCCACAGCCCGTGTGCTGCTGCTACTGGCCCCCACTTGTGCATCGGCATCCGCTGCTCTGTCCTCTGCCTCGGGCACCACATTGTTTCCAGGGATCTCCCCGCCACTACTGGCCACGACCCTGACCTGCCGGCCTCTGGCCCCTCAGCATCCTCTGGCACTGGCATATCCTCCTCTCCATATGCCTCCATGGCCTAGATGTCACCTGGTGAGTGGAACAGAGTATACACAAAATATGATTTTGCTTAGGGCACATATGTACACCTGTGTACTACATCCCCGCCAAAAGCAATGTGGTGTCTGTCTGTACCTGCTGTTACTGTGCCTACAATGGGGACAGTACATGTGCATACTGTGAGCTGTACCTGACAGGGGGGGGGGGTGAGGGGCAGCCTCTTGCACTGGTGGGGCTGTGACACATTTGCTGTTATGTTTGGGGGGATGGGGAGGTGACTGCTGGGCCCACTATATGCAGCACTAGGTATGCACTGTGTGTGTGACCTTGGATGTGGGCTCAGCGCTACATGTGGCCAGGGTATGTGTGGGAGCCCTGAGTGGGATTGTGGCCTGTCATAGTGTGTGTGAGCGAGGTGTATGCATTGGCCTCAGTGGTATGCACGATAAGTGGTGTAGCATTCGTTTGGGTCAGTGAGATGTGTGTGGGGACTGCCGCCTTGGTAGCCACTGTGTGGTATGGGTGGACAGCTATCACATACTCAGTGTGTGGGGTGGGTTGTTTCGGGGGATGGGTGGAGCGATGCTGGGAATGTGGTTGCACTGTGGGTGGGGGTCATGGGAATGTGTCTGCGGCACTGCGGTACCTGTATAAGTGCTGCCCCAGGTGGCGTGGGGTTCTGGCTAGGTGCAGTTGGTACGGCTGTGGCAATGTGCACCAAAATGTCTAGTGAGGGTGGTTGGGGGAGCCCCACTGTATGTTGGCCAATGTGTTATGTGTCTGACATCTGTGTGATGTGGTCGTTGGGGTTTGTTTGCATCTACCTCGCCATCACAGTGTGATAGGCCTTCCTCTGTCAGTGGTCTGGGATATGTCCCTGGACAAGTAATCTCAAACACACGTCATAGCTATTATAGGTGTTATGTGTGGGTCCCCCCAGGTCATTGTGTTCTGGCCTAGTTGCATGTCCCTCCTGTCTGTGTCCCCTTGTCATATTGTTGTGCATGGCTGGCTGCAGATGTATGATGTTCTGTGTGACCTATATGCCAGCTACGAATAGCTGCTGCATGTGCTGGGTTCATGGGGAGGAGGGTGTTGGGCCCTCCCTGTATGTACGGTCATCCTCCCCACTCATGCACAGTGGAGGGGGAGTGGCACTCCGCTGGGCTGAGGGAATGCCCCCCCCCCCAGATCTGTACACCTGTGCAGTGCTCTACGACGTCCAGGATTGTGGCTGTCGTGCACACAACCCCAGGTACCTGTCACACCCACCCTGTACCTACCCAGCCATGTTTTGTTGGATTTGTGGCCCCCAGTTGCCTGTGTTAGGGCACACGTGTTCTCAGGACATAGGCCCCCACCTTCCCATCCATGGCCGGCATGTGCTGGGCTGTGAGCTGTATGTGTGCTGCATATCTCTGACCTATCTGCCTGTGGATGGGCGGTGTCCAGTGCTATAGGCAGTCCACGCAGGTAGATGGGGCCAAGACGGTATGTGAGTTCCTGTTCCAGGGGTGTCAGGGTTGGGGCAAAGGGGGAACCCCCTCCGGTGCCCATGGCATGTCGCCTCTTGCACCATGTGTGCACGGACACCACGCTTAATGTCATTAAATCTTTTCCGCAGGCTATTCAGGTCCCTAGATGGTCCCCCTGCCTGGGCTACAGCCTCATGGATCTCCTCCCACATGTGTATGCGTGTGCCCACAGTAGTGTTAGTGCTCAGCCGGCCATACAGCACCTCATACAACTCCAAAACACTGGCCAGCAGGATGTTGTTTTCCTGCTGGCTGAATCTAACAGCCTTCCTCCGTTCCTTGGCTGGCACTGGTATATTCCTACGTTTGGCAAAGGGTGGCCCCTGGGTGGGCTGAGACATACCTGATGGGCCTGCAGTCACCACCACAGGCCTACCTCTCCCTGCCGGCTCTGGGTCCCGCTGAACATGTGTCCCCCCTCCTCTCCTCCTGCCATGTCCTGTCGCTCCATCTCCCTGCCCTCTGTGCACTCTCCCTCCCTGTCACACATCCTCACCCCTCCCGTTCCTCACCTAATCTCCCCTCCCCTGCCCCTTGGCTCCTCTGCTCCACCTCACGCCTGCTCCTCACCTCCCCTCCCCTCCTCTCCCTGCCGCCTGCTCCTCAACTCACCTCCTGTTTCTCTCGCCTGCTCCTCGCCTCCCCTCCTCTCTCTCTCTCACCTGCTCCGCAACACACCTCTCCTCACCTGCTATAGTCCTGACCTCACCCTTGCCTGCTCTACACCGCGCCTTCTGTCTCCATTGCCTACACAAAACCCTCAGTGTGTACCACGTGTGCATGTGTATTTAGGTGTTTTTATGTCTGCGCATTCTTGTGCATGTTGTGCATGCACAGTGGCATGAGCGTGGTGGCTGCACACGTTGCGTATGCGCAGGGGAGATGCAGTAGTTGCGTGTGTGGGGACACCACATTACACATGCGCTGTGCATGTCTGTGAGTGTGAGACATGCGCATGTGCTGCATGCCATTACGTGCATGCGGCCGGCCTCATGTCACATGCGCGTAGTGGCATTCATCACATGGGTACCATGCACGCACCTTCTGCATCTCCCCTGTGCATGCGCAACATGCGCAGCCACCACACTTGTGTAGCTGCGCATGCGCAACACGCGCAAGGACACGCAGACGTAAAAAAATAAATACACACGCATACATGGTACACACTGAGGGGTTTGTGTAGTCGAGGGTGACGAGGCATGCAGTGTAGGTTGTTGGTGAAGCAAGGAGAGTGTCAGAGGCAGGTTTGTTGTGGAGAGTGGCTGGGTTGGTGAGTGCTGGTGGAGTTGTGTGGCTGGGTTGGTGAGTGGTGAGTGAGGTGAGTGACTGGGTTTGTGAGAGTTAGAGGAGGTGAGGGGGTTGCATGTATGTCGGGCTTTATGGTTGCTGCATGTGCACTGGGAGGTGTGCAGGGGCTGTGGTTGCCTGACGGGGATATGGTGTCCATGGGGCTGAGGCACAGGGCATGGGTGCAGTCCCACTGCAACACAGACCTGCAGCTGTGGGGACAGGCCAGGCAGGGGCTGTACCGGCACATTGCAGGAGGCGTGCGGAGTTGCAGGCTCGCCAGCCTTGCCTCTACAGGCCCAGGGCCCAGCTCCAGGAAATGTGTGAGGACCAGGTCATCTCTCTCTACTGCCTGAGCACAGGGGCTATTAGGGAGCTCTATGAGGATCTAAGACCTGACCTTGAGCCCCTGACTGGTCGGTCACATGTCATACCGGGTTTGGTCAAGCTCCTTGGTGCCCTACATTTCTTTGCCTCTGGCTGTTTCCAGTCATCTGTGGCCGCAGTGGGTGGCATGAGTTGCCCCACCTTCTCACGCTGTCTCCACCAGGTACTGCGTGCCATGATCAGCCGGGTAGGAAATTACATTGCCATTCCCAACACTAGGCAACAGTGGGGGACCCTGAACCAGGCCTTTGAGGTGTTTGCCAGGATACTACACGTAATGGGAGCTATTGCTTGCACACATGTTGCCCTGGTCCCACCCAGAGACAGGGAGGCAGTGTTCTGCAACCGCAAACACTACCATGAATACCCTGAATGTTCAGGTTGTATGTGATGCAGCTATGCATATTCTGAATGTGGTCCCTAGGTTTGCAGGGTCCACCCATGACTCCTATATCCTGCATCACTCGGCACTATTCAGACAGTTTGAGGCAGGACAGTGTGAGGACTGTATACTTCTGGGTGGGTATTTTGCATCTCTGGCATACACATGGTGATCCTCTGACTAACCATATGTGCACATGTCTGTCTTTGGAATGTATCCCTAGTTGTGTGTGTGTCTCATATGTCTGTGTGTGATCTAACATTGGGGGGGGGGTGCCCTCCAGCTCTTCCTTGCTACGGTGCTGTGTGTTGATGGTAGGATGCACGCTAGCATTTGTGTCATGGTTACAGATTATGTTGATTACAATCCTTACACGTACCCCTTGCTTTGTGTGTCAGACCTTCAAACGCTGCTGCATAGTTGTGGTGTCCCATCATGTGATGTCATATGTTTGTGTCAGAATTGTTTGTGCTTTTGGTTTGCACGTACATACTTTTTGCCAGGTGTGTGGACATCAGCTCCTGCTTTAATGTTCCACATTTCTTTCTGCAGGTGATGCAGGATAGGGGTGTCGCCCCTGGTTGCTGACCCCTGTGCGTCAACCACGGACACGTGCAGAGATGAGGTATAATGAGGCCCATGCGTCCAGACGCTCCATCACAGAGCACACCTTTGGCGTTTTGAAAAGTCATTTTAGGTGTCTGGATAGGACCGGCGGGGCCCTACAATACACACCCCAGACTGTGGCAGAGATCATTATAGCTTGTTGCATCCTGCACAACCTTGCTCTCAGGCATGATCTGCATGTCCAAATTAATTAGGATCTGGAAGATTATTCTATGTGCCCTCCTGTACGTGGCCGTGTTGACACACATGAAGGCACAGCAGTCAGGCGGCGGTTGACTGAGGAGGTCTTCTCATGTAAGTACTGCATATGTTGGAACATACATTTCTTTACATATGTGTTTACTACTACTACTGGTGAACATTTGTATCGCAATAGCAGTAAGACGCAACACTGCACTGCCATATGAGAGACAATGCCTGGCCATCGGATCTTATAATCTGGTCATGACTCAAACACAGAAGATGTGAGCAGGGCACCACAGCGGGTGGAGGTGTATTATGTGTGTTAGGATTAGTAGGCTTGGGGGAGGTGGTAAGCTGTCACACATGATTTGTAGCTGATTGGGAAAGGGGCTGCTGTACAGCCACAGGTAGTTAGTTCCAGCCTTTGGGTGCAGCAAGGTGAAAGGTGTGTAGTCTAGGATCAGCAGAAGGTGAGCAGCCCATAGATGGGACCAGCTGCCTAGATGTGTGTGGTTCACATTTTGTAATATGAGGCGCTTGATTGGATTGTATGCTCTGCTGAGCAGAAACTGTGTGTTACTTGTTTTGGTATAGCGCTACATATGATAGGTAGCACCATATACATGCTCAGTAGTAGTTGTATTAGTGGTATTTGAGATCATCAAGGAAAGGTACTGCAAAGCCACAGTGTGACTGCATGTATGGGTCAGCAGGCGAGCCTTGACATGGATGTGGAGATGGATAGGGAGCCTGTGAGGTGTCATGACAGTGGGCGTGTTATTGCCATTATGCGTCTGGCGGTAGATTGGCCATGCAGTGCAGTGTTGCATATTTCCATACAGACACAGATGATTCAAAGGAAGATCAGCAAGATGTAGATTACAGTAGGCAAGCCGGGAGCTGATTAACGGGTGGGTTGGCGTTTTAGTTGTGTGCTCAGGGGAGACTGGGGAAATATAGCTGATGTCATCTAGAAAGAAACCCCAAGCCTCAGCTACAAGCTGGGTATGTGTGGAGAGGAGGAAAGTGGAGTCCAAGACAACCTCTACATTGAGGACCCTGGAGAAAGGAAGGTGTGGCCACCCACACACAGATGCTGTAATGGGAGGGTAGGGTTTAGGTGGAAATCTGGGATATCCGTTCTTTGCCATTGTAAATTTCACGCAGTGGGGTGACATGCAGCCAGCAATGTCAGGTGGCAAGCAGACATCGGTGTGTGGTTTGGCAGAAATAGCTCAGGTCTGGAGAGATATATTTGCAACTCATCAACACACAGCTGGTAATGTAAGTCAAGGGATGAGATAGCCACAACAAGGAACTGGATATCGAGAGAGGGAAAGGAAGAAGCCCCTAGATATATCCCTGTGATACAGGAACTGGTAGCAGGGTAGCAGAGGACATGAAGCCACTAGAACACACACTTAAGGGGCAGTGGGAGAGATATGGGGGGACAGTGGGAGAGATATGGGGGGGGGGCACAGGATAGTACAGAGGGCTTAGAGACGAGCAGGCATACAGTAGGGAGGAGACGGTTGTGTTCAACACTTTTGGAGGTAGCAGAGAGGTCAGGATGGGGACGGACAGAGTATGGGCCCTTGTATTTTGCCACACACACTTCAGTGAAAACTTTAGCATGAATCCAGTCGGTACCGTGTGATGGAGAACAGCCAGTCTGTGAAGGATCTTGGGGGGGTATGAGAGCTGAGAACGTGAAGGTGCTGTGTGTGTTGCACAGCTCCAACATGACATATGTATGTTTCTCTTGTGTTTCTCAATCCACAGGACTTCCTTGGTGACCCTCCTGGTGCTGTGGTGCAGTGCCAGCTGACTGTATGTCATTCAACATGCAGTAGTCTGGGGTAGGTGGACCTACAGGTAATTTGTCTGTGAGGACAATCAGGGGGAGCACATGTCTGAGGTAATCTGTCATAGTGCACATATGTTGTTGTTCACCTGTTTGCGCTGCCCCCCAAACTCCATATGTTGCTGTTGGCACACATATCCACATGTATGCCTGGCCAGTTTGTCATCTCCAGCACTGTCTCTGGGACACATCCAACAGAGCTGTGTGTGCCTGGCCAGTTTGTCATCTCCAGCACTGTCTCTGGGACACATCCAACAGAGCTGCGTGTGTCTGCAGGTCCTTGATGTTCTGGTGGTGGGCTGCACATACACCCTTCCCTGACATTGTAGCATCAGCCAACAGCAGTGTATCATTGCATTTGACAAGCCTTCATCTCCACTAATCTCCAATTGTTCACATACAGGCCATATGCTACTGGTGGCACGCTCTCCTTATCATACTGTATGTGTGTGTGTGTGTTTTTAGGTTGGCTGTGTGATGATACAATCTACAGGCATTTTGCATTATCATGTGGTGTGAGGGGTCTGTACACCTATGGAGCGGTGGTGACTGTGCTATCTCTACCTTACTGCTGTTGACCTTGTGAACATTGTGGGCATGTGTTGTGTGTTGTGAGCTGACCTCTCTCTTCTGTGCTGACAGACCACTGTGCAACAGCATTTATGTATCACAGATATCGCCATAATTTGGATATGCATCAACAGTGGCTGGACATGGGGACATGGTAATTCTACACATTTTGATGACATCTTCTCCCTTCACTGTGACCTTTGCCAGCCTCAGAGGATCCCGAGCAGACACTTGCTGCAGACACACGGTAGGTTGCACCTTGGGTCTTTTGGGAATGACATCACCCTTTACATGTTAGTGATTTGCTGTTTGTTTCATGGACCTTTCCTGTTGAGTCTCTGTACACCAATGCTGATGCACATGGGGTGTAGCTCTGCAATGCCTGTGTGACATGGGCATGGACATGACCATATCCATGTGACACCCTCGTCTGCGGTTCCATTTCCAAATGTCTGTGGTGTGATCATGTTATGTTTGCCTGTGTGACGTTTCATTACATACATATTTATGTTTGACTCCCTGCAATTTGGCCTGATGTTGAGAGCAGCATACCAATACATTGTTTCTCCTTCTTCTGCACAGGGCAGAGGACACACACAGCACATCTACTACAGTACATCCGCGGTCACCATCACCCACCTTTTGGTGGACACAAAATCACCATGCAACTATCCCTGGGAGAAGGTGCCATAGGATATTTGACCTCTGTGAGTAGGACACCTGCCTTGGATGGACATTATTGTTGGACTGCTACTTTGCGCATAACAGGCTTGTCCAACACACCGTTGTTACCGTGCTCTGGCTGAGTGTTGTGTTCATCGCAGGAGACACACATGACTTCTCCAGTACTGTGGCATACTGAGATGTCACACTTGACTATACATGCCCATGGTTTCAAGGACAGTCTTAACGGGACTTGTTGGGTTGCAGACACCCTTTGCACTGTGAACACTGTGTTACTAGTCCCTACGTGTGCAGCAGGGACTGACATTGTCGCTGTATGTTGTACATCCATCTGACATTGTGTTGGTGTGTTTTTCCCATGTGTGTGACCTGAACCACAGGATACCCTCATCTGTTTAGTTCAGCAGGGGCATACAGCCATGCATGTGGCACAGGGGGCACATTGGAGAGGTCCTCTTGTCCATGTTGGCCTACCCTCCACTTGGACATGAGACAGTATTTGCCACCACACCACTTTACTGCACACCAACATCTTGAATTGATGTTTGCCCTCACCAAGGGGGTTACAGTGTATGTGTGGCATCAGTGTATCATGTTTCAACGTACACGGTGCATGTGACTGAATATGTTGGTGCAACACAGCATGTGACAATATGGCTTCTGTGTGGGTTACTGGAACATGTTTGACCTTTCTTTCAATCTCTATAGACAGGTTATTGTGTTTGTTTACTGTACAGACATGTCGCTCTACATTGATTTACAAACCTAGCATTGCATGTCTGCACAGTCCTATTTATCCCCTGAGGTTCCAGCACTCACATTGCCCCATTATATTTGGAGTGTGGCAGTGTGGTTGTCCGTTTTCTTCTTCATTTGTGCATTCCATGTACCGTGATATATGTGTACAGACACTGTATCCACACCACCCATTGCAGGGGACCTTCTGCATAGTGCTATCTCTGCATGTGTCTGTGGTTCATTTTATTTGGAGACTCTGTGTTCATGTGCCTCTGGTACCTGTTACCATATCCTCATTTTGCATTTGGCGATTGTTTTGGGTTGCATTGTTGCAGCTTTGATTCCTATATCAGTCATTATGTGACAGCTGTAACATATTTCGATATCTGTGTTTACACTTGCTTACTTTTAACAATGTATGCTGTTTCATTTTTGTGCCTCCTGTATTTGTGCACAGATATGTTTTAGGGGAAATATCATGACTGATGTGTGTTGGGCCCTCATCATGCACCACCTACTGTCTACATGCACACATATGTGGCTGAGGCATTTGGGGCGTGCAGCAGCATGTGGGGGGTAGGGGGCTAATGCATAGTGCACACCACGCACCTACCGCACATTATCTCTCCAGCCCATCATCTGTAGACGGCCCAGTGACTTTTCTGTGACATGTGAGTTGATGCCCTGCCAAATGTGTTTTCACTTTTTTTCGCTGTTATCCATACACCTTGATATTATGTAAGGCAGTATCTGCGCTATGTCTCATGGTTAACCAAAATAAAAATATGTTCCCTGTAAAATAGTTATCTCCAAGTTATAATGCCCTGTTCAATGTAATTTCAGTTTGTTCAATGTAAACCGCACTGATGCAGAATAGCGCAGTATATAAGAGAAGGTAAATAAATAAATAAAATGTGTTTGACCACACTAACACACGTATTTAGTGATTTCCTTGTCAGGAACATGGCCCACCTGTGCTCACATCCTTGTACGGTGCTAGCTGTCTATCTGCAAGCTGTCTGCCACATCACTGGGTGTTCCAGGTTCCCCTACACACATTCCCTTTGAGGTAATATCTTTGCATTGTGCTTGCAGTGGTTGTTTGGGATAGTGGTTATGGACATGTGTTGGAACACCATAGGTTGCAGGCTTGATTCCCACATGGGTTGTTTGTTTTTTTTGTTTGTGCTAACCTGACCATGAGCTGCCTGCAGATTCGTCACCTCTCCACACACCCTTCTATCTCTTCACTGTACACTGCCTATCCATCACATATTAGCCGTTACATATGTCTCTTTTTTTGTACTGTCCATGTAGGCAGTCCGCTTGGGAGATTGGCATTGCTGCTGTTCAGCTGATCTGGGCCACACCTGCTTGCAGGTTCTATTCTCACATGCTCCTTTTCTTTTCTGTTCTGTTCCCTATTTTGCCCTGCTCCACAGAGCATCCTCTGCCGCCCTTTGGGTTTAGGTTCTTTCCTCTTTTGCATGCTGTATCCACTGCTTAACCCTTTCCAGGCCGAGCCCAAAACTCTCGCGATCCAAAATTCTGGCTAAATATTCCTATCAAATGGTATATAATACATGACCATAGCAGAAGGAAAATCACTATAAGAACATATTGAATAAGAAGGGGTACAATTTTCCTGAAATATGCAAAAATTAGCCCGGCTGCAGAATGTGGATTAAAAATTTAAAGTAGGCCTTCAAAGGGTTAACATTTCATTGTGTGTGTGCATGTAGTTATATGTGGCTCTCGTCCCAATTACAGACTGTGATCTGAGTTGTACACACCAGTTCTGCATGTACATTCCATCATGGTTACTGACAGCAGGCTTTTTGTTTATTTATTTATTTATTTAACAAATTTTGTATATACCGCAACCTTCCGAGGATCAGGTGCGGTTTACATATAACAATTGAGTAAACAGGTAGGTATTACTGTTTTTACATTGAACGATAACATGAACTATGTGCAATTAACATTTGAACTTTTAACTTTTAAACTTTTTGGAACTATGTACAATTAACTATGTACAGATATTGTAGGAGAAGTTCAACAGTGTAAGAATTATAGGCAGTATTAAGGTCAAATCGTCTTTAGGCTCAGCGGTGTTGATCTACTTGTGTTGTATAGTTTTTCCCTTTTCATATTGAAGTTGAGAGTTAGCTAATGTGCCATAGTAGGAGGTAAAAAGGTGAGTTTTTAAGTTTTTACGTAGATCTTTAAAGTCGGTAAAGGCTCTAAGTTCATCAGGTAGCGAGTTCCAGAGCGTGGGGGCTGCATGTGAGAATGCCTTTTTATTTGTTGTTTTTTTGGACTTTGTGAATTCTTTTGGAATTCTTAATTTATTGGCGTTGCCTCTTCTTTGTGCACTATGGGGTGTGTCTTTAATGATTAGTTTATTTAGGGTTTCTGGGGCAGTGTTATTTATTGCTTTATAAGTGGTTATTATTAATTTATAGTTTATTCTACATTGAATGGGGAGCCAGTGTAGTTTGGCTAGATAGGGTGATATGTGCTCGAAAGGGTGAACCTTCATTATAGTTCTAGCAGCAGCATTTTGAGCCAGTTGGAGTCTTCTGATGTTTTGGTTTGTTGTACCTAGTAAAGAGAGGTTGGCGAAGTCAAAATGTGGGGTGATAATGGCTTGAATGATGCTTAGGAAATCTTGCAGGTGGACTAGGGGGCGTAGCTGTTTTAAAACTTTGAGTTTAAAGTAAATTTTCTTTGTAGTGTTTCTTATGTGCGTATTCATACTGAGTTGAGTGTCTAGTAACACCCCTAGGTATTTTATTTCGCTTTTTATGTGGATGTCATGATTCTGAAGTGTAATGTGGGTGGGGGGGTAAAGGATTTATTCTTTGTTACAATTAGAATGTCGGTTTTGGAGTGGTTAATAAAGAGATTGTGTTCTTCTAACCAAGTTGCTAATTCATTGAAGCAGTCTGTTAAGAATTGGAGGGGAATCGTAGGGATTGTGAATGGGATGTACAGCATAATGTCATCCGCGTATATGTGATAATAGATTTTGAATTTTTTAAAGATATTGCAGATTGGTTGTATGTATATGTTAAATAGTAAAGCAGATAGTGCAGAGCCTTGGGGGAGTCCTATTTCCTGTTTGTATGTGTTGGAGGTTTGATTGTTGATCCTGACTGTTTGGGATCTATTGGAAAGATATGACGTAAACCATTTAAGGACTGTTGAGTTGGCACCGATTTGTGTGAGCCTATTGAGCATTAATATATGGTGAACACTGTCAAAAGCCGCAGATATGTCTAGGAAAAGAAGTAGGAATGCATTTTTAGGGCTGTCTATTCCTCTTACTAGTGTGTCTAGGAGGACTGTTAAAAGAGTGTCTACTCCATGGCCGGGACGGAAGCCATATTGTTGTTCGTCAAGGGGAGCTGATGTATCGATGTAGTCTTGTGTTTGAGTTTGGACTACTTTTTCTATGAGTTTAGCCATGAATGGTATACTGGAGATGGGTCTATAAGATTTCGGTGAAGTTTTGTCCATTGTATTGTTTTTTAGTATGGGTCTAATTTGCGCATGCTTTAGGATAGGCGGGAGATAGCCTTGTTTTAGTGATAGATTAATTAGTGGTATTATGAAAGGGGATAAAGTTGGAAGGGTGTTATTTATCCAATTTACTGGGCAGGGATCCAGGTGAGAAGTAGTGGTATTTAAGTGCATCATAATATTCTTAAGGGTCTCTTTTGTAATGGAGTAGAAATTGTTCCAAGAATCTAATGGGGGCTTGGTATAATATGGCTTGTGGAATTGGTAAGATATTTATTTTTGATTTGTTTATGTAGTAGTTTGCTAAAATTTGGGGAGATATGTCGTTAGCTTCATGACTTGAGTTGTATGTGTTTTTGGTTAGGTTTTGGACAATGGAGAAAAGTTCTCTAGGTCTGTTGATAGATTTATTTAGAATAGAGTAGTGGAAGTTTTTCTTAGCGCTGTCTGTGGCTTCTCTGTAGTTTTTGAGATAAGTACAATAGATTTCGTTATGTGATGTGGATTTAGTTTTGCGCCACTTTAATTCAATTTTCCTAAGTGTTCTTTTCATAGCTTTTAAAGTGTTGTTAAACCATGGGGCATTGTCAGTTCTGTGACGGGTGGTCTTCTTGTTTGATTGTTTATTTGCTGCAGCTTTTGAAATTGTATTATGCCAAATTGTAATGGCCTCAATCAAGGTTGGTAGGTGATGAGGGGAGGTAAGGGATAGTTAGGTCTAGGAAATCTTCTGCGTTGAATTTTTTAAATCTAGGGGGTAGGGGTTCTTGCTGGTTGTGTTTGTTATTTGAGTCCATTGGTTTAATAGTAAAATTGATCAGGTAGTGGTCTGACCATGGGATCGGCGTACACTTTAGGGATTCCAGATTAAAAAGTTTATGGAGTACGTCTGGGAGAAATATGAGGTCTAATGTTCCTCCTTTATTATGGGTCTCTGTATTAATGATTTGGTGATAACCTATGTCTTGTATAGATTCAAGAAAGAGGGTTGAGTATGTGGTGGGAAGAGACGGGAGATTAAAATCTCCTAACATTATTATAGGACATTGGTCCGTAGATGAACTGAGAAGCTCTATGAGGACATCCATATTTTCTGTTTTATGGTCAGGTGGTCTGTAAATCAGGTATATTCTAATATTGTCAATCTTTATGAGAAGGGTGTCAGTGTTGTTAATGATCTCGGAGGATTGTTGTTTAGCATTTAGGACCTTTTTAGTCATTACTTAGGTGTGATACTGGATAAACATCTCAGCATGGACACACATGTAAGAAACATAGCAAAAAAAGTTTACTTTAAACTAAAAATATTAAAGCAACTCCGCCCACTAATGCACTTACAGGACTTCCAACGCGTCATACAAGCAATCATAACCCCACATTTCGACTTCGCAAACCTAACCTTACTTGGCGTAAGCAAGGAAGCCATAAAAAAACTTCAATTAGCACAAAACGCAGCAGCAAGGACCATAACGAAAGCCCCACCTTTCCAACATATAACCCCAATCTTAGAATATCTACACTGGCTCCCGATTCAAAGCCGCATAGAATATAAAACTATATTAACCACCTACAAAGCCATAACAAAAACAGCACCCCTGCCCATAAATAACCTTATCAAAATAGAACCTACACACAATCTACAAAGGAGAGACCAGCTTAATAAACTAACCACTCCAAAAGAATTCATTAGGGCCAATAAATCCACTAACAAAAAAGCCTTCTCCCATGCAGCACCTATCTTGTGGAACACAATCCCAATAGAACTAAGACAATTACCCGACATAATGGAGTTCAGAAAAAAACTCAAAACACACTTATTCACAAAGCATTATGGATCTCTGACCAGCACACCACACACCCCCCAACTGGATAAAGGATAATCCCACCCCGAGTAATACACAACTCATCAAAAGAATGAAGTGATACACCCTAAAACAAAGCGAATAAGTAAATGAAAAACAAAACAATGTATATAGTTTAATTATGTTCAACTGTACATAGTTTACTAATTGTTAATTGTTAATTATTAATTGTTAACTGTATTTACCTAGCTACAAATGTTAAATGTAAAAACAGACCACACTGTTTATTGTTGTTATATGGAAACCGCACCTGATCAATGGAAGGAGCGGTATATAAATAATCTGTTAATTAAATTAAATTAAATTAAAATTAATTAAATTAAATTAAAATTACAAGCACTCCTCCTCCTTTTTTGTTGTTTCTGTGTGTATGAAAGATATCGTAGTCATTCTTATCTAATTGGTTTAAGTAGACCACATCTGTGTCAGATAGCCATGTTTCTGTAACACAGAGTATGTCTGGTTTATTGTCATTTAAGAGGTCAGTGAATATAGGGAGTTTATTTTTCATAGATCTAGCATTTGTTAGGATACATGATAAGATGGCTGGTTCTATATTATTTGGTAGGGAATTTGTTTGGTAGGGTGTGGTGGGTTTTATGTGTATAAGACGGTTGTAGTTTACTTTTGAATTTGACCAATTTGGTGCGTGTGTTGATGGAGTATGAGGACGGTTAAGTCTTTGTATGATTGGGATTGGTTTATAGTGTTTAGTGTTTAGACTCTGTGTGAGAGCAATTATTGTTAGTATTATGGCACAGATGCAGAATAATCTTAGGTGAAAAGACTGTGTGTTCAGCATTTTGAAGGCTAGCTGTTATTATTTGTTTGTTGCTAGGTACTGAGGTGGGTCTAACACAGTTAGGAGGAAAAGTAGCTGGCAGTGTTAATGGTTCTAGTGCAGTTTAGTTGAAGTTGAATTACTGGCCACGGTAAGATTACTAGTAACAGTAAATTTCTAACACGGTTAAGTGAGCAGTCATTTACTGGGGGCAGTAAATCTCAAGCAGTTAAGAGAGGGTGAGTTTTAAGAGCAGTGACCAATTCAAGCACATTTAGGTGAGGGTGGGTTACTGTCAACAGTAGTAAAATCACACACAGGTAATTGATAAAGGTAACTGGAACAGTGCTGAATCTAACTCAGGTGAATGAGAATGGAATACTGGCAACAGGAGTAAAACTTACATGGTGCAGTGAGGATGGGTTACTGGCGACAGTAATACATCCAACACGGATCAGTGATAATGGATTACTGGCAACAGTATTGAATCTAGCTCAGGTAAGTGAAACGGAATTACTGGCAACAGTAGTAAGTCTAACACAGTGCAATGAGGATGGGAGTTACTGGCTACAGTAATACATCTAACATGGTTCAGTGCAATTGGGTTACTGTCAGCATTAATAACTTTTACATGGATGAAGGAGAGTTGGCAGCAGTGATAATAACTAACACAGTTGAGGGGGGACTAGTACAAGCGGTAATGTGGAGAATGTACAAAGTACAATAGTTATGACGGTGGTAATTATCTGCATTGGTGCAGGTGACTATAAGGTCATTACAGTCATTCGATAATACTTGCAGTTCAGGCTAGAAGTCCAATTATAGGTGGGAGTCCTTGTTTCTGTGGCATTGAGGGCTATGGAAGTGCCACTGCCTAAGGGCCACACCAAAGGGCCCTCAGGCGTGGGCGCGCCCTGACGGTGTTGCTTTTATCTTGCAACTCCTCGTGCCCCGATTGGGCAGTGCAGCCAGGTGGGATGCTCCGGCCTGCTCTTGCCGCGCCGGGAGAGCTCTTCACGAGGCTGGAGTGTTGAGAGAAAGGGCCGCGCGCCCTGACGGTGCTGCTTTTATCTTGCAACTCCTCGTGCCCCGATTGGGCAGTGCAGCCAGGTGGGATGCTCCAGTCTGCTCTTGCCGTGCCGGGAGAGCTCTTCACGAGGCCGGAGTGCTGAGAGAAAGGGTCGCGCGCCCTGACGGTGCTGCTTTTATCTTGCAACTCCTCGTGCCCCGATTGGGCAATGCAGCCAGGTGGGATGCTCCAGCCTGCTCTTGCCGCGCCGGGAGAGCTCTTCACGAGGCCGGAGTGCTGAGAGAAAGGGCCGCGCGCCCTGACGGTGCTGCTTTTATCTTGCAACTCCTCGTTCCCCAATTGGGCAGTGCAGCCAGATGGGATGCTCCGGCCTGCTCTTGCCGCGCCGGGAGAGCTCTTCATGAGGCCGGAGTGCTGAGAGAAAGGGCCGCGTGCCCTGACTGTGCTGCTTTTATCTTGCAACTCCTCGTGCCCCGATTGGGCAGTGCAGCCAGGTGGGATGCTCCAGTCTGCTCTTGCCGTGCCGGGAGAGCTCTTCACGAGGCCGGAGTGCTGAGAGAAAGGGTCGCGCGCCCTGACGGTGCTGCTTTTATCTTGCAACTCCTCGTGCCCCGATTGGGCAATGCAGCCAGGTGGGATGCTCCAGCCTGCTCTTGCCGCGCCGGGAGAGCTCTTCACGAGGCCGGAGTGCTGAGAGAAAGGGCCGCGCGCCCTGACGGTGCTGCTTTTATCTTGCAACTCCTCGTTCCCCAATTGGGCAGTGCAGCCAGATGGGATGCTCCGGCCTGCTCTTGCCGCGCCGGGAGAGCTCTTCATGAGGCCGGAGTGCTGAGAGAAAGGGCCGCGTGCCCTGACTGTGCTGCTTTTATCTTGCAACTCCTCGTGCCCCGATTGGGCAGTGCAGCCAGGTGGGATGCTCCGTGTGGTGCCCTGCAGTGTTCTTGTATGCAGCCTTTGCTAATGAACTCACGTTGGTGGTGTAGCCTACCGGTTTGTGCATTGACATTTGTGCTGATGGTCATGGGTTTCATTCCTCTCTGTTCTCTTTCATTCGTATGCCTGTCCTACACAGCTACTTTTCATTCTTGTAACAGTCATAACTGTGCAGATCTGTGCTGTTGACACATTATACCCTTGTCACAGTTGCCAAACATACTTCTGTCTGTCTATGTGTGTCTGCCAGCTGTGTGGCGTCCTGCCCTGATGTGCAGGCTGCTACCCCATGTCCTGCACTGGAACACGTTTCTGCATTGCGGCTCTACCTGCTTGCCTCTCCTGTGTCTGCTCTGCATGGCACTGCTACTCCTCTGTCCTCCTGTCATTGCACCTATCCTGCCACCTCTACCTCCTCTGCTGGACACATCTTCCCATCCTCTGCCAAACACTGTCATTGTTGCACAGTATATTACCATCACCCTGTGCATCGGTACAGCTGCCCCCGATATGTTTGTACACTTTACCAGCTACCACATGGGCTGAATGCAGATTTGTTTGGTCCATCAGCTCTGATCTACTTCCTTCCATCACTTGTGCATTGCCTTTCCTTGTTGCTTTATGCAGTGTTAGGTTTACATCTGTGTTTGGGCCAAAGCTTTCTGGCTTGTCAACTTGGTGCACCTTACTGCCCTTGGCCACCATTTCTTGAGTCACCTGTACATCCTTGGGGCATCTTTGGTGGCACCATAGATTCTGACAGCTTATGGTGCGCCTTATATGGTGCCTTGGGGGTTGCCAACCTTTCGTGCCGCCCTCCGGGGCACATTATGACCTGCCTTGGCTGACGTGGTGGTTTATGATGTGCCTTCTGGTGCGCCCTAAAAGATGCATTAGGTTACGGCAGTGGGGTGTGGGTATTTTTAGCTGGCAGCACAGATTGTTGGAATGTGTCTGTTATAAGCAGGAAAAGGAATTGCCTTGGGCACCCTTATTCATTGAGCCCACTGAGGGATCGAGCTCATGACCCCTGTCTCAGCAGTCATTGCATTAACCAGTGTGCTACACCTCTGTTGCTATGATTGCCGGTCAGCGCGTGAAGTTAAGGTTAACACGCGATAACGTGCCACGACACCCTCTATCGCGTGATAACCCGCCATTACTACCTTAGAACCGGAACGCCCATCACCTTATATGGCATTTGTCACAGTAACGCTGCAACTAGCGCCGGTAACATTAAGACGGTTTAGTAAACATACCCCATAGGGTTACAAAAAAGTCATAACCCTGATGCACATATACCTAAGAACTAATGAGCACAATCAATGAGTTTGCACACACATAAAATCTTAGCACATATAGAAGGCCATATTTAAAATGTATGTTTTAAAAAACACAACCCCCCCCCCTGCAGAAACTGTAGGAAAATTTTTAAAAATCTGCCACAATGTTTTAGGGTCATGGACATCTCTGAGCCCCAAGGAACAAAGAGCTTGCCAAATGGTTGCATGCATTTGTTAAATAGGTGAAAGGAGTGATCCCAGAGACACCCCACAACAAAGAGACCTTGTAGCAGAAACTATCACTTTAGAAAACATCATGAAAGTTCTCATTTCTTAATAAAAAAAAAAAAAAAGAGGCAGTTGAGTTCTGCGCATTGCTATAATTTGCAGTGCCCAATTTCTTCTAACAAGTCACTGTCATGGGGAGGAGTGGCTCAGTGTTTGGGACAGGTTACCTCAGGCCAGAAGGCCAGGGGTTCAAATCCCACATGGGGACAAGCAACTTCAGGCCAGAGGGACTAGGGTCTCTAGTCCCATGGCCACTCCTTGTGGCCTTGGGCAAGCCACTTAACCCTCCATTGCCTCAGGTACACTTAGATTGTGAGCCTTTTGGGGCTAAGGGAATAAAAAGTGCCTGTTAGTGTACATGTAAACCACACTGATTCTAAAGAGCGCAGTATATAAAAATAAATAAATAAAATAAAGATAAAACTGTCAAAGAAATAAAAAGCATTTGAAAGATCAAACAGCAGTAAAATTTCCTGTTCTCCCACATCCAGAAATCAGAGGATTTTGTCTCAAACCACCACCAGTACTGTCTCAGTGGAATGCTGAGTTTAAAATTCGACTGGCAAAAAGATTTCTGTAGACTCTAGAAAAGCGAATAAGCTGGAAAGTGACTACTTTTTCTAATGATTTCACCTAAAAAGGAATGTTTGTCACCAACTTATAATTAGACCACATAGAACCATTGAATTTAATTTTTCAGAATTAGAATAAGCACCGAATAACAAACACTGATGGGGATCTCCTCTTCTACTACGACTAGTATTTTTCATTTCTATGGTGCTACAAGGTGTACGCAACACTGTACATATAGATGTAAGACACAGTCCCTGCTCATCAGAGCTTACAATCTAATCAACCCCTCTCATAATGAAACATTCAGTAGCAGTAAGATGTACTTGTAAATCTCATCAGGAAACAAGATCGCTAATCTAGCAGATCAGGGATGTAACACACAATAAATGGCCTTTATTGCCGCCATACTCTTCTCAGGTCTGGTTCTGAAAGCAGGGAAAAATTCTCCATTATCTCAGCTTCCCACTTCAGAACTTCAAAAACGAAAACAAGCTCTGTCTAGTCAAATGTAGCAATGTTACCATCTGGGACCAAGCTCTTAGCAATGCTTTAAGGAAGCATTCTGAAATGAAAGATTTGAATATATATCATATTTTTCATTCTAATAAGCTGCTGCCGTGGAGTTTAGCTTGAACTGCTGATCCCATAAAACAACAATAAATAGATTACATTTTGTTCAATTTTCATTCACGTTTGAAAAGGATGCCACCCCCCACTAGCAACCAAAAAACAAAAGCCCTTCAGTCAATTAACTCATCCTAAGACTCTCCGCCATCATACATCCTAGCCTCTCCATGAGCAAACAGAGGCAGGAGTAATTTGCATATCACCTCCTTTATTTATTTACATTCTCTTATATACCGCGCTATTCTGCATCAGTGCGGTTTACATTGAACAAACTGAAATTACATTGAACAGGGCATTATAACTTGGAGATAACTATTTTACAGGGAACATGGGCTATGGAGGGTTAAGTGGCTTGCCCAAGACCACAAGGAGCACCTGTGGGACTAGAAACCCCAGTCCTTCCAGCCCAAGGTTGCTGTCCTCTAGTGGAATTTGAACCCCAGACCTTCCGACCTGAAGTACCTTGCCCAAACCACTAGGCTACTCCTCCACTTTCTGCTATCCATCCCTCCCATTATTTTTATTCTTTTTTAAAATTCAACAGGTTTTATATACTGTTTTATCCTACAATCGAATGCTTGAGTTAGGCACTCAAGCATACTTCTGGCTTTCGCCATTACCTTTTTTAGCCGTTTACCCATCTTAAAATCATCAAAAACCATCACGCCAATGTGGACAAAAGTATTTCACCCCCTATACTGTACCACTCCCTTGGAATTTTGCAGCCCAAATGCATGGCCCTGTATTTTTTAGCATTAAATCTCAGCTGCCAAATTCTCAACCATTCTTCAAACTTTGCTAAATCCCTCCTCACGTTATCTACACCCTCCTGGGTGTCTACTCTATTGCAGAGTTTGGTATCATCCTCAAAGTCACAGACCTTACCCGACAGCCCTTCCAGAATATTACAAACAAAAAATTAGAATGAATTGAACCAAGGACAGATCCCTGTGACACAGCACCAGTAACATGCTTCTCCTCAGAGTACGCTCCATTTACCTGAAACCTTTGTCGCCTCCCACTCAAGCAATTTTTAATCCAAACAGTAACTTTAGGGTCCATCCTTGGGTGCTCAGTTTGTTTATAAGTCGCCTGTGCAGAATGGTGTCAAAGGCTTTAAGGAAATCTAAATACATCACATCTAGGGCTCCCCCTCAGTCCAACTCCCTGGTCATCCAGTCAAAGAAATCAATCAGATTTCTCTGACAAGATCTGCCTCTGGTGAATTCATGATGCCTTGGATCCGGTAGTCTGTTGGACTCCAGAAACCTAACTATTTTCTCTTTCAGCAGCGCTTCCAATAATTTACTCACTACCGAGGTTAAACTTTTGTGTAAAGGGACAACATGTGCCTCTCTCCAGTCCTCTGACACCACTCCCATTCAACCAATTTTTTTTTAAATTTTATGTTTATGAATTTTTACAATATATCAAGCAACACTACTTGCACAGCAAAGATACAACTTTTCGAGAAAAAATTACAAGAAGCACAATTGAAGCAAAGTTCACAAGAGTATCAGTAGTCCTCAATAAGGGGGATGCAGCCTAACAAGAATACTAGGGCAGGAGGCTCCTCAGTACAATTAAAAAAGCAATACTAAACCACAAATCAAGAGCGGGCAGAGGACCGAGAATATCTTATTAATAAATGTGGAACCGCTCAAGAAGGAGATGTAACAATATGAGCATTGATGAAGGAGGACAAATCTTCAGGCTGAAAGAAAACATATTTTTGCGATTGAAAAACTATGATACATTTACAAGGAAATCTAAGCACAAAAGAAACTCCCATCTGAGACACCCCAGGACATAACAACAAAAGAGACTTGCGTCTTTTCTGGATTTCTCTGGCCACATCCAGGAAAATCGATATTTTCTTGCCCATAAACAGATTAGAACACTTTTTGTAATATAACTTGAGGATCCACTCTCTGTCCGATGAAAGAGCAAATGTTACTAGCAGGGTGGAAACAGATTGCTCTACTTCAAACCCCTAAGGAAGATGAACTAAGACATTTAGAAAATCCATGTCTGACGTCCCGACAGTCGTCTTTCCGTCTTGTCTTCCCACTGGCAAGTAATAGGCCTTTGATACTGGAGGAAGCAGGTCAGGCGGTACCAGTAGGGACTCCTGTAGGTATTTTCTAAAAAGATTCTGAGGGGCCACTGCAGGAACCACAGGAAAATTCAGTAATCGAATTTTAGAAGACCTGGCAACGTTTTCCAATGCCTCTAGCTGTGCTCTTAGAGCCACATTATCTTTCACTAAGGATAAAGATACCTCAAAAACCTGCAAAGGTTTCTGGTGTAATACTTCAGCTTTCACTTTTGTTTCCGACATGTCACTACTGAGTTTAGAGACAGAGTCCTCAAGTTTAGCAATCCAGGAAGTAGATAAAGCCAATTGCTGACTTACAACATGAGAAAGTTGAGATATCGCCTCCCAAATGTTCTCGAGAGACACCGAGGCAGGGTGCAATAAGGTGAAAGAAAATGGGGGCTCAAAGGTTGCCGCACCAAGAAGAGCCTTCTCACCACCAGCCCCACTCAGTCCTCGAGTGGAATCAGGAACCTCCGCAGATAGAAATTCTACCAAGCCTGCAGCCGCACTCACAGTCAGCTGCCCACCAGGTTCTATCTCCGACATGCCCCGCTCCAGAATCACAGCCGCTGTCTCAACTGGAAGGGATACGGTTCTGCTTGCAGGAGGAGTCACTGGAAGGGCTGGAACAGCAGGAGGGTGCACCCATTAGGGGAGAGAGACACTTCAAGGGCGGAAGATGCCACAACATCCTCAGCCAGCGCTTCCAAGTCTGCTCGAATCTCCCTGATTTCATTCTCAGTGAGCCTAATGAACCGATCCATAGGTCCCCCACTGGCAGGCACAGTCTCTGCAGGAAGAGATCTCTGCTTGCCTTTGCGCTTAGGCATTGTAGCTCAATACAACTCTGCCACCTTCTTGGAACTTAGCCACTCCCCACCGGATTCCCATTCAACCAATTTCTAACCTAGTCAGTCCTCTAGGGTCCATCCCTAGGGCATTCAATGTATTTATTAGTCATCTAATTTCATTCTCAGTGAGCCTGATGAACCGATCCATAGGTCCCCCACTGGCAGGCACAGTCTCTGCAGGAAGAGATCTCTGCTTGCCTTTGCGCTTAGGCATTGTGGCTCAATACAACTCTGCCACCTTCTTGGAACTTAGCCACTCCCCACCGGATTCCCATTCAACCAATTTCTAACCTAGTCAGTCCTCTAGGGTCCATCCCTAGGGCATTCAATGTATTTATTAGTCATCTATATGGAACAATGTCAAATGCCTTATTAAAATCTAAGTAAACCACATCTAGGGTTCTCCCTTGGTCCAACTCTCTGGTCACCCAGTAACAGAAATTAATGATATTTGTCTGACAAGATCTGCCTGTAGTGAAACAATGCTGCCTTGGATCCAGCAACTCATTGGATTCCAGAAACCTCACTATCCTCCGTTTTAGCAGCGTTTCCAACAATTTACTCATTGCGGAGGTCAGACTAACTGACCTGTAATTCCCAGCTTCATCCTTGCTTCCATGTCTATGTAAAGGGAAAACACATGCCCTTTCCAGTCCTCTGGGACCGCTCCTGACTCTAAGAAGCATTCAAATGATCAGATAGTGTTGCTGCTAGAACTTCCCTTGTTCCTTCAGTACTATCAGATATAGTCCCATCACTTTGTTTAGCTATTTAAAAGTTGTTCAGTTCATTAAAGCTTCTAGAGAAATAAGGATTTTTTTTTTAAGGTGCTGTCAAGTCAATGCTGACCTCTGGTGACCCAGCAGCGCCTGTGTTTTCTTAGCAAGGTATGACTGGAAGTAGATGCCAGGCCTTTTCTTTGGAGGCAATGAAGGATAAAGTTACTTGCTCAAGGTCACAAGGAGTACCAGTGGGAACTGAATACAGATCTCTTGGGTACTATACTGTTGCTCTAACCATTAGGCTACTCCTCCACAGTATACTGCAAGATGGACTGCAAAGACCTAAAATTAATCTATTCCTAAGGCATAATGAGTGGAGGAGTAGCCTAGTGGTTAGAACACTGGCTTGGTAACCAAGCAACCAGGGTTCAATTCCCACTAGCACTCCTTGAGGCCTTGGGCAAGTCACTTTACCCTCCATTGCCTTGGAAGAAAGGCCTGGCAATCTACTTCCAGTGACACTGCCAAGAAAACCCAGGAGCTTCTGGGTCACCAGGAGTCAGGACTGACTCGAAGGCACACATTGCATTATTTTTGCAACCCTCACTTGGTTTGCAGCTTGCCATGCTGTGAGGGCTTGTATGCATCAGTGATGTAGAGCTACACTATTGGTAGCTGAATTACTTTTATTTTAGTGCATACTGCTACAGTGCTTTAGTTTGAGCTATTGTAAAATAGCATGCATTACAGATACCATAGAGTGGAGGAGTAGCCTAGTGGTTAAAGCAACAGCCTACAACCCAAGAGATCTGGGTTTGATTCCCACTGGCATTCCTTGTGGCCTTGAGCAAGTCACTTTACCCTCCATTGCCTTAGAAGAAAAGGCCTGACAATCTACTTCTGGTGAAACCTTACAAAGAAAATCCAGGGGCTGCTGGGTTGCCAGGAGTCAGCACAGACTTGACAGCACTTAAAAAATGCCATAAAAACTCCACAAAGAAAATGAAAAAAAAAAAAAAAAGAACCCACCATTAAAAAGAAACAAAACTGCTGTATATCCTTAATACAAAGTGTGAAGATAGGATTATGAGCTGAGGTTATCATGATTGGGGAAAGCTGCTGAAAGGGAAAAAAGAATGAGGAGAGAAACAGTGTCAGTAAATGATAAGAGAAAGTGGAAGACATGGAAAAGGCTGAAAGCTAGAGAAATAGGGTGGTAGTTGTTAGGATATGCAGTTTTTAGCATAAGAACTCTGAAATGAGATGAAAAACAAGCGTAAGAGCTGTGAGGGCACTAAAGGCATAACATTAGGAACTGCAGGGAGAATGTTGATTTAGAGAAGAAAGGAAAGGACAGATGCCAAGCACAATGGGCAATAACTGAGCTAAAGAGCAGCACCACACAGGCAAATGTATGACTGATTTATGTGTGACAGAGACAGTGTATGAATGAGTATATGCATGACTGTATACACGAGTGACACTGAAAAAATCTCAGGCAGGCAATGAATGCTGTGCAGTTTTGCGTGATAGTAGAAATCTGCTCAAGGTAAAATGTTTTGATTACTTTTCCAGTTAGCTTAGGTCCCGTCCCGTCCCGTCCCCCCCCCCCCCCCCCCGTTTTCAGACTTTTTTGGTCCGTTTCATGCATTTGTTTTAATAAAAATTTTTAAGCATGTGTTAGAACTTCATAAAACCGACTAAATGTTAAAGCATGTTTATTAAAGTAAACTATCAGGGTAGTGTGGGGTTAGCACGTGGTATCAGTGCTGCCCTAAAATACAGCCCGGGGCACTTGTGCTAAAAACCCCATGCTACCCTGTAGCACACATTAGTGTAAGGATTGAGTGGGATAGAGCATTCCCAGGGCAGCAAGGCTAGTGTAGGCATTAGTCAACCGTGCAAACCATGACTCACATAAGTAGCACGAGTACAAATAGCGCCACCTCAGTGAGTGGTGGTAATTACACTGACAGCCTGTTTGCTGTATTAAAGCATGGCTTTCCACACTAATTGTAGGGGACAGATGTACATGTCCCCTCTGCAGTTAGCTAAGAGCCCCACAGCACACACTTGCATTACAGGCGCAGTGCTTAGAAAACATGTCCCGTTATTACTTAAGTTAATGCATGCTTAATTAAAACTAAATTTTACTGACACTAAAGTTAAGGAGCATTAATGAATCAAATGCCACTGATGGATGTATATCCCCATGTGATAGACAATGTGGAGCATGTTTACTAAACCATGCTGACCATTAGCACAAGGTTTAGTGCACAGTAAGTTTGAAGAAGACAAAGATCCTGACAACTGGTAAAATTAGTTCATCTTTGAGTGAGAAGAAATAAAAGTTATGGACAACTTTACCTTGCTTGGATCAATATAACAATCAGTCAAGAAATACGACAACACATTGCTCTTGGCAGAATAGCTATTTATTTAGCTGCATTTATATCCCACTTTTCACCAGGTCAAAGCAGTTTAACAAAAAAGGGAAGGGCAATAATCAATTCGATAGAGAAGGGGGGGGGGCGTCACCAGGGGGAATAACATAGATGATCTGAACAGAAAGTAATAGTACTAGACAGTTGACGTTTGACGTAAGTCTCTTAGATGGTAGCTGAGGGGGTAGGTCAGAGGGGCTGGGTGTACAGTCATTGTGAGATGTCTGTTTCAGGTCCAAGATATTCATGAAACAGGATGTTTTTTAGCCTTTTCCGGAATGTGGAGAGGTCTCTGGTGCTTCGGATCTGGCTCGTAAGGGAGTTCCAGAGGGAGGGTGCGTACAGTTTGAATGCTCTGTTACAGGTTTGTTGATTGAACTTAGTTTGTTCGTGTGGGATGGTGAGTTTGTTGCTGGTGGTCTGACGGGTTGGTCTGTTGAGGTTAGGGTGAGGTGAAGGACCTAGACAAAATTCTCAAGAGCAAAGATGTCTCTCCATACAAAGATTTGACTTGTCCAAGCCATGGTATTTTCAGTATCATCAAATACTGTAGCTGCAAAGGTTGGACAGTGAAAAAGATAGACAGGAAGAAAATCGATGTCTTTGAATTATGGGGCTGACATGAATAGTGTGTATACCATGGACTGCCCAAAGAAGAAACCAATCAGAGGAGATCAAACCTAACCTCTCTTTAGAAGTTCAACTGAAGACTTAAACTTTCATACTTTGGACATATCACACAAAGAGAGAGATCATTAGAGAAAGACATGCTTGGCAAGGCTGAAGGTCAATGCAAAAAAGGAAGGCCAGCAATGAAATGGATCGATACAACAGCAGCAGCTATGGATGCCACTATCAACAATGAACGACCTGACTGAAGATGGAACACAGTTTAGGACAACTATCTAGACGAGGGTCACCATGAGCTGACACCAATTCAATGGTGCTTAACCCCACCACAAACAACAACAAGCAAGCCATGCTAAAAGTCAGTGGGGCCCCACACTAAAACTCCTGCACTAACAGCTTAGCAGGCGATTGGGCAGAGACAGGACAAATTGGATGGAATGTGGCATTAATGGCACATCACTGCTAACACGAACTGTGATTGTTGCTATTAGTGCAAGTTCACTTAATGTCACCTCACTGGATTATGCCCATATGCTGGTTTCCACAGTATCACACATTAGCAAGGTGCCAACAGCAAACGGAAGGACGTACATGGCTCCTGAAGTTGGTGCGGACCGCCACGCTGGTTTCACAGCCCAAGCATGTGCTAGCAGCATGCCATTTAGTAATCATGCTCTTATGTGTATTTTAATTAGCAGCAAGCAAAAAGTAATTGCTTATGGAAAAATGCTGACTGAAAGATGTAGACTGAAAGTATATATTGTTAAAATTCCCCTTAAGCAAGGCTCCAGTATGGAGCTTGAAACATGAATTCATGTGGGACAATGTGATTTCCCTCCATACAATGATGTTCTTTTAATTGCAATAATTACAGTATAAAAATTGATAAAAATATAAAAGGAAAGAGTACCAGATTTAAAGACTGATAGTATTAAGGGTTTAATACATGCTTGAAAGTTATGTGTGTGATATCCTTTCTGGTGGTCTCTTTTTACAAAGGTTTTCTTTGTGTCAGCATAAAGAAGACATAATGCAGCTGAGTTTAAGAAGAATATAGCTATATGAATTCACAGAACTGTATTTTATATACCGCAGGGCATCTATTTTCAATAAACCACTGAATGACAAAAGCTGACGTTTCATTTTAAATAATCATCTTTAGCTTAATGTTCAACCAAAATCTACCTAGTTAGGTGTCTAGCTGAAAATTCATAGAAATCTAGCCAAACAAAATTTGTTCATCTAATTTAAAGCTAAATAATTTGTATCACTATAATATCTGGTTAAATTTGGTCAGTGACTGCTGAAAATTCACACTGACCACCTAAACTAAAACCTTACCCTGGGAACATCTCAGAAGCACCTCCTTTTCTGACTGGCTAAATTTCTTACTCAATAAATTTGGGAAGACATATTTAATTGGTCAGTGGGGGGGGGGGGGGTATCTAAACTGCAAGTTTTACCCAGTTAATGACCCAAGTTAGCTGAGCAAACCTTCTGAAAAGTAGCCCATGACTGCATGTGAAAGAGGAACAGTCAGAGTTCAACAGTTTGTATGAGGATATATTTGATTAATATTACTAAAATATTTCTGAAATATACTGTCTGCATTAATTTAGAATCCTCTTTCTGAATTCTTTATCTTTACTTTAATTGCATTGCTTGATATACCGCCCAAGCGTATGCGTCAGGGCGGTGTACAATAAAAACATCCTATACCTTTTAAAACAAGACTCTTCACATAAAAATATGTGGCATATAGGTCAGATTGGCTTACAAGAGAATCCAGTACATTGTTCCACCAAACAATTCTTGCCAGAAATTAGAGCATTTGAGTATCTCTGAAAATGTATTCATGGCAGAGTATATTCCAGTTGAACAACATCATTTGGCACCATGTTATCATTTGGCATATCAAACCGTACAAAATCGTCAAATATTGGTAAATTAGGCTCAGAGGCTACTTCCATTTAATCACCTCATTAGCTGTAATGAAAACATTAAGAAAGAGAATCAGCTTCAGGCTGGAATTACCATTATTCTCTACCTTATTTGAGAATTGCAGAAATAGATTTTCATCTGCAACAGCTATGGAGTTATGCCCTGAGTTAGCACATTTTTTTTCCCCGATATGAACTCAAAGGGTCTGTGCACTAAGCGAATGATGCCAGCTTAAACAAGTGTTCGGGATGGAATACTGTTTTCTAATGTTCTTCTGGCTTCATAATGCAAAATTCTGCCAGAAATGTTGCGATTAGGAAAGTCAAAGAGTCTGGAGCTCGTTTATTGACCCAGAAGTTTATTCCTGCTCATATGGGCTCCCAGGTTAATCAAAATGGACTTCTATTGGGTCAAGAGGCTATAAGACTTCATTTTCAATTACCTAGGCTTTTCCACTTTATTTTTTTTTTGTAAACTCTGTTTATTGAAAACCAAATAATACAGAACATGCAAAACAATATATAAAAACACTTTATTTTATATATTTCTATGTATCCTAGCCCCAAACTCCAATGATGTAATGCAGGCTATCACAACACACAGCACACAGCTAATGAATGCATATTTAAAGGTGAACTATAGAAATAAACAGCACTGGATACCCTCAGGGGCAGAAGAAAGATATGGGAAACAGATATTTGGAAGGGTAAAATAAATATTTTTATTCAGAGTTGAAAAAGCTGATCCTGAGAGCCTGAATGGTAGCAAAGTGCCTGACATTTCAGGTATAATGAGATATTTAAAGCTAACCAAAGTTTGGAATGCATTATCTGTCATTACAATATATATTAGCATCATAACAGGAGTGGAGGGAAGGGTGTTTGGACATTTAAAAGTTGAGCCAATGACCTTGCCCCCTATAGAAAAGACAAAGGAAACTCATGGAGCATGCTCAAAAAGTAACATTTAGTTTAATTTAGTATCAGGTGTTATCAGCAACAGCTAGCAAGGTCACTAACAAAAAAAAATCATAATGCAGTGACAAAAGCAATCCTTCCCTGCACACAAGTGGAGGAGTAGCCTAGTGGTTAGAACACTGGATGGGTAACCAAGAGACCAGCATTTCATTCCCACTACCACTCCTTGTGGCCTTGGGCAAGTCACTTAACCCTCTATTGCCTCGTAAGAAAAGCCTAGAAATCTACTTCCATGTTTTTCCTCCATGTAGTGGATTTTCATGTCTTCTTGGGTCTGAATAAATTTTTATTACCACCACTGTTCTCTGGAATCCTTGTTTCCCTACTGTGACTATTGGCTTTTTGCTTTTTGTGGTGACTTCTCTATTTGGTGCTCTTTAATAAAACTGTGCCTAATTAGGTGTCTAACTTAACATTTAAAGTAGGGGCTTTCTTATATAATGATCCTCTATGGTTTTATTGTATGAAGACAACCGAGGTGTGAAGATCGGTGGAAGACTCAACAACCTTCTCTATGCTGATACCACCATATTACCGGCTGAAAGTGAAGACGATTTGAAACATTTGCTTCTCAAGATCAAGGAACATAGCCTTAAAATGGGTCTGCACCTTAACATTAAGAAGACAAAGATCCTGACAACTAGCAAAAATCAATAATTTCATCATTGATGGAGAAGAAATTGAAATAGTTGAGAGCTTTAACTTACTTAGATCAACAATCAATAAAGAAAGGACTAGCATTCAAAAAATCTGACAACATATTGCTCTTAGTAGAATGGCTATGAAGGACCTAGACAAGATTCTCAAGAGCAGAGATGTCTCTCTCCATACAAAGATTCGACTTGTCCAGACCATGGTATTTTCAACAACGTCAAATTGATGAGAAATTTGGACAGTGAAAAAGATGGACAGGAAGAAAATTGATGCCTTTGAATTATGATGTGTATATCATGGACTGCCTGAAGAACAAATCAGTCAGTGCTAGAGGAGACCAAACCTAAGCTTTTCTTAGAAGCTCAGATGACAAGACTTCAAATTTCATACTTTGGACACATCATGCAAAGAGAGAGATCATTGGAGAAAGATATCAAGCTTGGCAAGGTAGAAGATCATCGTAAAAGAGGAAGGCTGGCAATGAGATGGCTCGATACAATAACAGCAGCTATGGATACTACTCTGTCAACAGTGAGCCACTTGTCTGAAGACCGAAAAAAGTTTAGGTCACCTATCCAGAGGGTCGCCATGAGGTGACACAGACTCAACGGCACTTAACAACAACATGCGTTTATAACCATGTGCACAAATCTAGATATTTGAGTCATATATGCATGCAAGTGGACAAGGCCAGCCCGACTCCCCCAACTGTCACACTACCCCCCCCCCCCCCACACACACTATGGCCCGCCCACCATGTTAGATTCCCTGCTGCTGCTTCAGAGCAGCTGTGGTTCTGTACTCCCACCACTCTCCCTCTGATCCATGACAGTGTGACCACTGAAAATCAACTGTTGCCATGCTCCAGAGCCAATTGCATCAATACTGGTGTCCAAATAATATATTGCTAAGTAAAGATAATCTCACATGGTGCCATGGGGACAGAACAGTGAGGATGCTTGTGAGATTGTTTCTTCTTTTGGAGTGGGGGGGGGGGGGTCGAGTTGGAGAACTGTGCAAGCTGCCAGCAAGCAACTTGAATAAAACTCTGCTGAAAAATCACATCACTCACAAGATCATTTGAAAACAGGGTGATTAAATTAAAAAGAGAAGAGGTGTAAGAATTTTACATAACAAATGCCATTCTAGGTTATACCAAAGGTCCATCAAGCCCAGTATCCTGTTTCCAATAGTGGCCAATCCAGGTCACATGTATCTGTCAGGTTCCAAAAAGTAGACATTTCATGCTGCTTATCCCAGGGGTAAGCAGTAGATTTCCCTGGTCCTCTTTAATAATGATGAATGGACTTTTCCTCCAGGAACTTGCCCAAACCTCTTTTAAACCTAGCTACACTAATAGCTTTTACAAGAGCCTCCGGCAATGAAGTCCAGAGTTTGATTACTCGTTGAGTGAAAAAGTATTTTCTCCAATTAGTCTTAATGTGCTACACTGTAACTTCATTACATCCCCTAGACTTTCATCACTTCTTGAAGGAGTAAAAAACTGATCTATGTTTACCAACTCAACTGAACTCATTATTTTATAAACCTCCATCATATCTCCCCTCAGCAAGTTGAAAAGTGTACACTTACAGTTTACAGTATTTCCTCCATTTGCATTATCAGCCATGTGGAGGGTGCATGCTTGTGTGCGTCATGTGGGTTGTTGGGGGCTTCATGTGCACATGCGTGTATGTGTGTGTGTCATGGGGAGTGCTGGGGCATGCTTGAATGTGGGTGTATGTGTATGCTGGTGTCTCTTTTTGTGTGTATCTTGACTGCTCTGTGCATGTATGTGCATTGGGGGACCTGAGTGAGCATCTATGTCAGAGTGTATGTTGGGGGTGTCTGGGTGTATGTGTGTGTGTGTGTTTTTATCCTCTCTCTACCCTTCCCATTTTTCCTCTCATATTGTCTTCCTCCCTTGCCTCTGCTCTCAAACTTTACATTCTTCTTCATCTCATTCATCCCTCTCCCTTCTCTCTTATAAAACCTCATCCTCATTTCCACCATTCCATCTATTCTCTGCCTCACACTCTTCTCTTTCTCCTCTTTTTTTCATTCGGCGACATTAATCCTAACCCTGGACCCCTCTACCTTGACTCTTCTCTCACTCCTGCTCCTCACATCTCATCCATATTCTTCTCCTTTCCCTCTCCTCTCCCCCTTTCTCTTGTGCACTATGGAATGCTCATTCTATAGATAAAAAAAACCCTCCCCTTTACTCATGATCTCGTCATTTCTAACTCTTTTCAACTTCTAGCTCTTACGGACACCGGGCTCCTCCCTGATGACACTGCTTCAGTCTCTACCCTCTCTCATGGTGGCTACCAATTCTTGCACACTCCTCATGCCACTGGCCGTAGTGGTGGTGTGGCTTCTGCTTTTCCTTCCTGCCAATTTCAACCCCTCTCTTTACCTCAGTCTCACTCCTTTTCCTCCTTTGAATTCCACTCTATCCTTCTTTTTAATCCCTTACCTTTCTGGAAAGCTGCTATCTATAGACCACCTGACAAGTTGACCTCTACTTTCTCACTGACTTATGGATCTCCTTTTTCCTCGATTCTTCTTCCCCCTCCCTTAATGATGGTGATTTTAATATTCATGTTGAGAATCCTTCTTACCCCCTATGCTTCCAAACTCCTTTCCCTTACTTCCTTATTTAATCTCCAGCTTTTCTCTTTTACCCCCACTCATTAGCAGGGCCATTTCCTTGGATCTTGCTTTCTTCTCTAAATATTTACCCTGTAATTTACATATATCAGTTCTTCCCTTATCTGATCACCTCCTTATCTTCATTCTTCATCATTTCACACCTTATTCTCACCCAGTCTCCTCCTATCTTTTTTAGGAATCGTCATGCTATTGATCCATTAGCTCTCTCTCCTCTTCTTTGTCTTCTAACTCAGATGATGAAACTATACTTTCCTAAAATACTACTCTCTCCTCTGCTCTGGATACTCTTGCTCTGCCTATCCTTCATCCTGTGAGGCACACTATACCTCAACCCTGGTTATCTTGAAATACCCACTACGTTTGCTCCTATGCCCGCTCAGCTGAGCGTATTTGGCTCAAATCCCGCTCCCTTTCTGACTTTTTTCACTTAAAATTCATCTTGCTTGCTTGCTTCCAATCTGCCATAGCTTTCACCAAGCAAAACTACTATGTCCATCTAACTAACTCTCTTGCCTCTGATCCCCATAGTCTCTTCTCTACTCTCAACTCTCTCCTCAAGGCACCTCCACCTCCAATCCCTCCTTCTCTTTCTGTCCTAACCCTAGCCGACTATTTCCATGACAAAGTCCATAAGATAACACTCCAGTTCCCTTCAATATCAGCTTCAGCTTCATCCTCTCTTCCCCCTCTTCAATACCAACTTTTCCCTTCAATATCTGTTACCCTTCTCCCTTTTCTAAGATCTCAGAAGAGGAAACTTCATCTTCTTTTCTCCTCTAAATTTACTACCTGTTCCTTTGATCCTATCCCCTCCAGGTCACCTTAATTCCATCTCCTCCTTTGCCATCCTTTCCATCACACACATTCTCAACCTATTATTCTCCACTGCTACTTTTCCTGCAGCCTTCAAGTATGCTCTGGTTACTCCTCTCCTCAAGAAACGTTCACTTGACCCTACATGTCCCTCTAATTAAATCGGCCCATTTTCCTTCTTTCCTTCATTTCCAAAATTCTTGAATGTGCAGTTCTCTGCCATTGCCTTGAATTTCTCTCCTTTCAAGTGTTCCTTGTTAAAATTCAGTCTAGCTTTTGTCCCTTACATTCTACTGAAACGGCTCTTGCAAAAGTCTCCAGCAATTTGTTCCTGGCTAAATCAAAAGGCCTTTACTCAGTCCTTATTCTTCTTGACCTTTCTGCTGCTTTTGACACGGTTGACCATCACCTTTTTGTCACTTGGCTTCAGAGGCTCTGTACTGTCCTAGTCCTCTTCTTATCTCTCCCAGCACTCTTTCAGTGTCTGTTCTGGTGGTTCCTCCTCTACTGCTATCCCTCTTTCAGTTGGTGTACCCCAAGGGTCTGTTCTAGGCCCTTTCTTTTTCTCTCTCTCTCTCTATACCCAGTCTCTTGGTGCTCTCATCTCATCCCATGGTTTTCAATATAGATTTGAGAGTCATCATCATAAAAATTATCTACAAGTGATATTATTTTTACACTGCGAGCCTTTATATCTGCGTGCCTATTTGATATTGCTGCCTGGATGTTTCACCGTCATTTGAAATTGAATATGGCCAAAACTGAACTTCTTATTTTCCCCCTAAACTCTCTTCCCCGCTTCCTCCTTTCTCTATCTCTGTTGATAACACTCTTCTGCTTCCTGTTGCCTCAGCCCATAACCTCCGACTCCTCCCTCTCCTTCCCCATACAAATCCAACAGATAGCAAAAACCTGGTGGTGAGAAATTTAACCTGAAGTAGGGTATCTAAAGGTTTGAGCCCGAAACACAGGACTGTGTCGTCTTTCACCCATTTTGGAGCTTTATCGCCTTTTTTGCAGTTAAGTTGAAATAACATTATTTGGTCATGTAAGCCATCTTCACCATGGTGTTTTAACTGCTTTGTGTTGATTAAAAAAGACTGATATTCACCTGTGTCTTAGCTTTATAAATGTGGGCTTAGACAAGGTGTTTTGGGTCTGACAAAAATCATTCTTGAGGGAATTTGTTCTTTGGGTTCACTGTTTTTGTGTTTATTGGATTTGGGGCTTGGTGAACTTTCATGCCCAAGGGGTTGGTTTTTTGCCGTTTTGTATTTGGTTTCTTTCTCTATAGCAGGCATATCCAACAGGTAGATCACAATCTACCTGTAGATCGTGGAGGGGTCAGAGGTAGATCGCCAGCCCCACTTGGCTCCATCTCTCCAGCAGCTCGCCCCTTCGCTAGGAGAGGGCTCGTGCCAGCAGGTCGTCTGCTGAGGGCTTGCCACCTTTGCCTGTCTTTTTTCCCTGCCTGTGGGAATCTTGCCTGTGGGTGTATTGGGTTGCTTGTTGTTTTCGTGCCAATAGTTTGTGGGTACCCAAGGGGGCTGCCGCCCATGCCCCGCAACGAGACGCCACAGGTGCAGTGTCATACCTGGTCTCCTGCCTCTCAGAATCACCCATTCCTGTCCATGCCCCAACACCCCTTAGAAGTGTGTTATATACCGGGCGATATCCATTTGCCTGGGCTTTACCTGAATACACTTACCGCATTAGTTGTGTTGTGTGCTGCTCATTGGTCGCTTTATAGTTCACTTTCATTAAATGTTTTCGGGCAGACACAACAAAGTGTCAAGAATTTGGTGATTTTGGAGGGCTTTTCCAATCTTGTTCTAACTTGCCTATGCCTTGCCTTTGAATTGGTTCAAACAACTGTGACTTTTGCTTGCCCCTGCAATTTTATTTTGCCTAGCCTTTGTGTTGATTCTACACTGCAATTTTATTTTGCCTTGCCTTTGCGTTGATTCTACACTGTTTGCAGAATTTATTAAATCGTGTGTGGTGGTATTTGAACTGGTTTGGCAGTATTTGATTTTATCTGGTTTGCTGGACAGGTGTTTGAGTTTTTTTGATGATTGTTTGGTGGTATTTGATTATTGGTGCCAGTATGATGAATTCTTATTTTTACTTTTAGAACTGCATGTGTGGTTTTGGCATCTCCAGTCCTTGTATTGCACATCATCCAGAGGTCTTCAGTTCCTGTTGATCTTTAATACTTTGGGACAGTGACAGTTATGGACCAGATTCAGCCAGTGTTTATACTAACTTAGCAGATTTGGCCTTCTTATATCCAGCCACCCCAGTATAACGAAGATGAGTGTTCCAAAGAAGAGCAAAACCTACCACTTTCATGATGAATGGGAAATGGACTATTTCTTCATCATGGTGAAAGACAAGTGTTGTTGTCTAATTTGTAACGCCCCAGTATCACTGCCCAAAAAAAGGGTAATCTGGAACATCATTATAAGGCTCTGCATAGCAATAAGTTTGATGCTGATTTTCCACCCAAAAGTGAAATTCATAAACTGAAGCTCAAAGAACTTAAATCAAAACTGGTTACTCAGCAACAGTTGATGGCAAAGCCAAGGTCACATTCGGTCAATGCAACTATAGTATCCTTCAAGGTCAGCAACCTGATTGCAAAGAAATGCAAACCTTTCACTGAAGAGGAATATGTAGAAGATTGTTTTCTTGAAGCAGCTGACAATCTTTTTGAAGGATTTAAAAATAAGAAAGAGATCATAGCTGCTATTCAAGATGTACAATTGTCAAGAAACACCGTTGTGCGGCGAATAGAAAAGATGTGTGGAGACACAACTGAACAATTGTTGGAGGATGTTTCAAACTGTGTTGCTTTCTCACTCCAGCTGGATGAATCTACAGCATAAGAGACATAGCCCAGTTACTAGTCTTTATACAGATGGTTTTTGAAGACTTCAGTGGTAAAGAACTACTTGGAATGATTTTTTTAAAAGGGAGAACTACCGGTCAGGAAATATACAGTTCTTTCCGTTCTTTTGTGACAAAGTGTAATCTTCCATTGCATAGACTTGTTTCCATCACTACTAATGGAGCAAGAGCAATGACAGGTGAGGTTAACGGTTTCATAGACCTCTGTAGACAGCATGACGACTTCCCAGATTTGCTTTCCACTGCATCATTCACCAGCAAGTTTTGGCAAGCAAGAGACTCAATACAAAGACTGTAATGGACATCACTTTCAAAATTGTATATTCAGTTTGTGGAAGATCACTTCAAAGATGGCTTTTCAATCTTACTCTTGATGAAGGGGCAGCAGAAATCATTTTGCACACAGATGTAAGGTGGCTAAGTAGGCACAAATTTCTGAAAAGATTTCATGATCTGCTGAATGAAATAAGATGTTTTTTGAAGGAGAGGGGAGATGACCAAGCAGAGGTGGAAGATGAGGAGTGGTTATGTGATCTGGCATTTCTCGCTGACTTTACAGGCAAACTAAGTGATATGAACCTTGAACTACAAGGTAAAAACAAATGCATTGGCGAGATGATGAGTACAGTTTCATCCTACAAGAGCAAATTTGAGCTAATGATGACTGACCTTGCAAACAACACTTTTGATCATTTTCCTAATACGCAGGACCATCTGGGACAATATCCAAATTTTGTTTTTCAGAATGAGAAGTATGTGACGGAAATCTGTTCTGTTATCCAGGAATTCAAAAATAGATTCTGTGACTTCAAAAAAATTGGAACAGTTGTGGAGTACTTGTCATACCCATTCAAAGTAGATGTGGACATTAAAGAAACTGCAGCTGCTATCAGTAAAAATTACTCATTGAACAAGCCATCTCTTGACAATGAAATATTAACCCTTAAAAATGACATTTTTCTCAAGACCCATGCTGAGCAAGAATCGTTTTGGAAGCTAGTGCCTAGAGACAAATTTCCCAACTTGAGAAGATGCAGTGAAGCTGTACACTCCTGTTTCAGTTCAACTTATTTGTGTGAATCTGCATTTTCCCATCTGAAAATGACAGAGTACACAATGTTCCAACATGACAGATAAACATCTGGGACAGATAACCAGTGGGACACTGTGATACCTGGATACAAACTATATCGTAATGATAGAGCTGAACAAATTGGTGGAGGGGTTGCTCTCTATGTTAGAGAGGGCATTGAGTCAGAAAGGATTAAAGTTTTGCAGGGAACAAAATTTGCTGTAGAATCTCTATGGATTGAAATTCCATTTATGAAGGGGAAGGTGATGGCAGTGGGAGTATACTATCGACCGCCTGGCCAGAATGAACAAATGGATGATGAAATGCTCAAAGAAATCAAGGAAGCTAACAAAAGCCACAACAGAGTAGTAATAATGGGTGATTTCAATTACCCCGGTATCGACTGGGACAGTGTCACAGCAGGACAAGCTAAAGAGATAAAGTTTCTAGATGAAATAAATGACTGCTTCTTGGAGCAGCTGATTCATGAACCAACCAGAGGGGAAGCCATACTGGACCTAGTCCTTAGTGGAACGCCAGATCTGGTGCAAGAAATAAGGGTGTTGGGACCACTTGGCAATAGTGATCATAGTATGATCATGTTTGATTTAATCAGTGGAGGACAGATAGTAAAGGAATCCACAGTACTACCTTTTAACTTTCAAAAGGGAGACTATGATAGAATGAGGAATATAGTTCGGAAAAAACTAAAAGGAGCGGTTCCAAAGGTTAAAGACTTACAGCAAGCTTGGGTGTTATTTTAAAATACTATCCTCGAAGCCCAGACCAGCTGTATTCCACGCATTACGAAAAGTGGAAGAAAGTCCAAAAAACTGCCAGCATGGTTTAAAGGTGAGGTCAGAGAGGCTGTTGCTGCCAAAAGAGCAACCTTCAGGAAATGGAAAAAAGAGCCAAATGATGAAAACTGGAAACAGCACAAGCACTGGCAAGTTAAATGCAAAGCATTGATAAGGCAGGCAAAGCGGGAATTTGAGAAGAAACTTGCTACGGAAGCAAAAACACGAAATAAAGACTTTTTCAAGTACATTCGTAGCAAAAGGCCTGTGAGAGAGTCAATTGGACCATTAGATGATAGAGGGGTAAAAGGGGCAGTAAGAGGAGACAAGGCTATAGCAGAGAGACTGAATGAATTCTTTGCTTCGGTCTTTACTGAGGAAGATGTAGGGATGTTACCCAAGACTGAAGTGGTATTTAAAGGTGATACTGCAGAGGAATTGAGAGAAATATCGCTACACCAGGAAGATATATTACAACTATTTGATAAACTGAATAGTAGCAAATCACCTGGACCGGATGGTATACATCCCAGAGTGTTGAAAGAACTGAAATATGAGATTGCAGACCTGCTATTGGTAATCTGTGAACTTTCATTAAAATCATCTGTAATACCTGAAGATTGGAGGGTCACCAAAGTAACACCAATTTTTAAAAAGGGTTCCAGGGGTGACCCGGGAAATTACAGACCGGTGAGCCTGACGTCAGTACCAGGGAAAATGGTAGAAACCATCATAAAGAACAAAATTACACAGCATGTAGATAGTCATGGCCTAATGGGAGACAGCCAACATGGCTTTAGACAAGGAAGATCTTGTCTTACTAATCTGATCTGTTTTTTTGAAGGTGTGCATAAACAGGTAGACAAAGGTGAGTCGGTTGATATAGTGTATCTGGACTTTCAGAAAGCTTTTGACAAGGTCCCCCATCAGAGACTTTTGGCAAAGCTAAAAAGTCATGGGATAGGAGGCAGTGTACTATTGTGGATCGGGAACTGGTTAAAAGATAGAAAGCAGAGGGTATGGCTAAATGGCCAATATTCCCAATGGAAAAAGGTGAATAGTGGAGTACCCCAGGGATCTGTACTGGGTCCGCTACTTTTTGACATATTCATAAATGACCTGGAAAAGGGAATAACTAGTGAGGTTATCAAATTTGCAGATGACACAGAACTGTTTAAAGTTGTTAAAACCCAAGAGGATTGTGGAAAACTGCAGGAGGATCTGGATAAATTGGAAGACTGGGCATCCAAATGGCAGATGAAATTTAATGTGGACAAGTGCAAAGTTATGCACCTAGGAAAGAACAACCCACACTATAGTTACACGATGCAAGGCTCCACATTAGAAACCACCACCCAGGAAAAAGATTTAGGAGTCATCGTGGATAACATGTTAAAACCCTCCGCCCAGTGTGCAGCGGCGGCCAAGAAAGCAAATAGAATGCTAGGTATCATAAGGAAAGGGATGGAGAATAAAACAAAGGATATTATAATGCCTCTGTATCGCTCCATGGTACGACCGCACCTTGAATATTGTGTGCAATTCTGGTCACCGTATCTTAAAAAGGACATAGAGTTATTAGAAAAAGTACAGAGAAGAGCCACCAAATTGGTGAAGGGGATGGAAGGCTACTCCTATGAAGAGAGGCTAAAAAGGTTAGGGCTCTTTAACCTGGAAAAGAGACGGCTGAGGGGAGATATGATAGAGGTCTATAAATTAATGAATGGAGTGGAACGGATAAACGTGGATCAATTGATGATGATGAATAGTGCGGTATATAAGAGACTGTAAATTGTTTACGCTATCAGAATATAGAAGGACTAGGGGACATGTAATGAAGCTACGGGGTAAACTATTTAAGACAAATAAGAGAAAATATTTCTTCACTCAACGTGTAATCAAACTCTGGAATCTGTTACCGGAGGATGTAGTAAGGGCTGTTAGTATAGCTGGGTTTAAAAAAGGTTTGGACAAGTTCCTGGAGGAAAGGTCCATAAACCGCTATTAAAAAGGGACCCAGGATATCAATGCTTGACCTAGTACAAGCACTGCAGAACCTGTGTCTTTTGGGGAAACTGCTAGGTACGTATGACCTAGATTGGCCACTGTTGGAAACAGGATACTGGGCTTGATGGACCTCGGTCTGACCCAGTATGGCATTTCTTATGTTCTTATCTCCAGGATTCCCTGAGACTGGCCCTGATGCAATATTCACCCAACTTCAAAAAGCTGGTGGATGAAATGCAGGTTCAGACGTCTCACTAATGAGCAGGAGCGAAATATTAAAGATTGTGCAAGATCAGCCTGGATCAATACTTGACCTAAATTTAACACAAATTACTCAATAAAAGTTAAAGAAAGTTATTAAGACAGTTAAAGAAAATTATTACTCAAAACTAAGAAAAAATGTACTTTCCATTTCCCCTCGCAGTTCTTACTGGATCTTTGTCTCTCTGTTTTGTTTTTTGCTTAATTTGCTGATCACATCCAAGTAAATGACAGAAGGTTCATTAAAAATGGGGGGGGGGGGGGGAGGGGGAACCCTCCAACTTTATTGGGTTAAAATTTAATTTGAAACTAATTTGAAACTTAATTTTCATGGTGGTAGATCACCGGCACTTTTGGTCGGAAAAAGTAGATCATGACCTGTTTAAAGTTGAACATGCCTGCTCTATAGCATTAACAAAAATCGCCCTTTCCTTTCTGAACACACTACTAAAATACTTACCCACTCTTAAATCACCTCTCGCTTAGATGAATGTAACCTCCTCCTTGCTGGTCTCCCTTCAAGTCATCTTGCTCCCCTTCAGTCTGTTCAAAACTCTGCTGCACGGCTAATCTTCTGCCAGTCCCATTATACATATATACCCCTCTTCCTAAATCACCTCATTAGCTTCCCTTCTGTTTTCATATCCAATACAAACGTCTCCTTCTGACCTATAAATGCATTCATTCTGTTGCTCCTCACCACCTTTCCTCCCTACTCCCTTCCTCATGAACTACGCTCTTCCTCTGGCTTTCTTCTCTCTGTCCTTATCTCCATTGCCAACTGCAGACTTCGATCCATTCACCTTGTTGCTTCTTATGCCTCCCCCTTTTCAAATCCATAATAAAGGCTCACCTCTTTCAGGCTACTTTTGGATCTTAAGCCTTTGTTCCCCTTCTGTCTCCTTACCCTTCCCTATTGTACCCTTGTTCTCTTCTATTGTACTGTCTGTCTTGATTAGATTGTAAGCTCTGATGAGCAGGGATCATCTTATTATATGTGCCTGTAGAGCACTGTGTATGTCTTGCACTGCTATATAAATGATTAATAGTAGTAGTAGGAGTAGCAGAGTAGGTGTGTGTGGGTGTCAGGGGGTGATTGTGTAAACCTGTGTGTTGGAGTGGTGGGTGCGAGTCTGCACTTTCCCCTGTGATCCTGGCTCCTACTCCTTGTCCCTCCCCATCCTCTTGCACTATTCCCCATTTCCTATTCTTCACTTCTCTCTTATACTCCCTATTTTCCTTCCAACCACCCATCAAACACTCTCCCTCCCCTATGAACTAAATGTGTACACTTTCAGGTCTTTTACTATCTCCATCCCTTCCTATCTCCCTGTGCACTCACGGTCTCTTCTCCTTCTCTCCTCTACTTCTTCCATTCTACTCCACCACTTTCCTTATCTTCCACCCTTAGCGCAGCTCTTTCCCTTATGTCGCACCCCTTTTTTTCATACTAACTCTACCCCTTCCCTTAAGCTCCACCCCTTCTTTCCTAATTTACCTCCTTCTCCTCTGACTGCAGCCCTGGCACTGTGGCAGAATTACATAGTAACATAGTATATGACAACAGAAAAAGACCAGTATGGTCCACATAGTCTGCCCAGTGGCAGGAGTAGGTGTACCTGCCACTCTGTGCAGATCACCCCCCTCTATGCCTTTGTTTAGGGTTGTAGCTGCCACTCCATGTGGGTCACCCCCTCTATTTCTTGAAGAAAGTTATGTTTATTTTATCTCATGCCATTTTGAATTTGGTTACTGTAGTTGCCCCCACCACCTCCATCGAGAGGGCATTCCAAGCATCCACCACCCTTTCAGTGAAAAAGTATTTCCTGATGTTGCGTTTTCCACCTTTCAGCCTCAACATATGCCCTCTAATTTTACAGCTTCCCCTTCTCTTAAAAAGGTTTGTTTGTTTATTCATTAATACCCTTAAGCATTTAAATGTCTGCATCATATCTCTCATGTCCCTCTTCTCCTCTAGGGTATACATGTTTAGGTCAAGTTTCTTCTCATACATCTTTATCTTTATTTAAAATTTGATAAACCGCTTTTCGTCGCAACATAAAGCGATGTACAATAAAAGGTTGGCAATGCACAGATAAGGAAAGGAACGCCAAAGTAAAATAGAAAAGTAAGTATAAAAGAATAAAAGCAAAGACAAATAGAGTAACAAAAAACCAAAAACAATACAAAACAAACTGGAGGGCCAGTAATTAAAACATAAATTAACAAGGTTATTGTAAAAACAAACATAAAAAAGGCCCAAAAAAAGGGGGAGACAAAACCAGACCATGGGTAGACAAAAGGAACGACTAAACAAACATATGGGCAAGGCGGACATAAAGACTAGCAATTAGGAGAACATCAGGGAGGACCATCGGGAGAGAGATGAAAAGCTTGCTGAAATAGATGGGTTTTGAGTAGTGTTTTAAATTGGGGGTATGAGGGTTCCAAGCGGAGAGACGGTGGCAAAGCATTCCAAAGTACTGGACCGAGAAAGAAAAAAGCGGCGTGGCGGGTCTGTTCAAGGTGTGCCTGTGACGGGGAAGGAAGAGACAAACGGTTTGCATGGAGGGAGCGAAGCTGACGGTAGGGGGTGTGAAGAGAGATTCGATCTGCAAGATATAGAGGGGTGTTAGTATGAAGAGCACGGTGAATTAGAATAAGAAACTTATAGTGAAAACGGAAACAAAGAGGTAACCAGTGGAGCCGGAAAAGGATAGGTGTGATATGGTTGAAACGGCGTGAGAAGGTGACGAGACGGGCAGCGGTATTTTGAATGCGCTGAAGACGTAGAAGTTGATACTTTGGGAGGTTAGCGAGAAAGACATTACAGTAATCCAAACGACTAACAACTAAGGCCAAGACCAGAGTGACTAGGGAGGAGACGGGGAGAAGAGAGTGGACAGCCCTAATTTGTCGGAGGGTGGCAAAGGAACGACGTATAAGGGAAGTGAGATATTGGTGAAAAGACAGCGTAGGATCAAGAATTATACCAAGATAGTGGAAGGATGACACAAGAGGGAGGGGAGTAGAGTCAATCAAAGGGGCCAGGGAAGGGCAAGAGCCAGTCAATGAGACCCACATGGCTGTGGATTTTGATGGATTCAGGTGCAGGAAATTTTGAGACAACCAAGAAGAGATCCGAGAGAGACAGAGATTTAGCTGGGTAAGAACATAAGAACATAAGATCATAAGATATGCCATACTGGGTCAGACCAAGGTCCATCAAGCCCAGTATTCTGTTTCCAACAGTGGCCAATCTAGGTCATACGTACCTAGCAGTTTCCCCAAGGGACACAGGTTCCACAATGCTTGTATTGGTTCAAGCATTGATATCCTGGGTCCCTTCTTAATAATGGTTTATGGACCTTTCCTCCAGGAACTTGTCCAAACCTTTTTTAAACCCAGCTACACTAACAGCCTTTACTACATCCTCCGGTAACAAATTCCAGAGTTTGATTACACGTTGAGTGAAAAAATATTTCTTTTATTAGTCTTAAATAGTTTACCCTGTAGCTTCATTGCATGTCCCCTAGTCTTTCTATATTCTGATAAGGTAAACAATCGATCTACGTTTACCCGTTCCACTCCGTTCATTAATTTATAGACTTCTATCATATCTCCCCTCAGCCGTCTCTTTTCCAGGTTAAAGAGCCCCAACCTTTTTAGCCTTTCTTCATAGGAGTAGCCTTCCATCCCCTTTACCATTTTGGTGGCTCTTCTCTGAACCTTTTCTAAAATTGCTATATCCTTTTTAAGATATGGCGACCAGAATTGCACACAATATTCAAGGTGCGGTCTCACCATGGAACGATATAGAGGCATTATAATATCTTTTGTTTTATTTTCCATTCCTTTCCTTATCATACCTAGCATTCTATTTGCTCTCTTGGCCGCCGCTGCACACTGGGCCGAGGGTTTTAACATGGTATCCACAAGGACGCCTAAATCTTTTTCTTGGGTGGTGGTTCCTAATGTGGAACCTTGCATCGTGTAACCATAGTTTGGGTTGTTCTTCCCTAGGTGCATAACCTTGCACTTCTCCACATTAAATTTCATCTGCCATTTTGATGCCCAGTCTTCCAATTTATCAAGATCCTCTTGCAATTTTCCACAATCCTCCTGGGTTTTAACAACTTTAAATAGTTTTGTGTCATCAGCAAATTTGATAACCTCACTCGTTATTCCACTTTCCAGGTCATTTATGAATATGTCAAAAAGCAGCGGACCCAGCACAGATCCCTGGGGTACACCACTATTCACCTTTCTCCATTGGGAAAATTGGCCATTTAGCCCTACCCTCTGCTTTCTATCTTTTAACCAGTTCCTGATCCACAGTAGTACACTGCCTCCTATCCCATGACTCTTTAGTTTTGCCAAAAGTCTCTCATGAGGGACCTTGTCAAAGGCTTTCTGAAAGTCCAGATACACAATATCAACCGACTCACCTTTGTCCACCTGTTTATTCACTCCTTCAAAAAAACATAACAGATTAGTAAGACAAGATCTTCCTTGTCTAAAGCCATGTTGGCTGTCTCCCATTAGGTCATGACTATCTATATGCTGAGTAATTTTATTCTTTATGATGGTTTCTACCATTTTTCCCGGTACTGATGTCAGGCTCACCGTTCTGTAGTTTCCCGGATCACGCCTCGAACCCTTTTTAAAAATTGGTGTTACATTGGCGATCCTCCAATCCTCAGGTATTAGAGATGATTTTAATGATAGTTCACAGATTACTGATAGCAGGTCTGCAATCTCAAATTTCAGTTCTTTCAACACCCTTGGATGTATACCATCCGGCCCAGGTGATTTGCTACTCTTCAGTTTATCTAATAGTTGTAAGACATCTTCCCGATGTATCGATATTTCCTTCAATTCTTCCACACCTTTAAATACCACTTCAGTCGTGGGTAACATCCCTACATCTTCCTCAGTAAAGACCGAAGCAAAGAATTCATTCAGTCTCTCCGCTATTGCCTTGTCGCCTCTTAGTGCTCCTTTAACCCCTTTATCATCTAATGGACGAACTGACTCTCTCACGGGTTTTTTGCTACGAATGTACTTGAAAAGGTCTTTATTTCGCGTTTTTGCTTCCGCAGCAAGCTTCTTCTCAAATTCTCTCTTTGCCTGCCTTATCAATGCCTTGCATTTGACTTGCCAGTGCTTGTGCTGTTTCCAGGTTTCATCATTTGGCTCTTTTTTCCATTTCTTGAAAGATGCTTTTTTGGCAACAACAGCCTCTCTGACCTCAGCTTTAAACCATGCTGGCAATTTTTTGGACTTCCTTCCACTTTTCTTAAAGCGTGGAATACAGCTGGTCTGGGCTTCCAAGATAGTATTTTTCAACAACACCCAAGCTTGATGTACGTCTTTAACCTTTGCAACTGCTCCTTTTAGTTTTTTCTTAACTGTTTTCCTCATTCTATCATAGTCTCCCTTTCGAAAGTTAAAGGGTAGTACTGTGGATTTCCTTACTATCCCTCCTCCACTAATTAAATCAAAGGCGATCATGCTATGATCACTATTGCCAAGTGGCCCCAACACCCTTATCTCTTGCACTACATCTGGTGTTCCACTAAGGACTAGGTCTAATATTGCTTCCCCTCTGGTCGGTTCATGAACCAGCTGCTCCAAGAAGCAGTCATTTATTTCATCTAGGAACTTTATCTCCCTAGCATGTCCTGTTGTGACACTGACCCAGTCGATGCCGGGGTAATTGAAATCACCCATTATTATTACTGCACTGTAACTTTTGCTAGCTTCCTTGATTTCTTTGAGCATTTCATCATCCATTTGTTCATTCTGGCCAGGCGGACGATAGTACACCCCCACTGCCATCGCCTTCCCCATTTTACATGGAATTTCAATCCATAGAGATTCTACAGCAAATTTTGTTTCTTGCAAAACTTTAATCCTTTCTGACTCAATGCCCTCTCTAACATAGAGCGCAACCCCTCCACCAATTTGATCAGCTCTATCATTTCGATATAGTTTGTACCCAGGTATCACAGTGTCCCACTGGTTGTCCTCCTTCCACCATGTCTCTGATATTCCAATCATATCTAACCTCTCGTTTAGTGCTATATATTCTAACTCTCCCATCTTGTTTTGTAGACTTCTAGCATTTGCATACAAGCATTTTAGAGACTGTATTTTATTCATATTAATTTGGCTATTGGTAGACATGGGTAATTTGGGATCTTTAAGTTCTGTCTGCTCCATACTCGAGGGCATTTGGGCTACTTTACTCTTTTTTGGAACCTCTCTGCTTTTTGTAGTATCCTTCAAGGATACATTCTTCCGAACCATGCGCTCTTGGGCGACTGTCGGCTTTCCCCTATTATCTAGTTTAAAAGCTGCTCTATCTCCTTTTTAAAGGTTAATGCCAGCAGCCTGGTTCCATCCCGGTTAAGGTGAAGCCCATCCCTTCAGAAGAGCCCCTCCTTTCCCCAGAATGTTCCCCAGTTCCTAACAAATCCGAACCCCTCATCTCTGCACCATTGTCTCATCCACGCATTGAGACTCCGGAGCTCTGCCTGCCTATTGGGTCCTGCGCGTGGAACGGGAAGCATTTCGGAGAACGCTACCCTGGAAGTTCTGGATTTCAACTTCCTACCTAAAAGCCTAAATTTAGCTTCCAGAACCTCCCTACCACATTTTCCTATGTCATTGGTACCAACATGTACCAAGACAGCAGACTCCTCCCCAGCACTATCTAAGACCTTATCTAGGTGGCGTGTGAGGTCCGCTACCTTCGCACCAGGCAGGCATGTTACCAGGCGATCCTCACGTCCACCAGCCACCCAGCTATCTACATGCCTAATGATCGAATCACCAACTATAACTGCTGTCCTAACCCTTCCCGCATGGGCACTTGGCCCTGGAGAAACCTCCTCGGTGCGAGAGGGGTTTACATCACCTGGAGGACAGGTCCTAGTTACAGGATCACTTCCTGCCACACCAGGGTGATGCTCTCCTGTCACGTGACCTCTCTCCTCCATGGCAACAGGGATGCTGCCAGACTGGAGGTGGGACTTCAGGACTATATCCCTGTAGGTCTCGTCTATGTACCTCTCTGTCTGTCTTATGTTTTCCAAGTCTGCTACTCTAGCCTCTAGAGAACGGACTCGTTCCCTGAGAGCAGAGAGCTCCTTGCACCTAGTGCACACGTAAGACCTCTCACCAGCTGGGAGAAAATCATACATGTGACACTCAATGCAAAAGACTGGAAAGCCCACATCCCGCTGCTGGACTGCTGTCTGCATCTTAGTTTTAAGTTTGTGTTTAGATCTTTAAGTTCTATATGTACTAAAGGGTGCAATGGATATTTATACCACTAAAACTGTACCTAAGAAGTTTAATATACCTTGTTCACCTGAAGCTTAATTAATCTCAGGTCCTTGGTGTATGACTGATTTGGGTAATGAGCTTCACCTGAGAGCACCTCCTGTCTTTTAAGTTGTGCAAGTACCTATAAAGCTGTGATTTTCCCAGGGGAGGGTGGGTGTGGGGAGGGAGGGAGGGATATAACACTTATTAAAAAAGGGCTGCTACACAGTACCTTGTCCTGTGCTGCTGAGGAAAACTATATTCTGATTTGATTTAAATTATAGCTCTTTGCTGCTACTAGGCTCTAACCTATTATGAAATTTAAACTACAAGCTCTCTGCTGGATTCTAAATTTAACCAGAAAGCTCTCTTCTGTGTTTTAATTTGAAACTAAAAGTACTTTGCTGATGCTAGGCCCTGAGTGACTATGAAATTTAAACTACAGCTGTCTACTGGGTATGAAAGGTAACCAGAAAGTTCTCTTCTGTGTTTTTAAATTGAATCTTAAACTGTTGCTACTAGGCCCTGACTGATTTAACAAAAAAAATAGTGGGTTCACAGATTAATTAGCTTTAAAAGAAAAAAAATTCCTTTCAGAAAAATTCCCAGAAGTATATACTCACAATTTCAGATTTCTCTCCAGAAGTAACAGCCCCCCTTTCCAGTCCTTCAAGACTAAGGTAATGTCTAATGTCAGGGGAGAGGTATGGAACAGTAGAATAATGTCGTCAGCGTACATATAAAATGACACAGGGAATTTTTGAATTTCCAGAGATAGAGGAGCCAAAAAGATATTAAACAGAAGAGGAGAAAGAACTGAACCTTGGGGAACACCGCAAGTGAGAGGAAAAGCAGCTGAGGACTGATTACCAACGTGAACCAAAAAAGAGCGGGCTGTAAGGAAAGACAGAACCATTGCCAAACCATGCCTTATACTCCCACATCAGATAAACGAGAAAGCAAAGTACGGTGGTCAATCAAATCAAAAGCCGCAGATAAGTCGAGAGATACCAAAAGGGAAATATCACCACGGTCGTGTGCAACATGCAGGTCATTAAGGAGTGCTAAAAGGACTGTTTCCGTGCTATGTCCGTGACGAAAGCCAGCCTGGCGAGGGTGAAGGGTATTAGTGGATTCGGTGTGAGAATTAAGTTGATCAAAGACAAAGCGTTCAAGGAGCTTAGCTAAGAAAGGAAGGTTTGAGACAGGACGCCAGTGAGAAAGAACAGAAGGATCGAGAGAAGACTGTTTGAGAATAGGGCGAACAATAACTGATTTCCATGATGAGGGAAAATGACCGGTAGAAAGACTGGTGTTAATAATGGTGGTAATAGTAGGAATGAGCTCTAAAGAAGATTCGGACAGCCAAGAGGAAGGGATTGGGTCCAGTTTGCAGGTAGTTTTATTAGATTTTGCTAAAGTCTGTAGAACTTCGGCAGAAGTGACAGAGTGGAAGGAAGACCAGGAATGGGCTAAGGCAAGGTTAGACGGGGAGGAAGATAAGACAGGGCAGAGTGGGTATAGGGGTGGGGGGGGAGGGGTGTGAGAAAGACGAACGAAGATGGAGAATTTTATCAGAGAAAAATGTAGCAAGAGATTGAGGGTTAGGGGCCACGGGGCCAAATCATTTTGTCCGCCTTCCCCTAAACAGTTTCAAGTCTTTTTATATCCTTGTGAGATATGCGCTCCAAAATTGAACACAATACTTCAAGTGAGGCCTCATCAATGATTTGTACAGGGGCATTAACACCTCCTCCATTCTGCTGGTTATTCCTCTCTGTATGCAATCCATCATCCTTCTGGGTTTAGGCTACCACCTTGTCACATTGTTTTGCCACCTTGAGATCCTCAGACTATCACTCCGAGGTCCTTCTCCTGGTCCATGCACACCAACCCCTTGCCCCCTATTGCATACGATTCCTTTGGATTTCTGCATCCCAAGTACATTACTGCACTAAGTTGCATTAAATTTTAACTGCCAAGCATTAGGCCATTCTTCCAGCTTTTACAGATCTTTCCTCATGTTGTTCACTTCCTCAGAGGAGTCCACTCTGTTGCAAATTTTCATGTCATCTGAAAAGAAACAGACTTTTCCCTTCAATCCTTCAACAATATCACTCACAAATGCACTGAAGAGTACTGGTCCCAGGACAGATCTCTGGGGCACACCACTACTCACCTTCCTTTCTTCCAAGTGAGTTCTGTTTACCACCACCTTCTGTCATCTGTCAGTGAACCAATTTCTGATCCATTTCATGACTTTGGGACTCATCCCCATAATGCTCAGTTTATTGATAAGCCTCCTATAAGGAACAGTATCAAAGGCTTTGCTGAAATTTAGATATATCACATACATCACATCCCTTGATCTAGTTCTTTGGTCACCAGGTCAAAGAACTCAATCAAATTTGTTTGGCATGATCGTCTTTTGGCAAAACCATGTTGTCTTGGATCATGCAATGCATTGGTTTCTAGAAAGTCCACTATTCTTTCTTTCAGGAGCGCCTCCATTATTCTTCCCACCACTGGCCCATAGTTTGTCACCTCTTCCCTATTACCCTTCTCTAGTCCTGCAGAATCTCTTCCATCTCCAAGGATCTATTAAAAACATCTTTAAAGGCACTGACAGAACATCTCAGAGTTCTTTCAGTATCCTGGGATGTATCCCATCAAGTCCCATGGCCTTGTCCACTTTGTTTTTCAAGCAGTTCAAAAACATCTCCTGTGAATGGTGTGGTATCTACTCCATTTCCATTTGTATATTGTTAATCATATGTGGTCCTTCTCCAGGATTTTCTTTAATAAATATATTAGTATTTGTTTAGCATGTTCACTTTTTCAATATCACTTTCCCCGAATCTGTCCTCAGCACTTTTTAGTCTTGCAATTCCACCTCTAATCGTCCTGTTTTCCCAATGATACCTGAAAAACCTTTTGTCTCCATGCTTCACATCTTTAGTCATCTTTTCTTCCACCTTTGCTTTTGCTATCTTTATTTCCCTTTGTCTCTTTTAGCTTTATCCTGTATTCTTTTCTGTGTTCCTCTGTGATCTCATGAATTTTGTGAAATCTTTGGGTTTTGCCTTTATTTATGCAGACACTTCTTTGAAGAACCATATAGGTTTCCTTTTACCTCTTGTTTTTATTTACTTTCTTTGCATATATATATGCTGCCCCTTTTATTGCCTCCGTTAGTTTAGCCCACTGCAATTCCACTTCCCTTTTCTCCACACACCCTGCCAACTTCTCCTTCAAGTACTTCCCCATTTTACTGAAGTCAGTATTTTGGACGTATAGGAATCTGAGTTTGCTGTGATTGGATTCTGTCTTGGCTTTTACCTCAAGCCACAGAGTGTGGTGATCATGGCTGCTCACCCACCCAGACATTCAACATGCTATCTCTATTGGCGACTACAAGATCCATAGTCGAACTTTCCCTGGTTGGTTCCATCACCATTTGCCCGAGCAGTACTTCTTGGAAGGCATCCACAATCTTTTAACTTCTTTCCAGATTTGCAATCCACATCTCATAGATTAAAATCACCCAGCATGATCACTTCTCTCTTCATGACTACCTTTGCAGTATCAATAATCCAGTCTCTATCCTCACCCGATGCAGCATTATCATATTTGAGAGTCTCATGTTTTTACATTTTTCTTTCCTAGGTTCATTCCTTGAGCAGCCTTATACTTGTTTGTCAAGCCTTTTGCTGTATATCCATTCTGGTAATGTGGCTCTGTTCACAGGTTATCATCTTCTCCATACATGTAGAGTGCTCATTATTGATCATATGTTATATATCATGTATCACTTTTTATTTTTAACCGTCACACATGAAATTAATGTTATATTGTTATTGCATTCACCTTGTGTTGTATTATCTGTGGTTAACATTAGTACATCTATGCACATATTTATTGTCTTAATGTAGTGTGTGTGTGTATATATATAGTGGCAAAGTCAACCATTTTGAGCATGGGGGAGGTGAACAGCATAAGGAATTCACTTTAATCAAAGGGCTTCTGTTAGGTGTGCAGGGTCAAAAGGCCAGAGCCACAGTTCAAAGGCAGAAAAACCCCAGCTGGAACAAGTTCCAGGAAATGCTTGACAATGTAAGAGGGATAGATTGCAAGCATGAGGACAAAATCCCTCACTCTAGCAACTGCACTGATTATTCTGATGTCAGAAGGCAGGGGGATACAAACACCTGGGACAGAAAGAGGTGGGGATGGATCCCAGTGAGTATAAACCTTGGTTAAATTATGGAGAAGGAGAAGGAGCTGGAAGAGGAGTGATTGGAGAAGGAGCAGAGGAAGCAGCAGAGGACAGTCTTCAGAGCAGCAAGGACGATGGAATGCTGGAGAAGCCAGAGCAGGTGCTAACTTCCGGAGACAGGCTGAGCTACCCATTGCTGAGAGAGGTGATTTCCCTGATTCACGTTTGCAACAAAGGTGGGAGCCAGGAAGGAGAGAAGTTTTCAGGCCACCAGAGAGGTTGTCAGCAGGGCACTCTGATCAACTGGGTGAGTCAGAACCTATGCAATTGGGAGAAGCAATGTCAGAGCTAGGGGCAGAAGAAGATATGTTGATGGATTGTTCTTTATGCCAAGCTCTAGACTAGAAGGGTTGAAAAGAGCCAGCCTGGAAAGAACTGTTCCTCTTGCTGAAGTAACCTCAGAGCTAAACAGTGAGAGAGTAAATTCCTGTGTGTTTTGAAAGGAGGAATTTACTGCAGCATAAGCTAGTTGAAGTAAGGCTGTGATTCATGCTTCTGTGTCAGCTGTGTTGAAACTCTACAACGGAGAGAAAGTTAATTGGCTGCTAGAAGTGTTTGTGCTTTGCTCCTGTCTTATATGAAAAAGCCTGCTATAAGAGTCTTGAGGACACTGTGAATGCTTATTTCATAACCTAAGTTTGGTTCTTCACCTGGAAGTGCAGCCTAGAGAAAATTATGGCTGAGTGAAGATAAATTTGCCATAGAAGAAGTAAAGTTTGTTTTTATATTGCTCTTACTGATAAAGGACAATAAGAAAAGTGGCATCTTGTTATATGTGAAAAGGCTAAGCTTCTGCAGTGAAGAGGACTTTAAAAGCCAATGTTGAATTCTGTTTGCTTTGCCACCAACTTGCTGAACCTTAAGCAAAAATCCTATAATTTGAAATTCTGTAAATGGTACCAGGAACCTGATCTGCTCTATTGTGTTCAAAATAATTATTTTTCTGTCATAAGCCTTACCCTTGGTTTAACACGACTACAATCCTTCTACTTAAAGCATAAATATAACAGCTGATAGAAGAAGGTTCTCAACCACCATGCCCTCAACAACTAGAAGACTAGTGGTTTTGGCGTTGTGCTTGTGACAATATATATATATATATATATAATTTTTTTTAAAATATGGTGTACATATTTCTAGATGTATCTTTATATCTTTATGGTTCAGTTATGTTGTAAAAAAAGCTAATTTTCTTTATTTCTTTGTTTTTTAGACCCTTGATATAGGCAAGTTTGCCAAAATGCAGCCAAGTCGAGTCTTTTAATAAATATAACCCATTTATATCTTCTCAGTTGTGGCTTGGCCTACCTCCATTCTCTTGGTTTGTCTTTTGGAGGTCCCTTCTCCCTTGATTGACTTTGGAAAACTTTATCTCATTCCTTAAGAACAGTGTCTCCCTATAAGAAACTCTCTACAGGTCTGAAGACCTATCTTTTCTCCTTGGTAATCGATATCAAGCTCCAGTCCTTCGGCCTTTGGGATGCTTGATTATTCATTCCGTTTCCATCCTATTCTAATCCTTTCTATTCCATTTTCCTCTTTCCTCTATATATTTGGTGCTTCCTTGATTTTTTGACAATGTGTAGGTGTTGTGCCAATTACAAACTGGCTTGTATAGGATGTATGTATAAAGCAAATGAAAAAAATATTTTAGTTAAATCTACTATATTCTACTTAAAATTAATTTCAACAGTAATATATGTAGATTATTCATTGATCAACAGATATTGAAATTAAATTATAATTTAAGGATTATTTTACTATGAGATGCACTTACATAATTTATGTAAGGAAACCGAGATCATAATCCACGCTATTTACAAAAGAATAGGAGGCAACAGGAAATAACCAGTAGACCTCAAGGAACTACCCCTTAAGTCAAACATACACACAAAAAAACAAAACAAAAGAAAAACGGGGGGGAGCATTACACATCAGCGACATGAGGTGCCATATTAACCACCAGCTCTTCCCTTGCAGCTAGAAACTCCAAGAGCTGTCCTGGTTAAAAAAACAAATAAGTTTTATCCAAATAGGAAATTATACAATGATAAGGAAATCTCAAAACAAATGTACCCCCAAGGGAAAGGACCCTAGGCCAAAGGCACAGGAATTCCTTTCTCTTCTGCTGGGTAACACGTGATAAATCGGGAAAAATACGAACTAACAAACCTAAAAACTGCTCATTGAAATTCCTAAAATACAACCTAAGAATTCTAGATTTATCAGATTCCAGGGCAAGAGTTACAAGTAAGGTAGTTCGCTCCGTAATTACCTCGAGGAAGATCTCCAGGAACCCAGTCGGGTCTCCAAAGGACCGAACAGAATCCCTGGTGTCTACCCGCCCCCCCCCCCCCCCGAGACCTAGAGCCAAAAAAGACAGATACTGAGCGTGAACAAGAGGAGGCAAATCTCCAGAGGGCAAATTAAGTACCTCCTGGAAATATTTGCGCATCATCTCAAGAGCAGATAGAACAGGGAACTTAGGAAAATTAAGCAAGTGTAAATTATTTCTGCAGACTTGATTGTCCAATTATTCTGTCCTCCTCACAAGCATAATCCTATATTTAATATGGACTACACTTGAAGCTGTGATAAGTACAGTCTTTGCTGCTTGCTCCTCCTGCTCCCGAGAAACCTCAACACTTGACTTCACTAATGAAAATTCCATATTCACTGTCCCAACAAATCATTGTGGAAAGGACATCCCATAGTGCTTCTAAAGTTATTTTACCAGGTTTCACCAACACACCAAATGCTGGAATATGCACCGTACCACCACCTGTAACTGCCAAATCTCCAGAAGCGGGGACTGTTGATCCAGGAGAAGCTCCAACGCTGCTCGGATGCCACAAGCAGAGGAAACAGCATGCTGTACTGTTGCAGAGCCCTCTTCACCCCCCCCCCCCCCCGGTGTCCTCGTCAATAAGGCTGGAGGAAGCACTCTGTTGGCAACCACATCACTTCTAGGCCGTGGCAGGGGGGCCCACAGCTCTGGTAAAAGCTATACCTCTGAAGCGCCCAGGACCACCGAGTGTTCATCCGGTCGTCTTGCCAAAGATGCCGCTCCCAGCTCTGAAGCAGTAAAGCCACACTGAGTCAAGGCCAGCTGTCCAGGTACCCGATCTCCTGCCAAGCCCAAAGGTAGGCTGGCTTGCTTTCCCTTACGATGCCCCATGAGCCTAACGAAATACTCGTGGAAACCGTTCCTCTCAGATTAGCTCCCTGCCGCCATCTTGCCTCCTGCTCGTCCAAATGTACTATTTTCTAACTTCATTGCAAGTCTTTATACACCCCAATACACACATCTTCACCTCCTGAATACACACACACACATCTACATCCCCCCAACCTCTGAATCCCACCTTTGCCTTTCTCTGTGGAAATAGGTATGCATATCATATCATACGTACCTCATATACAACGTCAGTCTGTATGCCCATCTAGCTCACATGCCCTGCTGCCCTGTTGAGACATACTTTAGCATACTTCGGCATGTCTGTGTAGGAGACTTTGTTGAAACTGTTATGGCAAAGGAGAAATACACCATTTTGTCAAACTATAATGTGCACCGTTCAGCTTGTTTATATACAGTGACCAGAACTGCACGTAATACTCAAGGAGCAGTCACACCATAGAGTGATACACAGGCATTATGATATCCTTTGCTTTATTTGCCATTCGTTTCTAGAATCCCTAGCTTTCTTAGCAGCTGCAGCTGCAGCTGCATACTGACAGATTTCAACATGGGGATATATTTACTAAACTGCGGTAACATAGCAGCGGCTATGTTAAGGCGCGTTATGTAACGTTAAGGCGCCTTAACGTTACATAAGGTGCCTTAACGTTCCCGGCCATGGTAAGTCCAGAAAAGGGTGGAGAGAGGGCAGAGAGAAGGGGTCAATGGGCGGGGAGTGGGTGGGGAGAGGCCCCTTCCACACTAACGCAGAGAAAGTAAGGGCTGAATCCTAATGCAACTGAAAAGCTGGCGTTAGCACACATTTGCAAGAGAGAGAAACCATTTCAGTGTCAGCAATGTACAGCATAGGCAGGGAGCCCAAGAAAGGTGATAGTAGTGCTCCATTTGCAGCAACAGCATAGTGCCCTGGTATGAAAGGCCACTATGGTAATGGCGCAAATGGGGCATCGGGGCTGCAGGCGGGACATACAGTGGGGGCTACTGGGGCACAGTGTGAACTAGGCGGTTGCCGAGGTGGCACATAGGAACGCAGAAAATGGAAACCAGCAAGACAGCAACTGACCAGGGTCAGATATGCCCATGAGCCTGTGGCCCACAGTGTCCCATCCAGGAGATACTACCCAGCAGGCACCCCAAGGGGCGCATAACATTGACAGGCAGTGCCGGGGGAAGCGTGGACATCTATGTAGGCACCCCTACCCCAGAACCCAAACCTTAGGCAGCCACCTACCTGCCCCCAGGATGGCCTGGGATGGTGCACCACCGGCACTGACAGCATATGGTCATGGCGGCATGGCAGAGGGGGTGGGTGATTGTGCTGGAGGGAGCAGTGGCACCCGCCTGCAGTGGACCTAGGTCATGCCCTGTACCAGTATGTGGTGTGCAGTGCAACAGAAGAGTTCTGGCCGAGGAACATAAGGGTAGCCCCAGGGACCACTATGGTGCTGTGGCAACAGTGTGGTAAAGTACACTCAGCCAGCATGTCCAAGAGCAGAGGGTCAGAGGTTCAGGTCCCATCTATGGATCCTGCAGAGCATTTCCCCATAGTTTTAGCCCACACTGAAGCCACAAAAACAGCAAGGGCAAACCCCAATGCAGTGGTGCACAGGGGTACAGACACCCACTCACAAGGGCTCCACTATCCACAGCTTCATGGAGTTTCAGGCTGTTGGCCCCAGCACAGAGCTTCAGTTATCACCAGAGCACTACTACTACCCCCTGCACAGATTAGCAATGCCGGTACTGTGATCAGGACCAGTGCAGTGGGTAGGGTTGTCAACCACCTCCATCTCTGCACAATGCTGAGATAGGTGTGGGAGTGTGCGCATGTCTCTCCATTGTTTTGTGTCTGCCAACACCTCACTGAGCCCACGTTGCTCACATTGCTTCCAGCGTTAGCCTGCAAATGTGCATAATGAGGAGCAAAGTATTGTGGGTATGGCCCAGACAGGGCGGATTGGCCAGGATGCATCTGCACAGGGTGGAGGCAATGGCTGGGACACTGTAGTACTTGACCACCACCTGCATGGAGAGGGTGGCCACAGCATGTCACACTGTGGGGGTCACTCTCACTCTGACTGAGCAGTGACCATGGCATGTCTATGTTCCCACATAGTGCCATACATTATTTGTTTCCAGTGATACCTGTGTGTTCCTGGTTCTGGAGCCCAATCATGGAGATACCTGCTTGATGTCTGTGCTGTGCATCCCACCTCTGGGTGCACAGGGTTCCCCTGTGAGCGTGCACTATGGACTGGTTAGTGGGCTGTCTGCAGTTCGCCTGTGTATGGTGGGAACACCTTGTAGGATGCTGCAGGTGCAGTCTGACTGTGCTGTCTGTTGATGAATGGAAGACCGTGGCATGGGGCAGTTGAGCCTTCCCCTGCCTAACCCAAGCATCACTGCTGGTCTGCAATGGTCACAGGTATGACACTGGCCCAGCAGCCCTGGAGGGCTGTCATCTGCCAGCAGGACTGTGGTTGCTGGTACTGCAGCCATTCTGTAGGGTGCAGGCACCTGTCCCACCACACCCTCATCTATAAAAGGGGTGATTGAGGCCCCTTGGGGGTATATAGCACATACCACTTAGACCCATAGTAGCAGTGCTGCATCACCCTCTTACGAGTCTAGACACCCCACTGCCCTGATAACAGGTACCCATGGCAGCCAGACCATAACACCGGGTACACACTAATCTAGGTGGTGTCTGGTCCCACAGGGCCACATGTGACTGCAGAACACAGCTGGAACAGATGTACCTTCAGTTGCACTGCTGGGAACACCTGTCACACATGGGCAGTGCTGGGGATGACTGCAGAATACAGCTGGAACAGATGTACCTTCAGTTGCACTGCTGGGAACACCTGTCACACACTGGCAGTGCTGGGGATGTGCAGCAGGACCTATCTCTACACCACATGTACTGTGGACCTAGTGCTGGGCACCCATCCTATTCCTCAGGGTGAACACGGAGCCTGCACAATGGCATGGTCTGTAGCTACTCTGTGCCAGTATCACGCACTGTCAGTCCGTCTTACCCCACTGCAGTACCGGAGAAGTGCATACCCTATTTGGTGGTCAGCTGTCGGCTGCTGTTCTGCATGTGCAATGCATCATGGGTGCTGGTGGGGTTACCTTATCTTGGCACACAGAGCAGATGGTTTGTGCAGTGACCTGCAATCCTTCTGTACCCAGCGATTGCTGTGCAACAGGCCATAGAGGTATAGCCTACTGGTTAGTACACTGACATTCTAGGTGGAGGTCATGGGTTCAATTCCTCATTGTTTCCTCCTGTCCAAGGCAGATATTTTGCTTGCCTGTGACAGTCATATCTTTGCAGATCCATGCTGGCAGCCCATAGTACCCTCACCACAGTTGCCAGCAATCCTTATAAGGCACGTTACAAGGTACCTTATTGGGCACATTACAAGGCACCTTATTGGGCACAGTACAAGGCATGTTATAAGGCACGTTACAAGGCACGTTGCAAGGCACCTTATTGGGCACAGTACAAGGCACGTTATAAGGCACGTTACAAGGCTCCTTGTTAGGCACAGTACAAGGCATGTTATAAGGCACGTTACAAGGCACCTTATTGGGCACAGTACAAGGTGCCTAATAAGGTGCCTTGTAATGTGCCTTATAAAACGCGTGTTACCTGACATGCTTGCCATAATGATGCCCCGCCAACGCCTTTATATGCACTTCTGTACCTTTACCGCAGAACCCAATGCAAATGACATTACCGCAATTTAGTAAACATGCCCCATAGTGTCCACAATGATGCCAGGTGGCAACTCTTAATGGGGAACCTTGCATCGTGACGCTATAGTTCGTATTGCTCTTTTCTAAGTGCACAACTTTGCACTTGCCCACATTCAATTTCATCTGCCATTTGGATGCCCAGTCTTCCAGTTTCCCAAGATCCTCTTGCAAGTTTTCATAATCTTTTTGTGATTTAACAACTTGGAATAATTTTGCGTCATCTGCAAATTGTTTCTATTTCCAGATCATTTATAAATATGTTGCAAAGTATTACCGGTATGTTTAAAATAAATAGGAGAAAATATACATTGAGAGAAAAAGTATTTAAGAACTCATTGGCAAAGGATGTGGTAACAGCAGGTAGTGTAGCTAGGTTTAAAAAGGGTTTGGACAAATTCATGGACAAAAGAGACCATAAACATTAAGGTAGACAGAGAGAAAACTATTGCTTATTCCTGGGGATAAATAACATAGAGCTGGCTACTGCTGGGATATGCCAAGTACTTGTGACCTAGATTGACCACTGTTGGAAACAAGATTCTGGGTTTGATGGACCTTTGTTCTGACCTACTAGGACAGTTCTAATTTAACTGAGCCCTCAGCACACCTACAGCTTGCACAGTCATAACTGGATAAATTCTATTTGGACAGTGTTGGTTTGGCAAAGTCTAAGTGGCGAGTGGTAGCAAATTCATAAGAAATACCATACTGGGTCAGACCAAGGTCCATCAAACCCAGTATCCTGTTTCCAAGAGTGGCCAATCCAGGTCACAGGTACTGGCAGGCTCCTAAAAGGCACACAGGTTCCACAAAGCTTGCCTTGGAGTAAGCAGTGGATTTCCCAGGTCCTCTTTATTAATGATTTATGGACCTTTCCTCTAGGAACTTGTCCAAACCTTTTTTAAAACCAGCTACACTAACAATTTTTACTACATCTTCCGGTAACGAATTCCAGAGTTTGATTACACATTAAGCTAAAACCTATTTTCTCTTAGTAGTCTTAAATGGTTTACATTGTAGCTTCATTGCATGTCCTCTAGTCTTTCTATTTTTTGATGGCGTAAACAACCAATCTACATTAACCAATTCCACTCCATTCATTAAGTTTATAGACCTCTATCATATCTCCTCTCAGCCGTCTATTTTCTAAGTTGAAGAGCCCTACTTTTTAAGCCTTTCCTCATAGGGGTATCCTTCCATCCCCTTTACCATTTTGCTGGCTCTTCTCTGTATGTTTTCTAATTCTGCTATATCCTTTTTAAAATGCAGTGAACAGAATTGCACACAATATTGCTGGCAACTTTGAAAACTACTTGGGCACATTTTTGTTTTAGTATCAATATCAAAAATATATACTGAAGCATATAGCATAGTTCAGCACAAGGTGGGGGGGGGTTGTTTGTTTGTTTTTAGGAGATACTTGGTGGTATGGAGTTCAAGCACCTTTTTCGTTGCCTGATAAATTTAACCCATAATCCTTATGTATTAATGAAAGAGTCCGGCATACAAGAGTACCAGCACCTTTTTTTGCTTGGAATAATATACTGGTTCAGTATATAGCATGCATATGATAAATATAGAAAGCTGTGCACGGTAATGTTCTAGATTTGCATCTCTTGAGTGCACTAATACTAAACTTTCATTTCTCCATCATCTAAATCATTTCTCACCTGGCAGCAGAGCTATACAGATAAAGTTTTGGTCTCTCCGTGCTTATTCGTTTGCACGGCAGTTTTCTGACGCCTCCTGATTATTTTTTTTACCATTACAAAGACTGGTTCTCTTTCTTAAGAACTAATGGAAACAACTGCAAGGTATAAAGACTTTTCAGCGTAGTATTTTATATGATGCATGCACCCCTGCCTCAAAATGAGATGGCCAACATGTTACAAGATAGCTCTCTATAAAAGTTCTGAATAACGACAACCGTGTGAAAAGGGATGTCTATGAATCATTACAGATAAGCTTCCAGTGAAATGTATTGAAAGTAAGATAACAAATTTATTTCCCACTCGAGGAGCTAGATATTGGTAGCATTTCAGATTTGTCAAAATTGATTTTAAATCCTGAGAAGGAACTGAATTTAATTACTCATTACGTGATCGATAGGAGTACAACTGGTGAGTTACAACCAAGCAGAAAAAGATTATCTGCAGGAAGTGCTAATTAATACATACAAGCATATAGCCCACTGTTTTCAAACTCTTAACTCACTAAGTATTTTATTCTTATGGGCATGGGAGTATGTGCTAAGCATTAGTAAAAGGAGCCCTAAGTTTGACAGTGAAAGGTATACTATACTGCGAGTTTAGTGTCTAAAGTTATTTCCATGGGGAAACTTTGTTTTCCTCGCCAGACATAAAGGTAAGCATGTTTGTGTCTACATGCTCAGTGACCGTGTTCTTCCGGGAAGAGGGGGGGGGGGGGCGGGCGGGAGATTGGCATACTTTTCAAAATGTACTTAGATGCACATAAATTGACCTAGAAACGTATACGTACTTAAGAGGAGATCTAAATATACTGTATGTTCGTAATTTCCCTGGGTAATTTTCAGAACAGAGGTATGAAAATACTTTTTATGTTGAGAATTTGAAAAGAATGTGCATAATAATTGCTTTCTAGGAAGTAAAGCATGTATATGTTACAAGTGGAAAATGGTTCTCAAACTGGTGGAGGTATACACAGTAGGGTAGCATTAAAATGCATGCATGTACCTTATAAAATACATATGCACATGAATAAGGTATATGCACATATTTATATACTTACCTTAGAGTGTATGAATTTGTGTGAGAGCATTGTGTCTGTATAAAATACATTCCTACAAAGGTAACTATTTTGACCTTATTGAATATTCCTAAGAATCCAATAAATCAAAAAAAAAAAAAAACTATCGGAATCACTTAAACACCCGTATATCAAAAAGATTCCAACATGCATTTAACCCCTAAAGAAAACTATTTTTGTTGGAGCTGGTCGTCAAAGTGAATAGTGGACACCCTATGCACCACTGCGACTTCTCCTTTTTATTATTAAATTTATAAAACCTCACACTTAACTGTTGCTGATTTTTCAAAACAAGCAAGGAAAGCTTGAATGGAAACCGCCAGAAAAACCAAGAAAGACGACGTGCCACACGTTTCGGGTTTGTATCAAAAATCCTTCAACCCTGCTTCAGGTCCATCTTATACTGACTAATTCAGAACTTCTTCTTAGTGAAAACAACAGGGGCAGGTTCTTTTCTTATCCACTTCGGCGTCTGACGTCACTTATGTCAGGTGACAGCTAGCTTTCAATTTAATTCAATGCAAAAACCATTGTGTCCGATAGGGATAGACCTTATTGAATAGTCATAGAGTAGACATGTGTATACACTCCCTGTGCTTTAGAGAATGTTTATGAACTCCAAAGCATCTAGGGCAGGAAGATGCCTATTTTTAGCTTATTTCATAAAGCCACATAGGTGCCTAGATGTCTTTATAAAATGCTAGCAGACGTCCTGCAGACACGGCGCCTACATTGAAGGGGTACACCTTCTCTCAAGTCAGTGTAAAGGTTAGTGAGTACCTTGGACGTAGACTGTCATATTTCATAAAATATACCTGTAAATTGTGACTGTCCACGCTCTACTGAAACTCCTCCTCTAAGCAGCCTACTCTACATGCTGGTCGACACCACTCATACTTTTAGGTATGACCAAAGGTTAGGACAACCCTAAAAGTACAAGCTGTGTCCATCAGCGTATATTTAGGGGGCAATTTTATAAAGGGAGGCATGCAAAGATGCACACCCTTTACACATGCAAGTCACTGTTTTCAAAGACCTACGTACATGAATACGCATAGTTTAGCAATTTGTTATTCTGTAAGCACTGCATAAGAGTGACCACACATTTTTTCCAGTTTGGGTGGACACGGGTGGGGTTTGGGCAGAGCACAGAATTTACACAGGTAAGTTGCAAGGTAATATAAAACTTACTAGCATTCCTGCAGGCACAAATGTAAACATACACATCAAACTGTGGCAGGTGCAGGCCTGTGATCCACGGTGTCTGACATAAGCAGGCAGGCCTAACTAGCTTGACCTGTAAATGAAGCCTGTGGAGAGGCACATAGGAATTGCACATCCCCCAATATGCTGCTATTGTAGGATAGAACTCTGTAAGAGAACTAAACTAACTTAGGTAAGCAGAACTCAGAGATGGAAAAATACAGAAAAATGTGTTTAAAAGTTACTGATAAGAAAAAGTACATCTGCAAGGAATATAATTGGGAGTGCTGACAGATGAGTTGCAGAGCCCTGCTCCCCTGCATGCACAAATTGGCTATATGGCCTTGAGAGTGTGAAAGTAACAAGTTGATGAACTGACCATTGTAATTGGGACTAGAGGGGGGGTATGCAGGTGCCATGCCCACTAAAGGAACATAATTGGATAAACTTATCAGTACCGGGACCAATGGAAGGGGTACGGGAGGTACGAGAGAGTACCGGGACCAATGAAATGTTTTTCTATACCTAGAATGGAACAGAAGTCTATAAAAGTTGTTGTAATGCTCGAAAACTTTGCTCAGCCATTTTGAAATTGACTTGCTTGAGACTTGTGCACAAATAAATGATTTGGACCTTCTGAACAGACTCCTGGTATCATTGGTTTGTCTGCGCTTTGCTGCTACAAAACTAATCAAGAGCAAACATTTATGCTCCTATTCCATAAAGTGCACATGTAATTTACTTTAGAAAATAGGCCTCAAATACGCACATAACTCTACATGAATTAACAAAATTACCCTCCACATGTACTTACAGTAACACTATCTATCTAGCCACACCAGAATAAGCTGAACCAAAGAAAATGCGGAATCACAATCGCGACCAGGCCTGTACGTGCAGGCCAGGACCCCGATTCAGTCTGGCCTGCACATACAGGCCTTGCTCAAATAGCCCAGTCAGGGCTTTTCAATGGAGCCGCAGAGCCATGGTGTCCGGTTATCATGACACCGCTGCTCCATTGAAAAGCTGTGATCACTGACTGCTGGCTCAGAAACTGCATCCCCACAGCCCGATCCCCGATCTGGCCTTTCAAGGCCAGGGTCGGGCCACAGGGAATGGCCTCTGCCCCCTCCTGCCCCTTCTAAGCCCTGGGCTCGCCATCCCCCACCGACTAGGGGAACTTATTCCACTTCCAAGGTGGAATAAGTTCCCTGTTCAAGCCGCCGGCCATGGACATACAGGGCCAACATTGGAATCAGCCTTGTACATCCAGAGCCGACAACCGCCCATTGCCCGCCCTAACGCCTCCCCTGATCTGCCCCTTTCCTGCCCCGTCTAACTTCCCCGTACAACCAGCGGGGAAGTCAGTTGGGGTGGGGAAGGGGCTTGAATAATGGGTATGGACATCCATCCCCGCTATTCGTGTCTCGAAATGACCCCTAAAGGAAGTAAGTTTACAAGGTGCCAGCTGAAGTTAAGCACCATTGATACCCTTAAATCCCCTATTTTCACCAACTTACACATATATTTATTTATTTTTTATTTATTTGTGTGATTTTTATACCGCCATATCAGATAAATCGGTTTACATAGAACAGAAACAACAATGTTACATTGAACAATGTGAAGGTTACATATGAATCACAGGCTACAAACATTTGTACATGATTACTATAACAATTAACTCTTTACAGCATGTGTGATCATCGGGGGTATTATACATTCATTTTTTATATGCTTAATAAAATATATGTTTATATAAATTGACATGTATGTATGTAATTAGCCAGTCACTATTCTGCAAGTGGGTGTAGCAGGCCAATGGTACACTTTCACTGTGGGTATTCACATGGACAGCACAAATTTATGTGCGTAAATTATAAAATACTATAAATTTACATGTGTTCTTGAGAAATCTAGGTGTGGACATTTTACACCAGTCCTATGGTTGGTATAAGTGACCGTGCCTATATTTGTCACACAAAATCCACCATTTACTCTCCTGTTTTACAAATTAGTGTATGTATGTATTTGACTTTATGAAATAAACAAAATCGGTGTACGTAAAACCACACATTAACCAAGGCATCTCTTATAAAATTATCCTATATGAGCAGGTAAAATCAGAAAAGAAATTTGAGTGATATAATTGCAACAATAGACAGCAAAGCTTCCCTGCTCATCAGAGCTTACAATCTTTTACATGTGTCTCGCAGCGCTGTATACGTGTTGTAGTGCTATGCAAATGTTCAGTGCTAGCAGTATTTCTGTACAAGCAATTTGGTGCAATGGGTTAAAGGACAGAGCTGCAAAGATGTGCAGAAGTTCTGTAATAAATGAAAATGGTGTAAAGTGCCATTATTATAAAATGCTTTACAAACCCTATCCATTGCTTAACCTTTTTATCCTTAGCAATGCTCCTAGGGCACTTCCTACTTTCTATGCTAATTTCTCAGTTACTAGCTGTCCACAAACAGTCCTGCACATTTCATGGAGTTCGTAGCTCCATTAACTTTACTGAAATCATTTCTGATTTTCCAGAACTACCTCTATCAAAGGCTAGAAGTTAGAAGGATTAAATGGCCATTATTTATGGTGTAGAGAACTACTTCGGTAAAGCCATCTCAATACCAAAACTACTAAGAAATTCTATACCCCGCTGGTAGTAAATTCCTTTTCCATTGTAGTTGGCAGTTGCAAAACATGGCATTCTAAGCAGCCTTGAAGTGATTGAATTCCTGTTAGGAATGTCTTAGAAATCCAGTACGAACTACTCCAAAACTCAGCGAGAATTTATCTGACAGACTTCAACTTTCTGGAATACAGTGTTAATCATGGTGTGCTCTTGCATGCGGTCATTTTGCAACAGACAGAAAAAGCCAATGACGACCTTCATCATGGCCTAAAACCATCTGTCTAAAATGGAATTTCGCTAGTCCTTGGAACGTGCAGGAACAATGCATTTCCCTTGCAGATCACAGCTGTGTTGTGCATGTGCTGTGTTGGTACTCTCTGCGAACCAGTCAGCTGTTTGCACTCATTAGACAGATGAGCTGTCTCCGTTTTATTTATAATTTAGAACAAGTAGCAGCTGGTCCTACTGTGCTCACCTGTAAAGACATTATAAGCATATGGTGACGTGAACCAGGAAGTTTATTTCTTGGACTGTAACACTGCAGACATAGGAACAGCCTACTGAGAATAGTAGAGTTTAGCAGTCTGACAGACTCATTTCACTAAATTCATTGGAACTAAGGAGATCTTCCTACTACCCATTGGTAATAAATGTGAAATTAGAGGGTTGCTGGACTGCAAGACTAACAGTCAGAGGCCTATTTACTAAGTTTTGTTGGGTGTTTAATGTGACTTTTTAAAAGTTAACTGTTAGTGTGCACTATCACATAAGACAGCACATTTTAGAAAGTATGTGGAGATCGAAATTCAGACATCACATTTATGACATACACAATTTCCAGAAGTATTTTAGAAAGGGCTCTGCTAATCTTGAAACCTTTTCCAAAATACTGAAGATTTAGCTTTAGGAATGCAAGTTTTTTGCCGATATGTGAAGATGGAGAGCCATTTTGCAAATCTTCACGTGGGAAAAAGGAACAAGTAACTATGACCAATATACATGTATAAGCTTCACATGTATACATGACATTGTGGTATCTGATACTTACATGTGTATGGTGGCTATTCTACAAGCCCACATATAAAAATGCCACAAAAACAGATGTTGCTGTCTCTAAATTCACTTTTGAGGGGAAAATAAACAAAGCCAGGATTTAGGAGGATAACCCCCTAAAATCCTCCAAAGGGCTGGAAAAACTGAGCCCTTTTGTAAAACCTAAAGCATACCCAATATGGACAATTGCAATCCTACACATATATTCCATATATGGAAAGAGGAAGACACTTGTAAGAACATAAAATATGTTATACTGGGTCAGGCCAAGGATCCAAAGTCCAGTATCCTGTTCCTAATAGCAGCCAATCCAGGCCACGAGTACCTGTCAAGGTTCCCAAAAGGTATACAGATCCCATGCCACTTATTCCAGGGGTAAGCAGTGGATTTTCCTGATCTTCTTTAATAATGGTTTATGGACTTTTTCTACAGGAACTTGCCCAAACCTCTTTTAAACCTAGCTATTCTAACAGCTTTTACTACATCCTCTGGCAACAAATTTCAGAGTTTGATTATGCTTTGAATGAAAAAATAATTTTCTCTGATTAATCCGAAATGTGCTACATTGTAGCTGCATTGCATGTCTCCTTGTCTCTTTACTTTTTGAAGGAGTGAGAAAACGATCTAAGTTTACATGTTCCACTCCATTCATTATTTTATAGACCTCTATCATATCTCCCCTCAGCTGTCTTTTTTACCATTTGATGAGCTCTAGCCTTTTTAACCTTTCCTGGTAAGAATATCCTTCCATCCCTTGCATCATTGTTGTTGCTCTTCTCTGTACCTTTTCTAATTGTGCTATGTCCTTTTGATACAGCGACCAGAATTGCACACAATATTCAAGGAGCAGTCACAACATGGCGTGATACAGAGGCATTATAATATCTTTAGTTGTATTCTCCATTCCTTTCCTTATGATTCCTAGCATTCTATTTGCTTTCTTGGCTGCTCTTGCGCACTGAGCAAAGGGTTTCAACGTACTTTCCACAATGATGCCCAGATCCTTTTCCTGGCTGGCAATTTCTAATGTGGAACTTTGCATCATGTAACTGTAGGATGGTTTCTGCCTCCCTAAGTGCATAACTTTGTACTTGTCCACATTAAACTTCATCTGCCATTTGGATGCCCAGTCTCCCAGTTTCTCAAGGTCCTTTTGCAATTTTTCACAATCCTCTTGTGTTTTAACATGTACATTTTTGATCTAACCAGGCCATTCCCTAACCAAGCCCTCGACACATCTCTTGTAATTTCTACATAGTAAGGACATGCATGTGCAAATGCAATCTTTTCTAAAACTGTCATGTGCCTAAACATGGGAAGTGGCATGTTAGAAATGATGTCTAGGGGGGAGGAGTCTCTTAGCTAAGATGGTGGCAACTGCCATTTCCGAGTGAGAGCGTTTTTTTCTTGTTACCCGAATGGGACGGAAGCGTAAAGGCAAGGGGGGGACTTTGTCCTCTCAATCTCCACCTACCTCTACGCCGATTACCTCAGGTCCGATGGATACCTTTTGTTCAGCGCTCAAACCGGACTGTGACTGATTTAGGGGAGGAATCCCGAGCTGCGATATCGCCAGAGTCTGGAGGCTCGGCTTTTGCTTCGGGTCTATCTCTCTCCCCTGTGAGTCCAGCACCTAAGGTTTCTCGCGCCCTGTCCCTTCCGGAAGGATTCCTGGAGCTCGGCTCACACCCAAAGTTGGCGGAAGCTGATGGCTCGATTGGACCAGGAATAGAGGCGCGGCTGCCTTGCAGGATTGGAATTCCTGCGGCGACTATACCTGTTTTTCCATCGGTGCCGAGTGAAGGGGATTCCACAGGTCAGAAGTTACCTGTGGTGGATCGAGGGCAGGTGCCTATGGCAGATATGGCAGCTGGTGTAAAGAGAACTGATTCGGGTTTACCGTTTTCTCTTCGGAGGCCGGAATGTTTTACTCTTGAATCGATCTGGCAGGCGATTCTTTCTCTTGGGGAGGCCTTGGTGCCACGGGTAACCTCTTTGGAGCAGAAAGTGAATACTACCTGTTTGGCTACGGAGAGTTTGGAGCAGAAAGTTTCAGTTTTGCAACCTGAGATGGCAGAAATGCAACGGAAGATGGCAGGTTTGGAAGAACAGTTGGATGCTTTTCGGAAAAACTTTTCCTCCACTCAAGCTAAGTTGGAACATTTGGATAACCTTGTTAGAATGAATAATTTGCGTTTAATTAATTTTCCTAGAATTTCTTCTGTATCTCCTAGTGATATGTTTAAACGATATTTAAATGAGGTGTTGGGGGTTTCTTCCGAATTAATCCCGCCACTGGTGAGGGCTTATTATTTACCTAAAGCTAAATTGTCCACTGATGTGGGTCAGAAGGGTGTTGATTTGGTACAATGTAATATACTGAATGTAACTGACCTACTGGAAAAATCTGTGGAGGAGACTCCTGTTCCCTCTACATTGTTGGTTACCTTTGCCTTGTTATCTGACAGAGAGTGGGTGCTAAGGCTTTTTTTCAGGAAAAGAAAATTGCCTTTTAAAGGGTTAGCGGTAAGAATTTATCCGGATCTGGCTAGGGATACACAACGGCGTCGGAGAGATTTTTTCTTGTTACGCCCTGGTATCCTTCAGCTGGGAGGGGTCTGTTTTCTCAAATATCCTTGTAAGTGTTTGGTAAAATATAAAACTGTTTCCTATATTTTTTTATGACCCATCCCAACTTACAGCTTTCATTAATGCTAAGCGGTTAGAGTCCTCTGTTATTCCCTCACTTGATCTCACATAATATTACTGTCACGGTTGGACGGCTTGCACTTAATTTACCTATATTGTCATTTGTATAATATTTGATTTTGATTTCACTCCCCTCTCTATTGTGGGCTAGTGTGGAAGATATTTCCTATTCTCTCTTGTTGAGAGATTTCCTTTTTGTTATGTACGAATCATGTTTAATTACTGCTGTATCTTCCTTTTTCCTCAAGAAATGCTGTTGTTGGCTTTCTTGTTTCATTATTGTAAAATTTCATTTAAAAAAAAAATGATGTCTAGGAAGAAGCTGCAACATCCAGGTCAAAACATCCAAAATATCGGAGGAGTTTCAGCAATGAGGGGAGGCAATTATAAAAGTGTCTTCTAAAAACTCTCTGGCTCTGCTCCAAAAGATTGTCTCCACAATCGATTAATGAGATGGACCCATGCATATGGCATGACTAGATATGCACACATTTGCAGCCCATTTTAAAGACAGACATCCCCAAAATGCTTAGCCACAGATAGGAATACACAAACAAGCCTGCTGAGGTATTTTAGTTCAGAGGCGTCGATGCTATAATATATACACTTCCCTGCCTGCCATTTTAGAACCTCAGATGTGCAGTGGCCGGGCAGTAAAATGAAAGCTGTATGTAAATATCCATGCTCCACTGACCTGGCAAAAATTACTGTGGCAATGAGAGAAATGCTGCTGCCATAACATGGGCATTTTTCTGCTCTTTATTCATCATCAGGAGCAGGTATAGGCATGGTTGTGTCAGCAGCCAAGACCAGATGTGCATGGACCTTTCTGAAATCACATGGTGATGTGCAACTCCTTCGGACAGCCCAAGCCTTGCCTTCACCGCAACCCCGTGTGACACAGATGTGCTTGTGCTAGGGATGTATACATATCCGGCTTTCGAAAATGTCTCTGGGGACGTCTTTGTGATTTACATGTCTGCATGCCCATTTTCAGAATCCAAATCACGAATGGCACTTCTAAAATGACCCCCTTCCCCCTAATGCAGGAATTCCTATTAGGGGACATGGTGTAGCAGTGAATGGGTATAGACTGATACTTCCAGTTAGCTATGTCTCTGAAAGTGTGGCTATATAAACCATGTTTTCTGCTCCATTAGAAGTTAACTTGGGAGGTTATCATTGTACATGAACTGGATTTCTGTTATTGGTGTTGCCCTTAATGGTTGGTAGTGATTATTGCTCTGCTTTAACTGCAGGGCTGTCTTCCCTGACAATTAACACAGAGGTTTTTCAGCCATTATGGGTTAACCTATGCAGTTAACACATTTAAATGTGGCTAATTTTAAAAGTGTATGTGCCTAACTCTTAGGGGCATGTTTACTAAACCGGGGTAAAGGAGCAGTCTTTTCTCTGTGTGAATGGCAGTGATAAGGGGTTACCGTGGGGTAAGTGTTCTGGGCGTGTTAGAGGCATTCCAGCGTTAAGGGGTGTTAGTGGACATTACCGTGTGGTAATAGCACATGCTGCGGGAAGGTATCTGGCATGTACCTTAATGCAGAAAAGCCACTGAAACGCTGAAAGGAGGGCAGGGAAGCCGTTGGAGAAGGTATGGATGCAAGCACAATTGGTAGCTGACGGAGTTGACACCTGATGCCTGGCAACGTAGTAGTATGTGTGATGAGCATGTTTGACCATACAAGAGTCCAAAGGAGAGCAAAAACACCCATAGGCAAGAGAGGAACAAACAAAACAGGTGTGCCAAGACAGTAGGTCAAGCAATCTTTATCAAAAATCCCCAATGCGTTTCGGCAGATGTCTTCTTCAGAGGAAATACACCTCAAAAACAAAATTAAAAACATAAAAAATCATGAAACAAATAATAAATAAAGATAAATAAACAATAATGATAATAAATGAGCCCAGGACTATAGTATCATAAAACGTATAAAAGAGCAATTCTCAAAACACAGTGTAAACTACAGACAACAAACTGCAAATAAAAACAAAACAAACACAAAACTAGCTCACCCGAGGGAGTAAGCAGGGAGGGACAAGGAGGACCTTGTGTATAACCATAGTGGAGCTATGAATGATAGCACAGTTACTTACCTGTAACAGGTGATCTCTGGGAACAGCAGGAATAAGTCTTCACATATGGGTATCGTCGGTACCGACGGAGCCTGCGCGGGAACGCTCCCCAGCATCCAAAAGGAAAGCTTTTGGGAGCATCCCACAGCGCCTGCGCGCTGCCTTCCCGCCTTTCCTAACTGCCTCTCTCCAGTTCAAGTTTTAAAGCTGAGACAAAGAGAGAGAGAGGAAAGGAAAGATAGATAGAGAGATACAACTCCTAGGGGAGGTGGGTGGGTTGTGAAGACTTATTCCTGCTGTTCCCAGAGATCACCTGTTACAGGTAAGTAACTGTGCTATCTCCAGGAACAAGCAGGAATGAGTCTTCACATATGGGGACTCCCCAGCTAGAGATGCCTCGGAGATCACCCAGATTGTGAGTCCCTGGGAAGGGCTCCACCTGCACCCATGAATCTCAGGCATCCAGTCAGGGATGGAGGGTAGGAGTTGATTAGGTATGGAACAGGTGTTTGAGAACAGCCTGACCAAACAAGGCATCCCGGCGGGAGTCCTTGTCCAAGCAGTAATGGGCTGTGAAGGTATGAACCGATGTCCAGGTGGCCGCTCGACAGATTTGGTCGATGGACACAGAGTTAAGATGAGCCATAGAGGCTGCCATGGCCCTCACATTGTGAGCTGTGACATGGCCCTCCAGAGAAAGGTTCTTGCTCTGGTAGGCGAAGGAAATACACTGAGCAATCCAATTAGACAGAGTTCTCTTGGAGACTGGAAGTCCTAAATGAGAAGGATCAAAAGCAACAAAAAGTTGAGAGGACTTTCTATGTTGCTGTGTCCTTTGTAAGTAGAAAGCAAGTGCTCTTTTACAATCCAGGGTATGAAGATTCCTCTCTGCACTTGATGCATGAGGTCCTGGAAAAAAGACAGGTAAATACACCTCCTGGTTCAGATGAAAAGGTGAGACCACTTTAGGCATAAAGCGTGGATTAGTTCTGAGGACTACCTTGTCATGATGGAACCTTGTATAAGGAGGATTAGCCACTAAAGCTTGCAACTCACTGATACGGCGAGATGAGGTGACTGCAATGAGAAAAATAACCTTCCAAGAGAGGAATTTCAAGGAGGTAGTGGCTAAGGGTTCAAAGGGTGGCTTCATAAGCTGGCCAAGAACCAGATTCAAGTCCCATGCCACTGGAGGTGGTCTAATGGGAGGTTTAGTCAAAAGAAGGCCTCTCATGAATCTTGCTATAAGAGGATGAGAGGAAATAGGCTGTCCATTGAGAGGCTTAAGGGATGCTGCAATAGCACTCAAATGGGCTCTGATTGAATTTGTTTTAAGGCCTGCATGGGATAAATGCAGCAAATAGTCTAGTAAAGAATTCAAAGGTATTGCAAGAGGGTTGAGACCCTTCTCTGCACACCAAATGGAAAACCTTTTCCATTTAAAAGCATAGGAACGTCTGGTGGAAGGCTTTCTGGAAGCATGAAGGATATCCTTCACTTGCTGAGAAAGGTGTAAATCCTGAAGGTCTAGGCCTTCAGCAACCAGGCTCTGAGATGAAGAGAGTGAGGATTTGGGTGCCACAAGGTTCCCTCCTCCTGGGAGAGGAGATCTGGAGCAGACCCCAGGTCCAGGGAGGGAGCTTGAGAGAGATGCAGAAGTAGAGGGTACCACACTTGGCGTGTCCAATGTGGTGCTATGAGGATCATAGACCCCTTGTCTCTCTGAAGCTTGAACAGAGTTTTGGGGATGAGAGGAATAGGTGGAAAGGCATAGAGGAAGTCTTGCCCCCAATGAAGGAGGAAGGCATCCCTGGCCTGAACTCCCTGACATGGAATCCTGGAACAAAACCGGGGAAGTTTGGCATTCCACGGACTTGCAAACAGGTCTATGTCTGGGGTACCCCAAATCCGAAAAATCCTGGCTATCTGGTCCCCATGGAGGGACCATTCGTGTGGAAGCAGAACTCGACTGAGTTTGTCTGCCCAAGAGTTTTGAACCCCTGGAAGATACACTGCCATGAGATGGATTTGATGCTCTCTGGCGAAGGCCCACAATCTTAGAGCTTTGTTGCAAAGCGACAGAGAGCCAGTCCCTCCCTGCTTGTTCACGTAGAACATGGCTACCTGGTAGTCCGTGTGGATGAGGACTGTCTTGTAGCTGAGCAGGGTATGGAAGACTGAGAGCCACAAAGATTGCTCTGAGCTCTAAGAGGTTGATATGTAGAGATGTCTCCTGTGGAGACCAGATGCCTTGGGTCGAGAGATCTTGTAGATGAGCTCCCCAACCCTTTGGAGAGGCATCTGTTGTAAGGGTTGCTTGGAGTAAACCCTGTTGAAAGGGGGACCCCAGCAACAGATTTTGAGTGGACTTCCACCAGTGGAGGGACCAAAAGAGGCGACTGGAGGTTGCTATTTTGTCTTAAAGGCAACCTGATGCCTGAGTCCATTGGGTGGATAGGGTCCACTGAGCTGCCCTCATGTGAAGGCAAGCGTAAGGAACCACATGCACCGTGGATGCCATGTGGCCTAAGAGTTGTAACATCTCTTGAGCAGTTAAATGGGATTTTAACTGAATCTGGGAGGCTAACTGCACCAAGCGTAGGCAACGGGCCTGGGGAAGATAGGCCCTTGCAGTTGTGGTATCCAGTAAGGCCCCTATGAACTCTAGAGACTGAGTAGGGGTGAGATGGGATTTTGGAATGTTGATTACCAGTCCCAGATACTGAAGAACACGCCTTGTGCAGGTTAGGGAAGTCTGGGCCTCTGACTGGGATGGAGCTCGAATGAGCCAGTCGTCCAGATATGGGAATGCGAATATTCATAGAGTGCGCAGAAATGCAGCTACTACTGCCATGCATTTTGTGAACACTTTTGGAGCAGAGGCCAGACTGAAAGGAAGCACTTTGTATTGGTAGTGCTTTCCTTGGTAAAGGAACCGAAGGAACCTTCTGTGTGTTGGATGGATGAGAACATGGGTGTACGCATCCTTGAGATCTAGAGAACAAAGCCAGTCCTGACTCTGGAGGTATGGAAGGAGAGTTCCGAGAGAGATCATCTTGAATTTCTCCTTGCATAGAAACTTGTTCAATTCTCTGAGATCTAGTATGAGTCTGTAGCCCCCCGTTTTCTTTGGAATGAGAAAATAGGGGGAGTAGAACCCTGAGCCCTGTTGAAGAAGGGGTACTTCTTCTATTGCCCCTTGGGCAAGAAGGGTAGCAATCTCTTGACCTAGAAGGTTGAGGAGAGATGTTGGAGAATTGAACTGTTTCACCATGGTGTGAGGAGGAAGGTTTAAGAAATGAAGCTTGTACCCATCTCGTATGATGGAGAGGGTCCATTGATCTGCTGTGATTTGTTCCCGTCTGGGAGCAAAGTGAGCTAACCTTCCTGGGATGGTGAGAGGCTCTGGATGTTCTAGAGCCAGAAAGGCTAAGTTCTCTAGTGGAAAGTCAAAGGCCCTGAGGAGGCTGAGGCTGTTGGGCCGTAGCAGTCCTCGCAGCCTGAGACTTGGCCTGTTTTGATTGTTGCTGTCTCTTTGTAGCAAAACGACCTTGGGAAGAGGCCTGACCATAACCCGAAGAAAATTTCCCTTTTTTTGGGAAAGATCCTTTTTTGAACAACCTCTTTTTAAAAGGAGCAGTAGAAGACTTTGAAAGTCTATCTAAAGCAGAATTTTCAGCATCCATCTGGTTGGCCTTTGCTTGCCAATCTTTGCCAAAGAGGTTTTCTCCTGTACAGGGAAGGTTACCTAGACCATCCTGTACCCAGGATTCCAAATCAGAGGCTTGTAACCAAGCAACTCTGCGTGCACCTATGGCATTAGCCGAGGCTCTACTGGCACCCTCAAAAGAGTCAAAGGCTGCACGGTTGGAAAACTTGGATACATCCTGTGCCTGTTTAAGCCAGGTGATATATTCTTCTCTCTTATCTTCTGACATAAAAGGAGATAAGGTTTGCAGATGATCTGTAACTTCTTTTAGAAACATCCCCATATAGAGACTATAGGAGTTGATTCTGGCTACAAGCATACTGGCCTGGAAGATTTTCCTGCCTAAGGCATCTAGGGTTCTGCATTCTCTTCCTGGAGGAGCAGAGGAGTGCCTTTTTGTACTCTTGATCTTTTTCATAGCAGACTCTACCACAAAGGAGTGGTGAGGAAGCTGAGTCTTATGAAACCCAGGACAAGGAGGAACACGATACATGGTGTCCAACCTTGGGAATGAGGGGAGGTGGAAAGAGGAGTCTCCCATATGCCCAACATGTGATCATAAAGAATCTCATGTACTGGTAAGGTGGCTGCCTCTTTAGGAGCCTTAGGATATTGTAGGATATCTAATTTTTTGGCTCTAGGTTCAGTTTCAGAGGCCACTGAGATGGACAGGCCTTTGGCCACCTCCCTAATGAAGTCCTGAAAAGACAAATCTTCAGGAGGAGACATTCTCCTTTTTGGAGAAGAGGGTTCCTGAGGAAGGATCCCCGATGCTTCAATTGAGGCCTCTGATGTATCAGAGTCTTCAGAGGAATCGAAGTATCAACTGTCTGGATGCTCTCGCAGAGCTCGATACGCTTACCGGGAGGTATCGACATCGGGAGTAATCGGTACCGAGTCGGTACTGATAGGCATCACTGGATAGCGTACCGCTGCCGTCGATGCTGATGTCGATGCAAGTGGTACTGGTATCGGAACTGATTTCGGATCCGGTACCAGAATCGGTACCAGTACCGACAACGGGGTTTGTTGCAGTACCGCAGGCATCGCAGCTTGTATGAATGCCGTGATGGCACGCTGCATGGTCAGAATATTCTGATCCATCGACGCCACCAATGTCTTATGTTCCTAAATGCTATCTAGGCAACTGCATGGCACCTCCTGTGCACCATCAGCCCCCCACTGCATGACCCATGTGCCACTTCCTTTGCCCCCATTTGCTCCATCAACATAGTGCCCTTTCATACTTGGGCACTATGCTGTTGCTGCTAATGGAGCACTATGTGCATCACATTGCAGACATAAAATAGGCTCTCTCTCCTCAAAAAACACCCTTTCTGCCAGGTTTTGAATTGCGTTAGGGTTCCTGCCATTAAGGTGTCTGCATTAAGGGAGCAAGCCTTGTTCCCATGCCCTCCCCACCCATTGACCCCCCCCCCCCCCACACACACACACACTCTCCGCCCCCGTGCACGCCTTCTCTCCACTCACAGGTACTGTTAGTGTGTGCTAAAATTACTTTTTGCACATGCTAAGTGTGCACGTGCACAGTTAGCACATGCTAACGGCATACTTGCTCTTTTACTGCCGTTTAGTAAACATACCCCTTAATTATTTAAGTCATTTAGTGTGTGTGGCCCATACAGGTTTTTAAATGACCTCTTATAAAATACCAACTAACTTAAAAGTACACACATTGCATGACAGCATGTTCTTTGACAATGGGCGTGCATACTGACCTACAAATGCATTCATTCTCTGGCTCATCACTACCTTTCCTCTCCTATCTTACTCTGCACCCTTCCTGGGGAACTCCACTCCTCTGGCAGATCCCTTTTATTTGTGCCCTTCTCTTCTCTACCACTGCCAACACCAGACTTTATTCATTCCACCTTGCTGCTCCATATGCCTGGAACAAATTACTTGAGTCAGTGTGTCAGGCTCTTTCTCTAGCCCTATTCAAATCCAGGCTAAAAACCCACCTCTTCGAGGCTGCTTTTGGATCCTGATGCCCCTTACTCTCTCATTCACTACTTATGTGTATCGTACCATACTCTAGTCCCCAGTTTTGTGATGTTCTTCATCTTGATTAGATTGTAAGCTCTGGTGAGCAAGGAGCATGTCCTACATCTATAAGTACAGCGCTGTATATGCCTTATAGTGCTATACAAATGATAAGTAGTAGTAGTTAGGAGGATTTGGGCCAAGTATCGCTAACTAGGCAGCATGCAATCAGGGGCGGCCCAAGGGGGGTGCGGGGCCATGTGTGGAGACTCAGTGCGGGGCCTCATTTGCATAATGTGCCTCATTTGCATAAATATTTGCATAATGTTACCATACACTAACTTTTAGTAAACATGCCTCTTAATGAGTGTATGGATAAAGAAAGACTAAAAGATTTCTGCATTACTATAATCCAGTGCCAACCGCCAAGAACATTAGGAACTACTACAAACACTGCCCATTTAGAACCCATAGCAAACCCGCCGTATCCTAACAGCACTACCAGGACTCACAAAGCACCAGACCCTACCTATCAAAAGGAAACACTGCAAATATTAAACCAATACATTTCAGAGAATAACAATACATGACCTACTGGGGAAAGAGAACAAGTGGCAATGTCAAATAGAAATTACATAAACAGAATACCTCAGCTCAGTTACACATGTAGAACATAGACCATCACCAAACAAGGAATCACAATTTAGAAACAGGAAGACAATAATTAAACTGAGAACCCCAAAAGCCAAACTTGGAATGTACAACAACACTGTAGAAATAAAACTATAAATTAATTTCCTCTTGTACTAAACAAAGCACAGACGTTAATGATGCACATTTCCTAGAGCTGACATATTCCAGTTAATAAATTCAAAATAAAGAGATATTTTTCTACCTTTTGTGCATTTTTTTTTCAGTTGCAATTGCTCCAGCTACTTTCTTCTGGTTTCTTCGTGTCTTCTGCTAACTCTCCATCGTCTGCTGTCCATTTGTCCTTTCTTCTCTCTTCTAGTTTTTTTTCCATCCTCTCTCTACATCTGCTTTAACATACTAATCTTTCTCCTTTTGCTCTTTCCTCATTCCTATTTCGTCCACACAAATTTTACCCCTCCATCCTCAATCCCCACTTACTCTCCCAGTATCCGGCCAATTGTAGATTTGTCTTCCCTCCAACACAAAATATTTTTTCCCTCTCCATTTCACTCTCCCAGCTCCATCCATTCTAATCCTCCCCCAACATCAGCTCCCTTCTAGTTCCAGCCCCACCCAGCATCCACTCCCTTCTAGTCCCTGCATCAGCCCATTTCTAGTCCTAGCCCCCCATCAGCCCATTTCGAATCCTATCCTAGCCCCACCATCAGCCCATTTCCAGTCCTAGCTCCCCCATCCATTTCCAGTCCTATCCGAGCCCCACCATCAGCCCATGTCAAATCCTAGCTCCCCTCCACTCAGCCCATTTCCAATCCAAGCCCCCCATGAGCCTACTTCCAGTTCTAGCCCCTCCACGAGTCCATTTCAATTCAAGCCCCCACTACAGCCCATTTCCAATCTTAGCACCCCCCAACAGCCCATTTCCAAACCTATCTTAGCCCCTCCATCAGCCCATTTCCTGTCCTAGCCCCCCCCCACTCAGCCCATTTCCAGTCCTAGCTCCCTCCCCTCACAGCCCATTTCCATTCCAAGCCCCCGTCCCCATCAGCTATTTGCAGTTCAAGCCCCCCTTCCACTCATCCCATTTCCAGTCCTAGCCACCCATAGCCCATTACCAGTCCTAAGACCCCCACAACCCATTACCAGTCCTAAGCCGCCCATCAGCCCACTTCCAGTCCTAACCCCCCCCCCCCATCAGCCCATTTCCAGTCCTAGCCACCCATAGCCCATTACCAGTCCAAATCCCCCCATCAGCCCACTTCCAGTCCTAACCCCCCCATAACTCCATTTCCAGGTCTAGCCCCCCCATAGCCCATTACCAGTCTTAACCCCCCCATCAGCCCACTTCCAGTCTTAGGCCCCCTATAGCCCATTACCTGTCCTAACCCCCCCCCCCCCCATCAGCCCACTTCCAGTCTTAGCCTCCCCTCCCCCATCAGCCCAGCTAGATAATAAAAAAACACAGACCGGCTGCTGCTGCCGCTGCCGCCGTGGCAGCGGCAGAATCGAGCACCCCGCGGGGCCCCCCTGCCCTGCAGAGTCCTCCCCTTTCAGCATCAGCTCCCAAAGCGCGGGCTTTTCAGAGCCGCAAAGGGAGAGCTTCTCCTCTCGTGGCTCTGTTAATCCCGCCGCGGGGCTGATGGGATTTCCCATCAGCCCTGCGGCGAGATTAACAGAGCCGCGAGAGGAGAAGCTCTCCCTTCACGGCTCTGGCAGCCGACGCTGAGGGAGCTGATGCTGAAAAGGGAGGACTCTGCAGGGCAGGGGGGGCCCCACGGGCTGCTCGATTCTGCTGCTGCCACGGCGGCGGCAGCAGCAGCAGCAGCCGGTCTGTGTTATTTTTATTATCTAGCTTGGCTGATCGCTGATGCAAGATGTTTTTTGCGCGGGGCCCCCTGAAACGCAGGGCCCTGTGCAAAAAACATTCTTGCTCAATGGACGGGCCGGCCCTGCATGCAATATCTCTGTTGCCCAGTTATCAATTGTTGTCACCTCCGCTCCTCCACGGAAGGCTCCCGATGCTAAGCCCCAGGCAATTCCAATGTAGTTGTGGAAAAAGGTTGTTCCTTTCCTCTCCTCTCAGACCTTAAATTTGGTAAACCTTAGTTTATTAAAGGATAGGATCCCAGCAGCCTGGAAGGAGAGCTATGTTCCACCCTTACTCAATAAAGGAGACCTTGATCCCTCTGTTCTTGCCAATTTACAGACCTATATCAAACCTAAGTTTTCTAGAAATCAGGATTTCATCAAGGGCATAGCATGGAGTCAGACTTATTAGCCTTGTTAATGAGACCTATTCTCACTGATAGAAAGGTCTAGCAGTATTAAGAGAACGTCCTGTCCTAAGTTCAGCATTTGATCTAATTGACCATAGTATCATGCTTGACAGACTCAAGAACATTGGAGTCACTGATACAGTTTTACAATGATTTTCTGTGTATTTTTCTTTTTGAACTTTTTTCATTATGGTGAACAAAGATTCTCCAAGGATTATTCTTTAACTTCAGGGGCCTTCAAGGATCAGAGTACTAGCTGCTATATTCTCCCATAGTTTCTTGGCTCCTTTAGGAACCTTAATTTAAGATCTTGGCTTAAGCCCATTCTTCTTTGCAAATGATATCCAGATCTTGATTACCCATTGAACATGGTTATTCAGGCACTTGGTGTGATTACAAATTGGTGTACGGACCACAGACTTGCTCCTAATGCATCTAGGAGTAAAGGAGTAGCCTAATGGTTAGAGCACTGGCTTGAGAACCAAAAGAAAGGTTTGATTCCCACTTACACTCCTTGTGGCCTTAGGCAGGTCACTTAACCCTCCATTGCCTCAGAAAAATCCAAGTTATCAATGTCCCTGTTTAATGTACATTACCAAGTTTAAGTTACAATGTAAACTGCTTTGACTAAATGATAAAAGCAGTATTAAAAAAAGTTAAATAGCTAAATAAATGGAAATCAGAAGTAATATGGCTCTTTAAGAATAAGACCTGGCCATCTTTCTGCGCTGTCATGGCAGGAAGCTCCCTTCCACTTAGGGTCTGTATTTATTCACTTGGGATTATACTTTGTTCACAGTTATCATTCAAGGACCATATTTCTATGGTCATGCATACAGTGAGAGTTTTGTATCACTGAGGCTGATTTTTTCTCTCTGCCACAGCCTGGACTAAAAAGATTTGAATGTCCTAGCTCAGACACTAGTTTTCAGCAAATTGTATTACTGTTAGGCATTGCTGATAGCTGTACCTGCATATAGATAAAAAAGGCTTCAATTAATACAAAATATGTCAGTCCGTCCCTCATTTGATTTGCAGCTTGTTGTGTTGTGAGGGTTTGTGTGCATCAGTGATGCCAAGGGCTAAGCTAGTGGTAGTTTAACTACTGGCAGGGTCTCCCAATATGAACAGGTCTCAGCTGAGGTGCTTGATCATGACAAGCCACCCATCTGGGCAGCAGCAGAATGGGATGGTGTTGGTGGCCGAGGATCACATTTCTGTGACAATGGCAACACTAGAATTACCTGCGTGGAAGAAAGGCCCAGCAATCTACTTCCATATCTTGCCATGAAAACCCAATGGACAGTCACAACAAAACAAATTGCACTATAGTGCCGGAAGATGAGACCTCCAGGTTGGAAGGCACTCAGTAGGCTACTGGAGAGGAGCTGAAGACTTTTCAGAGTAAAGTCAGCATTTATGGTATGGTTGGATAAAAGCTCTTGGGATGTCTGACTGCTGATGCAGCTGTGCATGAGAGTCAGAAGCTAGGAAGATGTCTTACAAATTTGGAAATGGAACATGCGAAGTATAAACCAAGGGAAGTTAGAAGTGGTCAAGAATGAAATTGAATGTGTACAACTTGATCTGTTGGGTATCAGTGGACTGGCATCGGGCACTTTGGATCTGATGATTACATGCTCTACTATGCTGGAAATGAAAGTCAAAGAAGAAATGTTGTTTCTTTTATAACTAAGAAGAAACTTACAAGAACTGTAATGAAATACAATGCAATCAGTGAATGCTTAGGGCCCAATTCAGACATCAATGTGTCGGTCAGAACTGGACACACAGAGGCAGCCGTGATTCTGATCTTGTGGGGCACATCTAGCCCCACAGGATCAGATTAGCGACCAGGCCTGTAAGTGCAGGCCCAGACCCCGATTCAGTCCAGCCTGAATGTACAGGCCTTGCCCAGCTAGCTCAATCAGGGATTTCCAATGGAGCCATGGCATCCGGTTGCCATGGCACCGCAGCTCCACTGAAAGCCGCTATCCCTGGGCGCTGGCTCCAAAGCTGCTTTCCCCGCAGCCCAACCCCTGATCTGACCTCCTAAAACCAGGGTCAGACTTTGGGGAATGTCCTCTTTCACCCCCTGCTCTTACTGTGCCCTGGGCCCGCCATCCGCCACCGACTAGGGGAACTTATTCTACCTCCAAGGACCAATAGGGTCCCCATTAAAGCCGCCGGCCCCGGATGTACAGGGCCAACATTGGAATCAGCCCTGTACGTCTGGGGCTGACGACCGCCCACTGCCTGCCCTAATACCGCCCACTGCCTGCCCTAATGCCGCCCCCGATATGCCCCTTTCCCTCCCCGTCTACCTTCCACATACAACACGTGGGGAAAGTAGACGGGATTGGGAAAGGGCCCGAATAGCGGGGATGGACGTCCAAATGGGACGTCCATCCCCATTATTCGAGCCTTACAATGACCCCCTTAATTTCTATCCATCTACAAAGAACGTCCATCAACACAATTAGAATTTAAGTATATGCTCCAACAACAGCTGCAGAAGAAGATGAAGTTGATGAGTTCTATGAACAAGTAAAAGCTGAAATTGACAGAACATGCAGACATGATATCTTGATAGTCATGGGTGACTGGAACGCAAATGTTAGCAACAAAGGTGGTGGCAAAGTGGTTGGAAAATATGGACTTGGCAACAGAAATGAATTTGGAGAAAGAGATGAATAGAATTCTGCATGACCTATCAGTCTAACATAAGCGGCAACTGTGCACATGGATTTCACCCAATGGATTGTACAAAAATCTAATTGTTTGTGCAAGCCAACGATGGAAAAGCTCTATAAACAAAGATAAAAACTGGAGCCGACTGTGGTACAGATACTGCTAGTATGCAAACTCATGCTGAAGTTGAAAACAAGCAAGCCACTCATGAATGTAGCAAAATATGACCTTAAGAATATACCACCGGAATTTAATCCCGACTGTAAAATTGATTTGCTGCTTTAGATACAAATGACAGCACTCCAGAAGAGTTATGGGATTATATCAAGAAGGTTGTGTTGGAAGAAAGTGAGAAGTCTCTACAAAAGGTGAAAAAGAAAAAACGGCTAAAACGGATGACCAAAGAAACTGAAAATTGCTCAGAAATGCAGAGATACTAAAGCTAGAGGAAAAAAGAGAGGCAATAACAGAATTCAGATTTCCAAAGTGCAGCAAAACAAGACAAGGAAAAGTACTACAATCACGCATGCAAGGAAATGGAAGCAGAAACTATTAGAGGAAGAAAAAGATCAGCTTAACTAAAGCTATTAGAGTTAAAGAAATAACTCCAGCCTCGAATTGGATTGTTACAAGATGCTCAAGGATCCACGTTGAATGATGCTGAGAAGATCAAGGAAAGATGGAAAGAATATACAGAGTCATTATATGATAAAGATCAAGTGGACCAACAGCAGTTTCAACCTGTACTTTATCATCATCAGGAACCATTAGTGATGAAAGAAGCAGCATTGAAAGCCTTATCAAAGAACAAAGCACTGGGCATTGATGGCATTCCCATTGAAGTATTACAGCAATCTGATGCAGCTGTTACCATACTTACAAGGCTCTGCCAGGAAATTTGGAAGACATCATGGCCAACTAACTGGAAAAGATCTGTTTATACCTACACTTTAATATTTAAATATATTTATTACGTTTACTGAAATATTACATAGAATATATCCAAAGTTTCCCTTTATACAAATAAACCAAAAAGAAACATACCACAAGAAGAAAAATATTTCAAAAAGATCATAAAAGTCCACAGAAAGGAGTGCACCATTCCATTCTAAACCACCCAGTAAATACATATTAGACCCCTTTTTATTTTTTAACCCTACCCACTATAAGCATTATTTATCCCTAAGAAACCTCTCCAAGTGTGACACATCTGTAAAAATATATTTAGACCCTAAAACACAAGACATTTATAGGGGAACTTCAAATAAAAGGTCCCTCAATGGCCAGGACTCTAGATTTCAGTTGCAAAAATGCTTTACTACGAAGCAGAATAGCCTTAGCTACATCCGGGAAGATATTAATCGGATATCCACAAAACAGAAGATCTTTTTTAGGAAAATAACATTTCAAAATAGCAAGTTTCTGAGCCTCAGACTTAAAAACGACTACAAGAGACACTCTTTTAGAAACCTTGTCTAAAGAAGACTCTAGAAATTGAGTCAGGTCTAGATTATACAAATTCACTTGTTCACTAGAGTCCCTACCCGCAGAATCAAGGACCACACTATGAGGGAGGTAATATAATGAAGCAACAATGAAATCATCAAAAGCAGAAACATGACAATATTTCCTTTAAAACTCAAGTGGGGAAAGAAAGTGATCAACTGGAAAGTTAAAAAAACGAAGATTTTTAGTTCTAGCCCTATTTTCTAACATTTCCATCTTAGTATGTAATATCTGACTATCCCTAACAAATATATCAGACACAGACTGTGTTCCACCAATGGTAATCTCAAGTCTGGAGGATCTCTCTTACAAAGCAGAGAGCCATGATTCATGTAGCTGCAATATTTTAACTGCACCCTGAGAGTAACTACACAGCTGAGTCAGAGTACCCCTGAGTATCCCCTCCATTCAGGTAACAGACAATCAAACATTCTTCAGGGACATATCTACCCCCACTGACTCAACCAAAGCCAGGTCTGCAGATACGGGCATGGAAACAGAAGCCAGAAGAGATAATGTCATGTTCACAGAAGCAGACATTGGGTCCGTCACTTCCCGAAATTGCAGGGTAGAGGTAGCAAAAGGAAACCCCACTGCTACCATAAGAGGGTCATCTGACACACTAGCAATCATATCATTTACTGCAGAGGGGAAGGGTACACAACCCCAGACTGAGCGAGGCTTCTGAAGAGGAAATAGTTTCCCTAATCAATGGGGCCAATCTTACAGTACTCAAGACATTCATATCCATCGGTCCTTGCATTGCTTGAGCTGTAACAGGCTCTTTAGCCTTAGCTTTCCGCTTTCTCATTGCAGCACTCCCAGCTCTGGGGAAAGGATCTTCCACAGTCATCCTCGGGTGCTCCGAAAGGGCTCCCAAGGGACAGGATGTGCCCCTTGGGTCACATCCCTTCGGGCACGTGCCCATAGCCATGCTCCCCAGAATCACATCCCACGGCACCCACCAGCTTTTATCCTTGGTCGCAGGGAGAGAGCAGCTCTGGCAAATGGGTATGCTTAGGTGAAATCAGGACAGCATAGATGAACAGCTGCTACCGAGAAAAGTTAGATACAAAAACGGCCTCAGCATGCCTGCAGCACCCACTGGCTTTTATCCTCCGTCACAGGGAGGAAGGAGCTCTGGCAAACTAGTGTGCTTAGATGAAATCAAAACACAGATGAACAGCTGCTACCAAGCAAAGTCAGATCCAAAATGTGCCTCCTGTTTATACCAATACTAAGAAAAGGTGATCCAACTGACCGTGGAAATTATCGCACAATCGCTCTGATCCCCCATGCCAGCAAGATTCTACTTAAGATTTTTCAGCAGAGACTACAACCATATCTGGAATGAAAACTGCCTGTCAGGGTTCAGGAAAGACTGAGGAACAAAAGACATCATCGTGGATGTGAGATGAATCCTTGAAAAGACAAAAGAATACCAAAAGGATATCTGTATGTGTTTTATCGACTACAGCAAGGCTGTTGCCTGTGTAAACTATGAGAAACTCTGGGCCACATTAAGAAGCATAGGTATACCAGAACACCTGATAGTTCCTCTTGTATAACCTTTACATCGATTTAGAAACAGTTTGAATGGAACAAGGAGAATGATTTAAAATCAACAAAAGTGTACGACAAGGCCACATACTTCCCCCCTACCTATTTAATTTATACGCAGAACAAATCAGAGAAGCAGGACTGTATGAAGACAACTGAGGTATGAAGATTAATGCAAGACTCATCAGCAACCTTCACTATCCTGATGATACCACATTACTGGCTGAAAGTGAAGATGATCTGAAACATTTGCTTTTCAAAATCAAGGAACATAGGGGTCTGTTTACTAAACAGCGATTGTGGCGATTGTGCAAAATCGGTGCCACAGCTCCATTGAATAAAATAGGGCCATAGCACAGATTTTGTGCTACCACTGTTTAGTAAACAAACCCCCCAGTCTTAAAATGGCCATGCACCTTAATGTAAAGGAGACAAAGATCCTCACAACTTGCAAAAATTAATAACCTTATCATTGATGTAGAAGAAATTGAAATAGTGGACAACGTTAACCTACTTGGATCAACTATCAATAAAGAAACAACAAGCAATCAAGAAATCCGATGACGCATTGTTCTTGGCTGAATGGCTATGAAGAACTTAGCCAAGATTTTTAAGATCAGAGATGTTTCTCTCCATGCCAGATTCAATTTGTTCAAGCCATATTATTTTCAATAATATCATATGGATGCGAAAGTTGGACAGTGAAAAAGATAGACAGGAAGAAAATTGATGCCATTAAATTATGGTGCTGGTGACAAATGCTGTGTATACCATGGACTGCTCATAGAACAAACCAGTCAGTACTAGAGGAGATCAACCTTAAGCTTTCTTTAGAAGTTCAGATGGCAAGACTCCGACTTTCATACTTTGGACACCCATGCAAAGAGAGAGATCATTAGGAGAAAGACATCATGCTTGGCAAGGTAGAAGGTCAACGCAAAAGAGGAAGGCTAACAATGAGATGAATTGATACAATAACAGCAGCTATAAGTGCCACTCTGTCAACAACCAGCTGCCTGACTGAAGGCCGAACACAGTTTAGGACAACTATCCAGAGGGTCGCCATGAGTCGACACCGGCACTTAACAACAACAAAGCCAGCCCGTATTCTATATTGGTCATCTTGTTTTGAGCACAATTTCTCCTTTGCTTAAGGAGTTGGCATGGCTTCCACTAGCCTACAGAATTAAATACAAAATTCCTGTGTTAACACATAAAGCTCCTTCATACTAATATTCCCATTATCTATGATAATTCCTTATATGTCAGGCTGTTTAGGATCATTGCAGTACAAGCTTCTGACCATTCCACCATCTTCCAGTTCATGATTGAATGGCTGCATTTAGTTTTATGGCCCCCACCCTGGAACTCCTTGCCTTTTGCCTTACAGTCTGAAAAATGTTTGAAAAAATTTAAATTGGGTATTAAATATTGGCTCTTGTGCAAGGCATTTGAGTCCATTTAGCTTGTTTATGATGGCTGGTCTAGGTTAATATCTATTGCTTCTTTATGTATCTCCAATTTATGTGTGTGTTTTAGGTATTTTGACTGTTGTCGTATTCCATCCTAAACCTGTTGTAACTGTGGTCATACTATTTTTGTCTTTTTTTTTGTTCCAGTTCTATTGGATTACTGTAAACCGCTATGATGGCCATGTGTCCGAATGACAGTATATCAAATCCTGGATAAATAAATAAAATTGTAGTAGTTTATAATTCAGGTGGGAGGGGCATATTCAAAACAATTAATGTGGTTAGCAGATGTGCTAACCACATTAATCATGGTGAGCGGGATATTCACTGGCACATAGCCATTTTGCGCCACTTAATACTCCCTCCTAACCCCACTGCATCCCTTGATGCTAACCACATAGCATCAGAGCGTTCTGAATGTGGCACTCCAGTTAACCGGTCACAATGATATTCAGCTGCTGGCCAGTTAACTTAAACCTGCTAACATTAAGCACTTAAAAGGGTAGCCTAACTTTAGCCGGTTTAGAAATGGACAGCATCTGCATATTGCCGCTGCCAGGTTAGCTAAAACGCTTACCAAGCGTAAAGGATTTTCAATGCTGGTGGCAAGATATGACTAATTATACAGTATCTAGTGGTATTAGAAAACCTAAGTAATCAAACGCTCGATATAATCATAAGGCCCCTCTAAAGCATTCTGTTTTCCCTTTCACCAAAATTGTTTTTTTTGTTAGGCTCACCTCTAGCACTGCTACAAAGCAAAGCTTTTCTCCCCCCTTGAGACCAACAGGAAGCTTGTAAATTATACAACATTTGGCCATCCAACAATACAAACCTCAAAGAATTCCAAATTAGCTAATATGGTCTTTTCTGGAATTGGTATTAAATGGGTAATTATTTCCAATATGAAGATAAATTATACCAAAAGATCCATGGTATAGCTATAGGAGCCACAGTGGCACCTTCCATAACTACTATATATTTAGCACATTTTGAGGAAACCATGATTTATACATCTCAATGGATCATATGAGTTCCACTTTGGAGTCACTCTTTGGGCGACATATTTTTTATTTGGACAGGAGAAGTGGTTCAATTGGAAAATTTTATGGAGGTGATAAAACATGCAAAAACAATTTTTGAAATTTAAAATTACAAAGAATTTAATAAAATAGAATTTTTGGATATATTGATTACAAAACAAAATGGAAAGATTACTAAGTTTATTTATTTACATTCTCTTATATACCGCGCTATTCTGCATCAGTGCGGTTTACATTGAACAAACTGAAATTACATTGAACAGGACATTATAACTTGGAGATAACTATTTTATAGGGAACATGGGCTATGGAGGGTTAAGTGGCTTGCCCAAGACCACAAGGAGCACCTGTGGGAATAGAAACCACAGTCCTTCTGGCCCAAGGTTGCTGTCCTCTAGTGGGATTTGAACCCCTGACCTTCCGGCCTGAAGTACCTTGCCCCAACCACTAGGCCACTCCTCCACTCCATATCAGAAAGCAACAGAAAGGAACAATTTATAAAAGTCACTATCCCATGAGATTAAATGATAATTTACCAGTAGGGCAATTAAGACTTAAAATCTTCCAAATTACTTCACAATCTTCTAAGAATTAATTATTACAATTACAAAGTACGGTTAATAAATAGAGGGTATCCCCAAAATATAATAAAGTCTACAAAAGAGCATTTTATGCTCAGCGGTCGTCTATTATCTTATAAGGAAAGAAATAAAAATCAAAGATTAATACGTGTACAGGGGCAACAAAGTAAAAAAAAAAACCCACATTATTTTAAAAAAACCTGGGATTATCATCAGCACATGACATTTTTGGAGAGACCTCCATCTAGCATATTCGAAGGACAGAAACATTTCTAATTGGATAGTTAAAACAAATACGCTAACACCAGAAACACAAGTGAGTGTAGGGCATTTTAAATGCCATCAATGTCTCTATTGGTCACAAATGCTTGAAGGACCACATTAGCAGAACCGTTTCAAAGCGGCAATATTTTGTCAGACATCAAACTACATGTAAATTGCTAGAAGGAGTACAGTTTCCCTTAAAGGCAATATCACAAATTTAGGAAATGCAGAATCTGGGCTAAGAGACAAAGGATTATTATGACAGGTTATTCACTGACCAGTAGACAGATGGAAGGATTTAATTTGTCTCTTCTCCACTGACTGTATCCATTTTTCTGATTATATATATTTCTTGGATACAGATGCTTCCTGTTTTTCACAGAACAAAACTATAGCTACTGAAAACCTATATGTATACATCAGCACTTTTTCCTGCTTTTCTTTCACTTATTTCGGTCTCTGACTTTTTGCCTGATGCCTCTCAGGAAAAGCCACAATGCTTAAGAAAGAATGTGTCTAAACCAATGGTCACTCACATCCCCTGACCTGCCTGAATTCTGCCCAGCAACAAGACAATGGCCACAGTTAGTTAGGCTTTCGCTGCAAGTCTGCAACACGTTAATAGGGTCATTTTAATAGGGTCTTAAGCTGTATAACACAAGGAATGCTTAGGGATGTGTTATGAAATGGGGGTTCACCTCCCTTGATACCATCAGAATCCACTATAAAAGCATCATGTAGTGCATTGTTTTGTGTAACCGGAACTGGAACTAGAAGCTGACAACTCATGAGGGAAATAAAATGAGCATCACAAGAGAGCAGTGAAAACAATTTAAAAAGAATGAAAGGAGCAGAAATTGACTGCTCCCAATAACAGATGAGTAAAAACTTTGAACCCCCTAAAGCAGTATTGATAATGGTCCATATTATACAATCTGAAACATAGCGCTGTGTCGGGGTAAAGCAGTTTTAATTAAATAAAAAAATTGTGACTTGGTTGGGCAGATATGACTCTGGCATTGAGTGTCCAGTATAAATTTAAAGTGGCAAAGTGTGAAGTCTGTTGGCCACCTTCACTGAATATCAGCCCTTTCGTATGTAAATCTGTGCTCCATCCATGGTCCATGATAAATGTAGGCATGATCAGCCCAACATGTGTAGTTATAGAATAGTGACTGCCTAAGGTATATGCTTAAGTGTCCATTTATGTACATAAACCAGCAAAATGTCATGATTTATATCCATTTATGGCATATAACATTCCACGGCCCCTTATAAAATTAACCTCCATATGTCTGAATGAGGGATTTCAAAGGTCTTTGTTAACCTGATCGTAGATCACTAAGCATCCTGATCTGGAACCTTCCTTCAGTTATAGTCTGAAACATGGTTCCAACCGTGTCTGCAGCCTCAACTAGGACTTGTAACATATTATTATCTTGATATTGTCTATCCAGATGGGTGGTTTGTCTTAGCCTGGCACCTCTGGAATTTAAAGACTATCTGAAAAATTGATTTGCTGCTTTGGATACAAATGACAGAGTTCCAGAAGAGTTAAGGGATGACATCAAGAAGGTTGTGTTGGAAGAAAGCGAGAAGTCTCTATATAAAGGAAAAACAGCCAAAATGGATGACTGAAGAAACTGAAAATTGTCCAGAAATGCAGAGAAGCTAAAGTCTGAGGAGAAAGAGAAGCAATCACAGAACTCAGAGATTTCCAATATGCAGCAAGACATGTAGTACAAGGAGAAGTACTACAAAGACGCATGCAAGGAAATAGAATCAGAAACTATTAGAGGAAAAACAAGATTGTCTTTTATAAAGCTACGAGAGTTAAAGAAAAAATTCCAGCCTCGAATTAAAGTGTTACAAGATGCTCAAGGATCCATGTTGAATGATGCTGAGATCATCAAGAAAAGGTGTAAAGAATATACAGAGTCATTATACCATAAAGATCAAGTGGATCAACAGCCATTTCAACCTGCACCTTATGATCAGGAGCCATTAGTGATGAAAGATTCAGTTGAAGCAGCATTGAAAGCCATATCAAAAAACAAAGCACTGGGTATTGACGGCATTCTCATTGAAGTACTAAAGCAATTGGATGAAGCTGTTACCATATTTACAAGGCTCTGCCAGGAAATTTGGAAGACAAATTCATGGCCAACAGACTGGAAAAGATTTGTGCTTAGGGCAAGGAATCAGACATCATCGCAGATGAGAGATAGATTCATGAAAAGACAAAAGGATATCCATATGTGTTTTATTGACTACAGCAAAGCTATTTTGTTTTAGTTGTATTTTGTTGGAAAAATATAAATAAAGAAAACAAAAAGAAAACCAAATTGCAGTAAATCAAAATATACAATTCTTCTCTTTAACATAAGAAAAGAAAAGGTTAAACATAGCCCGCCCCACCCTGTCCCTCCCATCATCATGCGATCATCAGGGGCTATATAAAGAAACACAAAACATCTGTGAGCCTACCAGGCCTACAAGGGTAATATAAGAGCAACCACTTGTAAGACGCTTGCTATCCTTGTCCTTATTAGGCGGTCGCCTAGGGCGTGTGGTGCAAGCTGACTTTGTAAAGAAAACTCTTTAGCCGTGTTTAAGGCAAAATTATAATGAGGGCTTATTCCCTTTCCCGTGTGGATTTCTGTTTCTCATACAGCAAACAAAGGATTAAAGAAACTGTTTCTTCACAGCAAAATAACCAAAATTGCACCTTCTTTCAAAAACAGGTATAACAATGCTCTTGCTGCTTGATTAACATAAAGAGGTAATCTCATCTGATATACAGAGCGTGCATTCCATAGGGCTATAATCAACGTCCTGATTAGTGCTCTCCCATTGCATCTGCTCAGTGTCCAAACTTGTAAGTGGGTAACACATTCTACATTTATCATTTACAGAACTCTCTCTTGAGGTAGCAGCTCTTGGGGCCAGGAACCGTTCTTCAGAGGTGCCCCGCCAGAATCGGGAGCAGCGGCCATCGTGGAGGGAGTGAGCGGGAGCTCCTCCTCCTCTCCCCTGCCTGCCACACCAACGGCTTGAAATCTGCCGCTTCAGAGGCGCCCCGCCAGAATCGGGAGCAGCGGCCATCATGGAGGGAGTGAGCAGGAGCTCCTCCTCCTCTCCCCTGCCTGCCACACCAACGGCTTGAAATCTGCCGCTTCAGAGGCGCCCCGCCAGAATCGGGAGCAGCGGCCATCATGGAGGGAGTGAGCGGGAGCTCCTCCTCCTCTCCCCTGCCTGCCACACCAACGGCTTGAAATCTGCCGCTTCAGAGGCGCGCCCGCGCCTTGCGGGCCCGCGCCTGAGGGCCTCGCCAGAGGGCCCTTTGGCGTGGCCCTTAGGCGTTGGTCCGTGGTGTCCGTTGCTGTGAGTGGCATTGATGACTTGATGTGGACTAGAGTGATGGGCTGTTATTTTGTGGTAACGTGCTGTTCCATGTTCCTCTTCTTCTCCTATCTATTTGACTGTCTCTGTCCTCTTCTCTGTCCTATCATATAAATGGCGTTCTTTTCCTTTTTCCTCAAATGATATAGTATTGTAAACCGCTCTAATGCCTCTGGCCTGAGCGGTATATCAAATCCAAAATAAACATAAACATAAGTCCTGGGGACCTGTACTGGAGCCTATTTCACTGAGGCTTCCCCCTTCCTTCCATCAAGGGTTTTCCTTCCCGCAATTAGCCTTTGCTTTTCTAGCCGAGCCCACCTCTTGCCCTCTGGAGAAATTAGTGTACTTAGCTTTGTTCCTTGGATAAACAGCTTCCACTCCTTCCCCTCTTAACCAGGCACCTTTACTTGGGCTGTAGCCTGCTTTGCCGTGAGAGTTCCTCTCAGCACTTGTCTGGTCTTGGCTGTGGTAAGCTTCAGGAAAGGTTTTCCTTCTGCTGTTCCTTACTGCAGGGACACACCCGATGCTTCCTGGTCCCAGCAAGCTCTCCTGCTTGTGACCTACGCCCTCCAGCTGCTTACTCACTCTCCTTGGGACGATGCCCCCTTTGGCTTGGGAGACCTGTGCACGAGCACCTCCCTTGCCTTCCAATGCACCTCTCTTGTTTGCTCCTTCCGTGGCACCTCCCAATGCACCTCCTTCATTCACTGCTCCTCCTCCTACTGGGATTTCCCAGCCACTTTTATCCTCCTGGCCTCTGCACGTTGTACGTGCTTCCTGGCCCAGGTGGACGTGATTAGTTTCCTGGCTTTCTACTGCATCACAGCCAGTGTAGGAAAAGTTTGTTCTACTACTTTCTGGAACCTTACAACCTGAATGTGCTTTCTGGCTTTCTGCTGCTTCACACCCAGTGCAGGGAAAGCTTGTTCCACCATTCCCTGGCTCCTCACAACCTGAACCTGCTTTCTGCCCTTGTGACTGCAAGGTAAGCTCTTCCTTTTTTCCTGGGGTTCTGTGCTGGCCACTGTATCACACACTCCACTACAAAGGAAGAGTTTCTGCTTAAGAAAAAGAAGTATGCAAGGGAACAACTATACAATGATGTTTGCACATATATAGGGTGGCCCAAAAAAAGTGAGAACATCTTGTAAACTAAAAGCTTAAATAGTTTACGTATTTACCTTTTTTAGCTATATAACGTCTTTATTTCGACAATTTAAGGTTGCCATCTTTTTTTTTTTAATTTGTCAATCGTTTACATCTGTCTTTTTGAATTTTTAAATAACTTACAGTATATGCTACGAGATGTTCTCACTTTTTTTGGGCCACCCTGTATATATCATAAGCACAAGTGTTCCACCCTTCGCATCAACCAAGCTCTGCCACATGTTTTCCAGTTAGAAATAACGAAAAATAGGGCCACTTCCAATATGAAGTTAATTAAAACAGACAATCCTGCTGTTATGGTGAGATGCCTTATTGATTGCAAAATGACCCCAGACCAGGAGAGATTGGCCCAAAATCCCAGCACCTCTTTAATACGGTTCCATATTGAAACCCAATAAGACTGAATGTTAGGACAATCACACACCACTTGTCTCAAAGTACTGACATCTCCTCGATGAGACTAACACTCATTCCCAGCTGTCTGAACCCATTTAGCTACTTTTCAACAGGCAATCCTCCTTAGGAGTTGCATTTACTACTTTTGAAAGGCCTTTTGAGTATTCAATATACCCTATGAGACTTCAACCTCCCAACAGACACCATGCCAAGAAGAAGGTTCTAGAGCAGGGGTGGGCAATTCCGGTCCTGGAGGGACGCAGACCAGTCAGGTTTTCATGATGTCCCTAATGAATATTCATGGGCCTATTTCCATACAGTGGAAGGCAGTGGATGCAAATAGATCTCATGAATATTCATTAGGGACATCATGAAAACCTGACTGGTCTGCAGCCCTCCAGGACCGGAATTGCTCACCCCTGTTCTAGAGGAAGGGATTACTTAACCTCTCTTCTAGTTCAAGTCATATTGAGCGCAAACCTACGGCCCCCTCCACTCAACGCAAACCTTGTTTTAGTAAAAAATCACAGTACTAGGCTTGAAAATCTGAGAAAATCACCCCCCTCCTTTCCTCTTTTTAAGATTTAAGCTTCCTGAAAGCAATTCTAGGCGGTTATTTTGCCATAGAAACTGAGCTAGAATCCTTTCAAACAAATGATAGACTCTCCCTGTAAGGAGAACTGATAACATTTCAACTATACAATTCACTTTAGGAGTGATAGTCATATTTATAGCTTTAAGACGACCCGACCAATAAAACAGACCAGTGACCATTTTGCTATTATATTGCTGAAAGCTCGTTGAGTCAAATAGAGTAAATGAGATTGCAAAATAAACAGAAATGTGAGCCTCAGGAATAGTAGACTCACTAGTTCTAGAACAAAGTCCCTTGGAAACTAGGAAAAATCAGTACATGATATTTCAAAATCCATAAGAGATAGAACTTTCCTCATTAAGATGGCTACTCCACTGTACTTATGATGGGCAGCTGAGAAACTCTTAAAGAGTATGTCTTTCTATTTAGCCTCGACGACTCCTCTCCATTTAAGTGTGTCTCCTACAACAGAAAGATGTCAGCACTTTCCAACCATACCGCAAAAAGCTCTTCCTTTTAGTGGGATTATTAATGCCCCAACATTTAGTTAAACGATCTTAAAGGCAAACATACTGCCAATATAGTTCTGATTAACAATCAAATGTTGCAGAAACATACCAAATTGTAGCATTTAGTTTACATTTTAGAACAACTTCTTAAGCGCCCTTAAAGTGTTAGCTACCCCTATAGCCCAGAGAAGAAAACCCAACAAAAAAAAGGCACATTTTAACCCCAGCCCCGTCATATGATCAGTCCTAATAAGAACACCTAATACTGAAAAACATCATCCCAAAACCACCTAAACCCAGGGGGGCTATATAACACACAAAAATTTGGCAGGTGAGTCCACCAGGACAAGATGGACATGGAGAGCAAAAGACCCAATACTTCCGCTCTTCTATGTCACTCAAAATATTGCGCTCTGTAAAAGAAAGAAAGAGACACAACAAAAGAAACATCTCAGCCAAGATAGTACCCTGGAGCTCCTTCACACAATACAGAATGGATGTTCCCGTATATAACAATGTTACATAATGAAATGTCATTCCTAAGTGGATAAGTCGCCTTTACACGACCTCAGACCAGTCAAACGCCCATGATAGCAAGAGCCATAAAACTGTAGTGAATAAAAGTTGCAGAATAACTTTCACAGTATCGCCACCAACTCCTTAGCTTTCAGAAATGCATATAACTCCCCGGGATCATCAAAAGTCTTGGTTTGGTTATGTAGCATGACTCATGTGGGCAGGATACAGCAGTCCAAAACGGGCCTGCAGTTGCAGCAAGCATGGACGCAGCGCCAGAAAAGTTTTTCTCCGATCCACCGTCGCCTTCGCGAAGTCTGGGAACAACAGAAGTTTATGTCCCTGATATTCCAAAGTTGAAAGTGCATTGGCTGCTCCCATTATTTGCAATACTTGCTGAAAAACATAAAACTTTCAAGATGATTGGGCGTGGACACTTGCCCATGACAACAAACTGAGTAGGCACTCTATGGGCACGCTCGATCTTGAACGGCAAAGCAAACTGCAACTTTAACACACCTGGAATCATGGCCTGCAAAAAGGACACCAAGTCAGGACCCTCTGCTCCCTCAGGAACTCCTAGTATTCTTATATTATTCCGCCGAGGGCAATTACTACCGTCTTCCACCTCTCTTTGTAATGAACGTATCAACTTGACCTGCTTCTCAATGGACTCGAACCTTTCTCCATGTGAAGCCACCACATTCTCCACCTTCTCCAAACAAGCTGTATTGGATTCCAAAGAGGATCGCAAAGCTTTGATATCTTCCTGCATTGCACATAGCAATTCTCCATTAGCTTTGACCAAGTCCTTGACCGCCCGAATCTCAGCCAGGATCTCCTGCGAGGTCTTAGGACAATCTCGTATGACCGCCATCTTGTGAGGTGAGAGAGGTTCCGTCTTGGTTCTCTTTGCACTAGCATTTTGGGATACTTGGTAATCCAGCCGCGTCTGTTTGGAGCCAGACATATCCGGGATCGAATGGTATCAACGTAGGTAGGAACTATTTGATTAAAGATTGCTAAAGTCAGGATTCTTGTCTATTGCCCTCCAGAGCACAGCTCTTACACATCCATCTTGACCAGAAACCAGGCTCTGCCCCCTATTACATTGATCAAGAAGCAGCAGTTTGAACAGAACTAGGAGAAACAGAATGGTTTAAAATCAGCAAAGGTGGACAACAAGGCTGCAAACTTTCCCCCTACTTCTTTTATATGCAGAACAAAACATGAGAGAAGCAGGACTGTATGAAGACAACCAAAGTGTGAAGATTGTTGTAAGACTCAACAACCTTCACTATGCTGATGATACTACATTATTGGCTGAAAGTAAATATGATCTGAAACATTTGCTTTTCAAGATCAAGGAACATAGTCTTAAAATTAACATTAAGATGCAAAGATCCTGACAACTGGCAAAATCAATAAGTTCATCACTGATGGAGAAGAAATTGAAATAGTTGACAACTTTAACTTACTTGGATCAATAATCAATAAAGAAAGGACTAGCAGTCAAGAAATCAAACAATATACTGCTCTTGGTAGAATGGCTATGAAGGACCTAGACAAGATTCTCAAGAGCAGAGATGTCTTTCTCCATACAAAGATTTGACTGGTCCAGGCCGTGGTATTTTCAATAACGTCATATGGATGTGAAAGTTGGACAGTGAAAAAAGATAGGCAGGAAGAAAATTGATGCCTTTGAATTATGGTGTTGGTGACGAATACTGTGTATTTCATGGCATGCAGAAGAACAAACCAGTCAGTACTAGAGGAGATCAAACTTGAGCTTTCCTTAGAAGCTCAGATGACAAGACTTTGACTTTCATACTCTGGACACATCATGAGAAGAGAGAGCTCATTGGAGAAAGACATAATGCATGGAAAGGTAGTGGTTCACCGTAAAAGAGGAAGGCCAACAATGAGATGGATCGGTACAATAACAGCAGCCATAGCTACCACTCTATCAACAATAAGCCACTTGGCTGAAGACCGAACAAAGTTTAGGTCAACTATCCAGAGGGTCGCCAGGAATCAACACCAACTCGACGGCACTTAACAAAATTTGTCTATCCAAAGTACCAGAGGAGCAATATCTACCCTAGCTCAAATACTACAGGATGATCATATAGAGATGGATTTTGAGATACCAGTACCCTCCAGTGTCAGAACCTTCAGATATCTTTACCTGTAGGATAACTGCAGGCCATCAGGGACAGGCTGAGTCAGTCCTCATTTTACTTCTATTATTTTTGAACATAACTTTCTAGTGTATTCAATAGAAGGAACACCAGGACTGGCTTAGCCAGTCCTTGATGGCCTGGAGCTATCTTAACCCCATTTATCTGATATCATTGGGATGGATGTGCTGGGACTGGGATGTATTGGGCTTTTCAGATGGAGAAAATGTGGCTGCAGCACCAGGATGAGTATGATAGATTTGGAGTTTAGGAGATAAAGCATTAGAACATAAGATGTGCCATACTTGGTCAGATTAAACATCCACTGATCCCAGCATTCTGTTTCCAAATGATCAAACTAGGTCACAAGTGCCCTGCAGGATCTCAAGGCATAAATTTATTCCTTGTTATTCTTACCCAGAGATATGAAGTAGCTATCCCAAGTCTATATGGCTTTTCCTCCAGAAACTTGTCTGTACCCTTTTTAAACCTGGCTACATTTATTTAATTTATTTATTTAAACAGATTTCTATACCGCCTTTTCCTACAATCAATGCGGTCTACACAGCAATCAACAAAATATTGTGTCTAGTGTGCGCATGTACTGAGCAGTGAGTATGCGTGTGTGTAGATGGTAGTTGATTCTTGGTGAGCTATTTACAATGTGCGCTATTTACAATACTATATGCATCAAGACTTTACTTCAATACTATGATCGTGTCACAAGGGAAGGGTGGTTGAGCTGGGGTATTGTCTGTTGCACAGGTTAAGTGATGTCACCGTAGTGCTCTATGAAGAGGGTCGTTTTTAGCAGTTTCCTAAAGTCCTTAATGTCTGTTGTTGACCATAGTTCATCAGGGAGGGCATTCCAAATTGTTGGTGCTGCCTTTGATAAGGCTCATTTTTCTGTGTCCTTGCACAGTGTAACCCACCCTTAAGGGTTTAAGTTTTTTATTAGAGTGTGCAGAGCCTGAGGAGTGTGTGGATTTGAATTTGGAGGTGATGGAATGTTTGAGTTAGATAAGTTTTAAAGGATTGTAGATTTTGGGTTGTTTAGAGGGGTTTTTGATGTGTGAAACATCCAAATTGAGATTGTGCCATTCATTTTAATGAAACATGCAGTTGAGAATAAAACTGATTTTTTCCTGCAGAATTTGGAATGGGTTCTACTGCTTCATCTGCATATTTCATAAACACGCCTCTGATTGGCTAAGGGATCTAGAAAACAAATTGATGTCAGCAGAGTCATCGTCTCCTAGCACAGAAAGAAAAGTTTTTGTTTTGGTTTATTTTGATGAGAGAGAGGCTTGTTTTTTGAACAGAGAGAAAAACAACAGTTTGGGCTGTGTTGAGAGATGTGCTGTTTATGCCATTGTAAAAGTATCAATTGGTGATACATTGTTCTGAAGAGTGGAACTGGAGTTGGGTTTTAGGGACATCAGGCTAAGTAAGTGAATATCCTGATTTGGAGAGGTTTTGAACAGTGTTGGTTGAGACTCTGCTGGTAGTGAAGCCAGGGGTTTTGACTGAAGATTTCTTGGGAGTCCTCTGTAAGAAAGGGACAGAGTGGAATTGTCAGAGTTTTCTTTAAAAGAACTGTGCTATTTAATAGCCTGTTTTAAGAAGTGTCTGAAGCCTTAAAGAAAACCAGCACAGTAAGTGATTGCCTGCTGTGATAAAGAGGAATGAGTCTGAAGTTTGGAATGTATAAATAACTGCTTTGTTTGTGGAAGTGTCTGTTTGAAATGAAGCTCTGTTAAAAGATAGGGTAACACTGAAGAACGGGCTTCCTTAGTTAAGGATATTTAAGTATATGTTGTTTACCCTAGTGTGCAATAGCATTGTTAGAGAAATGGAATGAAGCTAAACATTGTGGAATGGACATGTAGAGCTGTTACTCTGAGTTCAAGACTGAGTAAATTAGGTGCAAGGTGTGATCTATGAAAGAGGGGGTTTATTAAGCACTTCAGCAAAGGGATTAAAGTTCAGACAGGTGACTTTTAGCTAGGGACTTTGTTTAATTTTATTTTTTTTTAGTTAGAGAGATTAATAAAGTTTGAGGAATAATAGTAAATTAGAATGTTTGTGTCAACAGTAGGGAATTAGTTAGGGTTTTGCCTCCTTTTATTTTCTTTAAGTTAGGGAGACAGATACACCGGATTCCAAGGATCCTGAGGTGTGGCGGTTCCTGCGCGAAATCTGGGCCCCAACACTTCAACCTCACCGTCATCTGGACAAAAGCACCTTACCTGAACGTCAAACTAAAGCTAAGTGAAGCACTGGACTTGGGTTTTGTAGTTTTAACAAGGAAAAGGAAAGCAAAGAAAAGAAAGCGAACTATTCTTATTTGTTAATCATATAATACGTTTTCACTCTAAGGAAAAGTAAAACTACAAAAAGCCTCTGAATTTATGAGATAACAACTGAAGTTGAGAGAGAAATACACTTTAAATGCTGCAATAGTCAGAAGAGTTGCTGAACTGTTTAGAATAGTTAGGGTTACCTTTATGAGAGTTGTAACGTGTTGTGATTGATACTAATTAATACTTATCTGTTAATACAATAAATGATGAAATGTAAGATGGGTTATTCTTTTATGTCCACTTAAGAAACTAGAAAAATAATTTCAGCGAGAAGTTCAACAAAGTGTTAGAACCTGCATAAAATAATTATTAAGACACTTTGCTGTAACTTCATTGGTAAACTTTGTACGTAACATCCGAGTTTACTTATTGTAAACTTCCCCAGTACCTTTTGAAGGAACTGGTGTGTACTGTACCTTCCCCCTTTGCAAGTCTGGTGATACCGCCTCCCCCCTATGGCCACCGACTACACAATTTAGTAAGGAAGATACATCAGGGCGTGTGTCACGAGTTTGCAAGGAGGGGTGGGTTTACAGTAGCTTTGTGAAGTCTCTTGGTGTGTTGACACGGTTGGATGTGCCTCTCCTCCTCGGTCTTGTGCTGCTGTTGGGTTGTATGAGTGGGTGTAAGCTGAAAAAGCTGATGACTGTTGTTTGATTTTGAATATGTTTATGACTGTCTTGTATCTGATGAGGGCGCTGATTGGTAGCCAGTGGAGCTCTTTTAGAGGTGGTGTGATTAACCACCATCATCTGACACACATTGAGTGAAAAAAAAAGTTTCAGCCTACTTTTTCCAAATCCACACCACCTCTTCGTTTCAAGGCATGTCCTCTAATAGCAGTATTTGAAAGGGTAAATAACTGTTTCCTCTTTGCCTATTCCACCCAACTCGTGACTTTATGATCTCTACCATTTCTCCTGTCTGTCCTGTCAGAATCTCAGATCTCTGAGAAGGCTTAATTTGCTCTCACCCAAGATTGAAAGACATTTTAGAATTTAATGATGCAAGCTATGTATGATTCATACCAATTAGTTGGAATTTACTCTCCGGCTGCAGGGAACTTAATGCACCCCCCCCCCCCTACCTCTTTGATCCAGCCCGGCAGCGTGATCCCCCAAAGTCCAGGGGGACTTATTCCACCTCTGCAGTGGAATAAGTCCCCCATCCATGTTCATGGCCCCAGACGTACAGGGCAGACTTCAAAATTGGCCCTGTATGTCTAGGGTCAAGGCCTGCTCATCCCCCACCCTCACTCCACCTGAGACACGCCCCCTTCCGACCCTGTCTAAGCCTCCCCATACGAATTAGCTGAGGACAACAGGGGAACGAATAGAGGGGATGGACATCCAATCTGGATGTCCATCCCTACTTTTCCTACACACACACACACACACACTAACTTTGGAGTAGGTGGAAATGAGTGCCTCTATTTGTGCACTTTTGTATCTGGATTTGGGACCTATGATGCATTTATAAAATAGGCTTAAAATAGGAGCTTCTTTGGAATTTTCATATAGGCAACCAGTTATAAATGCTTTGCACCTGATACTCCTGAGAACAGTTGAAGAGGGTCAAATAACACTCATACATGTAAACTACTAAGTATCTACATGTTTTTCTCTCCTACTAAATCCCCCTGTCCTCTTACCACTGGAATGTTTTGTTTTAGCCTGCCTATGAAAACCTGCACATTAGTTTAGCATCTCAGAAAAGGGAAACTTTCAAGGAAAGCAAGAAAAGGGATGGGCAAAAATGAAAGGCAATATTTTAAAGGGCAATGAATCATTTTGCTCAGGAAATAAATAAAAATAAGAGGAAGAGGCCACTATAGTTTTAAAAAGTAGTAACTGAAAAGGTAAGGGCAAAAAAAAATAAGAAAGAAAGAAAGAGAGGTTAGCTTTCCTAAACTATCAGAGATCAAAGGAAGAGGACAATATTGTTGCTTATCTGGAAAAAAACTAATGGAAAACAGGAGAGTAGTCAGAAGAGCAAAGATGAAAGCATAGTGAATACAGTAAAATTGGAAGATTAGATTTATTTCTCTCTTTATTTTTTTTAAGATATGTTAGTGACAGGAGGAAGTGCAACAATGGTACTGTCAGACCCAAAGTTGAAGGGGAGGAATATCTAGTAGCCTGTGAAAATAAAGCAGAATTGCTTAACTCTGGGAGTACCGATGGGGTCAAAAGTGACCCCATTGCAAGATTCACAATGCGTATCTCGGAAACTAGTTGTTCAAGAATGCAATCTTTTTTGACTTTTCACGTGTCAATATTCTCTTTATATTGCGCCATGAGAGGAATAATTTTCATCCGCTAGGTGACGCTAGTGATGAATTGCAGCATAGAGTACCAGTGGGGTCATTTTTGACCCCAGTTGCTTACGTCCGGTTTGGATCGTGATACAATTTGCAGTTTTTTGAATTCTTTGATCTGACAAAAGGTATTTATCATTATTTATGTATCATTTATTTTTTGTACTCTTATTTTATGAAAATTACACATTTTCTGTAATTGATATCATACATTCTCTCATTATTTCCGATGAAATCTAAAGGCTTTCAGCTCATTCATCACGATTATTGTACAACTATCGTAAAACTGCTTTGCATTTTATTCAACTTTATCTGTTTATTTTAGGTTATTGTTTATGATGTCAAAACAAATTTATTCAGCTGCCCAAGTAAGAGAAATATTGCAATGAGATGCTGACAGTGACGACTCTGAGTCGTCTGATGATGCAGCATATTCAGCAAGCGAAAAAGCATATCAGCCAAGTTCAGGCAATAAATCTGATGATGACAGTCATGATTCAGATGGCGACAGCAGTTGGTCACCAAGTGAATGTGAGACTGATGTTGAGCCGGTAACATCGCCTGCAGCAAAGAGTCAAGTTATAGGTCGAGGCAAAGGTCGAGGCTGTGCTGGATGGGGAAGAAGGCAGGAGCCCTCAGTGTCAGTATCATCTGTGAGGAATCTTAGTTGTGGTCATAGAGAAGCTAAGAGGTCATCAACTATAAGCACAAATTTTGCCATTGAAGCCTATGTATCTAAGGATGCCACATCATGGAACAGGAAACCTATAAAGCAAGCTGCTGGAAGATACGCCAGAGCTAATGTCATGCCCATACAACAAGGTCCTACAAGGTATGCTGTACGAAATGATGATGGCCCTCTCACAGCATTCCACTTGTTCATGAGGAAGAACTTACTGAATGAAATCATGATGTGGACGAGCAAACAAGGAAGACACATTTATGACGACACCTGGAAAGATTTGACAGACGGAGAATTTCAACATTTTCTTGGACTTCTGATCCTCTCAGGCATGTACAAGTCATAAAATGAATCCATAGTTCAGTTGTGGAACCTTGAAGATGGTCATTCTGTTTTCGGCAAAAATATGGCCCGTAACCATTTTCAGAAAATTTATTGTGCTCTCAGATTTGATGATGCAACCAACAGACGTGAACAACGAGGCGTGGATAAGCTTGATCCAATCAGACACATTTTTGATACCTGGGAAGCAACTCTAAGGGGCTTGTTTACAAAGCCGCGGTAGCGGTTTGCGATCGTAATCGGAGCCGCGGCCCCATTGATTTCAATGGGGCCACGGCTGCGATCGCGATCGCGAACCACTACCGCGGCTTTGTAAACAAGCCCCTAAGTGACGCCTTTGTTCCTGGTGAAAATGTTACCGTGGATGAGCAACTGCTTACATTTCGTGGCCGTGTTCCGTTCAGACAATATATTCCCAGCAAAGCTGGGAAATATGGCATAATGCTATGGATATTGTGTGACAGTGTAACGTCATATGTTCTGCATCTTCAATTATATACAGGAAGGGAACTCAGACAAAACAGGGAACAGAATCAGGGTGAAAGGGTTGTGCTGCAACTCACTGAAGGATTGATGCGATCTGGCAGACATGTTACTGTTGACAATTTCTTCTGCAGTTTATCCCTGTCACAGAAATTGCTAGAAAAACAAATGACACTTTTGGGGACAATTCGAAAGAACAGAAAAGAATTACCTCCAGAATTTGTAACAGCAAAGGGCCGAGAGGTATTCACTTCAATGTTTGCCTTTCACGATGACGCCACTCTGGTTTCCTATTGCCCGAAGAAAGGAAAAGTGGTTGTTCTTCTGAGCAGTTTGCATGATCAAGAAGAAGTAGATAACACACGTCCAGACAAAAAACCACGCATGATCTTGGACTATAATTCTAGTAAAGGTGGAGTAGATACGGCAGATCAAATGTTGCGCACGTATACCACAAAACAAATGACAAGACGCTGGCCAGTGACAATCTTCTACAACATGTTGGACATCAGTGCTTTGAACGCCTTCATTGTTTGGATGTCACTAAATCCAGAATGGCAGTCCAAGTCAAAGCACAGACATCATCTGTTCCTCTTGGAATTAGGAAAGCAGCTGCTTCAGAGTAATTGCAGCGAGACTTCTTCCAGCATTGAAGAAGCCACTGATGCTGTTTGCAAAGTCAGGATCCCAAAGAAAAGGGCAAGGTGCCAGTGCTGTTCCAGAGAAAAAGACAAGAAAAGCAACATAGTTTGCACCTCCTGCAAGCGCAATGTTTGCAAAGAACATTCAGAAATTGTCTGTGTCTCATGCAAATGACTGTAGTACTTTACTGTGTTCATCAAGTGCATGCAAAAACTGCTTTCATGGCAACTCTTCTTCATGTAATTTTATGATAAAGCATTAAATTTCAAAACATTTAACCTTCATATAATAAATAATGAATTCGGAATAATATTTTGTCTGTTTAGTTTAAAATTTTCATGGTTAACAATTAAAATTCGTCGTGGGGTCATTTATGACCCCAACGGTATTCAGTGTGTGCAAAAAATCTCGGTAATTCCAGGGTTAACAAATATTTCAGTACTGTGTTCACAGATGAAGGGACAGAAGCAGGATCTCTGAAAACACTGACAAATAGGAATAGACGTGAGGCAGATCTTGAACAATTTTCAGAAGACTGTTCACGAGAAGTCATCGAAAACTAAAGGTAGACAAAACAATGGGGCCGGTTGGGATATAGCTCCATCTTATTGAAAAAATTTAGGAAAGTTCTGGCGGCTGTGCTTTCTAATTTTTCAATGTTTATGAGTGGTCCTAGAGGACTGGAGAAGGGCAGATGTGGTCTCCCTCCATAAGAGTAGACATAAGGAAGACATTAGAAACTGAAGGCCAGTTAGACTAACCTCTGGAATGAATAAATTAATGGAAATGCTGCTAAAATAGTGCAGTTTTTGGAATCCAAGGGATTGCATTATCCATTTCCTGTTTTATGTAATAACAAGATAAAATGTAACTTGTCTGAAGTTTTCTTGTTCCATGTAAACCGCGCTGATAATGAATAGTGCGGTATATAAAAAATGTTAATAAATAAATAAAATAAATAAATAAGACAGCATAGTTTTACTATAGGTAGGGCTTGTCATACAAATCTTTTTCTTTGACTGGCTAACCAGAGAGCTGGATCAAGGGAAAGCACCAGACATGGTATACTTGGATTTCAGCAAAGCCTCTGACATGGCTATGCATAGGAAACTTATAAACTTAGCACCCTTGCGATAAACCCTAAAGTGACTGGATTAGAAATTGGTTGAATGGGAGGCAGCAAAGGGTAGTGGTAAATGAAATTCTCTCTAAGGATAAGGACTTTACCAGTGGGAAGCACAAGAATCAGTCCTTGGGCCAATTCCTCTTAACAGTTTTGTAAATTATATTGCAAAAAGTTATTCGGGTAAGTTTTGCCTCTTTATGGATCTATCAAAGCTTGAAAAATGGTTTAGAATTGTGCAGCTAAAATTTAATACTAAAAAGTATTGGGTCATGCATTTGGGCTACAAAAATCCAAGAGAGCAGTACAGTATAGGAAAGGGGTTCCCAAACCTGCCTCCCAGCCATTCGGAATGTCAGGATATCCACAATGAATATGCATGAGAGAAATTGGCATGCATTGCCTCCATTGTATGCAGATCTCTCTCATGCATATTCATTGTGGATATCCAGAAACTCCGACTGGCTGGGGAGGCCCCAGGACAGGTTTGGGAATCCTTGGTATAGGGGGTGAAGTACTTCTTTGCACAAAAGAAAAAGCAGACCAGGAGTTGATCATCTCAAGATAGCCAAATACGTAGAAATTTCAATGGCCAGAAGGATGCATGCTCACTGAGAGCCGGCAGCAGCAGCCCAGTTGTCATCTACCTACCTGCCTTCCTGAAGCTGTTTTTCCAAGTCCAACAGAGGACTTTCTGTTGGCGAGTCTTCCTGACAGGCCTACGTTTCTTGCTTTTTCTACCACTTCATATCTGTGTGATATTGAAAGCTGTCACAGAGACTGACAGAAAGAGTTGCATTTGTATACTTTATGATTATTTTGTTTATGCTATGAGGTCATTTTTTTTCTAAAAGTTAAAAATAGCAGTTAAGCACAACCGACAATAGAGAATGCAATAGGCAAATTGAAACTACAAGTCTCTACATGCAGTGGGTTAAACTGAATCAGTATGTCTCCAACTGGGCCAGATAGTGGGTCGTGGGTGCCTCAGTCCTCCATGGAGTTCCTAAAAAAGTACAAATGTTTGGGAGACCAATTGCGAATAGTGGAGAGCAGCCACCCTATGAATATTCCCGAGAAATGAATTATGGCAGAAGAGCTTTTTGGGATCTGTTGGGTACTTGTGACCCAGACTGGCCGCTCTCGGAGACAGGTTGCTAAAACTGAGTGACCTTTGTCTTGACTCAGCGTAGCTTTTCTTATGGGGTTTTTATTATCTTTTTTTGGATCTCTTGCTGTCCAGCATGGTGATGCAGTCTGGCATGCTGATGTGGCAGATGCTTTATTATGTTTTCTCTCTGACACAGATCCAAAATTTTACACACTCCTGATGGTTGCTTTCCTCTGCTGCTGTGCAGAGGTGTATTTTATGCACTAGTTTCATTTTTTTGCTACAGGCACCATTTTATGTTAACTGGAAAAAGAAATGCCTCAGATGTTTCCTTAAATTAAAGCCCTTTAATGCATTCCACAATTGAGTTAATCAGATTCTGCTTGATATTCAAAAGCTGTTATGTAGTCAGTGGAGGTACAGATTGCATAAGTGCTTTTCATTCAAATTCCGGACAAGTTGTATGTATAAAACTTTGAAAGTTTAAATCACTAAACTCTGAAGCTATGCATCTCAAAAAAGGGTAGAGCTAAGTGCATTCCAGAACAGGGTCCAAAATTATCCACTCAAGCTCAAATATCTGAGCAAATGGTGCTACACAAATTTAGGGAGCAATTCTCTAAAGGATTTTTCACACATAAACCCTGTTTTATGCGTGCAAAAGACCTCTTATAAAATTACTCTATAGGTTACGCATATAAAGGATGCTCAATGACAAAGCAGTATGCACTTTTATGTGACCCATGTACAGAAATATTCTAGGGGGAAGTTCGGGAGGAGAGTATTTGCTTGGTTTATAAAATATGCACTAATGGGCATACTTAAGAACCAAAGAAATGCCATACTTAAGAACCAAAGAAATGCCCCCCCTTAATAGATAAACCACCATTGTATTTAGTTTCCCCTATTTCGCCAAGTTATACCTCCTGTCAAATGTAATGACCAGACATATGTAAAATGTCGGATGTTTTCTGTTTAATGTAAACCGCGCTGATGTCTAATAGTGCGGTATATAAGAATTGTAAATAAATAAATAAATAAATAAAATACTGGGTCAGACCATGGTTCATCAAGCCCAGTATCCTGTTTCAAACAGTGGCCAATCCAGGTCACAAGTATGTGGCAGGTTCCCAAAAAGGTATATAGTTCCACAATACTTCTCCTGGGGTAAGCAGTGGATTTCATGGGTCCTCTTTATTACTGGTTTATGGACCTTTCCTCCAGGAACTTGTCCAAATCTTTTTAAATCCAACGTTTGATTACACATTGAGTGAAAAAAAATATTTTCTCTTATTATTCTTAAATGGGTTACACTGTAGCTTCATTGCATGTCCCCTAGTCTTTATATTTTTTGATGGAGAAAACAACCGATCTACGTTTACCCATTCCACTCCATTCACTAAATTATAGACCTCTATCATATCTCCCTTCAGCCATCTTTTTTTCCAAGTTGAAAAGCCCAGCCTTTTAAGCCTCTCCTCATAGGGGCATCCCTCCATCCCCTTTACTATTCTGTTTGCTCTTCTCTGTACCTTTTCTAATTCTGCTATATCCTCTTTAAGATATGGCACCAGAATTGCACACAATATTCAAGGTGCGGTCGCACTATGGAATGATACAGAGGCGTTATAATATCCTTAGTTTTATTCTCCATTTCTTTCCTTATGATTCCTGGCATTCTATTTGCTTTTTTGACTGCTGTTGCACACTGGGCAGAGGGTTTTAAGATATCATTCACAATGATGCCTAAATCTTTTTCCTGGGCGGTGGTTCCTAATGTGGAACCTTGCATCATGTAACCATAGTTTGGGGTATTCTTTCTAAGGTGCATAACTTTGCACTTGTCCACATTAAATTTCATCTGACATTTGAACATCCAGTCTTTCAGTTTATCAAGGTCCTCTTGCAATTTTTAACAACTTTGAATAATTTTGTGTCATCACCTCACTCGTTATTCCTATTTCCAGATCATTTATGAATATGTTAAAAAGCAGCAGGCCCAGCACAGATCCCTGGGGAACCCCACTATTCACTTTTCTCATTTGAGAAAATTGGCCATTTAGCCCTACACTTTGCTTTCTATCTTTTAACCACTTCTTGGATCCACAATACTAGCTGCCTCCAATCCCATGACTTTTTAATTTCACCAAGAGTCGCTAATGAGGGACCTTGTCAAAGGCTTTCTGAAAATCCAGGTACACTGTCAACTCACCTTTGTCTACCTATTTATCTACACCTTCAAAAAAATATATAACAGATTAGTTAGACAAAACTTTCCTTGGATAAATCCATGTTGGCTTTTTCCCATTAAACCGTGGTTATCTACATGTTTAGTAATTTTATTCTTTATAATAATTTCTTCTATTTTGCCTGGTATTGACATCAGGCTTACCAGTTTGTAGCTTCCTCGTATCATCCCTGGAACCCTTTTTAAAAACTGGCCTTACATTGGCCATTCTCCAATCTTCAGGTACTATTGATTATTTTAATGATAGCTCACAGATTACTAATAGTTGGTCAGCAATCTCATATTTCAGTTCTTTCAACACCCTTAGATGTATACCATTTGGTCCAAGTGATTTGTTACTCTTCAGTTTACCAAATAATTGTAATACATCTTCCTGGTTTATCAATATTTCTTGCAGTTCTTCTGATACATCATCTTTGTTTATCTATTATTTATTAATTGTCCAATATATATCCAACAAAAGAATATACATCATATAAATATATGAATACAATATGAATCAACCAGAAAAAAGGGAAACCAAAGAAAAAGAATAAAAACAAATCTATCATATCATATCTAGAAATTAGTCCACTTAACAAGGAAAAAGAGGAGGCATCAGGAAATAACAACAAAAAGATTTCAGGGCATAAGCAAATAACCTAACAATTCAGAACAGAAATCCAAACAGTGTGAAGCCTTATGCATCAGCCATATTTATTTATTGTATTTATTTACATTCTCTTATATACTGCGCTATTCTGCATCAGTGCGGTTTACATTGAACAAACTGAAATTACATTGAACAGGGCATTATAACTTGGAGATAATTATTTTACAGGGAACATGGGCTGTGGAGGGTTAAGTGACTTGCCCAAAACCACAAGGAGCACCTGTGGGACTAGAAACCTCAGTCCTTCCGGCCCAAGGTTGCTGTCCTCTAGTGGGATTTGAACCCCCGACCTTCCGGCCTGAAGTACCTTGCCAGTTGAGGCCATAAATGGATGATAAAGAGAGGAAAGAAGTGAGGGAGTGAGAAGCTAAAGAGGGAGGGGGAAGGGTGCCAAGTAAGAGGTGAGAGGGGTGAGGGGAAGTAGGTTAAAGGGTTGTGGGGGAGAAGAGAAGGGAGAGGTATGATGGCAGAGAGAGAGTTTATGAAAAGGTGATGGCAAGAGTTCAAAGACGGAAGTAGAAGAGGGAAGAAAGTTAATGTAGATGAGAAGGAGTAGGGACAGTATGCACTCAGAATTGTCCATTTCTTTTAAGGTCATTTTAAAAGTATATGCATGTACATATACTGACATTTACACATATAGATTGTTTATGCTTATAAATGGCAATTTTGGAAGATCATCTATGCATGTGTCGGTGGCTGGGACTCAGATTTTAAGGGGGTGTACTTCGGATGGGCTGAAAAGGAATATATGCAAGTCCCATTTTACAGTAGGAAGACATGTCTACTTTAAGGCATTTCCACACTGGCTTTTGCACCTGCTCTGAAGCACTTCTAACTGCCAATTGCCAAAATGTTTGGGCCTAGAGCGTCCTGCAGTGAACCAGGAGGCAATTATGCTGACCTCTGTGCTGTGGTGCCTTATTAGCTGTTCAGGTATGTGCAGGATTGTAAAATACCCCTGCTGTGAAAGGGAAATTGGATTGTTTTTAGCTTACACCTTTCTCGAAAGTTCAAGGCAAGTTACCTTCTGCACCAGAATGTATTTTCCAGTCTCCAAAAGGCTTACTATGTAAGTTTGTATTTGACACAATGGAGGGTCAAGTGACTAGCCAAAGATTCCACAGAGCAGCTGCAGGATTTGCACACTGACATCCCCGGTTCTCAGCCTATTGCTATAACCATTAGGCGACTCCTCTGCTCGAAAAATGAGGCTGTAAATAGTAGCTGTCACTTTGTAAACTTCATTTGTATGCATTAATCTGAAAGAGATTTATTTTTTTTCTCATCGCCAAATTGAACTTTAACCAAGTAACTGAAGTGGCTTGAAAATTGAAATCTTACTTCTTTTCTCCTTCTCTCCTTTCGTCTCCGCCACGCAATCAGGGGGCTTGTGTGTGCTTTGCTTTGTTCCAGTTGAAAGCACTGAGCTGCTTGGCGGCATGCAAATGAAATTCCCCTTAGAATTCTGGTTTTGCAGAGAGACCAAGAGAGATGACAACAAAGATTGAATGTAAAACCCTATCACCAAAATGTCATAGTTTTGTTTGTTTTTTTTGTTGTTTCTCTGCAAAGTTAAGAATGTGCTTGGGAAATGAAATGTGGCTCGCTCAGCCGGGTAATTTTCAAAGCCATTTCTGCACATAAAATAGGGTTTTTTTTAGGCAGAAGTGCAAGATTTGAAGATTCTCCCCACCCCCTCAGAGTTTGTGTCCTTGTAAACACAGGAGTATATTCTAATTCTTGTTCATTGTTAGACTCCCTGCTGAGTATAGAAATGACTTGGGGCCTGAATCAAAATCAACATTGACAGGGACAGGATGCGGCTTAGTTTTCTGTGAATTGTCATCATGCATGCCACAGTGCACGTTCGTTTAACATGGAGGCAGCATTTACTTGACAGAAAATGCCCCTTAGATACTGTAAGAACAGCCTATGGTTACAGTGGGGCATTCTTAATTACAATTTTTTAAAATTATTATCCATCAACTGGCTATTATTAATCAATAGGCAATAACATGTCCAGCATTCAGAAAGATGATAAACACAAGGGCTTCACGGACAGAATAAGATAAATCAGAAAGAGGTGTAACAATGATATAGTATAGTGTGAGCTACTGTTTTGTGAGATGAGGGCCATGTGCCAGTCAGTTTGCTGAGAATGGGTATCAGGAACGTTCTGACATTTTACCTCTCACCCGTTAGTTTTGCTTTTAATCTTGTGACTGTGTTTTTGCCCAAGTGGGAATGTTGTAGAGCGCTTGGTAGTTGAGGTTTGTACTTTTTCCAGATTTGTCTTGAAGGACTAGAAAAGGGGACTGTTACTTCTGGAGAGAGATCTGCAATTGTGAGTGTATACTTCTGGGAATGGTTGAGTGTCATCAGTCTAGCCATTGGGTGACTAAAAAGCAGTATTCAGCTTTGAAAGCCCATCAGCACATTCCAGAGATGTGGTAAAAAGATGAGCTAAGGTGAAGCAGTCTTTGGTACCTCCACCTTCACTTTCATCTGTTTCTGATGATCTTAAACTGGCTCAACAGGTAGAAAAGGAGACTACGGAAGCCAGAAGGATGCTTGGGTGCCTAGGGAGAGGAATGGCCAGCAGAAAAAAGGGAGGTGATAGTGCCTATGTATAAGTCTCTGGTACGACATCATTTGGAGTATTGTGTGCAATTCTGGAGACTGCACCTTCAGAAGGATATAAACAGGATGGATTCGGTGCAGAGAGTGGTTAGTAAAATGATTAGTGGTCTTTGTTAAAAAGCATATGGGGACAAACTTAAAGATCTTAATATGTATGCATTATTTATTTATTTGTTTAATTGTGCTTATATACCGCCTTTTGTGAATCAAAGCAGTTTACAACAAACTCAAAAATGAAAGGAAAATACAATGAACAAAATACATTTAACAAGTTAAAATGAAAAATTATTAACATTAGAGGAAAGGCAAGATAGAGGAGATGTGATAGAGATGTTTAAATAATAACTCTGTGGCATAAATTCGCAAGAGGAGAGCCTCTTGACTGAAAGCAAGCTCTGCTATGAGAGAACATAGGATAAGGATGAAAGGAGATCGGCTCAGGAATAATATGCAGAAATATTTCTTTTTGGAAAAAGAGTGGCAGATGCATGGAATAGTCTCCCAGTGGAGAGAGCAGAGATGAGGACAGTATCTGAATTCAAGAAAGTATGGGACAAACACGGAAGGATCTCTAAGGATGAAAAAGGGACTATTGTAGTTTATATGGCAGGACAACGTAGATAAGACCATGTGGTCTTTTTCTGCCATCATGTTTCTATGTAATAGCAGCTAAGGAGCACAAGATTCAGTTGCAGCTGGCAATAGGCTCCAAAAGAAATCCTCAGCTTTCACATTCAGCAGTTTGTGGTCCTAGGTCCAGTCATATGGAAGGTGTTTCTGCTTCAGGAAACTGGGATACAGAAGGAGAATTTTCAAAAGGACTTATCCATTTATCAACAGGCGGTAAACATATAAACTGACTGTCTGTTGATATTCAATGTCAGGTGAAAAGTTGCCAAACCACTTGGCACCATCTGTTGGTATTGTGGTGGAGTTCGGTAATGGATGGAACTATAGAACAGTGGTGATTATTCAGCCACTGAATGGATAAGAGACCTTTTAATTCACGATGGCTAAATATTGCTGCTATATGGATAATGACCAGTGCTAAGTGGAGAATGCATATATTCAGTGTTGCTATTATAGTAGATATAGTAGTGCTTAGCATATACATTTTTTTTAATTGCTGTGGTAGACATTTTTTTAAAAAATCCATTGATTGCTCACCCTAACAGATGACCTGAGGGGCACTTTTTCTAAATCGGTTAATTTTGCACATATCATGACTGTCATGATTCTCACTTTTAAGCCAGGGTATGTGGAGTATAATCTCAGTCTCTCAAATGTATCGCTAACGCTTGGCATAGTACTTTCATCGTGCCAAAAAGAGAGCCTCCTTCTGGCATTCGTAAGATGTAATATGTTCTTATCAAGATGCACTTGGAAATTCTTCTTACATCAAGCCTGTGTCACCCAACGCGATGGGAAATAACCCTGTATCCTTCTGCCACGTTTTCTTGGTCTCAGACTTCAATTCTTGCCACTTTATGGACTTCTCCCTTTCAATGCAATTCATAGAATAATTGCTTGTGACTAATACCTCTATAATCAATGCTGCTCTGATATTTTTCTCCTTTACGTCCGACTTCCTTGCATTCAGCTTTTCATCAGTCAGAATGGAGTATCCCAGGTGATCATAACATCTTCATTCTCTGTAATGACCTGAGAACTGTGAGACAGCCAGTAATTCTGAGGAAAAATGTTTGTGATCAGGGAGATGGGATGGACACAGAACAGTGAGCAGAGGGCAGTTCAGGGGAGAAAGAAGAGGAGAAATAAGTTATCATCATTACTTAAGAGATAAAAAATTTATGAAGAATCTTAGGTGCACTGTTAAATGTATAATGAGGGACAGGATATTTAGTATGCTTTAGATGTTTGGAGTTCTTCCGATTCTTCTTCTTCCTCTGAGCCCAGGTCTGAGTTGCAGATTGGACTCAGAAGCCCCCATCTGGTGGTTTATCATAAAAAGTGCTAGCCGATAGCTTTAAAGGGGGGAGAGGGTAGCTGTTTGGCAACATTAGGTCAGTATGTTTCCCTGAAGCTGATACTTAAGATTTTGCAAGGAAAATATTGATCTACTTTCTCTGTTGGCTTGGAAGAAGAATGTAGGGGGTAAGAAGAAAAGTGAGGATGAAAAAAAGATGAAGGAAAGAAGTGGAGCATAACGTTACTAAATCTGTTCATAACTGAATTTTGACTTTCATATATTCACAGGCATCATGGGTGAAGGAACATCAGAATTGCATCTGGGTTTTTGTTTTTGTTTTAAGCTATTTGGCTATAATAATCTGAGCACTCCCAATCTCTGAGGCATGGTCCTGGTTGAATTATGATAAGCAATTTTGTAAGAATTAGTGAAGTAGGAGTCTAATGCTTGGGGGATTAAGGATATGTGTTTATGGTTAGTGGAGATGAATTCAGTGAGACCAGGGTCATTTTGAGTTGCCTTTCAACTGATTTCGTCTTTCGGTATCAGTGTCTCACAGATGACTGAAATGATCGGTCATGTTGGATTTAGTAATTCATTTTCTTCAATGGTCCCCTGTGGGGGACATTCCTTTCTTAGAATGGGTTCCTATGGAGAGGACTGGAAATGCTTGCTCTCTTTTCATCAAAGGCTAATGTTCTCGACCATCCTATCATTCTAGATACAAATATACAAATCTGTGATGGAGTGGAGGAGTGGCCTAGTGGTTGGGGCAAGGTACTTCAGGCTGGAAGGTCAGGGGTTCAAATCCCACTAGAGGACAGCAACCTTGGGCCGGAAGGACTGGGGTTTCTAGTCCCACAGGTGCTCCTTGTGGTCTTGGGCAAGCCATTTAACCCTCCATAGCCCATGTTATCTCCAAGTTATAATGCCCTGTTCAATGTAATTTCAGTTTGTTCAATGTAAACTGCACTGATGCAGAATAGTGTGGTATAGAAGAGAATATAAATAAATAAAATGGTAATTACCCAGCATTTCAGTGTCATTCATGTACTGGGGGGCTAGAGGAATAATCAGGCTACTAGGGCACTATTTTATCTATTCTCCAAGACTATAGCCTCATTTAAATTGGAGGCATTGTCTGTTGTCTTTTCTTTACATGAATAGAATTAACTATTCTCTGCTTGCAAGAGGGATTCCAATTGGATTTTAGAATGCCTTTTGTGTGCCTTGCATTATTGCATGTTCATGGGGGTTTTTTTGTTTTGTTTTGTTGTTTTTTTTATGAAAGACCTAGAGAAATTATGTAAGGAGTTGGCACTATGAAGAATAGATGGTTCTTTCCAGGTCCCACCTCACTCTTGGGTAAGAGTGTCAGCGATTGCCTTGGTCTTCTGTCCAATATGTCATTTGATCAGGCTGTTGCTCTTTGCATATCTATACATACCAAAGGTTGAGCCACCCTCAGAATTGCATGAAGAAATCTTTTGCCTAAGGTTAGTAAAATCCATTTTTGAGAAAATCAGCTTCCTATTTCAGTATGGTAGGGCCATAGACCTATTGTTGACTATAATACCTCTCACCCCAGCAATCACCATTAGTGCCTGACTTCCCCTTCATTATCTCTTCAGGAGGTATCTATTACTGGCATGTTCTGGAGGATGGAGCTTAGATGCAGCAATCAGCTAGGCTATTAAAAAATGCTGCACTTTCCCTCCTGACCAATATCTTCCAGTATGGCTTCTACACTGAAAGGAAAGGGAGCTGGTAAGGTTCTCAATGTCGCCCCCCTGGATAATAAGCAGCAGTTGACTGACAGCCAGCTGTGGAAGGCCTCCAGGAATATCACCACTGTGAGTGAACCCTCTGCTACTGAGACAGTTGATGGAGACCCAGTGCCATTTAGAGTAGAGTCAATTTTGTCCCAGAGGATGCATTTGATGCTGTTCTTAGGACAGCCTCCTGCTTTAGGGCATGAGTGGAGTCACTGCAGTTTTGATGCTTGTTATATCTCCTGGTCCAATTAAGGAAGCAGCAGTTGTTTGAGAGAAACTCAAGCTTGGGGAGCCCTAGAAAATAAACAGAATAAGCTACAATCTGTGATGAAGCAGATCAAGGGATGCTTTGATGCACAAGCCCACAGCATAGTGAAGGTGAAAAAAGGAGAGAGTGGATGATAAGGAATATGAAATGTGGCAGATGATGCAGCAAATAGAAGCATTGCAAAAATAATTCACTGCCTGGTAAGATAGGGTGGAGGAACAGAAAAGCAGGAGCCGCTGAAACAATCTGTGGGTAGGGGGCTACTTGAGCTGGTCAAAGGCTTTTTGAGCAATTAAGCCTGAAGTCTCAGGCTCTGAAGTTTCGATGTGAATATGGGTACTGTATCGGGCCTGGGAAGGAGCAGAAGACAAAGCCCAGGTCAACAATTTCAGGGTATACATGCTGGCAGGATAAAGAAAAGGACATTGAAAGCCTACAGAAAGGAGAGGGAACTCTAATACGAAGGCACCTGTATATTGCTGTTCAATGACTACTCATCATATGTTGCCACACTCAGGAGGGAGATGTCTCATTTTTGTTCTGAGCTAGTGAGTCAGAGTGCAGTTTGCCCTTCTTTCCCCAGCAAAGCTGCACATGCAGGATGATGGGTGCAACTTCACAATGAGCTCTAAAGAAAAAGCCAAAAAGTTATTGGATGGATCCAATAGAGCTGTGAATAGGAAAGAACCAGACTAAAGAGCAGACAACACAACCAGTCATCAGTGAATCAGCTATGGACTAAAGGAGATGAACAACAAATTCAGTTAACTTTTATAATATTGTTTCTGCAAGATTTTGTTTTGCAGCGGTTCTTTGCAAAAGGCTCATGGTCTCATCCTGGCTACTGTACTGAAGGTACCACTGCAGAATGGTGGCGTTATGGACACAAAAGGAACCCAGGCCCACTTGAGAGTTACAAGACAGGGTGGATGGTGTCCTAGAGGTTTACAGAGACGCAGAGGTAGACAAAGGTGGTCCTTGACTAAATGAATAGTGGAATGTTCCAAACAATATTCTGGAGGGAGTGAAATAGTGTTGGAGGGGTTTGAGCAACCTGCAAGACACAAACTTAGCAATGTGACAATCACCCAAGTGCAAGACTGAATAGGGAGGGTGTGTGGGGGGGGAAATCTCCCAAACTGCTTGTGTGACATTCTGTACAAAGAGCAGGATATTGTCAGCACAGACGCTCATCTTTACAACCTGCTTCCAAAAGCTAATACCATGGAACATTTCCAAACCCCTCACGCAAATAGTTAAAGATTTCAAGTAGGTATAAAAAGCAAGGCATACAGTGTACATCCCTTAGGAGTAACACCCCACAGCAAATTTTTGTGACCTATCCATTAAAAATACATGCAATAGATGCAGAGTATGTAAATGGTAGGAGGTGGGGTGGTTCCCAGGGTGGAAGAGGTATCCCCTGAGCCTGGATTATTAATAGGATTGAAGGTCCCCGAGGAACGGGGCAGAAAGATGACTGGTGGGGGTGGGGTGTTTATGCACAAGTGTGAGGGGGCAGGAAATAGTAACAGTTTGAAATTATGACACAAAAGAGTGGAGCAAGGAGAAGCCATATAGAGTGCCAGGCCTAGGCTGGGAGGCACAGGGATCTGTTCTGAATGTTAAGAGCCTCAAATGTGGGCCTTATGTTGATGTTTAAAAAACGTCAAACATCAAACCTTATGAGCAAGGACATGGTTGTCATTCACTCTCCAATCAAAAGGAAAAGTATTCTACTTAGGCTTAAAAAAATGGGGATGCACCTAGCTTTTTTGCAAGAGACATGTGCCAGAACTGAGCCAGAAAACTTAAAAGGTAGTGAGTGGGCAGAGGGCAGAGAGGGTTAGCTATTTTAATCCATAAGAATCTCCCTTTTAAGCAGATCCAGAAGACCAATATGCAATTCTTTGGGGCACTCTATATGGACACATAATGCTTTTATGCAATATATATGTGTCTAATATTTATTCGAGGGAGTTTTTGAAAGAAGTATTGGCCCATCTGGGGTACTAAAATTGTCAATGGGGAGGGGGAGGGGATTTTAATATAGTAACAGCTAGAATCAAAGATTGCAAACCAGAGATTTGAGAGAAGTGAATCAGATTATTAAGAATTTGGGGATGCTTGCTGTCTGGAGGGTGCTGAATCCTGTAGATAATGAATTTACCTTTTATTCTTATGCACACAACAGCTATTCTAGATTTCTCTATATGCTGTTTCCACTGGTGAGAGTGGCTCAAATAAGGATCATAGCTGTCTCAGATTATGCATCAGTGATAAAAGAGATGGAAAGGGAGACATGAGGCCAGAGACCATCGGAATAGAGAATGTAAGCAGGCCATGACAAGTCATTCAGAAGGGACCTGCAAGATAAGTGAGCAAAGTATATTAAAATGTAATAACCAAGCAGAAGTCACCCCAACTTTGCTATGGGAAGCAGAAAAGGTGGTGATGAGAGGCCATATTGTATACTAGTAGGAAAAAAGAAGTTCCAGGGTGCTGAAATATTGCGGCTAGTCCGGCTAGTAGAGGAAGAGCAAGATAAACAAACAAACCTCATGATGGAACAAAAAGCAGAAATTACAATGAGCTAAGGGAGCACTAAACCAACTGCTCCATCTGGGGACAAAGAAATTGTTGCAGTAGAAGTTTCAATTGCATATGCATGGTAAGAGGGCAGGGAAGTTCTTGGTGAAGGGATGAAGAAACCTATGTATATCACTGGTATTATTTATTTTTTATTTTATTAGTTTTTATTTCTTATATACCGCGCTTTTAATCAGTGCAGTTTACAAAAGAACAATTTAAACACAATGATACAGTCAGCATTGTTTTTTTACAATGAACAGGGTAGAAAAACGTGGCGGTAAACAGGGTTAACTATATACAAAAACATGGTGGAAGGTAGGGTTAACTATGTACAATGGCATTTTGGTTAACTACATGGGAGTGGCCAATAGATATAATTATAGTACAGTATAAATACAGTATGGGTAAAGTGTGCAGGTATGAACCATCATGATTAGCCATTTTCCACCGGGGTCAAGTGGGCAAGGTCAACATGCGGGCTATGTTCAATCGGAGTTGCTTCGGGGTAGTAAATTAGGAACAAGTGATGTTTTAAGACCTTTCTGAATGTCGTGAGACTAGTGATGGCTCTGATTTCAGGTGGAAGAGCATTCCAGTCTCTGGGTGCAACCAGTGAGAAGGCTCTAGAGGCTGTTGATTTAGAGCATTTTGTAAGGAGTATCGGAAGGTCAATAGAGTTCAATGCAGCAGATCTCCTGGATCTGTTTGTTGGAGTGACATGTATCATATTGCTGATAGGTGATAGGGATGGGCTCTTTGCAGCTTTAAATGTCATGACCAGGGTTTTGTATAGGGTTCTGGCCTGGAGGGGTAGCCAGTGTAAACTCTTCAGTATTGGAGTTATGTGCTCTGAGCGTGGAGCACCTACGAGAATTCTCGCGGCTGCATTCATGGCCAGACAAAGGGGATTTAGAGTAGATTGTGGGAGACCGTGTATTAAAAGAACAAGAAAAGGGTGGTCAGCACAAGATGGGAGGCCACAGAAGAGGCCTTTCTAAATTATTATAGGGAGTGACATAGTCACAAGGAGTCCCATGTGCCAACCCAAGAGACTTTCTGTGCAGGAATATGATGGCCGATGATAACTGACAAAGAACAAGCAATTCTGAATGCACCAATAGAAAGGGGGAAATTTACTCAACTATTGAAAAACATGGGGAAAGCTCCTGGGATAGATGGTTTGGGCCAGAGTTCTACAAGTTGCTTAAATTTCAGCTTTTGGGATCATTAAAGAGGTTCTATAATAGAGTTTGAGGGTGAGGGCTTTTCATCACTTAACCAAGGTAGGGATGCCTTAGAGATGGGCTCTTACCAGCCTCTCTTCTAAATGCATATATGAAAATGGTTGCAACTATTTTAACAAATAGACTCTGCATATTCCTTCCAATGCTGTAGGAGATGACCAGAGAGGATTTGTGCAGGGCTAAAGTGGAAGAACAAATATGCATAAAGATATTGCTGTTCTAGCTAAGAATGGCAAAGAGATGTCTGAAGGCATGATTTTTTTAGTTTGGATTCTGAGAGAGCATTCAACAAGGTAATTTGGGAGTTTATGTTCTGGGTGATGGTGCAGATGTGGCTTAGGGAAGAGTGTGTACAGGCATTGCATGCAGCCCCTACTGCATGTATTTTTATTAATGGATAGGTCACAAAAAATGTGACCTGTGGGGCGGTATCCATAACAGATGTCCATTTTATGTCCTGCTCTTTATACTTACCCTGAAGTCTTTGGCTAGTTGCCTGAGGGGTTTAGAAATGTTCCATGGTATTAGCTTTGGGAAGCAGGTTGTGGAGATGAGCCTCTGTGCTGATAATATCCTGCTCTTTGTAGGGAAGTCCACACAAGCGGTTCTGGAAAGAGCTCATACTTTTGAAAGGTCTGAATTATTGTGAGTCTCCAAGAGGGATGCAGGGGGATTTCCTATTAAAACGGGCAGGGGAAAACATCAAATATTTAGGGATATTGCTTCTCAGGCAGTTGGAGAAGTTGCGTGGAATCGATATTAGGGATAGTATACAGCAGATAGAACAGCAATTGAACATGTGGATGATCTGCCACTATCAACGACGGGACAGGAAACTTTACTGAAGATGATCATATTTCCAATATTCTATATAAAATTACAAATGCCATTTTGTTGGCCATTTAAGAAAGCTATTAGGACCTTGCAGACAGCGAATGTCTAAATTCCTGTGGAGGAAGAAACCAGCCAGAATAATTTATTTATTTATTTGGAAACCTTTATATACCGCCCCTTCCCAAGATCAGGGGCGGTTTACATAGAACAAAGGAACCATACATAGAACATTATGCAAAATTATACTGTTTTTTGTAAATAGTTGCTAACAAAGTAACTATTTACAAAAAACAGTATAAACATAGTAACTTGCATCATAATTTTAGGGTTCAGGATTGGAGATACTTAAATACTTTTGTGTGAGGTGAAACAATGTTTGTCAGCGATTCAGTGGATGAGATTGTAATTGTATGGGAAGGATATTTAGGTAGGCTTGTCAGCTCTTGCTAGGAGGTAGGGGGGGAGGCTAGATCCAAGCAATGGTCTAAGTTAAAATAATGCTGAGTGAATAAATATGTTTTTAGTTCCTTTCGGAACGTTTGGAGGTCTTTTATCTCCCTTAAAAGAATAAGCTGGATAAAGTTGGTTTTCAGTAAGACCAAGACACAAAGGCACAATTTAGCATGTCAGCTGAAGTTTCTCTGGGATTGGGATTCAATGGAGAAATGGCTGCCTATGCCAGGGTTGGCTGAAACAATGTGGGTCCCCGGATAGCCCATGTCTTTAATCCACCAGAGGGACCTAGCAGACAAGATATAATGCTTGTGCCAGTCCAAAAAGCTTGGCCGCTGATGGTGAATCTGGGCATCTGCCATTTGTGAGGAACATCATTTCACCCCAGGGCTAGAGACTGGAAATGCAGAGATCTGAGGAAAGCGCTAGATATCTTGGATACCGAATGTTGGTGTGTTTGCACATTTGAGTAGGTACAGTGAGATCAGCACATTCCACACATACAGTTCTATGCGAGCTAGGCACTATGTCGGTTCCCTGCGCTGGAATGTGGAGTGGACGGTACAGGTGAAGCAGTTTAAAAAACAAGCTGGAGGAAGGGCTGGAATTCAGTTTCAGGGTGGTAGCACTAGTGCATAAGCCAGAAAGCAGGGGGGGGGGGGGGGTGGGAGAAGATCTGGCCAGTTAGTGGGATCAAGAATTGGAATTGATAGGGACGCCAAGGGAAATCCCAGCAGTTTTTATTTTTTAATTTTACAGAGGCTTCTAGCACTCAACAAACAATTAAGCTTTGGAATTTGTTACCGGAAGATGTAACCGAACAGTTAACTTAGCTAGTTTAAATAAGATCCTTGAAGAAAAGTCCATAAACCATTATTAGCCAGGTATACTTGGGGAAAGTTAATATTAACCTTGGGTTTAAGCAAAAATGAATGGATCTACTCTTTGGGTCCCAGCTAGGTATTTGTTACCTGGATTAACCACTGTTGGAAACTGCATGCTGGGCTTAATGCACCTTTGGTCTCTCCCAGTATAGCATTTCTTATATTATCACACTCTTACAAATATGCATACCAATTAGAAATCATGGATTGTTAGTTCAAAACTAAAAGCATTTCTTTCAAGAATTAACATTGATGTAGATCAAGAAGGTCTCCCATAAAGAACTGCAAATGTACATTGCATGCTACTCAGCATTTTAAGATTGCACTAAATGTTCAAAAGATATCTAGAAACATTTCATTAAATGTACAGTGCTTCTTTAATTTTCCTGCCGTTCCATATAGTTTAGTAGTATAATTCCAATTGATTTCTTACAGTGGTTAATTAAATAAACCTGCTATTCTAAGTTGCTTCTAATGGAATTATGAAGTCTGTAGGCAGTCTTCATTATGCTGAATTCTAGTTCTAGCAGACTATTCTCACTATTGTAACAAAGATACAAACATATTTCCATCTATTATACAGTTTCAAAAGGCCGCCAAGAAGGCTTGCCAAATTACAGGTGGTATTGAGAGCATGAAAGTTTATTTCACAATAAACAGAAGGCTGCATACACGATCTCTGAAAATATTAAAATAACATACTGCAGGATTGGTGCTCACCATAGTGGTACCTTCTGAATATCCCCAAGGATAACACAAACCGTATTACTAATTATGGCACAATTGAACCGTACTACTTCTTCCCATTGATCCTACCTTCTTTCCATCACGACTCTTAGAACAATATCTGAAGTTCATTTCAGGAAAAAGGCAAACCACAAAAATCTGCTTTCATTTGCTGTTCCACATCTGTTTCAAACACCAAAAGGTTTATTGAATTGACCATTCTACTTTTTCTCCGGGGACAAGAAAATGGAGCCCATGATGGAAAGGAAATGCTCTCCAGAAGCTCAGGAGGGCCTATTTGGGCTCCCCTGAGCATTCATGGCAGTTCTTGTGTTCCCTCTTATGCTGCTTGCCCCACAGTAATTTTCATCCACATGGACCTGCCGGACATGTGCAGCAGCTTTCCACAAGCTGCAGAAAAAAAAAATATAAATAAAAAAAGCCAGACCCACCTTTGCCACAAGCATGCTTACAGCACAGAAGAAAGCCCCAACAGGCCATTTCCAGGCACCAACAGGTTCATAAATTAAGTCTTCTGACATACAATCACTTCTCCTTAGTAACTGTTCTCAAGGCTTCTACCTCTAAAATCACAGTTAAAACCGCAGACCCTCCGGGCTGTTCATAAGCACCATAATCCTCTCCAATGCACTCTATTAATCTGGCTGACACTGTGTCACTAAAGTCACTACCCCCCCCCCCCTCTGTCTCTTCAGAACCACTCCCCTTCAGTGAGAATAAGAGGTGGGAGGAGATGGATGAACTTTATAAAAAAAAACAAAAAAAAACCCACAACAACATCAAAAGACCAGGAACCCCTGCATTTTACAGCAATCAGAAGTTGGTTTTGGAGTTGGGATTAATTTAAGGTATGCTGTAAATAATGTTGGTTGACTTTGACAAGGTCCCTCATCAGAGACGTTTGGCAAAACTAAAGAGTCATGGGATAGGAGGCAGTATACTATTGTGGATCAGGAACTGGTTAAAAGACAGAAAGCAGAGTGTAGGGCTAAATGGCCAATTTTCCCAATGGAGAAAGGTGAATAGTGGTGTACCCCAGGGATCTGTGCTGGGTCCGCTGCTTTTTGACATATTCATAAATGACCTGGAAAGTGGAATAACGAGTGAGGATATCAAATTTGCAGATGACAAAAAACTGTTTAAAGTTGTTAAAACCCAAGATGATTGTGGAAAATTGCAAGAGGATCTTGATAAATTGGAAGACTGGGCATCAAAATGGCAGATGAAATTTAATGTGGACAAGTGAAAGTTATGCACCTAGGGAAGAACAACCCAAACTATGGTTACACGATGCAAGGTTCCACATTAGGAATCACCACCCAGGAAAAAGATTTAGGCGTCATTGTAGATAACATGTTAAAACCCTCAGCCCAGTGTGCAGCGGCGGCCAAGAGAGCAAATAGAATGCTAGGTATCATAAGGAAAGGAATGGAAAATAAAACAAAAGATATTATAATGCCTCTATATCATTCCATGGTGAGACCGCACCTTGAATATTGTGTGCAATTCTGGTCGCCGTATCCTAAAAAGGATATAGCGTTATTAGAAAAGGTTCAGAGAAGAGCCACCAAAATGGTAAAGTGGATGGAAGGATACTCCTATGAAGAAAGGCTAAAAAGGTTAGGGCTCTTTAACCTGGTAAACAGACGGCTGAGGAGAGATATGATAGAAGTCTATAAATTAATGAATGGAGTGGAACGGGTAAGTGTAGATCGATTGTTTACGTTATCAGAATATAGAAAGACTAGGGGACATGCAATGAAGCTACAGGGTAAACTATTTAAGACTAATAAAAAAAAATATTTTTTCACTCAACGTGTAATCAAACTCTGGAATTTGTTACCGGAGGATGTAGTAAAGGCTGTTAGTGTGGCTGGGTTTAAAAAAAGGTTTGGACAAGTTCCTGGAGGAAAGGTTCATAAACCATTATTAAGAGGGATCCAGGATATCAATGCTTGACCCAGTACAAGCATTGTGGAACCTGTGTCCCTTGGGGAAACTGCTAGGTACATATGACCTAGATTGGCCACTGTTAGAAACAGGATACTGGGCTTGATGGACCTTGGTCTGACCCAGTATGGCATATCTTATGTTCTTATGAGTTGGTGTGTTTATATGCTTGGTTAATAAAAAAATTTAAATTAATTTTTAAAAAATCATCAAAACACAAAAAGGCAAAGACCCTTGACAGTGCGAAGAGGTCTCAAGTTCCTTCTACTTCTCAGGACCATTCTTCAGCACAGCAAGTCTCCTGCACTGAGCAGGAATGGTCCAAGGGTGATGCAGGGCCATGTGTGGACACTCATTGTGGGGCCTCATTTGCATAAATATTTGCATATCTGCTGGGCTTCATTTGTGCCCATCTAAAATGTTTAGGCGGCTTCCAAAGGAGCTCTTCACAAAGCTATTTGTGGCCCAGCAATGAATTAGGGACATGTTTACTAAACATGAATGCGAGTTAAATGGCACTACACCCATAGAATTAAATGAGTGCTGCTGCACTCAGTGCATGTTAACATTTGTGAATACACATTAACCTTTAGGAAATGGACAGAAGATAAAGAAAGGCTACCATATTTCCACATTACTATCCTCCAGTGTCAACTGCCAAGTACATTAGGAAGTACTACAAAATCCTGCTCATTTAGAACCCACAGGAGCATACCCACCATAGCATTAACAGCACAACCAGGATTCACATAGCACCAAACCCTATCTATCAAAAGGCAGTACTTAAAATATAAAACAAATACATCTCATAGACAACCAGTACATCTCTACTGAAATAAGAGAACAAGTAGGACTGCTACACAGAAACTACACAAACAGAATACCACAGCTCAGTCATATATGCAAAACATAGACAGACCACCACCAAGTACAGAACAAGGGATCACGATTTAGAAATATGAAGGGAATAATTGAACTGGGAACCCCAAAAGCTAAATTTGGAATTCACCACAACACTGGAGAAATAAAACTATAAATGTATTTCCTCTTATATTGAACAAAGACATCAGTGATGCACATTTCCCAGAGCTGACATATTCCAGTTAATAAATTAATAATACATTTCTCTTTACCTTTTGTTGTTTGGGCATTTTATTTTTCAATCACAATCTCCCCAGTCTCTCTCTTCTGTTTTCTTTGTATCTTCTGCTGACTCTTAAATGTCTGCTGTCCATTTGTTCTTTCTTCTCTTGTCTCTTATTATTTTCTACTCTCATCTGCCTCTGACATATTGACCTTTCCCAACAGTCCTCAATCCACCTTTGGCTTTTCACCTAGCAACTTTCCATTACTCCTCTAACTTCCAGTCCAACCCATCTCTCCCATTTCCTGTCTCACTCCTTTGCTAGGCTCTTATTCCCTTCTATCTTTCACTCAGTCTCCATTACCACATTTTGACCCTCTGTAATCACCATCCTCCTTTCCAACTTCTTATGGCTTCTCTCACATAGTTCTACCATGCCCACCATCTCCACACTCTCTCACCACCCCTCCAGTCCCCCTCACTCTTCTCCTTTACTCCCAAGATCCAGCATCTTCCTCTTTCTTCCACCTCCCCAACCCTTTTTTCCCTTTCCCTCATGGACCAGGAGCCTTCTATCCCCTTCCCCTTCCCATTCTCCATCCTCTCCTCCTCCAGTGGCCCAGCATCTCTCCTGTCTCCAGTCCAATATATACTACTACCACTACAACTATTTATTTGCATAATGCTACAAGGTGTATGCAGCACTGCACATATAGAGATGAAAGACACAGTTCCTGTTCATCAGAGCTTACAGTCTAAATCAAGACAAAATATGTGGAGCCCAAATCTATCAGGGGCACGTCCGGACAGCCTCTGACAAGATTGGCCCATTTGGACCCAATTCTACATCGCGGAGGCAAGATGCTCCTGCGGGTGCAGGATCGGGCCTGAAGATGGCCTGGTGTACCCCTGCTGCACTGCAGGGGACATCCTCACTACGTGCTGACCGGCCCGCCAGTGCGCAAACCTCTGCAGTCCTGCCGCCTGACCCACAGAGGGGGTAGCCAAGGCCCTGATCGGGTGGCAGGGACCCACCTTGTGTTGATAGCTGGAGAAAGAAAGATGAAGCTTGGGATGTTGCCATGATCTTTCATCTGCCGGGGCTGCATGTACAGTGAGTTGCACTGGCCATGGGCCAGCCGCCCGAGTTCCCACTTACTCTCCCAATAGCCAATCAATTGTAGAGTTTGGCATCTTCTTTTCTCCCACCCAACTTTAAGGTCTCCACCTAAATCCCAGTCCCTGCTCTCCCCCATCTCCCTCTCCCTCTCCCCAGTATCTACCCTCCTGCATCTCCCTCCACACCCACCCAGCTAGTTCCTTCTCCGATATTTAATAACCCTGCCATTTCTCCTACTTACCTGGCATCCATTTTATGCCTCTCCCTCTCAATGTTTCACTCTGTATGGCTTGTTTCTTCCTTCCTACACAAAATATCTGTCTTCCTCCCCATCCTCATTCTCCTAACCCCTTTCTCCCCAGCATCTGCTCCCTTTCAGCTCCTCAGCCCCCAGTATCACTCCCTTCTAGCCCTTCCTAGCTAGGGTTGCCAACATTTTGAAAGAAAAAAACCCGCCACCTGTGGCTAGTCATGCCTTGCCCATGCCCACCCCTCCATCCCTGCCCTACCCCCTATCCCCCTTGCCCTACTCCATCCCATCCCACCTGCTGTCCCCAAACAATAAGTGCAGAGGGGACAATGTGCAAACTCAAGCAAGCTTGCTACACATTCTTAAACAGAAATTCCCTCCGCTGTTTTTCAGTTCATTCTCCTGCAGAAGGCTTTCCTTCTCCTGTTTCTGGTTTATCTTTGTTGTCTAACCATTTTATTCTCCGATCATGCTGGTCCTGATCTGAAGCTTCTGCTTTCCTGTCTTCTCTGAGCTCTCTTTCTATGATCTGTAGTCCATGTGCCTTTTCTTGTCTCTTCTTTTGTTTTCTTCACTTCCTTCCATTGGCCTATTTCCAGTCCCAGTAACACCCCCCAGTATCAGCCTGCTTTCCAGTCCTCCCCCTCCCATTACCTTCCAATGTCAACCCCCTTGCATTCCCAGGACTGGTCAGTGGTGTCCATTCACTTCCAGTCCCCCTCCTTCCCCACTGTCCAGCCCCTTCTAGTCCAAATACCATCCCAGGTATCAGCTCACTTCCACTTCCAGTGCCACCCCTGTGTCAGCTCCCTTTCAGTCACCCTACCTTCTGTCCATCCCCTTCCAGTGCCAGCCCCATGTGCCCCCTCCCTTCCAACCAGCCCCCCCCCATTACCCAGCCACCTAGCAGTCCCATCCCCAAGTGTCAGCTCCCTCTAGTCCCACCCCAGGTGTCAGCTCACTTCCAGTCCCCTTTCTGTACCATCCCCAGGTATCAGACTCTCCCAGTCCCCTCACCCCCCTCTTTCAGCTGCCTTCCAGTCACCTCCTTCCTTACCCCCTGCATCAGCTCCCTTCCAGCCACTTCCTTCCCCCCTCTTTTAGCTCCTTTCCTGCCTCCACCTTCCCCCCGTTTCAGTCCCTTTCTGCCACCTCCTTCCCCTGGCAACCGTGGCTCCTGCTTTATTACAGAGCAGTGGCTTCAATAACGCTAATTTAAAAACAAAACAAAACCAGTGCGGAGCCCTCCGGCCCTATGGAACCCCTGCTGCAGCGTTCTGTGCTCAAAAGGAAGTGACGCTACAGGGGGTGGAATGCTGCAGCAGGGGTTTCATAGGGCCAGAGTGCTCCACACCAGTTTTGTTTTATTTTTAAATGAGCATTATTGCAGCTGTCGTTCTGTAAGAAGCAGGAACTGTGGCTGCTAGGGGAAAGAGGGGGCAGGAAGGGACTGACAGCAGAGGAGAAGGTGAGTCTGCACTGGGGAGGGGGTGGGGGAGACAAGGACTCCAGACGAAAAGGCAGTTTTCTGCTCTGGCCACTTGCAGAGCAAAAAAACTGTTTTTCAAGGGCCGGTCTTAGATCTCTGCTGGCAGCTGGCCTGGCCATGTAACAAACGGCTGGTTGGCAACCCTGTCCCAAGCATCAGCTCTCTTCCAGTCCAAGCTCCTCCCAGCATCAGTTTTTTTCCAATCCCTGTCTCAAACAGCAGCTCCCTTCTTGTCCCAGTCCCTTCCAACAGAAGCTCCCCTTCAGTTCCAGCATTAACTCCCTTCCATTCCTTGGTCCCTAGCCGCAGTCCCCTTCCAATGCTGTGCATTCCCCTTAGGTCTACCCTCTGTCAGTTACCCTTTCTCCTCCTTCCTCCATTGCTGTAATTTAAAAGGGAAGTTCCCCTAATTCACTTTTAATAATGCAAAGGAGAAGTCCCATGGCTGTGTAAAGGTGATCTGGGCTTGCAGTGCCCCGAGCCAGTGTCTCACTACTCAAACTGGCCAGGTGCAGTGTGGTGCCGGTTCCGGAGCAGGGCCATGTGCGGGCAATCTGCCCGCACATGCCTAGGGTTGGCCATGGTACCAAGGTTCCTGTAGCTGAGCACCCTGCTCCCAAAGAGTCACCAGCTATGCTTATCCTGCAACCATAATAACCAGCTGTTCGGAAAAGCACAGTTACTTACCTGTAACAGGTGATCTCTGGTAACAGCAGGAATAAGTCTTCACATATGGGTACGTCGGTACTGACGGAGCCTGTGCGGGAACGCTCCCCAGCGTCCAATCAGAAAGCTTTTGGGAGCATCCCTCAGCGCCTGCGTGCTGCCTTCCCGCCTTTCCAACTGTCTCTCCTCAGTTGAGTTTTATAGCTGAGACAAAGAGAGAGAGAGAGAGAGGAAAGGAAAGATAGATAGAGAGATACAACTCCTAGGGGAGGTGGGTGGGTTGTGAAGACTTATTCCTGCTGTTCCCAGAGATCACCTTCACATATGGGGACTCCCAAGCTAAGATGCCTGGAGCCCTAGCATGTTGGAGATTGAAACATGCTACACCTCATATGGCCAGGCATCCTGAGGATGGAGGGTAGGAGTTGAAAAAGAGAGAAGCTGTAGAAAACAGCTAACCTAAGATAGGACTACAGGCAAGGAGTCCTTGTATGTATGATAATTATCATGAAATATATTGAAATGAACAATCACAATATGGACCTCACCTACTGGATTGCAGGAAGTAGAGAGGCTGATGGAGTCTACTGTGGATCCAGTAGACGAATCTTCAAGGTGACCTCACTGAAGTGAAGGTGAAGGTCAAAATCTGGAAGTGACAGGTGACCCCAGGATTCAACTGGGGTGGTACAAAAATGGTAGGTCTTTAGTGGGAAGCTTTATGGAAAAAGCTGAAAACTCTTTTGGCTACAGAGTTATTCACAGTCAGGAGCAAAAGAGGAAGACTGACCGATTTGGACAAACTGGCCTAGTCCTTGAGGGAAGAAGGGGTATGGGAAAACCCCCGTATTCCCAAAGAAAGGACAGATGTCTGAGGAGTTGAAACCTCAGATCTACTGAAGATCCACCATGTCTTTCCTAACTGGTGAGAGGTAGGAAGATATTGGAGCATGGAGCTTCAGGGATACCTAAACCTAGGGTTATGGTAGGAGCTGTCAGTACCACAGCAGTGGTTGTGTGCATAATACCCCAAACATACTGTGGAACAGTATGAACATGTGCAAAGCCCACTGTCTGGAACATATAGGAAGGTAAAACCTTTATGAGCATAGACAGTTAGAGAGATAAGTATGTAAATACATATCTACCTATAACGAAGCATCTCGACATATATATATATATATATATATATATATATATATATATATATATATATATATATATATATATATATATATATATATATGTCTATAGTGAGATCTAGAGGGGCATAACATATGCACACGCAGCTGACAGACATATGTATCTATAGAGATGTATATAGATATATATACATATATGAATATATAGGTCTAAGATAAATGTCTGCAATTAAGCAGACAGAGATATGCCTATAAGAACATTCACATGGGAGATGTGAAGAGGAAAGATTCATCCAATAACAAGAAGGTGGAACCTACTTGAGAAGATATATAGAGAATCTATTCCCCCTGGTTATGATGGTACAGAAATGCTATCCAGTGAAATAACCAGGATGGTTGCATGAAAAAACAGAGGATAATATCAGTCTGTAAACAGCAAGTCCTGAGTCCTGTAGAACTCTAGCATGGTAAATGGACAGAAAACGCATAGGATGAGATACCAGGTTGACCCACTTGAGGGACAAAAAGGGGTATCATGCGTTTTTTAGTTAAATATGTGCTGTCCATGAAGGAGTAGGATACCATGAGGACAAGCTGCAAGGAAAAAAAGAGCATATTCCCTGTAGGAATTGGACAACTCTTTAGACTTTCACGTAGAGAAGGCTTATGTCCTTTAGTTTAAAAGGAGATAGTAGGGTGTGAAGAACCCTCACAGTCATGGGGAATGACTGAGGAAGCCTTTTTCAACCATATAGGATAGTCATTAGAGAAAAAAACCCATGCTCTCTAGCAAGGGCCCATAGTGGAAAGCTTCTCTGTAGGATTGCAGAGAGCATTATGCAGGAGAATTGGGAGATAGAACTGACTGTTGGAAAAAAACAGCAGCCACGTCAACTATGCTGCCAAACCCAAAGGAATTGGAGATGGCAAGAATAGAAGATAGTGTGATAAGCCTGAAATGATAAGGATTATCCAAGAAAGATGTATGCACTGTCTTGGAATCACTACTAAGGCCAGACAGAAAGTAGTGGAGGACAAGACTGGAAACTTGTGGAAAAGTACCAGTAGTCCAATCACTGGAACTCCTGCATGGGCAGCTGCTGAATAAGACAGCAGAGAGAATCTTTCTGTGTAAAACAGAAATAACAGACAGAACAAGAGGAGAAATTCCTGTCCTTGTCTGATGAGCTGCCCAGACAAAAGGAGGGAGTTTACTCAAGAGAAAAAACTCCACACTGGAATGGAAAGAAAGACTAGAAAGGTGAAAGCAGCCCTCCAGTGGTATGGTACCACTCTTACAGGGGAAACCCTGGATAAGAGGGTAGAGAAACAGGAGCTGAAGGGTGACTTACCATATGGTAAGTCTGTGGAAGGAAAAAACTCATGTTGGTACAGAAAAACTATCATGGGATAGTTGTTAAACCTCTCTTCTTGGCAGGAAGAAGAGGAGAAACCTGTGACCCATAGACATGAATATCCTGACAGCTCAGCATACCTAGGAACAACTGGATGTCCTGAGGAAAGGAATCCATGTGTAGAGTTTTGAATGAAAAACAGTGAAAAACCTCTGCTGAGAAGAAGTCAACTGTAGGTTGTAAACGCCAAGAGGCAGAAAACAGATTAATCAGAACCCTATGGTTGCTGGGTTTGTTTAGCCTGGCGAGAGTTTGGATTCTTCAGACCCGGGCGATGTTTCCTCTGCTTGGGAACATCTGTATGATGGGCAGGAGAAGAGTAAAACCTTCTCCTCCTAGGGAAAGAAGGTTTGGTAGGGCATTTCCTACCTACTGGGGAAGGAGAAGGCTTAGGGTAACCTTCACAGGGAAGTCAGTGGACCACTGAACAATCTGATGTAAAGACTCCTTATTGAAGAGATTTTCTCCAGTGCAAGGAGTATTACCCAGTCTTTGTTGTGCTCATTTGTTTAAGTCTGAAGCTTGGAGCCAGGCTCTACGTCGTGCCCCTATGGCTATAGCAGAAGTTCTGCTAACAGACTCAAAAGAGTCTAGGGAAGCACGAGTAAGAAACCAAGAGATACTTTGAATATGACTAAGTAGTAAGGAATAGTCTGCAGTCTTGGGCTCTGAAAGAAAAGGAGTCAAAAGATATAATTTCTTTGTGACCTCCTGAAGAGATAGACTCATATAAAAAATATATGAGAGAATCCTTGCTGACAGCATGGATGTCTGGAAGGTTTGACGTCCAAAGGCATCTAGTGTCCTAGACTCACGACCTGGTGGGTAAGAAGAGTGCTTCTTCTTACTTTTCACCTTCCTCATTGCTGATTCCACCACAATGGAATGATGGGGAAGTTGAGTCTTTTGAAACCCTGGAGAGGGGGGCACCTGATACAGAAGATCAGTTGCTCTAGAAGGTGAGGGTACCTTTAAAGGTGCTTCCCACATTCTTAGAAGAAGATCCTGCAAGGAATGATGTAAAGGAAGCATTATGTTTTCCTTTTCTTCAGTAGAAACAAAGCCTTGTGTAGGATCATGGCCAGGGATAGGAATAGCAAGAGATCTTGCCATATCCAGGAGGAAATTCTGAAAAGAAGGATCTCCAAAGAGAACCGTCCCTGGACAGGCTAGACCTGAAGAACTAGCCTGGGCACCGGAAGATCTACTTGAGTATATAGGAATATAAGATCCTGCATGGTGCAAAAAAGGATCCTTAAGGGATGGATGCTGGTACTGGAGGTCAGGACCTGTGACAGTCAGTACTGCATCGTCCATGCCAGGTATCGACTCCAAACTTGGTATAGAAAGGAGCGACCCTGGTGAAAGAAGCATGAAAGGAGGTGGCCCCGATGCTACTGCGGATACCGGTACCGATACCGATACCGGTAGCACTGTCGGAATCGAAGGCAACACCGACATCAGAGCAAGCATCGGTGGCAGCTCAATCGGTACCGAGGTAACCGAACGCCTTTGGTAATCACCCTCGGTACCGAGCATCCGGTACCGGTAATTATCGGTACCAAGACGTGTCGGTACCCAGTCTTCCAGACTAGAGGTCGATTCCAGACTCGGCATCGAAGGAAACGAGTCTATCGATGCATGTCTAGAGGGTACCGACGTCGATGGTAGTATCGGCGTTGATGCCAATACTGGAAAGTCAATCTGGAGCGTATCCACCGGTCCCGAAGGTACCGAGAAAGCCAGATGACGATCCCTGGTGAGGAGTGTAACGTCCAACACCAGTGCCGATGCCGGGGTATTGGTACCGCTCGAAGCGGATGCCACCACCGAGCATGGCTCAGGTATATTCTGTGAGGGGTGAGCCCCAGGAACAACCTGAAACCCCTCATAGGCTTTAGAGGCCGAAGACTCCCGCCGGGGTTTTGAAGCCAACGGACCCTCGAGGGCAAGGCCGGAGCCGTCTTCATGCTGTGCATGAGACCTACCACTCGAGGGTTCGCTAGTCTTAACAGACTGTTTGAGGGTTACCTGATCCTGTGTAGAAGAAGAAACGGTCGGTGCCCTGACACTGGAAGGGAACCTGGTATCGAGGGAAACTCGATGTTGAAAATCTCTTCTCACAATACTGTGGCTCGAGGGCTCTGGAGGAAAACGGTCAGGACCCAAACAGGTTAGACACCAGTTTTTGGAGTCTAAAAATAAAGCTGTACCGCCACAGCTTAAACATTTCTTAGAGAAAGAGGCTGGCGGTTCCATGAGGGACATGGGCAGGCCTAGAAGGCCTAAAAAGATTTAAGACAAAAAACTGAGGGAAAATATTCCCTGAATTTCAGAAAAAGAAACAAGAAACACCGGCGGTACCGGTGGAGTCGGGGAGACAGCCTTGACCACAAGAAAACAAAAGAATTAAAGAAGAATTTTCTGCGGTGACAGGAGGACATCCTGCCGGCTCCGCGGAAAAACGAAAACTGAGGAGAGACAGTTGGAAAGGCAGGAAGGCAGCACGCAGGCGCTGAGGGATGCTCCCAAAAGCTTTCTGATTGGACGCTGGGGAGTGTTCCTGCGCAGGCTCCGTCGGTACCGACGTACCCATATGTGAAGACTCATTCCTGCTTGTTCCTGGAGATGCAAAGCTACTCTTTTCTTCAATCACTGCAGGATGTTTTACTTCAGATTTCAGCCCTCCTCTGGTGCCTGAACCTTCAATGTCAGCACATCCCTCCTTTAGAGGGCTGGCACTCTTCCCTCAGCCAGGTTTTTGAAAATCATCAGCAAAGCTAACTAATTCAGCTGAGCTACAGCCCAGTAAGCTGGACTTTTAGGAAGGATGCTGCTGATGTTTCCTCAACGAAGGATGTTTCAGAAGGTCTAATGGATGACATTTCTTCCCAACATTTCTGCAGAGACTTATGAAGGCTCTTGTTTTTCTTCTCCAATGGCACCTCATAATAGGCAGAATTGTAATTTTATTTATTTATTTATTACAATTTCTTATATACCGCACTATTCGCCATCAGCGCGGTTTACATTAAAACAAAAGACCAGAACAGGCTGTTTGGTTTTACAGAGAACAAGGTGTACAAACTTGGATAACATGGGTGAACTATTTACATGAAATATCTACAAATAGGCGTTATGACAAAGCTCTAGAAGTATCATGTAGTTATGACATTATGCTATCCATTAATGTGCCACATAAGACCCTGGCTCTTTCTGTTCATAGTTTTCCAAAATATGTACTGTAGATGAATACTGGGCAAACTGCTCGATCTGTTCCTGCTGTTTTTAAGATGCTGGACTTGAAATATAAGATTCACTTAGCTCCATTCTATGCACTGCTACAACTTTCCCATCCCTCTATTTTTTTTTTTTGTTGCAGAAGTAGCTCTCAAGACGTCTAAAACTCCCAAACACTTTTTCAATGCCCTTTGATACGACGGGTAGACGTTTGTCAGCTCTCTGCTTAATCTTCAAATCACTCACCATGACTTTCTCCAGCTTGGGTTTACAGACTTCCTCTAGCCATTTTCACCTTAAGGCTATAGCCGCTTATCACTATCCTGTTGGGGGAAAGCTTATTTCCATCCATCCTTTACTTCTTCAGTGCATTTATTTTATTTTATTTATTTGAACTGTTTTTTTCTATACTGCTCCTTCCAAAGATCAGGGATGGTTTACAATCAACAGGTAATAGTTACAAGGAACAATGTTTTGAACTACAGTATATTACAACAAACTATTTACATGCCCACTATACCCATAAAGGAGTGGTGAGTGTTGGCACACTTAACTATTTACATGATGGTTGTTGCAGCTAATGCATAGATCAAAAAGGGGGGAGGGAGGTGGGGGGACAGGGGGGAGGAAGGGCTGAGAGGGTAGAGGGGTGTTCAGCTGGTGGGTTGAGTGAGTTATCGCTGGGGGGAGGTTATCATAGTGCTTGGAAAACAGGTGAGGTTTTAGCCCTTTTCTGAAGGTCTGTAAAGTCTTTTATTGCTCTGTTGGGGTCGGGTAAGGAATTCCAGAGGGTGGGGGCTGAATAGAAGAAGGCTCTAGTGCTGGTCACTTGTTTGGTTCTGCAGATTGAAGTGGGCATGGTTAGTCGGTTTAAAATTACTTTTTCTCCTGCTTCTGCCTTCTGGTTGGATCTGAATTGTGGTTGAGAGAAATGATGTCCCTAATGAATATTCATGAGATCTATTTGCATCCACTTCCTTCCATTGTATGGAAATAGGTCCATGAATATTCATTAGGGACACCATGAAAACCTGAGTGGTCTGCGGCCTTCCAGGACCGGAATTGCCCACCCCTGGCCTACACCATGATTTATTCCCCCTTTAATTTTCTCCATACTTTCTTTTGCGATTCAGCTTCACCGGCTCACCTTTATAGTATTCACAGATCTCATCGCCTTTTCTACCTTTCCTCTGCATTTGGCGCTAATTTTTTCCTTCTTTGCTCCCTGAGTTGAACCCAGCTAATATTTGATAATCTAATTTTGCAATCCTTCTAGTTTATTTTAGTTGCACTCTCCATGTATTACAATCATTTCATTTTCTCTCTTTCATCAGCTGTATGCTCTTCATTTATAAATATTTCTGTTATACAATTAGAATTCTGAATTTGGAATACATCTTGAGTGAAAGGATAATTCAAATGGTTATCTATAAGAATACATTATATGCAATTTCTTGTCAAATCTTGTAACATCCTGTATTTTTTATAGTGTGTACTTCGTGACTCCACTTGTGCTTTGCCCAGCCCATACCACCAGCAACACCTGCAGAAAAACTGTGTGTGTGCATGTCCTCAAGCATATTTGTATACAAGCTGTTTTACACACTTATTGCCACATATGTACTAAAAGTGCTTTATAAAATTACCCTACAATGTACATCATGAATTTTACAAGCACTGTACATACAAAAAGGTGCTAATTGAGCTTTTACACCTGCTACAAATCATATGTAGACTTTCACTATGTCATTCAAGGACAGCATCACCTTGGTGTGGCAGGAAGTGATCAAGTAGCGAGGACCTTTCCTCCAGGTGATGTAAAACCCTCTTGCACCAAGGAGGTCTCTCCAGGGAAATATGCCCAGGAGGGAAGGGTTAGGATGGCAATTATAGCTGGTGATTCAATCATTAGACATGTATACAGCTGGGTGGCAGGTGGATGTGAGGATCACCTGGCAATATGCCCGCATGGTGCAAAAATAGCAGACCTCACGCGCCACCTAGACAAGGCTTTAGATAGTGCTGGGGGAGGACTCTGCTGTCTTGGTATATGTTTGTACCAATGATATAGGAAGGTGTGGTAGGGAGGTTCTAGAGGACAAATTTAGGCTTTTAGGCAGGAAGTCAAATTCCAGAACTTCCAGGGTAACATTCTCTGAAATGCTTCCAGTTCCACGCGCAAGACCCAAAGGGAAGGCAGAGCTCCGAAGTCTCAATGTGTGGAAGAGACAATGGTACAAAGAAGAGGTTTCGGAATTAGGAACCAGGCTGTTGGCACTAACATTTAAAAAGGAGATAGAGTACATTTTAAACTAGATAAATGGGGAAAACAGACAGTCACTCAAGAGTGCATGATTTGGAAGGATATTAGCAAAAGAGGGTAGCTAGAGCATCCCGATTAGAGAGGTTCCAAGAAAGATAAAAATTAACCCAAAGTACAAAGCAGACAGAACTGAAAGATTCTAAGATTACCCCTATCAACTGATAACCGGAATAACATGAATAAAATACAACCTCTAAAAATGCCTATATGCAAATGCTAGAAGTCTGAAAAATAAGATGGGAGAGTTAGAATTGTTGTTGTTAAGTGCCGATGAGTCGGTGTTGCTCATGGCAACCCTATGAATAGTTGTCCTAAATTGTGTTCGGTCTGCAGTCAAGCAGCTCATTGTTCTCTTCAGTCTTCAGTCAGGCTGGTACCCATACCTGCTGTTATTGTATCGATCCATCTCATTGCTGGTCTTCCTCTTTTGCATTGACCTTCTATCTTGCTAAGCATGTTGTCTTTCTCTAATGATCTCTCTCTTTGCATGATGTGTCCAAAGTATGAAAGTCGAAGTCTCGTGGGGGCGGAGCCTGATGTCCAGCGGGATGGTCGCATAATGCTGAGGCTCCCGAGAGGCCTACTCAGAATCCTGAATTAACACCTCACATACTTGGAACTTTTACTCTGATCTTGCCGGGGCACATTGGTGAGATGGCGGGGACCAAACCAACGCGCCTGGAATTTGGATCTCCAGCGGCTTCTCACGGCAAACGTTCCAAAACTGAACCTCCGTCCCCGCAGAAGGGGCCGGCCTTGTGCGAGGGCCCCGAAATGCAGCAGGAAATCCTCGTAGAGATTAGAGGGGTCAAAAACCTCGTGCAGGCAAACGGTGAAGCACTCCGAGCGCTGCGGGAAGATTTTGGTGTGCTGCAAAGCAAGCTAGAAGGGCTTTCTTCGCGTCAGGACAAAATGGAGAGCATATTGGACTCCCATGCGGCCCGGTTGTCCAAACTCGACAAAGTTGAACGCCAGGTGCGGGCCTTGCAGAAAGAGGTGGAAGATGGCAATAATAGAGCGTGCCGCAACAACATACGACTCGTGGGCATACCGGAGGGAGCGGAATCGGGAGACATGAAGGAGTTTTTATGCAAAATCCTCCCTTCCCTGCTCCAAATCACCTTTACCAAAGATTTGGAGATTGATCGCGCTCATCGTGTACCCACAAGCATAACGCTCAACAGGAAGACCCCGCGGCCTATCATTTTTCGACTTTTGAGATATCAACACGTGGAGCAAATTCTAAGTGCCTCTCGGGCAAAGGGCCATATGGAGTTTGAGAGCCATAAGATCTCCTTCTATCCCGACTTGGCTAAACCCACAGTCGACCGCCGAAAGCGCTTTCTGGAATTCCGGCCGAGGCTTCAACAACTACAAGCACGCTATGGCCTGATGTACCCGGCCAAGCTCCGAGTCACGCTTCACAATCAGACAAGAACATTTGAGGACCCTGATCTACTAGCGGAGTTTTTGGATTCCAAAGAAGCCGACTTGATGCGCTGACTTCCAGAATATTCCTGCAAGTCTCCTCATATCCGCTGTACCTGCCATATTGGATCTGCCGCAGCCCAGCAAAGAGTCTGGCGTGGGCAGTCTGTTGCCTTACTCTTTTTGGTATCTGTGACCCGACTCCATCTACCCACAGTAGCCTCGATGAGTATCAGAAACAGTGTTAATTATGGACTCTGGTGTTTCTTTTCTTTTTTTATATGTCTTTCTATTTCCTCTCTAGGGCCTCCTCCCGCAGACATATGGTCGCCATATTCTTTGGGGGTTTTGCTTCTTCTCTAAGATACGTTGGTACATACTTTTCAATATGGGGTGTATTAGCCAGAATACTCGGTGATTATGTCATTGTTGTACAGATTCTGATTATGTTGTATGTTATCAAGCGCCCTTACCTAAAATGTCTACTACCGATTGATGGCACCATGTAAGATTTTCTCATTGAACGTAAAAGGAATCAATAATCCGATAAAACGGAGGAAAATCCTAAGCTACCTAAGTCAGGAAGCAGCGGATCTGATTTTTCTCCAAGAAACGCATTTAAATTCGAAGGAAACTCTTAAACTCAATATTAAACCTTACATGGTGGCCGCCTATTCCCCAGCCGTTTCTAAGAAATGTGGGGTTGCCATACTGGTTAGGAAATCTTTGCATGCTACTATTATTGCGACTAGCTCAGATACAAAAGGTAGATGGTCTAGAGTTCACCTCAAGATAGGTAGCCTTGAAGTTACATGTATATGCCTTTACGCTCCTAATGTGGATGACCCTGCCTTTTTTGCTACCATTGCTCAGGTTGCGCAGGCTTCTGCTAATACTTCATTGATCATTGGGGGGGATTTCAATCTAGTCCTTGATCCCCTGATTGACAAACAGCCGCCTAGGACGAGTGGTCCCCCCAAGAGTCACGCCACGCTTACCTCCCTGATCCAGGATCTTGCTTTAGTTGATCTATGGAGGTTACTACACCCCAATGAGCTTGACTTCACCTTCTTCTCCTCCCCTCATAAAAGGAACGAGGGGGTACCAGATTTCCTGATTTTCTTAGATATCATCAAGCCTTCCTACTTAAGCAAGGTGCCCGATGGCTAGATGCCTCAACAGACAGCAGACCAGTTTGGCTTGACATAGAAGAGGAGCTTAGTAGCCCAATTCCGTTGACCCATCTCCCCGGTATGTCCTATCAAGTAGACACCCGCCATCCACCAATGATTGTCGATACTCTTGCGGCCTTTAACACTCTCATTCTATCACTGGGCCCGAATGTATGTCCTCAGGATGGACTCCCGCTATGGAATAACCCCAGAATTCAAGTCCTAAATAGAACAATAGCATGGAAACCCTGGTACTCAAGGGGGATCTGGACACCCCAACAGCTTTTCTCTGCAGCTCGTTGGAAAACCTTTTCTGATTTACAAAAGGAATTTGCGTTACCAGCGAAACACTACTTTCAATTGCTGCAGCTTCAACACTGCCTCAGAAGTGCTCGAATCATGCCGCCCTCTGCCCCTACTGAGGATGGGCTATTAGAGATAGTTCACTCTATTCGTAGTACACATGGGGTAGCCTCTAACTTTTATAAAATAATATGTCAGGGTACAGACACGGCCACTGTTAGAGCCCAACAAGCCTGGGAGCGCGAACTGCAAACCACTTTAACCCCTGTGCAATGGAGCGTTTTCTGGAGCAAAGTAGTGCGGGTTTCCCGGTCTGCCTCTGTTACCCAAACTCTCTTCTTTTTTGCACACAGATGCTTTTATACCCCAGAAAAAATAGCCAAATGGAACCCAAATGCTAGGGACCTGTGTTGGTCTTGCCATACTGCTGTGGGTACCTTCGCTCATGTTATTTATGAATGTCCTCAACTACAGGTCTATTGGGGGCGGGTCTGGGGTCGTATTCAATTTCTCTTACACTTTCACGAACCTCTCTCTTGGTAGGTCGTGGGACTCCGCTCTGTGGCGGAGGTCCCCTCTCTTCCTAAGAAGGGTCGCTTTCTCCTTGATTTCATGCTGGGTATAGCCATATGCTTAATCACGAGGAATTGGAAGGATAGCTCTCGACTTACTGTCAATGAATGGTGGAACCTCGTCTGCTTATATAGTAAATATGAGCAGATACCTCGGAGAGCTATTCCCCATGTCCAAACTCACTCTCGCTTGTCTAAATGGCAGATGCTGAATGATTATGTACAATCTGCTCATTGTTCCAACATGCCTGTATAATGTGCACTCATCATGTTTTAGATCACCGTTAGGTTTTGTTACACAATAATGTAAGTACACGCCCGCTTCGGGAATGCTTAGTTTTCTAGAGAAGAAGCAGGGGGGAGGGGGGTGGCAGAGGTTTACTTTGGTGTATGTATTACACGTTATGTATCTGTCTTTTAGCTGTATGTCTTCCTTTTCCTTTGTTGTTATAAAACGAAAATAAAGAATTTAAAAAAAAAGAAAGTCGAAGTCTCGTCATCTGAGCTTCTAAAGAAAGCTTAGGTTTGATCTCCTCTAGTACCGACTGGTTTGTTCTTTGGGCAGTCCATGTTATACGCAATATTCTTCACCAGCACCATAATTCAAAGACATCAAGGCATTTTCTTCCTGTCTATCTTTTTCCCTGTCCAGCTTTCACATCCATATGCTGTTATTGAAAATACCATGGCTTGAACGAGTCCAATCTTTGTATGGAGAGAGACATCTCTGTTCTTGAGAATCTTGTCTAGGTCTTTCATAGCCATTCTGCCAAGAGCAATGCGTCGTCAGATTTCATGACTGCTTGTTGCTTCTTTAGTGATAGTTGACCCAAGTAGATTAAAGTTCTCCATGATTTCAATTTCTTCTTCTTCAATGATGAACTTAATTGATTTTGACAGTTGTCATGCTCTTTGTCTTCTTTTCATTATGGTGCAGGCCCATTTTAAGATTATGTTCCTTGATCGTGAAAAACAAATGTTTCAGATCATCTTCACTTTCAGCCAGTAATGTGGTGTCATCAGCATAGCAAAGGTTGTTGATGAGTCTTCCACCAATCTTCACACCTCTATTGTCTTAAGAACATAAGGATATGCCATACTGGGTCAGACCAAGGTCCATCAAGCCAAGTATCCTGTTTCCAACAGTGGCCAATCTAGGTCATAAGTACCTAGCAGCCTCCCCAAAAGACAAAAGTTCCTCGATGCTTGTATTGGATCAAGCAGTGAAATCCTGGGTCCTGTTTAATAATGGTTTATGGACCTTTCCTCCAGGAACTTGTCAAAACGTTTTTTAAACCCAGCTATACTAACTGCTTTTATTACATCCTTCGGTAACAAATCCCAGAATTTGATTACACGTTGAGTGAAAAAATATTTTCTTTTATTAGTCTTAAATAGTTTACCCTGTAGCTTCATTGCATGTCCCCTAGTCTTTCTATATTCTGATAACGTAAACAATCAATCTACGTTTACCCGTTCCACTCCGTTCATTAATTTATAGACTTCTATCATATCTCCCCTCAGCCGTCTCTTTTCCAGGTTAAAGAGCCCTAACCTTTTTAGCCTTTCTTCATAGGAGTATCCTTCCATCCCCTTTACCATTTTGGTGGCTCTTCTCTGAACCTTTTCTAATAACGCTATATCCTTTTTAAGATACAGAGACCAGAATTGCACACAATAATCAAGGTGCGGTCTCACCATGGAACGATATAGAGGCATTATAATATCTTTTGTTTTGTTTTCCATTCCTTTCCTTATGATACCTAACGTTCTATTTGCTCTCTTGGCGCCACTGCACACTAAGCGGAGGGTTTTAACATGTTATCCACGATGATGCCTAAATCTTTTTCCTGGGTGGTGGTTCCCATTGTGGAACCTTGCATCATATAAACATAGTTTGGGTTGTTCTTTCCTAGGTGCATAACTTTGCACGTCTCTTCATTAAATTTCATCTGCCATTTGGATGCCCAGTCTTCCAATTTATCAAGATCCTCTTGCAATTTTTCACAATCCTCTTGGGTTTTAACAACTTTAAATAGTTTTGTGTCATCTGCAGATTTGATAACTTCACTTGTTATTCCCTTTTCCAGGTAATTTATGAATATGTCAAAAAGCAGCAGACCCAGCACAGATCCCTAGGGTACTCCACTATTCACCTTTTTCCATTGGGAAAATTGGCCATTTAGCCCTACCCTCTGCTTTCTATCTTTTAACCAGTTCCTGATCCACAATAAGTACACAGCCTCCTATCCCATGACTTTTTAGTTTTGCCAAAAGTGTCTGATGAGGGACCTTGTCAAAGGCTTTCTGAAAGTCCAGATACACTATATTAGCCGACACACCTTTGTCTACCTGTTTATTCACACCTTTAAGAAAACATAACAGATTAGTAAGACAAGATCTTCCTTGTCTAAAGCCATGTTGGCTGTCTCCCATTGAGCCATGACTATCTACATGTTGAGTAATTTTGTTCTTTATGATGGCTTCTACCATTTCCCCCTGTACTGATGTCAGGCTCACCAGTCTGTAGTTTCCCGGATCACTCCTGGAACCCTTTTTAAAAATTGGTGTTACATTGGCGATCCTCCAATCTTCAGATATTACAGATGATTTTAATGATAGTTCACAGATTACTAATAGCAGGTCTGCAATCTCATATATCAGTTCTTTCAACACCCTTGGATGTACACCATCCAGTCCAGATGATTTGCTACTCTTCAGTTTATCAAATATTTGTAATACATCTTCCCGGTGTATCGATATTTCTTTCAATTCTTCCGCAGTATCACCTTTAAATACCACTTCAGTCATGGGTAACATCCCTACATCTTCCTCAGTAAAGACTGAAGCAAAGAATTCATTCAGTCTCTCCGCTATAGCCTTGTCCCCTCTTACTGCCTCTTTTACCCCTCTATCATCTAATGCTCCAACTGACTCTCTCACAGGTTTTTTGCTACAAATATACTTGAAAAAGTCTTTATTACACGTTTTTGCTTCCACAGAAAGTTTCTTCTCAAATTTTCTCTCTGCCTGCCTTATCAATGCCTTGCATTTAATTTGCTAGTGCTTGTGCTGTTTCCCATTTTTGTCATTTAGCTCTTTTTTCCATTTCCTGAAAGATGTTTTTTTGGCAACAGCCGCCTCTCTGACCTCACCTTTAAACCATGCTGGCAGTTTTTTGGACTTCCTGCCACTTAAAGCGTGTAATACAGCTGGTCTGGGCTTCCAAGATAATATTTTTAAACACCCCCCAAGCTTGATGTACGTCTTTAACCTTTGCAATTGCTCCTTTTAGCTTTTTCTTAACTCTTTTCCTCATTTTATCATAGTCTCCCTTTTGAAAGTTAAAAGGTAGTACTGTGGATTTCCTTACCATCCCTCCTCCATTAATTAAATCAAACGTGATCATGCTATGATCACTCTTGTCAAGTGGCCCCATACAATTCTGCTTCTCTGTTGATTTGTTCTGCATATAAATTAAATAACGGAGAGGGTAAGTATGCAGCCTTGTGGTACATCTTTGCTTATTTTAAACAATTCTGTTTCTCCTTGCTCCGTTCAAACTGTTGCTTCTTGATCAATGCACAGATTGTATAAGAGAATGATCAGGTGTTCTGGTATACCCATGCTTCTTAATGTGGCCCAGAGTTTCTCATGGTTTACACAGTCAAAAACCTTGCTGTAGTTGATAAAGCACAAATAGATATCCTTTTGGCATTCTTTAGTCTTTTCAAGGATCCATCTCACATCTGTGATGATGTCTCTCATTCCTTGCCCTTTCCTGAACCCTGCTTGCACTTCATGTAGTTCTCGTTCCAGGTATGGATGTACTCTCTGTTTAATAATCTTCAGTAGAATCTTGCAGGCATGTGGGATCAGAGCAATTGTGCGATAATTTCCACAGTCAGTTGGATCACCTTTCTTTAGTATTGGTATAAACACAGATTTTTTCAAGTCAGTTGGCCATGATGCTGTATTCCAAATTTCTTGGCAGAGCCTTGTGAGTATGGTAACAGCTGCATCAGATTGTTGTAATACTTCTATGGGAATGCCATCAATGCCTGGTACTTTGATTATTGATAAGGCTTTCAATGCTGCTTCGACTTCTTCATTCATCACCAATGGTTCCAGATCATAAGGTACAGGTTAAAACGGCTGTTGGTCCACTTGATCTTTATCATATAAAAACTCAGTATAATATATAGCACTAAATGAAAGGTTAGATACAATCTCAGAGACCTCGTGGAAGGAGGACAACCAATGGGGCACTGATACCTGGGTACAAACTTTATCGCAATGATAGGGTAGATCAAATGGGTGTAGGTGTTGCGCTCTGTTAGGGAGGGCATTGAGTCATACAGGATTAAAGTTTTGCAGGAAACAAAAATACGTACACTGTGGAATCATGGCACTGGGAGTGTACTACCAACCGCCTAGCCAGAATGAACAGATGGATGATGAAATGCTAAAAGAAATCAGGGAAGCTAATGAAATGGGTATCGATTGGTTCAATGTCACAGCAGGACATGCTAGAAATAGAATTTCTAAATGAAATAAAAATGACTGCTTCTTGAATCAGCTGGTTCCTGAACAGAGAAGAAGGAACACTATTTTGGGCCTAGCCCTTAGTGGAACACAGAATCTGGTTCAAGAGAAGGGTGTTGGGGTCACTTTGAAATAGTGATCATAGCATGATCGCATTTGATTTAAATAAAAGGAAAGAGGATGTCAAGGAAATCTGTGTACCTTTTTGCGGACCTATAAATACCAATACAGGGTGAGTTGTCCAAGAAAGATTTATTAAACTCCATAAGGGTCTGTCTCAAACAAACAGGAATACTGCACACTGAACCCAACATAACCGTGTTTTGGCAGAGTCTTCATCTGGGGTCAAAATTAAAAACGAATTAAATAAATACACAAATAAAAGTATGTATGTTTAAATAATCAAATCCCTCCATCCTTTTTTCCTCTATTTCTAGAGCTTGATTGCATTATATACTTTATATTACACTTTATATTATGGTTTAGTGGTCATGAATTTTTCTTGTTTCTTACTTTCTTCTTATTGTGCATTTTATTTACCTTGACCAACTCTGATGGGTCATTAGCAGGTCTATTTTATAATTACATCTTACAGTTTTTAATGTTTTTATTGTTTTCAATAGTTCTTATAGTGATCTGTTTTTAGGGTTCCAAATTGTGATTTTATGGCCTCTCTACATAATGATTTTACAATTATGAATTGGTTTTATTGAAAACTCCCTAAGAGCAGAATCACTGTTTATTTTTATTTTTATCATGTCTAGTAATGGTCGGGACCATCCATTTCAAAACACAATTACATTTCCTTTAAAAAAATATAGATTCCATTGATTTTCCAAGAATGGTGAAGGTCATCCAGTTCTTTTAGATATGCTTATCAGCAGGACGGTCTAGGAGTTCAATTTATATCTCTCAAGGAAAAAAAATGTTATTATCTGCGACTCCAGTAGTCCATTTCTTATATTTGTAATATATATAGCCACAGTACCTGTTTCAAGTTTTGTAATATATCGTCCTAGTTCCCCTGGTAACACTTTAGTGCCAATTTGGCCCTTAATACGCTGACTCAGCATTCTCCTTGTTTCTTGCGATTCTACTGAGGAGAGGAGCATTCACAAACTGGACACATGATGGTAGTGTACAAATTTCTCTTACAGAATACAAATTTAAAAACTCCCTTTTTTAGTCTATATCAGCCACCACGCACATCTGCCACATAGGTCGCTGTAAACGAGTTATACCAATAATTTATAATATTTTTTGCATTACATGTCTTCCTGGACTCATTCATTTATTATGATTGTATTTTTTTTTTTTAAATCTAAGAGAGGGCCAGATACAGAATGCTCATTAAAATGAATCCTACACTTAAGAATTATTCTTCCTGGGAACCTCAAATTATTTTGTCAATGGCACCTTTAACAATCCTGACATTAATGTCCCCCTTATTGCATGTTGGGATGTGTTCTTATCAAATAATATTCCTCTTATTTTCACCACGTTTAAACTATAACATCTTTATTTGGCAGGTACTGCTGATATTCTTAATCTTTCTTGGACTACTTGCCCTGTACTGGTGTTCCTTGGCATTTGGGAGGTTCCTGCACTTTTTCTTTTTTTTTTTTTTACCTTTTTGGGAACCTGACAGGTAGATTGGCCACTGTTGGAAACAGGATAGTGGGCTTGATAGACCTTGGTCTGACTAGTATGACATTTCTTACCTTCATATGTTGGGCCTGGTGCTTGTTGAGATATGTGTTGGAGTAGATTTGTTTATGGTTCTGGTTGCCTGATTGTCAATACCTATTGCCCTTGTTTTTCTCTCTCCTTTTACCTGTGTTAGCCCTTTTTTGATGCTCCTACCATCTCCTGTCATATTCATCTCTCCCTCTCTTTCCTTCCTTTCGCTTTCCCCCCATTCTCTACCAGTTCCTGGTCTGTATTGCTCTGTAAGTTTGTCTACCTTGTCTATAAGTAACTGAATGATTGTTTTTTCTTTTTGCAGGCATTTGTGCTGGAGAGGCAGAGGTTGCAGAGGAGGGCATGAGGAGCCATTTTTAATGGAGAATTTTCATACCTAGGACCCATTTCCTGGACCAAACCCATGAACTCTGCATCTAGAGGTTGTGCACAGGGTGGTCTGAGGGGGGGATGCAGAGGGAAGCAGGGTTATGTGCAGAGTAGGGTTGCCAACTTTTTGTGGCAAGCCATGCTCCGCCCAAGCCTCCCCTCGCCATGCCCCTCGCCCCACCCATAAAAATAATTGCAGAGGGGTCAACAGTGCAGGCTTTAGCATCTGCAGGCTATATTAAGGGGGGAGTGGAAGAGGTTGAACTCTTCAGCACCTATTCAGCCACAGTCCCATTCTCAGGCCCCTTCAACACACATATGCTCTCCCATATGGCATTAAATCCAAAACATATATTCTGCATCTACCAAACTCTGCCCCCCATCCCCTTACCCAACAATCTTCAGAGTAGAGCAAAGCAGAGCTAGAATCTTCCCCATTTAAAAAAAAAACCCAAACAAAACATACCATACAAGAAAAAATCCTTCTCAATACTAAGCATAGGCACCCTAAGCAAATCTTAACCCATATGTCCCCGCCTGGCTGTCAGAATTTGTTGTTTCAAACAATCAAACCCGCAATTTCTAGGACTGAACCATTCAAAGATTCAAAAAAAGATCCAACCAAAATAATACTATGAAAAATGGAAGCAAAAACTAATTTTAAATGAAATGTTTGTTGTGCAGGGAAAAGAAAATCCCTCCGAATAACAAACAACTTCTTTTTAATAAGGTGAATAGAATTATAAACTAAAAATATGGGATCCAAAAGCCAATAAGTTAAGAGATTTAAACATCCCACATATTTTTAAAGTAAGGCAATACACTAGACATGGTGTTTCTACCCACTAAGCATCCCAAGCTGTTGAATTCTAAACCGCGTATAACACAAGTACCATGGTCAGACCATCATCAAATCGAATTCTCCGTACTTCTCCCCACAGGACCTGACCAGTCGCAACCAGACCAAGCATCACACCAGCGAAGATGCTTCCAAAAATTCAACAAAGAAGCTCTCCTTGAATCCGTAGCAGACCACATTCACACGGATCTCTTGGACCTCGAGCTTCTGGCAAACCTCTGGAACATAGGAATCGAGGCTACCTCAAAACCCACCTGGAGCCACCCAAGGAACACAACCAAAACCAAGTCAGAACCATGGTACACCGCAACCTTACGTGAACTGAAGAAGGACCTGAGAAAGCAAGAACGAAAATGGAGAAAGCTTAAATCCGAGGAACGCAAGAAGGTTTACCTCAGCCTCCTAGCAACATATAAGAATGAAGTCAACCAGGCAAAGAAAACGCACCACACACACTCAATAAGGCCCTCAACAGGCCCAGAGAGCTTTTCGCACTCGTCAAATCGCTCACCAAGGCTCCGCAGGACAACAATCCCAGCAGCTACATAACGGCCCAACGGCTAGCAGACCACTATGCCAGCAAACTTAGTCCCTCAGCGACTGCCCTCCTCGCGCCAAAGCTGGACTCAGCTAACACCCTACAAAAAATCAACACCCAGGGAAGACCTGAACAGGGCGGAAAATGGTCAACCTTCCAGAGAGTGGATGACCAGCAGATAAAAGACATCATTACCAACCTAAAAACCACTACCTCCCCTCTCGACCCCTGTCCAGCCTCCTGGATCAAGGCAACCAAGCAGGAAATAACACAGCACGTCTCTCACATAGTGAACCTTTCACTACTGCAAGGTCTCATGCCATCGCTTCTCAAGAAGTCACTCATTCGTCCCATTTTGAAAAACAAAGCACTCAAAGACGACCCAACCTCATACCGCCCAATTTCAAGCATGTCCTTCCTCGCCAAGATTATTGAAAAGGCAGTGCAGCAGCAGCTGCAGGACCACATTGATGACACAAACGCCCTTGATGTACATCAATACGGGTTTTGGCAACATCACGGCATAGAAACCCTCCTGCTAGCCCTAATGGACAACCTACTCAAAGGTCTGGAAAACAAGAGCAAGATGTATATGCTTATATTCATAGATATATCAGCAGCCTTTGACTCAGTGCATCACCCCACACTATTAGAGCGACTCGAGTCCATAGGCATTTCAGGGACCCCACTAAAATGGTTCTCCTCCTACATAACCAACAGAATGCAGCAGGTCCAATTCTTTTTTTTTTTTTTTTTTTTTAAATGGTAGTTTTTATTCAGTTTAAACATATAAAATAACAGTACAAACGATCATGATATAGAAGGATACAAGCAGATGCTATTGATCAAAATAGCAAAAGAATATAATAACTTGAACAAAACAGTACAATAACTTTAACAAGAACTAGTATCAGTCCATGCCAGCACGCCACCCTCCCTCTCTCCGTTCAATGTGGTTACAGCAGAGACCATTCCACAAGGCAGCCTCCATCAATCACTTTCATCAAACATAATTTTGTAAAGCTGACCATTTCTTACTTAGTTTACCAGACCATGGGTTTTTGGCTATATAGAGCTCTTCGTAGGTCTTGTGTAGGATTAAGAGACTCCACCAATGCTCGAAACAAGCTTTGTCGAGATTCTTCCAGTGTATTAGAACTATTTTAAGCGCTATCCCGAGCATTAAGTCCAGCAGTTTACTATCCCATTTCATCAGAGTAGGTTCCAGAGCTATGGATTTATATATTACTATCCGATAAGTGATAGGAGTTTGTAAGTTGAGGATTTGTGATATGCGTTCCCATACTCTGTTCCAATATATTTCCAGGGATTTACAATGGAACAACATATGTGCCAGTGTCCCAATTTCCATGTTACAGGACCAACATCGATTTCCCTCCTGTAGTGTCCATTTCATTTTCTTAGCCGGTGTAATATGCGCTCGATGTGCTATAAAGTACATAGATTGTGTGAGAGACGCTGCTCTCGTGGCACGTATTTGAGTTCCCCAAAAAGTGTCCCAATTTTCCGGAGTTACATCTTGACCGGTTTCAGTAGCCCACACCGACTGTATCTTAATACATGTCTTGTCACTTTTGGATCGGAGAATCGCAACACATCTCGAAACAGCTTTGGCATCTGTTTGTAATTCTTGAAGTTTCTGTCGCAGTGGCCATCCAGTACGTATCAAGACAGGTGACACACCCGCTTTGCTCATGCAGTGTCGGAGCTGACACCATTGGAAATAGCATGTATTAGGCAATCGGAATTCCGTTCTTAATCTGTCAAAGGTTTTAAATGCACTTCCATTGATTAGTTGTCCAATGGTTATAAGATCATGTTCCACCCATTTTTTCCATAAGACAGGCTTCCCTCCGATGATAAGGCGCGGGTTCAGCCATAAGGGCATATCTGCGGCGAAGTCATCCCCTCCATCGATACATGATGCCAATAATCGACAGGCATGCTGTGTTTCTCGGATAATAGCATTATGTGGTACAGTCTGGTCTACTACTGTGCCAACCATGAGCCATGTAGGTAGGGGGGAATGTATGGCCCGCTCCACACTCAACCATCTAGGTCCTTTATCCGTGTCGTCAGAGTCGACCCATTGAGCACCCTGCTTTAAAAGAGAGGCGGTGTGCAGCCAGCCGAGATCTGGGAAATGGACACCTCCTTGTGCATTAGGTAACTTCAGTTTCCAGGCAGCTATTCTAGGTACTCGGTTGTTCCATAAAAAGGCTATCAGTTGACTATTTATTTTCTTATAGAAGGCTGACGGGAAGCGTAAGGGAATCATACTTAATATATAGCTGAGTTTTGGTACCAACATCATTTTTATCGTTTCTAGCCTGCCCCACCAACTCAAATGAAGGGGGGTCCACCTGCAGACGTTATCATGTACAATTTCTTGACACATCTTAATGTTGATTGCGACAGTCTCTTCCAAGGTGGTGCCATAGGTCACGCCCAGGTATCTAAAGGATGACTTCTCATATTGAAAGGGGTATCCACGCATCATTTCTTCGCTGACCTGTTCATTCAGAGGAATAATTGTTGTTTTATTCAGATTTACTTTATATCCGGATATCGCTGAATATGCATCTATGAGTTGCAGTGTTTCAGGAAGGTCTGATGGTTGTAGAAAAATGAGCAGGTCATCTGCATATGCTGACAATTTACAGGGACCATCAGCTAACTCAATTCCTTTTATGTTTTCCTTCTGTCGGATCGCTATTAATAAGGGTTCCAGGGCTAAATTAAAAAGCATCGGTGACAGGGGGCAACCCTGTCTGGTCCCTCTTTGCAACTGAAAAGGGGCTGAGAGGTGTGAGTTGACCGCTATTCGAGCTGTGGGTTTGGTATATAACAATTCAACGCGTTTTAGGAACTTTTCTCCTATCCCAAACCACCGTAGGGATCGAAATAAAAAGGACCATTCCAGTCGATCGAAAGCTTTTTCGGCATCCAATGCTAGCCCTATCAGGGGCTCGGCCTTAGTCTTGGCAGATGCCAATACGTGTGCCAATAATCTTCCATTATCTGTAGTGGATCTGTTTTGTATAAATCCACATTGATCCTCATGTATCAAATCTTTTAAGATCCGTCCTAATCGGTTAGCAAGCACTTTAGCATAGATTTTATAATCAGAGTTTAGGAGAGAGATGGGTCTGTAATTCTCTATCTTTTGTGTATCCCTGCCCGGTTTCGGGTGAATTACCACCACAGCCTCTGCCAGGACTCCAATCTCTGGAGATTCATCTTGTAGGCCACTGTAGTAGATCTGTAGCATGGGAGCCAATTGAATGCAATATTTATTGTAGAATTCCAGTGGGATACCATCTGGACCGGCGGCTTTGCCACGAGCCATCTGTTTGATCGCATCTTGTATTTCAGTTACAGAGATCTCTTGTTCCAGCGTTCGACTTTGATGACTGGTTAATGTGGGTCCTACTATATTGGAGACAAAATCTTCAAAGGCTTTGTCACTACATTGGGTATCCGAGCGATATAGTTCCTCATAGAATTCTTTGCAGCGGTCTAGTATTTTGTCAGATCTCAGGAGAAGGCCCCCGGAATTGTCTTGCAACGCCGCTATAGCGGTCTTGCTGGTCTTTGGTTTGAGTTGCCGAGCTAAGAGGGATCCAGTGCGGTTGCTTTCATAGTAGTATGTACTACGTTGTAGCTGGATACTACTCAGTGCTTCTTTGTTGAGGAGAGCATTATATTGGTATCGCAATTTTTGGAGTCTAATCAATATCATTGAGTCAGCTCTTTTGGCTAATAACCTTTCCCCAGCTTTTATTTGGAGTTCCAGTTCATCTTTTTCTTTTTCCTGGCTTTACGCCGTCTAATGGTGTAGGTGGTAATATGAGCTCGTATTGTCGCTTTAAAACCTTCCCACCAGCTCCAGATGGAGGTATCAGTAGGTGTATTATATTTAAAATAGGTCTCAATTTCCCCAGACAGTAGCTGTACAAAGGAGTCATCTGCTAGTAGGGATTTATCAAATGTCCATCTTGGCGGAACATGTTGTGTAACGTTGGTATCCAGCACTAGGGAGACAGCAGCGTGATCCGATACCGTTGTAGCATATATCTCTGCGGACAACACTTGAGGCATCAGCTCTGTGGACAGTAGGAAGAAATCGATCCTTGTTTGGGTATTATGTGGGATGGAATAAAATGTGTAGTCTCTTTCTTGGGGATGAAGTAGGCGCCATGGGTCTACCAAGTGGAGCTCTGTTATGATCCCTTTAAGAATCGCCTGTGATTTGACTTTGTCTACAGCCCGATAGGGCGTGCGATCTAACAGTGGATCCAATATGACATTGAAATCGCCCCCTAAGATGATATTGGTGTGAGCTGCGGCTGTAACTTCTTTAGCTATCAGATTGAAAAAGTTAGGGTCATCGAGGTTGGGTGCATAGATATTGAAGAATGTGTAAAGCTGTTGATTTATTTTCATCGTCACTCTGGCCCATCGACCTAGCGGATCAATCTGTGTGCCGGTAATGGCGGATTGCAGGAATTTGCGCACTAATATTATTACCCCCCCCCCTTTGCGTTGAGTGGCAGAGGCCGAGGCCGCCACCTGGAAATATTTAGAGGTTACTTTCTGCGATTCAGTATCTGTTAAATGTGTCTCTTGTAAGAGGGCAATATCTGCTTTTTTTTGTTGGCAGTACGCTAAAATCTTCTTTCGCTTGACAGGGCCAGTAATACCTTTTACATTTAACGAAAGTATTAGGAGATCACTAGACATCAATGTTGGAATAAGCTGTCTTATAGGTGAAAGCTATCCTATGGATAGGTCTGCCGCGTACTTGCATTTTGCGTGTATGTGGAGGGTTTTGCACTGGACTGGACTGACACAAATAACTGCATAACTGGCAAACATTGTATCGCTAAGGTGAACACAATCCACTGAAACAGTAACCAACCCCAACCTCCCGTTGCCACCCCTACATTTCAAGCAGAAATATCTGGTTAATTAAAGCTATTTAGAACAACAGAAATACAGTCAATGAGGTGTTTAACAAGGCTTAAGGCGTTCTAAAATTTGTGAGAACGCACGGCCGCACCCCCTGAGTATATGCTGAGTTCTCTACACTGTGTGAGAGATCAGAATATTGACCTCAGGTTTCCATACCGCATTTTTCTTGTAGGAAAGTTTTCAGTTTTTCAGCTTCAACAAAATTCCTCGTTTCATTATGCAGCGTGACCCGCATGGTTCCTGGGTAGTATAGCCCGTATCTTGCCTGTGCACTTTGTAGCATGGGTCTACAGGCCAGCAACGCTTTTCTCCGATCTACCGTTTGCTTGCTCAAATCTGGATAGAGTGCCACTTTGTGTCCCTGGATTTGCAGTGATCCGGCTTTCCGTGCAGCTTGAAAGATCTGCAGGACCTGTGGGTATCTCAGTACCTTCATTATGAGTGGGCGTGGGTATCGTGTGTTTTCAGCTTTGTGTGTTAGGATTCGATGGGCCCGTTCTAGTTCAAAAGGCCTTGCAAAGACAAGCTGCAGCATCTCCGGTATGGTTTTTTCCAGAAATCCAATCGGATCGGTGCCTTCAGCGCCTTCAGGGACTCCAACAAGGCGGATATTATTTCTACGGGCATGGTTGTTTTGATCTTCAATCTGACTTTCTATGTGCCGGACTCGTTTGACCAAAGGGCCTAGCTGTTCTAATGCAACGCCATGCTTCTGGGTTTGTAATTCAACTGCACTAAGTCGAGTGGTGATGGTGAGGAGTTTCTCTTTTACCTCCAGTAAGTCTTCTTGAATCATGTTCAGTGAACTAGAATTGGCTGCGATCATTTCTTTAACGCATTTCAATTCCTGTAGCACTTCACGTAGGCCACCGGCAGTCACTCCCTCCTTCTCTCCCGCGGCCATTTTCTGCGGGGAACCCACTTCGGGTTTGGATCGTTTCGCTGCTGAGCCGGATCCCTGCGGAAATTCCAGCCGAGCAGGCTTCGGGGATGCCATCCAGCTATATTTCGGTGTTATTGATGTAGGTAGGGGGTACAAACTTCAATTTAATACCGGGATATGTTCAGGATTCTTGGGCAGCAACGGGAGCAAAAATTCAGGCGTCCATTCTGTTCAGTGGCTAGCTCTGCCCCCGCAGCAGGTCCAATTCAACAATGACAAAGCAACCCCCTTCCCTCAAACCCAAGGCATTCCACAAGGCTCCGCCCTCTCCTCCCTCCTATTCAACTTATATCTACAACCAGTATGCAAGATTTTCCAGGGACACGACATCAACTACCATATTTACGCAGATGACCTAATGCTTTATACACAACTAGACGTAAATAACCCAAACCTCAGCAAGCTTGAAAAATGCCTATTCGAGCTTCAAATCTGGCTTCAACGCAATAACATGTCCATTAACCACAAGAAAACAGAAGCAATGTGTATCTCCAGGAAACCGGGATTCGAACCCCCAACAACGGTCACCATGAACAATAACAATTACAACATCAAGACAGAGATAAAATATCTAGGAGTGATGCTTGACAGCAACCTAAATATGGACAAGCACCTTTGAATTACCAATCGGGCTATTTTCCACAAATTAAGAGTCTTGCAGCCCCTACGTAGCATCTTCGATCATGCCGACTTCAGATCTGTCGCTCAAGCCCTCATCATTCCACACCTAGACTATTGCAATGCCATACTGCAAGGCCTGCCAAGAAAAACTATAAATATCTTGCAAATGGCACAAAATGTTGCTGCCAGAATCATTATGCAAAAAGGACTCTCTGACCACATTACACCTGTTCTAATTGAGCTACACTGGCTCCCCATCACGGCCCGCATTCAATACAAAATGTTAGTCACTACCTTCAAACTCATCCATAATGTAGCGCCCTCACATCTCAACAGCTTAATATCCAATCTACCCAACAACAGAAGTAGAAGAACAGCAAACCTCAATACCCTCTGTCTCCCGAAGTGCATCAGAAAGGTCAATGCTTGTACCAGTAACAGGGCTCTCTCATTTATAGCCCCAGCACTCTGGAACCGGTTACCAAGTGATCTGCGTGCAAACTGTGATCTGAAAGACTTCAGAAAAAAACTTAAGACGCACCTCTTCCAATCACATTACAATTTAACCTCGCGAAATGCACTCAGGCATGTGTAAATATGTATATTGATCCTGTGTGAGGTCCTAACATCAATCAACTGTAAATCTGTAACCCTATCTTTTGCTGTGCACTACCTCCCCCTCCCTAATCGCAATGTATATATCCCTAATTACTGGCCCATACAGCCAACCTTACCATGTATAGCAACCGCTGCTGATCACTGGAAGCAGCGAGATACAAATGTACGCTAAATAAATAAATAAAATAAATAAAATCATTGCTTAGCTGGCAATCGGAGACGACAAATTTGCATGAGAAAAGGAAGTTGAAGGCCAAAGGATGTTGAGACCGGCAAGGTCTGTAAATTCAAAAGGTGCCTGAGATTTTTCAACCGCACCCCTACCGATGATAGAAAACTCTTAATGTACAGTGACACAGTACTGAGTTTCAGGTTAAGACAGACCCTGTCTCAAGCTTTCAACATTCAGATGGTAGAAAGCATGCCTCAACGATTGCAAATATTGACTTTGTTCTCAGAGTCTTCAATTCCAACACATTAGCTCTCTTTGCTCTAAGAGTCCTCAATTCCCATGAAGAAGATGGCATCTGATGTCACCAAAAAGTGAAGACTTAAGTAATCAATAGAATGAAGTTATAAGAAAAAGGGGGCTGGGCTTACTCAAAAAAAGAAAATAATTTATTGTTTAGGTTTGAATTCCCTACTCTCTGCCGACCCTCAGAAGCGATCATCTAAGTTGCCTGATGGTTGGGCCGGCCCTGGAATTAATACAAAAAAAACCTATTTGGGACCAAGATCAAAATCTACCATGCCAGTACTAATTTCCAAAACTCACACAAAGACCCTACCTAGAAAAAGACAGTACTGTAAATACTGCAATGGGCCCTAAAACGTCAAACCTACTAGGAAAGCTGAACAAGCCAGATTACTACATATTCTTAAACAGAAATTCTATGCTAATAGAATGCTAGTCTTGGACACACACACACACTAAAACAAGTGACCACAAAAGTAAAAACAGACATATGTAGACAAAAATGAAAGTAAAACCTCAGAAAGCCAGATACTCAGACACTTTATGTAGTGCAACATTGGAGAAAAACACAAAGAAATGTATTTCCCCCTATATTGTACAAAACAAAAAAGACAGCAGATGTCAGGAGGAAAGTAACCAGAACAATTGCATATTCCTGGTGGACCTGGCACAAAAACAGGCAAGAGCGCTGCACGGGGCCTGTGTTTAGACCATACTTGTGCTGAGACGGCTCTGTTACATCCGTTGATGTCTGACATTAGAGTGGGGCGGGACATGGCAGAGCTGTTTTAGCACACATGCATGGTTTAAACTAGGCCTTGATAAAGTTTCTTGGAATCTAGGGGCCGACCGCCAAAACATAGGCTATAGTACATGCCCTCCCTCCCAAAAATGTATATCCAGTTACTTATTTAGGTATTTGGGCTTGATTTACTATGACTGTCTTCCCATATTCCATGGTAAAAAGCTTAATAAATAAGGCTCTTAATGGACCACTGCACAGTGCCAAGAAAAGGCAGTGGCACCACTCCCCCTCTCCCAACACCCCCACTAACCCATTAAGCTACACTTGTGTGTGTATGTGCTGCAGAGGTGGGGGTTCCTGTGTGTGTGTGTGGCAATAGAGAAGTATGCCTTTGCACATACACATTGTGTCCTTTACTTCCCCTCCCTCTCTACTCCAACCCCTCTCCTGCTGTCCCTCCCCTACCCTCAGACTCAATGCCCCAGCTCCCACTCTTCAGACGAATAGGGAGCGGGGCGGGTAACCTGGCCAAGCCTGTTATCAATTTACTTGAAGGGGGTGGGGAGAACAGGGATGCCAGCAGGAAAGATAGGAGAAGTTGGGAGGCAGGGAAGCAGCGCACAGACTCAACAGGGTCTGCAATTTGGCAGGCTGCAGTGATGAAGGGCAGCAGTTGGCCCAGTGAGGTTCTTCTTGGTCAGGCAGGCTTCCGGCAGTGTGAGTCGTGAGCGGCGGCATTTCTCGGAAGTCATGGGCTTTATGCAATGGCGCTTTCCTGCCACGGGCTGTCTGTGAGTCAGCGGTGTGTGCATCTGTGGAAGAGGAGCAGGTCGAATGGAGTGATTCTGGGAGCGGAACCTCTGACTGAGTGAGGGACAGCAGGTATTTGGGTAGCCATTGGGGTCCTAGTGCCCCGAGGGTTTGGGTGTCTTTTCCTTCTTTATTTTTTTTAGGCTGGGCAGTGTGCTGGGGGAAGGGTTTTTTGGGGCAAAGTGCTTGCTGTGCTGTAAGTGGCTGGGTGTGGGGAGGTGCAGCTCAGTGGGGGGTGAGGAGAAGGGGGTGTGGGTTTTAGGTAGGTGCAGGGGGGAACTTGGGGGTAGCGTGTGGGAGGGAGCAGTGCAGATGGGTCCCTGCAAAATGAGCAGGGGCAGAACATCTGAACAGCCAGTGTGCGGGCCGTCACAATGATAGACTAATCAGCCAACGCGCTTGATCACAGAGGATGGGGCTGGTCCAGAAAGGCAGGGTGGCACACAGGGAGGTTTGGGGCGGTCCCAGCAAGGGTCGTGGCCTGATGTTGAGGTCGGAGCGGACCTGGTAGCCAGTGAGGAGGAGCAGCCTGAGGACAGTCAGCTGTATTCCAGTGCGGAGAGCCAGGAAAGAATGGAAACCATGACAGGGCATGCAGGTCGGACGAGGGGTCTGGGTTAGAGGCTGCAGGCGTGTGGACGGTGCAGGTTCGAAAACTTGACCGGATAATCACCCGGACATTGAGGGATAAGAAATTTTTGAAGAACTTGCGGTTGTACGGCACATGTATCATGAGAAGCGCTTGTGTCACTCCGGTGATGAGTCAGCAGTACATGTGGGATACCTCGGATTCTTGGAACTCTTCCAATTCCTCATCATCTGAGGGCACCAAGTCGGATGATGACGGTAGTGCTCCGCACAGTTCGGACCATCTGAGGTCCAGTTCTCCGGGGCAAGGTGCGTGTGGGAATGGTGATAACCAGCAGTTGGCGGGGAGTGGACACACCACAAGTAGGATTGCTCCGTTGGATTGTCATGAGTCACAGAAGTTTCAGGTGAAAGTCTTGCGGGGCAGTATGTGAATATATTTTCACTGTTGGCTCATGATCTGGACATTGGGGATAAAAAGTGAGAGGGTGCTAAGGACGAGGGTAAGAAAGGGTGGTCTCGGGTTCCTAAGACTATTAATAACGGGTTATTGGCATTCCATGTTTTTTCCTTTATGAGGGGCTAAGCCAGCCCTTTACCCAGGGCACTTGCAGTATTCAGATGTGATCTTGCAAACTCACAGGACGTATGGGGGGTTGGACCTTGCTCAACTATGATAAGCAGTTCTGGAAGCACTTGGCAAAGGACAAGGCTCAGGCTTGGGGGTGTAGGGATGTGGACATTTGGTTAGCATAAGAACATAAGAACATAAGAAATGCCATACTGGGTCAGACCGAGGTCCATCAAGCCCAGTATCCTGTTTCCAACAGTGGCCAATCTAGGTCATACGTACCTAGCAGTTTCCCCAAAAGACACAGGTTCTGCAGTGCTTGTACTAGGCCAAGCATTGATATCCTGGGTCCCTTTTTAATAGTGGTTTATGGACCTTTCCTCCAGGAACTTGTCCAAACCTTTTTTAAACCCAGCTATACTAACAGCCCTTACTACATCCTCCGGTAACAGATTCCAGAGTTTGATTACACGTTGAGAGAAGAAATATTTTCTCCTATTTGTCTTAAATAGTTTACCCTGTAGCTTCATTACATGCCCCCTAGTCCTTCTATATTCTGATAGCGTAAACAATTTATCCACGTTTATCCGTTCCACTCCATTCATTAATTTATACACCTCTATCATATCTCCCCTCAGCCGCCTCTTTTCTAGGTTAAAGAGCCCTAACCTTTTTAGCCTCTCTTCATAGGAGTAGCCTTCCATCCCCTTCACCAATTTGGTGGCTCTTCTCTGTACTTTTTCTAATAACTCTATGTCCTTTTTAAGATACGGTGACCAGAATTGCACACAATATTCAAGGTGCGGTCGTACCATGGAGCGATACAGAGGCATTATAATATCCTTTGTTTTATTCTCCATCCCTTTCCTTATGATACCTAGCATTCTATTTGCTTTCTTGGCCGCCGCTGCACACTGGGCGGAGGGTTTTAACATGTTATCCACGATGACTCCTAAATCTTTTTCCTGGGTGGTGGTTTCTAATGTGGAGCCTTGCATCTTGTAACTATAGTGTGGGTTGTTCTTTCCTAGGTGCATAACTTTGCACTTGTCCACATTAAATTTCATCTGCCATTTGGATGCCCAGTCTTCCAATTTATCCAGATCCTCCTGCAGTTTTCCACAATCCTCTTGGGTTTTAACAACTTTAAACAGTTTTGTGTCATCTGCAAATTTGATTACCTCACTAGTTATTCCCTTTTCCAGGTCATTTATGAATATGTCAAAAAGTAGCGGACCCAGTACAGATCCCTGGGGTACTCCACTATTCACCTTTTTCCATTGGGAATATTGGCCATTTAGCCCTACCCTCTGCTTTCTATCTTTTAACCAGTTCCCGATCCACAATAGTACACTGCCTCCTATCCCATGACTTTTTAGCTTTGCCAAAAGTCTCTGATGGGGGACCTTGTCAAAAGCTTTCTGAAAGTCCAGATACACTATATCAACCGACTCACCTTTGTCTACCTGTTTATGCACACCTTCAAAAAAACAGATCAGATTAGTAAGACAAGATCTTCCTTGTCTAAAGCCATGTTGGCTGTCTCCCATTAGGCCATGACTATCTACATGCTGTGTAATTTTGTTCTTTATGATGGCTTCTACCATTTTCCCTGGTACTGACGTCAGGCTCACCGGTCTGTAATTTCCCGGGTCACCCCTGGAACCCTTTTTAAAAATTGGTGTTACGTTGGCGACCCTCCAATCTTCAGGTATTACAGATGATTTTAATGAAAGTTCACAGATTACCAATAACAGGTCTGCAATCTCATATTTCAGTTCTTTCAACACTCTGGGATGTATACCATCCGGTCCAGGTGATTTGCTACTATTCAGTTTATCAAATAGTTGTAATATATCTTCCCGGTGTAGCGATATTTCTCTCAATTCCTCTGCAGTATCACCTTTAAATACCACTTCAGTCTTGGGTAACACCCCTACATCTTCCTCAGTAAAGACCGAAGCAAAGAATTCATTCAGTCTCTCTGCTATAGCCTTGTCTCCTCTTACTGCCCCTTTTACCCCTCTATCATCTAATGGTCCAATTGACTCTCTCACAGGCCTTTTGCTACGAATGTACTTGAAAAAGTCTTTATTTCGTGTTTTTGCTTCCGTAGCAAGTTTCTTCTCAAATTCCCGCTTTGCCTGCCTTATCAATGCTTTGCATTTAACTTGCCAGTGCTTGTGCTGTTTCCAGTTTTCATCATTTGGCTCTTTTTTCCATTTTCTGAAGGTTGCTCTTTTGGCAGCAACAGCCTCTCTGACCTCACCTTTAAACCATGCTGGCAGTTTTTTGGACTTTCTTCCACTTTTCTTAATGTGTGGAATACAGCTGGTCTGGGCTTCGAGGATAGTATTTTTAAATAACACCCAAGCTTGCTGTAAGTCTTTAACCTTTGGAACCGCTCCTTTTAGTTTTTTCCGAACTATATTCCTCATTCTATCATAGTCACCCTTTTGAAAGTTAAAAGGTAGTACTGTGGATTCCTTTACTATCTGTCCTCCACTGATTAAATCAAACATGATCATACTATGATCACTATTGCCAAGTGGTCCCAACACCCTTATTTCTTGCACCAGATCTGGCGTTCCACTAAGGACTAGGTCCAGTATGGCTTCCCCTCTGGTCGGTTCATGAACCAGCTGCTCCAAGAAGCAGTCATTTATTTCATCTAGAAACTTTATCTCTTTAGCTTGTCCTGCTGTGACACTGTCCCAGTCGATACCGGGGTAATTGAAATCACCCATTATTACTACTCTGTTGTGGCTTTTGTTAGCTTCCTTGATTTCTTTGAGCATTTCATCATCCATTTGTTCATTCTGGCCAGGTGGTCGATAGTATACTCCCACTGCCATCACCTTCCCCTTCATAAATGGAATTTCAATCCATAGAGATTCTACAGCATATTTTGTTCCCTGCAAAACTTTAATCCTTTCTGACTCAATGCCCTCTCTAACATAGAGCGCAACCCCTCCACCAATTTGTTCAGCTCTATCATTACGATATAGTTTGTATCCAGGTATCACAGTGTCCCACTGGTTATCCTCCTTCCACCATGTCTCTGAGAGTGCAATCATATCTAACCTCTCATTTAATGCTATATATTCTAATTCTCCCATCTTATTGTTTAGACTTCTAGCATTGGCATACAAGCATTTTAGAGACTGTATTTTATTAATATTAATCTGGCTATTGGTAGGCATGGGTAATTGGGAATCTTTATGCTCTGTCTGCTCCTTACTCAAGGGCATTTGGGCTACTATACTCCCTTTTGGAACCTCACTGCTTTTGGTAGTATCCTTCAAGGATACCTTTGTCCGAACCGTGCGCTCCTGGGTGACTGTCGGCTTTCCCCTATTTTCTAGTTTAAAAGCTTCTCTATCTCTTTTTTAAAGGTTAATGCCAGCAGTCTGGTCCCATCCTGATTAAGGTGAAGCCCATCCCTTCAGAAGAGCCCCCCCTTTCCCCAGAATGTTCCCCAGTTGCTAACAAATCCAAAACCCTCATCCTTGCACCATTGTCTCATCCACGCATTGAGACTCCGGAGCTCTGCCTGTCTTTTGGGTCCTGCACGTGGAACAGGAAGCATTTCGGAGAACGCTATCCTGGAAGTTCTGGATTTCAACTTCCTACCTAAAAGCTTAAATTTAGCCTCCAGAACTTCCCTACCACATTTTCCTATGTCATTGGTACCAACATGTACCAAGACAGCAGACTCCCCCCCAGCACTATCTATGATCCTATCTAGGCGGTGCGTGAGATCTGCTACCTTCGCACCAGGCAGGCATGTTACCAGGCGATCCTCACGTCCACCAGCCACCCAGCTATCTACATTCCTAATGATTGAATCACCAACTATAACAGCTGTCCTGACCCTCCCCTCATGGGGACATGGCCCTGGAGAAACGTCCTCGGTGCGAGAGGGTTTTACATCACCTGGAGGACAGGTCCTAGTTACAGGATCACTTCCTGCCACACCAGGGTGATGCTCTCCTGTCACGTGACCTCTCTCCTCCATGGCAACAGGGATGCTGCCAGACTGGAGGTGGGACTTCAGGACTATATCCCTGTAGGTCTCGTCCATGTACTTCTCTGTCTTTCTTATGTCTTCCAGGTCTGCTACTCTAGCCTCTAGAGAACGGACTCGTTCCCTGAGAGCAAAGAGCTCCCTGCACTTAGTGCATATGTAGGACCTCTCACCAACTGGGAGATAATCATACATGTGACACTTGATGCAAAAGACTGGAGAACCCCCATCTCGTTGCTGGACCTCTGACTGCATCTTAGTTTAAAGCTTGTGTTTAGGTCTTTTAAATCGGTATATAATAAGGATTGGTGTAGATGCTTATACTAATAAAAGTGTATCTAATACCCCTAATACACCCTGTGTACCTGAAGCTAATTAATCACAGGTCCTCTGTGTATGACTGATTTGGATTAAGAGCTGCACCTGAGAGCAGCCCCTTTCCTCTAAGATGTCCAAGTACCTATAAAACTACAATTTCCCCAGGGGTGGGTGGGTGCTGGGGAGGGAGGGGGGGAGATAAGTCCTATTAAAGAGGGCAGTTACAAGGTACCCTGTCCTGAACCCTCAGCAGGGGGATGGGGGTACCACACAAAGCCCAGTTAGTTGAGAGAGGCAAGGTAAGTACAGCTGAGAAGGCTGAACTTGCACACCACTAAGACAAACACTAAATAATTAAACAAACAACAGTTAGACAAACAGTAAATAATTAAATAAACAGCTAGAACTCACAGTAAGATGTCCCAGGAGGCAAAAATCCACTCACTAGCAGAGTTCTGTAAAAGTTCAGCCTTTCTCTGATCAGAGAAAAGCAAACTAAAACAGCCTATGCACACGTGGAGAAAACAGGAACAAGGTTACAGGATACCTCAGGGGGAGGGGGTCAGGGGGAGGAGTCACTCAGGCAGGCAAGGACAGGAAAAAGCTTAACAAACAGCAGGCTCTGGGGAGAGAGATTAATTCAAAATGGCTACCACACACACAGGGGGAGGAGTCACTCAGGCAGGCAAGGACAGGAAAAGCTTAACAAACAGCAGGCTCTGGGGAGAGAGATTAATTCAAAATGGCTACCACACAAGGCCCAGTTAATTGAGAGAGGCAAGGTAAGTACAGCTGAGAAGGCTGAAACTTGCACACCACTAAGACAAACACTAAATAATTAAACAAACAACAGTTAGACAAACAGTAAATAATTAAATAAACAGCTAGAACTCACAGTAAGATGTCCCAGGAGGCAAAAATCCACTCACTAGCAGAGCTCTGTAAAAGTTCAGCCTTTCTCTGATCAGAGAAAAGCAGAAATGACTCAGTGTGGGTCTCCTTTTGCGATACCTGGAGGTGGGGCTTCCCAGGGCTGTCTGGAGGAGGGTTGGGGGGGGGTCAGGGTTGCCAAGTAGTGGGGGAAATTTTCCCCTGCCAGATGGGTTTTGAGGCCCCGGAGTGGACAGTGCCTGTTTTCAGTTCAATGCAGGCCATTGTGACTGACCGGGGTGTCACTTCAAATATACATGCTTAATGTGTTGGGGTGGACACCCAGCCTCGCAATGTTTCACCCGGGGCGCTTAGGGTGGACAGATCAGGTCAGGCAGGGTGCCTCTGACAATGGTCCCTGGCCAAGGCTCCATCACCCATTAACTTGGTGGCCTTAGAGTGCTGGTTGCAGGGTTATCTAGATTTGGCAGTGGCCAGGTTATTGCTTGAGAGGGGTTTGTGATTCCTTTTTCAGGACTGCCTTTGGTTCACCAGGCCCATAATGCCCCATCGGTAAAACAGTTACAGAGAATTGTCTCCAGCAAGTTGCATAAGGAGCTGGAACTGGGCAGGATTGCCGGCCCCTTTGGAGTATTTGCCTCTTCCTAATCTGGTCATGTCCTCTTTGGGAGTTGTGCCAAAGAAGGAGATGGGAAAGTATCAGCTCCTTCATAACTTGTCCTATCCAGTGGGGCATAGTGTGAATGATTTTATTGACCTGGTGCTTTGTTCGGTACAATACGTGTGCTTTGATTCTTCTGTATGCCTTCTTCAGAGTTCTGGACAGGGGGCATTGATGGCAAAGGTCGATATGGAGTCTGCATTTCGATTGTTCCCTATCCACCCCAGCTCTTTTTACCTCTTGGGATTTCATTTCCAGGGGCGGTACTACATCGACAAGTGCATTCCCATGGAGTGTTCAGTGGTCTATGACTGTTTTGAGGCCTTTTTTTCCTTCCTCCATTGGGCATTCTGGCTGGTGGCACAATCTGACGTGATGGTGCACTATTTGGATGATTTCTTCATGGTGGCTGCGGTGGGGTCCCCAGAGTGTGGCAGCTGTTGGGTGTCTCCAGCAGTTGGCGAAGAGCATTGAATGCTATTGACAGAGGGGAAGACAGAGGGGTCAGCTACCTCTCTCATATTTCTTGGCATAGAGCTTGATTCGGTCTGTATGGAATTGCGGTTGCCTGCGGAAAAGGTCACCAAATTGGTGGTTTTGATTCAGCAGGTTCTAGACAGGCCTAAGTTGACATTGGGGAAGGTGCAGGAACTGTTGGGGCATTTCAATTTTGCTTGCTGGATGATCCCTATGAGTAGAGTATTCATGTAGTGGCTAGCATGTATGACTAAAGTGGTGCTTAAGAAACACCACTTTAATAGGTTGAGTAGCAGTGTGAGGGTGGATTTGGGTATTTGGCAGGAGTACTTGAAGGATTTCAATGGAGTCTGAGTGTGGCCAGGTCCGGCGGTGTCCAATCATGATCTGAAGTCATATACAGATGCTGCTGGTGAGGCATCGGTTTTGGGATATATTTTGGAGGTGCATGGTGTGCAGAGGCTTGACCCGAGGCATGGAAGAAGCAGGGTTGGTGCAGGAACATTACAGTTTTGGAATTATTCCTGGTCTGGGGGGCTTTACTGCTGTGGAGCAAGTGCCTACAGTAATTGGACCTTGCTCTTGCATTCAGACAATATGGTCGTGATGATGGCGATCAACTGGCAGTCTGCCAGTTCTCCTTTGGTGGTGTGATTGCTCAGTCAGTTAGTTCTGCGGTTCTTAGAGTTCAATGTTTTGTTGTGGGCGAAGCATGTGCTGGGTGTGGATAATTCAGTTCTGGACGCTTTATCTCATTTGCAGTGGCCTAGTTCCGTGCTTTGGCACCAGCTACGGGTGCTGCCCCTTCCAGGATCCCAAGGAGCTGTTGGGACATCCTTCCTCACCACTTAGATGATTGTTGACAGCCTTGGCAGTGAATACATGGAAAGCTTACACAGCTGGCTAGAGACGTTTTGTGAACCTGGTGCCCCCAAGAGGCTGGCGAATTACAGAGGATGACATCTTGCGTTTTCTGGAATTGGCAGTGAAGCATAGCTTGTTGCCGCATGCTTTATCAGGGGCATTGGCAAGTGTGGCTTTTGTGTCAAAACTACATGGGTTTCCTGACCCTACAGCATCTTTCATGGTTAGGAAGCTCATGAAAGGCTTCACCAGAGCATGGTCAGTCATGGCAGTAAGGCCGCCATGGCAACTCCTTCTCCATGATATGCTGTTGGCTCTTCTAGCAGTCTTGCCTCGGGTGTGTAATTTCCCATTTAAGTGTTCAGCGTTGCTTTTGCCTTTGATTTCTTTGCAGCGCTTAGAGTGGGGGAGCTGGTGGCCGATTTCAAATCCTCGGTGGGAGTTTGGGGACTCTTGGCTGAAGATGTGGCACTCAGGAAGAAGGAGGTGCAGCTGCATATTCGATGCAGTAAGACAGATCAGCGTACATGTGAGCATGGGTCTGGTTTAGGAGCGTTCCTGGCTTGGTCACCTGCCCGGTTCATTGTTCCAGGTTATTAACTACCACCTATATGCAGATGATATAATGCTGTATACACAACTGGACACAAACAACCGAAGTTATAATCACCTGGAAACATGCCTCAAGGAAACACAAACTTGGCTACAGCAGAACAACATGAGCATCAACCATAAGAAAACCGAGGTAATGTTCATCTCCAAGAACCCGTATTTCAGCCCTCCCCCAACAATTCTCCTGAACAATAATACATACAACCAACGTTCCGTCTAATTTTCTGTAGGCTGTGTGCGCATAAATATCAGCTGTGCAGCTTTTGAAGGAAGGTTAAATTTTTGTGCGCCACATAACAACACTCGGAGTTATATACTTTAAAATTTGACTACACGTCAGAATACAGTATGTACACCACATAGATTGCACTATAAAATATTGTAGAACTTGTGAAAACTGGAAATACACAACAACTTTTCAATTTTAAGACGTCTGTGGTGTTTTCTATCAGAATCAGAACCGTAATTTTTGTGCGCTCTGTTGTAAAGTATGTGCGCTCGCTCGACGAGGTGTGTGCGCGTGCACACGTGCACAGCTTAGAGGGAACAGTGCATACAACATCAAACAAGAAATAAAATATCTGGGGGTTACCCTCGTCAAAAACCTCAAGATGCAAACCCACCTAAGACTACTAAACCGGGCCATATTTCACAAATTACGGATACTCCAACCTCTACCCAACATTATTGAGCAATCTGACTTCAGAACAGTAGCCCAAGCACTCATCACACCTCACTTGGACTACTGCAATGGCATTCTCCAAAGACTACCCAAAAAACCCCTCTACATACTACAAATGGCACAGAATGTCACCGCTCGAATTATAATGAAACGGCGGGTCTCCAACCACATCACACCAATACTAATGGAACTCCACTGGCTCCCCATCCATGCCCGCGTAAGATATAGAATAATAGTAACAATATTTAAATTGATCCATAACCTAGCTCCATCTTACCTCTCCACACTTATCGCAACACAACCCCCCAACAGGAACAGGAGAACCCACAACCTAAATACTCTACACGTCCCACACAACATACGCAATGCCAAAACCCTCACAAGTAACAGAGCGTTCACATACACAGCTCCCTCCCAATGGAATAACCTGCCTTACGCACTAAGAGCTAACAATGATCTAAAAGATTTTCGAAAAGACCTAAAAACCTATCTATTCCAGGAATACTCCAACTTGTCCTAATGCAACTATACACTAGGCTATGTAAATAGCCATGAAACGCATGTAAATATACATATAACCTTACAAATATCATACTGTATAATTCCAATTCTGTGTTATGCATATGTAAACAAATTAGACTCCTGTTATATGTAAAATGTTTGCTGTGATAAAGTTTAATGTAAAACCGCTACTGATTGCTGGAAGAAGCAGTATACAAATGTAACCAAATAAATAAATTTCTACATGCTCAGCCAGCGGGGGGCCTATTTTGGTTGTGCCATAAGCGGGGGGGGGATCTACTGAGCCGATTCTAGTTTGCAGCTATTATGAAGCAGGGTTTAGCCTTAATGGGTTTCCCACCACATGAGTAGGGAACGCATTCATTCCATATCTGGGCAGGCATAGGACCTCTCTGCGGCAGCGATTCAGCATTTGGGTTGTTAGCAATCAAACTTTTATAAGAGATATGTGCGTTAACTGGCCCCTTCAGCTGCTGGTTAAGCTTACTTTTCTTTCAGTTTTGTCCCCAGGTTGGCGGAGGAGAGAGTTCCTTGTGTGGACATACGGGCAATTCCTTCATTTTCTGGGCCTGGAAGAGAGCAGCGGAATCCAAGTGGGTCTGGAAATGGAGTGCTGCTGCAGTGGATGGGCCTCCAAGGGATGCGCTGGTCCCAATTGCTACCTGTGCTGCTGGAGGCTCGTCAATATAATCAACCCCACTGTATTGTTGTTCGTTTTGGGGAGAATGATCAGTGTGCTGTAATAGGGGTTGACCTTATCCGACAAATGAAGAGGGATTTTTTCTTAATCCATTGCTACTTTCTGGCTGGGACAGTCATTTGGTTGCAGATAATTCCACGGCACTTATGGCAAAAGGCCATCCATCTGCAAGCTGTGGAGAGTTTGTGGAGAAGGGTGAATGTGGAGGTCTCCAAGTTTTTCCATCTATTGCAAGGGCTAATGATGGCTCATGACTTAATTACAATGGATTACTCGGGGCTTTTCCACCCAGATGCTGTACATTTGTCGGATATTGGTCAGGATATTTTTATTAGTTCAGTTCAGGATGTGTTGGAGGGGTGCAGCAAGGCTTTTCATGTTGCGGCATTGGTGAGGGGGGCAGAGACATGCGAGGTGCAGTCTCTGTTCTTGGCAGGATTTAGAGGTGGCTGACCTCCCCCTTGGGTTAATACTTTGCCCTCCCCCTGACCCCTCAAAAAGGCGGGGAGAACGACAGGGATGGGAGCACTGGGGGACTTCCTGCAGCATGAGCATCACCACCTTGTTTGGTCCCAGTTACAGGGTTGCCAACTGGCTCCAGATGTGCCCGACAGGTTCTATCCAGTCCTGGGTTTACCCCATTGCATGCAGGGATATGTAGTTCTGATTTCTCCATTGCACTCCATAAGAAAAGGAAAACTGCAAGTCACTGCATGCAATGGGGTAAACCCAGGACTGGAACAAGCCTGTCGGGTGCATCTGGAGCCAGCTGGCAACCCTAAGGTGGAAGTATGCCTCAGCCTGGAGTTACCACAGACTGGGAAGTGTATGTGTGGGGGGGGGGGGGTGTCAGTGGAAGAGAAGGATATGGAAATATGGATTAGTAGGGGCTAGGTCAACACCATCTAGCCTGACCCTGTGGTGGAGATGGATTGATATCAATTGCTTGATGTTATTGTTAAATATTTGGATGTTGAATTAAAGCTGCGACCAATATTTTGCCAAACACCTCTCCAAGGGAGTGTTATTTCAGTATTAGCAGGGTATGCAGTGGACGAATGGATGGCAAGTGTGAATGTCTGTGTTATCCCTTTCAACCCCCCCCCCCCTCCCCCACACCCCTTGCACAAGCCCTCCATTCCTAGATGTGCTGAGGCAGTCGGGACTGAATTTATTTATTGCTTGCCTTTCCTTAAAGGCAGTATAAAACAAAAAATAAATAAAAGGATTTAAAATACACAGAACTGAACTAGTTACATATCTACCTGAGGAATCCGAGTAATAGATATGTGTGTGAATTTAGCACGGCAAGCCTTGAAGTAGGAAAACACAAATGATCTGTGCTTGCATTAGGGTAATAAATCAGCGCTAATATTGGCAAGCTGGAATTATCAGAAATTTAACTATACATCTGGAGAAGGAATTAACTTTTCCTCCTGGAAATAGCAGCTGACTAATGAATGGATATTCCCACAGGTTTCTTAAAGGGGCCGACAGTTGTTGAAACAAGAAAAGAGAAGCCCCTTCCCTGGCAGGCTATTGGTAAGGGCAGTGATTCCCTCAGACTCAATCATACTTATTTTTTTTTAAATACCTGTGGTCACTGGGTATCTGATGTCTTGCCCCTCTATGGAAATTCAATTATCCTCTTACAGTCCCCCATCCACATGATCCTTAGCCCTCCAAGTCTACCTCTCAATCCCTGGGGTGCAGTGGGATTTCCCGAAGACAATATAATGCCACCTGACCCCTTATTTTTAATAATAGTGGTTTGATGATAACATTACTTGCCACCAGTTTGCCTGAAGATGCAGCTCATGAATATATGGGCCAATATTTAAACTCTGAAGTTGGTATTTTTTTTAAAGTACCAAACATGGCATTTAAAAATGAAACTTTATATTTAGCACCAGAATCTGGACAGTAGTCAGCACTGAATATCTGGTTTCAGCATTGACCACCAGCACCTGCAGACGGCGATAATTTTCAGCCACTATCCAGAAAACAAAAACACAAAAGTAAGGACTATTTTTTTCATGGCCTAAACTGTTATGCGGTTAGAAGTCTGAACAGCGCCACTATCGGATAACCCCAAACTTTGCACCAGCAATCAATATTCCCTTTGATTGCCCAAAATGCTGAGGCAATCAGAGGGAATATTGAGAGCTAGGCATATAGGGTCGCTGAATATTGTGCTGCCCAGCACTTATCTAGATACGGTGGTTCTGAATGTCAGGCCTGTTAATTTTCTTATTTTGGGGGGGGAGGGTTATACACATAGAAACAAAAGTAATAAACTTGCTTTCTTTGCCTTTTATAATGTTGTAAAGGAAAAGGGAAGTCCTAGATCTAGCCCAAGCTACAAATGAGTTATAAGATTATCATTTTTAAAATTTATTTCTTATTTTGTCTTTTTTTTTTAACCCAGAGCTCATCCGAGTCCGATATTCTAGTAGTCTGTAGCCTTCAAGTAAGACTGTACACCCTAGAGGTAGAACGGTGGAGACTGATACTGAATTTCTATTAGGCTGAGGTCATGGAAATATCTTGTGTCAGGCCTCAGTGTAATAACATGCTGACACACTCTACACCGTGAAGAATTTTGACATTCTGTGTTGCTTAGATTGAGTATAAGTAGTACAGATTTTCCCACTAGGGCTCATTTGCATTGCAGTGTCTCAGAGTACTTTCATGTCTCAAAAGCCAATTTTTCAAAGCTGTCACATTTATGATGTGCAATGAAGATTGTGGAAAAGTTTCTCTGCAGTTCGGCAGCAGTATAATGCAAGACTGTACCGCAATTCTAGTAGCAGGACAGATTTTCAACTGTGCTTAATGTGTGAAACGAGCTGCTTGCCTATAACCACATTTTTAGTTTTTAATTAAATTAAAACATCAACATAATAGTATATGTATAGAGAGAGTAAACATTCAACAAAAAATTCTGTTGGGTATTAATGTAGACCTTTTCCAATTTTTTTGGTGTCAGTTGAAATTCCACCTAAATGATTGTTAGGAAGCTATGCATTTGGTCCATACTATCGTATCAGATGCAATACCTGTATTTTTTTCACCCCACAGGAGAAATTTGTACTGAAAAACTGGGGAATATTAATGAGATAAAAATCAACCTCTTTCCTTTCAGCAAAAGTTCATAGGTGTCATGTTGCAGACTTTCTATTGATCAACTTTCAGTTATGTGTCAGGAGCAACCTCATGTAAGTAGTTAAGCTTGTTAGGCTGACAACTTGAAGATCTGCTTAGCATAGGAGGTGATAAGGGCAAGGAAGGCTAAAAACCACAGCTATATCAGCATAGGCACTGTAAACTAGGCAAACTGGTTCCATCAAATACGCCACATATTAGGATAGATAAGCAGAGCATCTCCTTGCTGTAAGCAAGCAATAGGAAACTAGAGTCGAAAGTGGAAATAAAGCAAGAAAAAATTAAAAACAAAAATTATATCTATATATCTACACATACATAAAATGTGTGTGTGCGCGCGCACGCACGCACACACACATGACAAATTTTGTGTGGATTTAGGAGCCAGGCCAAAATCTTAAGAGCCATCGATTGGGACTTGCTCATGCCACCCACTTCTCTTGCGTGGTCTCATGTTCTAAGTCTCGTGAGACCAGTGCCAGAGTTCCTACACCATGTGTCATCATTAGATAGCAGCATTTGCTTCAGATAGCAAGTGTTTGTGTGGGTATTGTAAACGGGGTTGCTTGTTGTGAAAGTTCCACAATCTTGGCAAGGACATGAATTTACTTGACTTGCAAAGGATTGTGGGTCTTGTAGTTCCTTCACACAAAAACTAGCCGTTTAACAAGAATAAAGAATTGTAGTTGCTCGAGTGTAAAGCAGAAAACAGATTTTATTTATGGGGTGTTATTCCCTCGCACAGATATGCTTGGTAACATCAACAGGATAATTTCTTCAGGAGTTTTATTCAGGAAACAAAACAAATAAGGCAACTGAATTACTTATGCAACAACTTAGTAAAGACCTTGATGGAACAGAAAAGGTCTTTCTTCTAGCCCCTGCTAATAAACTTTCTTAGCAGTGCTGGAATGAAAAATAAACCCAAAAGGAAAATTCTCTTATCAAAAAAAAACAAACATCTTTCTTCCTTTCACACAGAGAAGAAGCTTTTTGTAAAGTCCCACGTGCACTTGTACCTTGCTCTAATCACAGGTGCTTAACCAGCTGCAAATCATTGCTGGTCCACTCTCCACATGGCTCCAACTTTCCCCAAAGCTTTCTCTCAAAGAAACTTTCCTGGGAAGTTAAAAATCAGTACAGTTCCTTTTGGTGTTTGATCCTTATCTGAGGATTACTTTAGAACAGCAGCTTAGAAAGAGAACAATCCATGCATTCAATTTCCCCATCTGATATTTCCCCTTGCTCTTGAAATATCATAGGATCACTTTCATCCACTGGCTCAGAGGATTTCTCTAACTGATCTCTACCAGGAAAGAAACTATTTCCCTGCTGTCTTCCTTGTGCAAAGCTAGGGAACAGATCAGAGTTCATACTGGAGATCACGTTGTCATTAGGTTTCCTCTCTGGGTATTTTGGCCATTAGGAAGCAATTATCTGTGCCCAGCTCTCCAGTCAGAATCTCTGGACTTTAGGTCTCTTTCCCCATACCTCCTTAAATAGGTATTAGAGTTCCTTTTTTCTGTAGATGCAGCCGTCTCCCTTACAGGTGCTGTCCGAGGGTTCCTGGCTGTATATCTCCAAGCCTCTGGCTTCTTCCAGTCCAATGAAGAATGCTTGCCCCAGGAATCTCTCCCAGCATACGTACTGCCTTGGGCTCCTTTCTTAGACCTTCTGGACGTCTTGCTGTTCTTCCTTCTGTTCATGATCAGTCTCTCCTTCTTCAGCTCCCGTTGCTGTCCTTGCCACCCTTGCTCACCTTGCTGTCTGTATGATGAATTTCTTCTAGCTTTAAAGTGCCTAGATGGCTGCTCCACCTAGCACACTGCAGGTGTTCTGAATTAAGCCCTGCCCTAGGAGATGTGTGATTAGGAATTACATCATTGCTTCTCTGATTAGGCACACGTTTCCCTACTTCAGCTCTCCTAGAGGCTGTCTGTAAACCAGTGCATTCTGGGTCTGGTAGTCTTTTAGGTAAACACTCTGTTTTAGTGCTTTTACCAGCCAACACAGGTTGCTTATTCATAGCCAATTCACCTCTTGTATTATTTCTTCCTGAACTATGATAAGCTTCCTTATCACATACCCCCCTGCTTAAGTTATTACGGACTGATGCCAATTGTGAAACCTTCTTCCTACAGTCCATAATACCTACGAGAGTATTATCTTTTGGACGCTCACCTACTTCTTAGCTTGTTTTAGGGACATCAATATTTACAGGCCTCTCCTTCCAAGATTTAAGAAATCAGACAGCAAACACTCTCAATAGCCACCACCATCCCCCCAATCACACACCCAGCAGGAAAAAGGGCAGCCAGCCCAACTTATCCAGCCACGAATAGACTATAGTTGGAATGTATAGTCATTAATATAAATAATCTGTAAAAAGTTACCCCAGTTATATCCAAGTTTCAGCTCCCGTTTACTGTAAATACAATGCAGTCCGACTGCATTGTATAAGTTTCTGTTAAATGTACACCACACTGATATGAGTAGCGCGGTATAGAAGAGACGTTAAATAAAGAAATAAAGAAATAAGATAATATAGTTCACACCCTTCCATGTAATTTTTTTAATTTATAGCAGGCCCAGACCTGTTGTCCTGCTGCCTTCGATCATGGCCTTCTCCTCCTGTTTTGCCCATAGGGATCCAATCTCCAAGGGAAGAAGAGAAGGGAGAAGACTGCAATCGTAGCACAGAAAAAAGCTGTCTGCCTGCATAAATCCCATCTCCCATGGACAGACATCTGATATCTGTGCTACACTTGTAGCCTTCACCTTCTCTTTTGCCCATGGGAGATGAGATCCCTGCAGACAGCCAGGGCTGGTCCCCATCTCAATCGCTGCCTTTGCGAGTATCATATTGTTACAAAGGAGTTCAGAGCACCAGGTGCTATTTTTAAGTTGCCATGACAACCTGGAGTTTGTCAGGGTGTGTGTGTGTGTGTGTGTGTCTATATACACATATACATACATACACCCATTTGCATTTCAATTTTATTTGATATACCGCTTATCTGAAAAAACTAGGTTATAATTTATTCAAGAACAAAGGGTAGAAAGAAATGGACTCGATAATCCAAGATGGTGCCTGAGTGAGATGCATCCACCCTTACTCCATGGCGTCTTCTACCTACAAGGCCAAGGACAAGGGAGGTCTCCTATCTAAACCAGTGGCACTTATGGCTGGACAAGAGACACCTGACATCTACGCCGTTCCTGTGACTTCCACTCTGGGAGAACCTGCTGTCAGGTCTGGGAAGAACCCCGACTTGGGAGTGACATATCATTTAGCCTTTCTGGTCCATCTACCCCTCCCTCTCCCCAACCGTCTGCTGCCAGCTCAGGAGATCCAGGTGCTGGCTCACCAGGACGGGCTGTTGCTGCTGCAAATTATGTTGCAATCAGAGCTGCATTGTCTTCATCCATCGACAAGGGAGAGAGTTCCTCTCTCATAGATTTGAGAGTGGGAGTCCAGTGTCCCTTCGATTAGTTCCTTCAGTTTCTGCCTCTTCTGCAATTGTGCTGCCACGGTGCAAGCTGAAGCTGATAACACTGGATTCCATATGGACTGCCCTTGAAACTTTGCAAGGTGCGTTTGGTAGTGCTTCAGACTATGGCTTTAAGCTCTCCTCATTTGGACTGCCAGAAGAAGAAGGTTGAAGAGCAGCAGGAACAATTGTTGGTCTCAAACTGCTCTTAAATAGCTACAACAAGTTCAAGGAACTTTAACTCAGGATAAACTGATTCTGCAGCATAAAGTGGAGAACCTGGAAAACCAGTTTAGGACTTTAAACCTTCGGGTTTTAAATTTCCCTCAAGTGTCTCTACTTAACCCTTGGGACCTATTCCATAGGTTTCTGAAGGAGATTCAACTACCCAGAAGTTAGTGTGCCGGCTATTCTGAAGCTCTATTTTCTTCTGTACCAGATGGCTAAAGAAGCCTCCTCATAGGCAGAAACCTCCCTGATGGATATCTCCTTGGACTTGGACAATCTGACTGATGTTCTTGAGGGGTCTACTGAGGTAGTAGAAGTAGGTCCACCCTATTAATTTCCTTCGTTTTCCTAGAAGACAAAGAGGCTTTGTTGCGTATGTACTTTAAAAAAACAGAGGTTTCTTTTTTGGGAAGGAAAATTTAGATTTTCTCAAATGTTCCCAAATAGACTCAGCTCAGGAGAAAGAAATTATTGGAACTTCGCTCTGAGGCTTTGGCCTTGGGGACAAGGTTCCAATTAAGATTCCTCTGCAAGTGTATCCTGTGGATAAAAATAAGGTTTATCATTTTTTTCAAACCTTCATAACTGAGATTTTTTTTGGATGCTAAACAGATAAATGGTTAACCATATGTTGTTTATGGGTACTGAACTGTTTGTGGTAGCACAGCTCACTCTTTTCTTTTTTCCTTTGTCTGGATTACCATCTTTCCATGGTTCTTTGTAATCTTGGATCTTTCTTTCTATTTGTGGACAACTAAACTGGAAACAGCACAAGCACTGGCAAGTTAAATGCAAAGCATTGATAAGGCAGGCAAAGTGAGAATTTGAAAAGGAACTTGCTACGGAAGCAAAAACATGAAATAAAGACTTTTTCAACTACATTCGTAGCAAAAGGCCTGTGAGAGAGTCAATTGGACCATTAGATGATAGAGGGGTAAAAGGGGAAGTAAGAGGAGACAAGGCTTTAGCGGAGAGACTGAATGAATTATTTGCTTCGGTCTTTACTGAGGAAGATGTAGGGATGTTACTCAAGACTGAAGTGGTATTTAAAGGTGATACTGTAGAGGAATTGAGAGAAATATCGCTATGTGCACCGGGAAGATGTATTACAACTATTTGATAAACTGAATAGTAGCAAATCACCTGGAACGGATGGTATACATCCAAGAGTGTTGAAAGAACTGAAATATGAGATTGCATACCTGCTATTAGTAATCTGTGAACTTTCATTAAAATCATCTGTAATACCTGAAGATTGGAGGATCGCCAATGTAACGCCAATTTTTAAAAAGGGTTACAGGGGTGATCCAGGAAATTACAGACCGGTGAGCCTGATGTCAATGCCGGGGAAAATGATAGAAACCATCATAAAGAACAAAATTACACAGCATGTAGATAGTCATGGCCTAATGGGAGACAGCCAACATGGCTTTAGACAAGGAAGATCTTGTCTTACTAATCTGATATGTTATTTTGAAAGTGTGAATAAACAGGTAGACAAAGGTGAGTCAGTTGATATAGTGTATCTGGACTTTCAGAAAGCCTTTGACAAGGTCCCTCATCAGAGACTTTTGGCAAAACTAAAGAGTCATGGGATAGGAGGCAGTGTACTATTGTGGATCGGGAACTGGTTAAAAGATAGAAAGCAGAGGGTAGGACTAAATGGCCAATTTTCCCAATGGAGAAATTTAAATAGTGGAGTACCCCAGGGATCTGTACTGGGTCCGCTACTTTTTGACATATTCATAAATGACCTGGAAAAGGGAATAACTAGTGAGGTTATCAAATTTGCAGACGACACAAAACTATTTAAAGTTGTTAAAACCCAAGAGGATTGTGGAAAACTGCATGAGGATCTGGATAAATTGGAAGACTGGGCATCAAAATGGCAGATGAAATTTAATGTGGACAAGTGCAAGGTTATGCACCTAGGAAAGAACAACCCACACTATGGTTACACAATGCAAGGTTCCACATTGGAAACAACCACCCAGGAAAAAGATTTAGGAGTCATCGTGGATAACTATTATTTATTTATTATTATTTTATTTATTTTATTTAGTATTTCTTTTATACCGCACTATTGACATCAGTGCGGTGTACATCAAAACATAACATATGCATTTCAGGGTAACTGAGATGCATTTACATTTGAACAGGGATTGTAACTTGGATAACAGGGTACATTAACAAAAGTTATATAATATAGTATCTACATTATATACATAGTGAGAGTAATTCCTTATCGGGACTATGCCGGAAAGTATCTGGTGAATAGGTGATGTTTTAGGGCCTTTCTAAGTTGGGTTAGGTCTGTAATAGCTCTGATGTCGGGGGGAGGGGAGGGAATTCCAGGCTTTTGGGGCATAGAAGCAGAAGGCTCTGTTAGTTGTTGACGTTTTGCATCTTGTTGATTCTTTCGGGACTGTTAATGTGTTTACTGCTACGGATCTTCTACTTCTAATAGGAGCTGAGGTATGTATCAATTCGGTGATGGTTATGGGGGACTGATTGTTTAGGACTTTGAAGGTCATGATTATATTCTTATATAGGATTCTAGCTTGAAGAGGTAACCAGTGAAGCCTTTTCAGGATTGGTGTGATGTGGTCAGTCCTCAATATTCCTTCTAGCACCCTGGCTGCTGTGTTCATTGCCAGTTGGAGAGGGTTTAGAGTTGCTTGTGGGAGACAATATAGGATTGCGTTTGTAAAGTCAATGTGGGGCATCACCAAAGCTTGGTAGATTGTTCTGAAGTCCGTGTACTCGATTAGTGGTCGTAAGTGACGAAGTGTCCTTATCTTGTGGTAAATTGATTTTGTTATGTTTTTTATATGCGCCTTCATGTCCATTCTTTGGTCGAGGGTGATGCCTAGGTATCTGATGGTAGATTTGGCTGTTAGTTCTGTGCCCTTTACCTTTAGTGTGGGTGGGGATGCAAAGTCCTGGTTCTTCATTATGAACATTACGTCAGTCTTGCTGTGGTTGATTGTTAAGTTCTGTGTGAGGAGCCATTCTGCAACTGCATTGAAGCAGTTTATCAGTGGGGTAAAATCAGGTTGGTGTGTCGTGAAAGGCATATAAAGGAGAATATCATCGGCATATGCTAGGCAGGATACGTTGAAGAAGCGAATTAGGTCACAGATGGGTTGAATGTAAATATTAAACAATAGTGCGGATAGTGAGGAGCCTTGAGGTACTCCTTGATGCTGTAGAAATGGGACAGATTTTATGGTTCCGAGTCTAACTTGTTGCCATCTGTCGGAAAGGTAGGATTTACACCAGCTCAGTGCTGAGCCATGGATACCTTTTTCTTCAAGGCGTTCAATAAGGATCTGATGGTTCACAGAGTCAAATGCAGCTGAGATGTCCATAAATATAAGGGCAAAACCTTGTCTGGTGTTGTCTATGCCGGTGATTATGGTGTTGAAGAGGGTGACGAGTAGAGTCTCCACACCATGTGCTTCCCTGAAGCCATGTTGAGAAGGGTCCAGGGGGGCTTCAGTGTTAATGTGTTGTTGAATTTGGTGTTGCACTACCTTTTCAATTATTTTGGCTAGTAAGGGGATGCTGGATATCAGTCTATATGATTCGACCTTTAACGGATCCAGTTTATTGCTCTTCAGCAGTGGTCTGATGGAGGTATGTTTTAGGCTTTGTGGGATTGTTCCTTTTGCAAACGATTGTTCCAGGATTTTATTTAGGGAGGGGCTTAGTTCACTGCGGAGCTCTCTGATCCAAGTTGCTGGGCAAGGATCATTTGGCGCAGTGGTAGCATTGATGGAGGTGATGATGTTTTCAATCTCTTTGGGTGACAAGGTGTTGAATTTGGTCATTGGAGATGGATGCGGCGTCTTGGGTGGTTGGGAGAGTCTAACTGGACCGGGGGATTTGGCTGTCTGTATCATTTTTGATTTTAGGCAGTTAGCATAGTCCTGGGGTTGAATTGCGAGTGTTTGTTCCGGGATTGGTTCTCGTGCTAGCGTCTTTACTATGTTGAATAAGTCGTGGTGCTTGCTTATTGATCGCATCAGGAGGTCTGTATGGAACTGCTTTCTTCTCAACGCTATTTCTTGGCGATGCTTCTCTAAGTGTGAGCAGTATATTGTGTGTGCTTCGATGGAGTGGGACTGACGCCAACGTCGCTCGAGCTTTCTTAGGTGGAGAAGTGATGATCGCAATTCGTTCGAGTACCAAGCTACATGTGTATGGTTCTTGGTGTTCTTGGTTCTTCTATTTGTATCAGGGAGTTGTGAGCTAGCTCTGAGGGTGTCTTTCCAGGTGTTGATCAGATTGTCGAGATCAGGCTCTGAAGAGTTTAGGTGAGGAAGGAGTTTCTTTAGTATCTCTTCTTTGTTGAAGGAGTGAAATCTTCTTGCTGGTGGCTTGGGAGGGATGGAGTTGGGGTTCTGATTGTTAGGATAGGTGGGTAATTGGAATATGATCAAGCTGTGATCAGACCATGGTACTGGTGTTATGGTTATTGAGAAGTCATAGTTTGCTTCCAAGATGGCCTGAGGGGCGAATATCAGGTCCAGAGTATTTCCCTTCACATGTGTTGGTGCTCTGACTATCTGACTGAGTCTGAGGTCAGCAAGTGCTTTGAGAAATGCTGAGGTTTGTAAATCTTGTAGAGTTGGGAGATTGAAATCACCCATTAGCCAGCTTGATGATCGAGATTTGTCTGTGTTGCAGGCGAGGTCTATTATTGTTGATAGGTCCTCTGCCGAAGTTGTCGGGGATCTGTAGACTAGATTGATTGAGCAAGTATCATTGGAGATAAATATCATGTTGAGATGGGTTGTGTTGGTAGTGGTGCTCAGCTGAAATTGAAGTTCATTTTTCACAAGGATGAGTGTTCCACCTCCTCTTTCGTTGGGTCTATGGCATGTATGGAGTGAGAAATTGGGGGGTGACATCTGGTTGATAATGACATTGTCGCAGTCTGATAACCAGGTTTCTGTAACCATCAGGATGTCAAGGTTGTAGTGGTTTATTAGGTCGGTGATCACGGGCCATTTTGTGCGAATTGATCTGGTGTTGATAAGGGCGTATTTCAATGGTCTTCGATGATGGTGTTTCTCAACCAGAGGCTTTTTGGTGTGTTGGAGGGCAATATGAAGCAGGTGGGGATAATTTGGGTGGATGGTGTCTGATGAAGATGTATGGGTCTTGTTCGCCCATTCCTTCCAGGTGTTCCGCAGTATTGGTATGGAGTTGGTACACGGGTTGAAGGCGTTTGACCAGCTAGGCAATGCTGTAATGAGATATATGCTGGCTACGGCTAAGAGAGTGTATGCATCATTTTATATAACAATATACTGGCTATAGTGGTGATAGAGACACTGGCTAAAGATATAGCTGGATAAAGTAACAATGCTAGCAATTAGCAGGCAGCAGTAACAGTAAAGTAGAGTATGGGTAACAAAGAAACAAATAATAGCAACAAATGTGGCAAAGACTCATATGTGGTATCAGGACTCTACTGTTGAGACGGTAAGGACTAATAGTCACAATTAGATATAGATGGTTATACTTGCGACAAGTAGGAGGGTAGGAGGCAATTAGTGGAGAGATGGGTGTTCGAGTTACTGATGCTTTTTCTTCCAGAGTGGTGAGCGTAGGGTAGGTTTGTCGTGTCTGCTGTTGGCTGGGCGGGCTTTACCGCGGGGGAGCTTCACTACAGGAGTAGTATGTCAGTGCGGAACGAATCTTCGAAGGCAACAGGGTCTGGATAACATGTTAAAACCCTCCGCCCAGTGTGCAGCAGCGGCCAAGAAAGTAAATAGAATGCTAGGTATCATAAGGAAAGGAATGGAAAATAAAACTAAAGATATTATAATGCCTCTGTATCATTACATGGTACGACCGCTCCTTGAATATTGTGTGCAATTCTGGTTGCCGTATCTTAAAAAGGATATAGCGTTATTAGAAAAGGTACAGAGAAGAGCCACCAAAATGGTAAAGGGGATGGAAGGCTACTCCTATGAAGAGAGGCTACAAAGGTTAGGGCTCTTCAACCTGGAAAAGAGACGGCTGAGGGGAGATATGATAGAGGTCTATAAATAAATGAATGGAGTGGAACAGGTAAACGTAGATCGATTGTTTACGCTATCAGAATATAGAAAGACTAGGGGACATGCAATGAAGCTACAGGGTAAACTATTTAAGACAAATAAGAGAAAATATATTTTCACTCAACATGTAATCAAACTCTGGAATTTGTTACCATAGGATGTAGTAAAGGCTGTTAGTGTAGCTGGGTTTAAAAAAGGTTTGGACAAGTTCCTGGAGGAAAGGTCCATAAACCATTATTAAGAAGGGACCCAGGATATCACTGCTTGACCCAATACAAGCATTGTGGAACCTGTGTCTCTTGGGGATACTGCTAGGTACGTATGACCTAGATTGTCCACTGTTGGAAACAGGATACTGGGCTTGATGGACCTTGGTCTGACCCAGTATGGCATATCTTATGTTCTTAACTATACTCAATGATGTGATGTTGATTTCTTTCTATTGGTTGCTTTGATACTGGTGTTTAAGCACAGTATATTTTCTGTTTCAAAGGTTTTTCCTTTGATTTGCAAAATTCAATGAAATAGTAAATGGGAAAAAAATAAATAAAGGAAGGAGGAGTAGTAGCTAAAAATGATATATTAAAGTAACAGAATATCAGGGCTTATGCCGTAAGGAGGGGGTACTGTGGGTTAACCTGGAAAGAAGGAATGGAACATCCATTTGCATTGGTGTGATATGCAGACTTCCTTTAGAGGCAGAAGAAGTGGAGAGAAATTTAATTGAAGACATTCACAACATTGCTATGAAAAATGTGCTACTGATCAGTAGTTTTCTATATGCCAGTTGTTGTTAATTGGGACATCCCTGCTGCAATATCATCTAGAAGTTAAGGATGTTAAGCCTAGCAATTGAAGCCATAAGGTCAATAGAATAAAAACAAATATTAAATATAGAGCCCAGAAGGGAACCAAGAGTGGGACCCCACAAGTGAGACTAACTGGAGTAAAAGTGATACGAGACCCATAAACCAGGATTATATCAACTTAGAAATGTACTCCAGCCACATACAGTAACTCACTTTTTTGAGCTTCCTGGAAGCTTGGTGATAATATCTGTGCCCTTTCTGTACGTGCATCCTGCGTAGCCACACACAGCTCACACAGCCCTTGGAACATCCCCGCTATGAACACAATATGCTCAGTCTTCTTACTACTCCTACTTCTTCGTCTTCTTTATATAGTGCTACAAGGCATACACAGTGCTGTAAATATAGATATAAAACACAGTGCCTGCTTTTCAGAGCTTACAATCTAATCGAGACAAAAAAAATAAGATAAATAAATCATAAGATACACATGGAGCCTGATTCCCATAGGGGCACATCCAGGCTGTCTGGATGCCCCCGTGCAGGACAGTCCTGTTAGGACCCGATTCTGCACTGCGGGAACCAGATGTTATCGCAGGTGCAGGATCAGGTCTTGAGACGGTCTGGCTTGCCCCTGCATACCTCCGGGCACTATTACTCCACCATTCTGTTGGCTCGCCACAGTGAAGACCCCCGAGAAGAGCCACCAATATGGTAAAGGGGATGGAAGGATACTCCTATGAAGAAAGGCTAAAAAGGTTAGGGCTCTTTAAACTGGAAAAGAGACGGCTGAGGGGAGATATGATAGAAGTCTATAAATTAATGAACGGAATGGAACGGGTAAACGTAGATCGATTGTTTACGTTATCAGAATATAGAAAGACTAGGGGACATGCAATGAAGCTACAGGGTAAACTATTTAAGACTAATAAAAGAAAATATTTTTTTACTCAACGTGTAATCAAACTCTGGAATTTGTTACCGGAGGATGTAGTAAAGGCTGTTAGTGTAGCTGGGTTTAAAAAAGGTTTGGACAAGTTCCTGGAGGAAAGGTCCATAAACCATTATTAAGAAGTGACCGAAGATATCAATGCTTGACCCAGTACAAGCATTGTGGAACTTGTGTCTCTTGGGGAAACTGCTAGGTACATATGACCTAGTTTGGCCACTGTTGGAAACAGAATACTGGGCTTGATGGACCTTGGTCTGACCCAGTATGGCATATCTTATGTTCTTATGTTCTTATGATTTCCCGCCACCCAACCTCCAGCGGGGGCGGCCAGGACCTGAATTAGGCGGCCTCTGCTCTTGGCCCTGTATCTGCTTCCCAGGCCTGTTCCCTGCCATTCCCCTTGCTTATTCCACTTCCATGGCAGAATAAGCAGGACGTCCACCCCCACCCCCCCTTCTGCAGGATGCACATGGCTGTGACCTGAATAGACCCTGTACGTCCTGCCACCTCGGCCCGCCCCCGCTCCACCCACTCCTGACTCTGCCCGTACTGCAGCTCTGGCCATACGAGGAGGGAGGGATGCAGAATCGAGGCAGCCCCGCTAGGCACCTTGCAGAATCAAGCCTATAGTGAACAAGACAGTAAAGAGCATCAGGAGCCAAAAGCAGCCTCGCAGAGGTGGTGTTTTAGCCTGGATTTGATTAGATAAGGAGCCTGACATACCGACTCTCATAGTTTGTTCCAGGGATATGGAGCAGCAAGATGGAATGGGCGAAGTCTGGAGTCTGCAGCGGTAGAGAAGGGCACAGCTAAAAGCGATCTGCCAGATGAGCAGTTACTGAGGAGTGGTGAAGAGTGAGATAAGAGAGGAAAGATAGTGAGGAGCTGCAGAATGAATGCACTTGTATGTCAGTAGGACAATTCGAATTGGGCATGGAAATGAATAGGGAGCCAGCGAAGTGACTTGAGAAGAGGGGATACGTTAGCATAGTGTCACTGGCAGAAGATAAGCCTTGCAGCTAAGACTGAATTTGAAATGCATGAAGTCTATCAACCCAATATTAATGGGCGATTTCCATTACTCCAAAATTGACTAGATAAATGTCACATCAGGATATGCCAGGGAGGTACAAATTCTAGATGAAATAAATGACTGCTTCATGGTGCAGCTGATTCAAGAATTGCTAGAGGAGGAGCAAAGTCCTTAGAGGAACGCGGGATTGGTGTGAGAGCTAACTGTATTGTGACATCTTAGCAAGAGCGATCATAACATGATCAAATTTGACTTAAGTGAGTACACAAAGGAAATCCACTATGTAAGCATTACATTTTCAAAAGGAAGGATATGATAAAATGAAGGAAATAAAAAAAAAAAAAAAAAAAAAAAAAAAGCAGCATCTGTAAAGATTAGGTGTTTACATCAGGCATAAACACTGTCTAAAAATACCATCTTGGAAGCTCAGTTAAGATAATTAAAAAATGGAAAAAGGAAACAAATTAAGAAAATAGATGAAAAGCATTGAAAGGGAAGGCAAAAAGAATTTGAAAAGAAGCTTGCCATAGAGACAAAACCTAACAGTAAAAATGTTTCAGGTACACTCAATGCAAGAAACCCAGGAGGGAGTCAGAGCATTAGATGATCGAGGGCCAAAAAGTGTCCCACAAGCCAGAGCACACTAAAGGGTGCTATGCAGTCAACATATGTTTTGGCATGTGTTAACTGTGCACTCAGAAGCTGCGGCATTTAACATACACTGATTTTCACGCAACACTCCAACTCCACCTGTAAATACGCCTGCTGAAGACTGTTTCATAATCATATTACATATTCATTTTCATCATGCAAATACCTACTCTGCATATGTAAATAAGTTTAAATTATTCAGTTTAGCTAAGTTTGCTCATAAAATTTACTGCATTGTTAAGATCAGCTTTGTTTCAATGTAAACCATTGTTTAATGTTATACGTAAGCCACCTCGATTGGGATGGAAATTCACAAATAAATAAATAAATCTCGCATTAGGGTGCCGAATGGGTAGGTCAGGGGCAAGAGCGGGAATAGCGAGTGCATTGCAGTTGGTGCAAGGACACACATGGCTTGCTGTCATGCTGCCATTAGTGAGGGTGCACCTAACGCCACTCAATGGGCAGCATTAGGTACACCCAGAGTAACTGTGCCTTGTGTTAGGGCAGGCATCCATCCATGCATTAAATGTCTGGAACATTCTGCCAGTGCTCCTGACATTTACTGTGAAGGCTTTGCACATATCACAGATTTGTTTTTATGGTAAACATGTATTAACCCGTTTTGGACAGCTCGCATATTCTCTCTCTGTTCTGGATGATTTATTAGATTTGTTACAATCAAACAACTATGAAACACCGGCAATAATAAAAAATATTAAAACTTTGCAGAAAATAGAAGTTTCACATAGTGTATGTTTTTCATACACTGGTCCAATATAGTATAGTAGATAGGATTCAGTTCCAATATTCATTGACATAAACATAATGTATGATACTATTGAAATTGCAGTTTTCAATTAAAACACTTTATTATGATATAATGTAGTTTGTCAACAGTCCAATCTGAAGGCGGAATATGATACACGTGAAAACACTTCTGATGCATTGTGTCGATATTGCACCATTGAAACACCCAGAACAGAATGCTTGACAGCAATTAGTTTCGACAACATATTAGCCCAGCGTATGAAAAACAAACAAGGCCTATATACGCACCAATAACTCTGACACTAAGTAACTTACAGTTATCTAAACCTATTTTCTAAAGTCTACAAATACTTTTATTTGCAAAATAGTAGCTATTACAGCATTATAAGCTGCTTACTATTTTTTGTGATCTTTTTATGTTGAGCAGCCAGTACCGTCAAAATCAGCAAACTTCGAATACCTATTAAACTAACTAGATCTCAGATTTAAAAAAATCTGTATATAACGCTTTTTGACATAACGATAATAGCTAAACATAGTTCCATTGAATTTATAACCATTGAATAGTAAACAGTTGAGTAATAAGTATGGAAACCTTATGTATGTAAAACATACGCTGGTCCAAAACTGTTTAAGTGCAGAAACCTAGTAAAAAGACCCTAAAGGAATTCTTTACTTCTGTTTTTACTGAGGAAGATGTGAGGGAGTTACCTGTGCCAGAAAAGATATTTAATAGTGATGAGTCGAATGAGCTGAAACAATTTCCCTTCCTCTTTTAACATGGGATTTCTATCCATGGAGATTCTACAATGTGTTTTGCTTCCTGCAGAGGGTTCTTCCCGCATCAGCTCAGAGGCTAGGACTTTGGCCAGAGGCATAGCCACAGATGTGCAAGAGAGCCAGGTGCCTCTGCCATGATATTTAGCCAGCACCATGCCCACATTGAAACCTCAAAGGTGGCAGATCTCATTCACGATCTTGAGAGATCATAAACGAGATATGCCATCCATGAAGTTTCAATGTGCACTCTATGCCAGCCAAACATCAAGGAACGCTGAGCATCAGGCAACAGAGTGATGCGCTCCTGCTGCTGTCGGCAGGAATGGATATTGAGGGAGAGTGGCAGCTGCCAGAAGCTGGCTGGAGAGAGGAGGAGAAGCCATGAAAGACGCTCAGGAGGGAGAAAAGAGGGCATATAATTAGGAAAATGCAGAGGCAGGGGTGCAAAGGGGGGAAGAGTTTCAGAGCTTCAAGTCTAGTGCGCCACCATAGTTCCTTAGGTCCCCCCAGACAGACACATACAGTACACAATAACAGAGTTACCAAGTTACCCTATTCCAGGAGAGAGGGTTTTTTGCCAGTTCTGGTTTTAAATTTGCATTGCAATGCAGTATGGTATTTGTAGTCCCTGATTTTGCCCATTGCGCTACAAGTCCCATAATATAAGTCCCAGAATGAGATTGTCAGAAATCCAAGAATGGCTTACAATAATCACTCCTGGAACTGGGTAACTTGGCAACTCTGCAATAAAGTCAGTTCTGGCTACACCACTAACTTACAGCACTAGCTCCCTTTATTCATCACCAAACAGGACATGGGAACACAATGATGTATTTGCAGCTTTTAGAATACTATTTAAGCATGGCCCTTTAATCAGCACTTTGCAGTTCTAGCACAGAGTTTTCTTACAGCAATTACTATTGAATATACTTTCCAATCATGCAATAAGGCTTCCTTCCTGACAGTCTATTGCCTTAAACAAAACAAAACAAAACAAATCCACTCTTGCTACCACATTCTTGTGCTCCACCAAATACTGCTGGTGCATTTCCACTCACAAAACATTTATAACATGCTCACACAGCTGTCTCCTTTATAGCTACCTGTGGCTGATCTGAACTTGCTTGTTTCTTCCTACCACAAAACATTATTTATTTATTTATTTAACAGTATTTCTAAACCGTCTTATCATAAAAATCAAGGCGGTGTCACAACAAAACAATCAGAAGATGTGGAGGGGGTTCATGCAGTGTTGGGGGAGTAAAGTGCGGGGGGGGGGTTCATGCAGAGAATGCGGGGGGGGGGGGTGATGTGCATGTGGGGGGTGTTCTAGATTAGGGGGGCTATGTACAGTGTGCGCTATGATACAGCATGTTCTATAATACTAGGTACTGTCCAGATAGGTCATGAGATAAATCCTGTGCCGATATACAATCTCTTAGCCTATACTCTTAATTTAATCAGGAGGTTAGAACTTTTAGAATGTGGATATCATCCAAGACTTCTATTCCAGAACTTTGCCTTGCAAAAGCATTGCTGTCTTACCAGGTTCCCACAGCTCTACCAATTTCTTAACGACACACCAATATTATTTTGCAGCAATCTCCTACCTCTCAGGATCTGAGCATTATGTTTCCAATCTTTCCACCTCCCTGATTTTCTGATGAACTATAATGTACCCCAACATTGTGGACTGGGAACTTGTGCCTCAGCTTTTTTCCTTGGATCTTTCTTCTTGCCAGCCAGGCTGCCTTGGAAATTTACCCACAGTCCACCAGGTTAGCAGCAAGTGCCTAATTGCTTGCATTTGTGCTGGGAGCCATCTCCTGTAATACCACACCCAGAGACTACATCCCCCAGCATTCCCTTGATTTTACCTTCATTTGGAGCTTTCACCTGTTCTCTGGGGTTTTCAACCCAGTCCTCAGGGAACCCTAGGCCAGTCAGGTTTTCAGGATTCCCAGAATGAATATGCATGAGAAAGATTTGCATGTTCTGCCTTTATTGCATGTAAATCTATCGTATGCATATTCATTGTGGGAATCCTGAAAACCTGACTGGCCTGGGGTTCTCCGAGGACTGGGTTGAAAACCTTTAGGGCTCTAAATGCAATGGCCTGCTAGAAAGCAAACCACAGTTGGATGGGCAGTTTTAAAAATGTTTTTACTAAATAAATAAATAAATAAATAAATGTTTGGGATATTTCCAATTGGAGCAATTTGATAGAATACTGTGGACAAAGATGGGAGCATAACTCTTACTCTAATGTAATTCTGAAAACCACTACAAATACAAATTGTCTTAATTTCTAGTTATCTATTGCAATCAGTTTTATACCATAGGTTATGTTTCATGGAAAGGCAGAATGCTTCTCTTTGAAATAAACACAAGGGACCACCATGTAGCCAACTACTAATGACCTGGAATGCTCAGAATCCAGACAAAAAATAGCTATTTCTGTGCCCATATCAACTACCCAAAAAAACCTTTATGATATGAAAATCGATTGTCTTCATATGATATATTATCTACAAAACTTCCATTACCAAAACCTTTTTATCAGAAAACTGCTATTATCAGGAACTTCCATTATCCAGGAAAATACATTATCTGGACTGGTCTTCGTCCTGACCATTCCAGATAAACAGTGCTCGGCTGTATTGATTGTCTGCGTTCTGTCACCTGCTACTCCTGTGCTCCATACATCAAGCTTGCAAGAACAAAAATGTTAAACTGACAGCTGCAAGAAACCAAGGATTAAGAAGAATACTTCTAATTCAAATAAGAACATCCTGTTATTTTTTATTATTCCAAAATAATTTATTTAGCATTTTCTGTATATAAAATAAAAAATTACAAGTTGGTAAATATTTTCTTAATGAGACACTGAAAAATAGAACACCAATCATTTCATCATTTCATTTTCTCAATGGCTGACTATTGAGGATACCTCTATATTTGAACTACATTGTTGTATAGTATAATTAAATCAAATCACAATAACAGTAGATGACAGCAATAAACGACCAATTATTCCTGCCCACACTGCCAAGGATACATACAAGTTGCCCAGGACACAGTAGCATGGAGGACTATGCCTTCTGGAATATTTCTTGTAAAGCCATTTCCTTTGGGTACTTTACATCCCTCACTCTGCTCCTCAGCCCAGTCCTCTTTGGTCACTCAGATGAGGTCAGTTTTCAGCCCAGGGAATTTACCTGGATAACTGCTTAGTTTGTATTTACACTCTGCAAAATCCCTTTGACTATTATCCACCCAATCTCATAATACATGTATCAAAAATATAACCTATGACAATATCAGGAAGGAGGTTTACTGTAAAGCAAACAATAGAAAGTAATTCATAGAGTGAGTGATTGACCTGTATAATTTACTACCAGATGAGTTGAGAAGGCAGAAACTATAATCAGGTTCAGGAAATTAATACAATAGATGAGTTTTTGGTTAAAACTCCAGTTTCAGTGCATTCCTAAACAGATTGCTAGACATATGAGATAGACCAAGGTACTTGCAAACAGTAAGTTATCATCGGGTGGTCCGATGGGAGTGGAAGCAAACAGCCCAGCATTTGCAAAGTTTAAAGGTAAGCGCTGTGAGGCTGTTTGCAGCCAATGTTGTCACCGCATGTCCCAGAGAGAGGTGGCAGGAGTGGCAAAGGGTGCGGTGGGGGGCATAAGAGATGAGGTTTGCTAGAGCGCCTCATCTACTTGCACTGGCTTTGGATAGATTAACCTATAGAACATAAGAAACACCATACTGGGTCAGACCATCAAGCCCAGTATCCTGTTTCAAACACTGGCAATCCAGGTCACAAGTACCTAGCTGTTTCCCAAAAAGACACACAGGTTCCATAATGCTTGTTTTGGGGCAAGCAGTGGATTACCTGGGCCCTTTTTAATAATGGTTTATAGACCTTTCCTCCAGGAACTTTTCCAAACCCTTTTTAAACCCAGCTACACTAACAGCTTTTACAACATGCTCCAGTAACAAATTCCAGAGTTTAATTACATGTTGAGTGAAAAAAATAATTTCTCTTATAAGTCTTAAATGGATTATACTGTAGCTTCATTGCATATGCCCTAGTTTTTCCACTTTTTGATGGTGTAAACAATTGATCTACGTTTACATGTTCCAGTCCATTCATTAATTTATAGACCTCTATCATATCTCCCCTCAGCCGTCTCTTTTCCAAGCCTTTCCTCATAGGGGTATCCTTCCATCCCCTTTACCATTTTGCTGGCTCCTCTCTGTACCTTTTCTAATTCCACTATATCCTTTTTAAGATACAGCTACCAGAATTGCACACAATATTCAAGGTGTGGTTGTACCATGGAGCGATATAGAGGCATTATAATATCCTTTGTCTTGTTCTACATTCCTTTCCTTATGATTCCTAGCATTCTATTTGCCTTCTTGGCCACCGCTGCACACTGGGCTGAAGGTTTGAACGTGATATCTGTAATATCTGAAGATTGGAGGATGGTAAACATAACGCCAGTTTTTAAAAAGGGTTCCAGGGGTGATCCGGGAAACTATAGACCGGTGAGCCTGATGTCAGTACCGGGAAAAATGGTAGAAACCATCATAAAGAACAAAATTGCTGAACATGTAGATAGTCATGACTTAATGGGAGACAGCCAACATGGCTTTAGACAAGGAAGATCTTGTCTTACCAATCTTTTTTTTTTTTTTATGCAATTTTACCATAATGACAAGAAAAAATAACTTGTACAGAAAGGGCACAAATAACATAAGGAAAAATCTCCACACTAAAGAAAAAATAACCAAAACAAGGCCCACAAGTCCTCAATAGAGTGGCAAAATAGGTCACAATATAAAGGAAAATTGTTACTATGCAAATACAAGAAATTCACAGACTTAGAAGGAGTGCAATAATACATTCTGAACTAGCCCTCCTCACTAGGAGAACTACTTTGAGGGAGATTAGAAGGGGGACCCTGCACATCACGTAACTTAAAACAGGTAACTATGCCCGGTGAATTTCACCAGGCACTTGCACGGAAAGCAAAAGAAAAACAGCCCTCCCAACTGGAGCACCCCAGGACAATATAGAAAAAACGGCTTCCTTCTCTTTTGGGTTGCCCTAGAAACATCAGGAAATATTCTTAGGTGGGAGTCCAGAAACACTTTACATGTGCACCTAAAAAACAGTTGCAGCAGCCAATCTCTGTCCGCCTCTAGGGCAAAGGTGACCAACAATGTAGCTATCATCCCGACATCTGAAGTGGACCGTTCCAAGAATTTTATTTACATTTTCTTATATACCATGCTATTCTGCATCAGTGTGGTTTACATTGACCAAACTGAAATTACATTGAATAGGGCATTATAACTTGGAGATAACTATTTTACAGGGAATATGGGCTATGGAGGGTTAAGTAGCTTGCCCAAGACCACAAGGAGCACCTGTGGGACTAGAAACCCAGTCCTTCTGGCCCAATGTTGCTGTCCTCTAGTGGGATTTGAACCACTGACCTTAAGTGCCTTGCCCAAACCACTAGGCCACTCCTCCACTCCAATGTAGCCAAGAATGTAGAATGTAGACAAGTCCAAACTATCCGAAGATAACAAGAGATGGTCATCTTTACCCACAGGTCCAGACTTTGCAGTTGGCAAATAGACGGCCTTAGATATAGGTGGAACAGAGTCGGCCGTTACCTTTAAAATGGTTCCTAGAAACTTCTTAAAGAGTTCCAGGGCAGAAACCAAGAGAACCTAAGGAAAATTCAATATTCTTAGGTTTCAGCTCCTTGCTGCATTTTCTAAGAATTCCATACTCCTATGCATAGCCACGGAATCTTTAACAAAGGCTTGGGAAGCATCCTGAACCTGCCCCAACTGGCCCTCAACAACGGCCATTTTGGCAGTAAGCTCATTCTGTCCCAATTCATATAATTTCAATTGCTGCCCAAACACTTGAAATTGCTGCAATATTGACTGAAGCTGTGCTGTAATATTGAGGTGCATGGATGAGAAGGCATCCCACAAACTATCGAAAGAAACCACATCGGGTCTCACCAGAATGTGCTCGGGATCATTCCCACCAACCTTGGATAAATCGTCCAGAGATATCGGAGGCAGCTTACCCACAGAGTGCAAAGATGGCATCAGCCCTTCTTTCTCACCTTCCTCCATGACAGAAAACAAAGCCGGAGATACCAGCGCCGGTTGACTTCCTCCGGGGCTGGATGGCTGCATCAGGGACCTCGGAAGCGAGCATCCCACCTCACTCACGCCAGCAACCAGTGTCCTGGCAAGAACGTCCCTTCCGGCTGAACCGACGGCATTCGGAGCTCCGTGCTGAGAGAAACCTCTAGCCCTTTGGCGTTGGGAGACCTTGCTTCTGCCCCACCTGTGCACAGCGGGCGCCCTGGAACTACCTCACTCCTCCCAGCGGGCTTCACGAAGAGATCCATAGGCCTGCTTACCGCCAACTTTTCTGCGACCGGAATCTCCTCCGTCAACATCGCCACCAGCATAGCTTTCCTCTTTCTGCCTGTATGCAGCATCAGGAAGGCTTACCAGCATGAAGAGAAACAGGTAACAGGGAAAAAAGGTATGAACGGAGGCACACTGGAGCAGTGTTAGCAGCCGTCCGTTACTGCCGCCATCTTGCCCTCTTCTCAATCGGTTATGTTTTTTGAAGATGTGAATAAACAGACAAAGGTGAGTCGGTTGATATAGTGTATTTGGACTTTCAGAAAGCCTTTGACAAGGTCCCTCATCAGAGACTTTTGGCAAAACTAAAGAGTCATGGAATAGGAGACAGTATACCATTGTGGATCAGGAACTGGTTAAAAGATAGAAAGCAAAGTGTAGGGCTAAATGGCCAATTTTCCCAATGGAGAAATTTGAATAGTGGTGTACCCCAGGGATCTGTGCTGGGTCCGCTGCTTTTTGACATATTCATAAATGACCTGGTAAAGGGCATGACGAGTGAGGTTATCAAATTTGCAGATGACACAAAACAATTTAAAGTTGTTAAAACCCACGAGGATTGTAGAAAATTTCAAGAGGATCTTGATAAATTCGAAGACGGCATCAAAATGGCAGATGAAATGTAATGTGGACAGGTGCAAAATTATGCACCAAGGGAAGAACAACCCAAACTATGGTTACACGATGCAAGGTTCCACATTAGGAACCACCACCCAGGAAAAAGATTTAGGCGTCATTGTGGATAACATGTTAAAATCCTCCGCCTAGTGTGCAGCGGCAGCCAAGAGAGCAAATAGAATGCTAGGTATCATAAGGAAAGGAATGGAAAATAAAACAAAAGATATTATAATGCCTCTGTATCTTTCCATGGTGCGACTGCACCTTGAATATTGTGTGCAATTCTGGTCGCCATATCTTAAAAAGGATATAGTATTATTAGAAAAGGTTCAGAGAAGATCCACCAAAATGGTAAAGGGGGTGGAAGGATACCCCTATGAAGAAAGGCTAAAAACGTTAGGGCTCTTTAACCTGGAAAAGAGACGGCTGAGGGGAGATATGATAGAAGTCTAGAAATTAATGAACGGAGTGGAACAGGTAAATGTAGATCGATTGTTTATGTTATCAGAATATAGAAAGACTAGGGGACATGCAATGAAGCTACAGGGTAAATTATTTAAGACTAATAAGAGAAAATATTTTTTCATTCAACGTGTAATCAAACTCTGGAATTTGTTACTGGAGGATGTAGAAAAAACTGTTAGTGTAGCTGGATTTAAAAAAGGTATGGACAAGTTCCTGGGGGAAAGGTCCATAAACCATTATTAAAAAAGGACCCAGGATATCAGTGTTTGACCCAATACAAGCATTGTGGAACCTATGTCTTTTGGGGAAACTGCTAGGTATGTATGACCTAGATTGACCACTGTTGGAAACAGGATACTGGGCTTGATGGACCTTCATCTGACCCAGTATGGCATATCTTATGTTTTTATGTTATTATATCCATGATGATACCTAAATCCTTTTCCTGGGTGGTGGTTCCTAATTTGGAACCTTGCATCATGTAACCATAGTTTGGGTTGTTCTTTTCCAGGTGCATAACTTTGCACTTGTCCACATTAAATTTCATCTGCCATTTGAATGTCCAGTCTTCCAAATTATCAAGGTCCTCTTGCAATTTTTCACAATGCTCCTAGGTTTTAACAACTTTGAATAATTTTGTGTCATCTGCAAATTTGACTTCCTCACTCATTATTCCTATTTCCAGGTCATTTACGAATATGTTAAAAACCAACGGACCCAGCTCAGATCCCTGGGGTACTCCATTATTCACCTTTTTCCTTTGGGAATATTGACCATTCAGCCTACCTTTTGCTTTCTATCATTTAACCAGTTCCTTATCCACAATAGTACACTGCCTCCTATCCCATTTATTTATTTATTTATTTAAGGTTTTTCTATACCGCACTATTCGGTATCAGCACGGTTTACAATGAACAAGTTTGTACAATGAGGAACAGCCATACATTGAACTTACATGACTTTTTAACTTTGCCAAGAGTCTCTCATGAGGGAACTTGTCAAAGGCTTTCTGAAAATCCAGATACACTATATCGACGGGCTAAACTTTGTCTATCTATTTATTCATACCTTCAAAAATATAACAGATTAGAAAGACAAAACCTTTGTTGGCTAAAACCATGTTGGCTTTCTTCCATTAAACCATGACTATCTACTTCCGGTGACACTGCCAAGAAAACCCAGGAGCTTCTGGGCCGCCAGGAGTCAGGACTGACTTGAAGGCACACATTGCATTTGCATCTACATGTTCAGTAATTTTGTTCTTTATTATGCCTGGTACTAATGTCAGGCTCAGAAGCCTGTAGTTTACTGGATCACCCCTGCAACCCTTTTAAAAAAATTGGTGTTACATTGGCCATTCACTATTCTTCAGGTACTTAAGATGATTTTAATGATAGTTCACAGATTAGTAGGTCTGAAATTTCATATTTCAGTTCTTTCAGCACCCTTGAATGTATACTATCTGGTCCAGGTGATTTGCTCCTTTTTAGTTTATCAAATACTTGTAATATATCTTCCTGGTTTATCGATATTTCTTTTAATTCTTCCAATGCATCACCTTTAAATACCATTTCAGTCATGGGTAACTTCCCTACATCTTTTTCAGTAAAGACCAAAGCAAAGAATTCATTGAGTCTCTCCGCTATGGCCTTGTCCTCTCTTAGTGCCCCTTTTACCCCTCTATCATATAATGGTCCAACTGACTCACAGGTTTTTTAACTACGAATATACTTGGAAAAAGTCGTTATTATGTGTTTTTGCTTCTACAGCAAGCTTATTCTCAAATTCTCTCTTTGCTGCCTTATCTATGCCTTGCCTCTTGCTTTCCAATTCTTATGTTGTTTCCAGTTTTTGTCATTTGACTCCTTTATCCATTTTCGGAGAGATGCTTTTTTGGCTACAGCAGCCTCTCTGACCTCACCTTTAAACCATGCTGGCTGTTCTTTGGACCTCCTTCCACCTTTCTTAAAGCATTGAATGCAGCTGTTCTGGGCTTCCAAGATAGTAGTTTACCCTGTAGCTTCATTGCATGTCCCCTAGTCTTTCTATATTCTGATAACATAAACAGTCGATCTATGTTTACCCGTTCCACTCCGTTCATTAATGTATAGACTTCTATCATATCTCCCTCAGCCGTCTCTTTTCCATGTTAAAGAGCCCTAACCTTTTTAGCCTTTCTTCATAGGAGTATCCTTCCATCCCCTTTACCATTTTGGTGGCTCTTCTCTGAACCTTTTCTAATAACGCTATATCCTTTTTAAGATACAGCGACCAGAATTGCACACAATATTCAAGGTGCGGTCTCACCATGAAATGGTATAGAGGCATTATAATATCTTTTGTTTTATTTTCCATTCCTTTCCTTATGATACCTAGCATTCTATTTGATCTCTTGGCTGCCGCTGCACACTAGGCCGAGGGTTTTAACATGTTATCCACAATGACGCCTAAATCTTTTTCCTGGGTGGTGGTTCCTAATGTGGAACCTTGCATCGTGTAACCATAGTTTGGGTTGTTCTTCCCTAGGTGCATAACTTTGCACTTGTCCACATTAAATTTCATCTGCCATTTTGATGCCCAGTCTTCCAATTTATCAAGATCCTCTTGCAATTTTCCACAATCCTCTTGGGATTTAACAACTTTAAATAGTTTTGTGTCATCTGCAAATTTGATAACCTCAATCGTTATTCCACTTTCCAGGTCATTTATGAATATGTCAAAAAGCAGCGGACCCAGCACAGATCCCTGGGGTACACCACTATTCACCTTTCTCCATTGGGAAATTTGGCCATTTAGCCCAAACCTCTGCTTTCTATCTTTTAACCAGTTCCTGATCCACAGTAGTACACTGCCTCCTATCCCATGACTCTTTAGTTTTGCCAAAAGTCTCTGATGAGGGACCTTGTCAAAGGCTTTCTGAAAGTCCAGATACACTATATCAACCGACTCACCTTTGTCCACCTGTTTATTCACACTTTCAAAATAACATAACAGATTAGTAAGACAAGATCTTCCTTGTCTAAAGCCATGTTGGCTGTCTCCCATTAGGCCATGACTATCTACATGCTGAGTAATTTTATTCTTTATGATGATTTCTACCATTTTTCCCGGTACTGACATGAGGCTCACCGGTCTGTAGTTTCCCGGATCACCCCTCGAACCCTTTTTAAAAATTGGTGTTACATTGGCGATCCGCCAATCTTCAGGTATTAGAGATGATTTTAATGATAGTTCACAGATTACTAATAGCAGGTCTGCAATCTCATATTTCAGTTCTTTCAACACTCTTGGATGTATACCATCCGGCCCAGGTGATTTGCTACTCTTCAGTTTATCTAATAGTTGTAATACATCTTCACGATGTATTGATATTTCCTTCAATTCTTCCACACCTTTAAATACCACTTCAGTCATGGGTAACATCCCTACATCTTCCTCAGTAAAGACTGAAGCAAAGAATTCATTCAGTCTCTCCGCTATCGCCTTGTCGCCTCTTAGTGCCCCTTTAACTCCTCTATCATCTAATGGTCCAACTGACTCTCTCACAGGTTTTTTGCTACGACTGTACTTGAAAAAATCTTTATTTTGCGTTTTTGCTTCCGCAGCAAGCTTCTTCTTAAATTCTCTCTTTGCCTTCTTTATCAATGCCTTGCATTTGACCTGCCAGTGCTTGTGCTGTTTCCAGGTTTCATCGTTTGACTCTTTTTTCCATTTCCTGAAAAATGCTTTCTTGGCAACAACAGCCTCTCTGACCTCACCTTTAAACCATGCTGGCAGTTTTTTCGACTTCCTTCCACTTTTCTTAAGGCGTGGAATACAGCTGGTCTGGGCTTCCAAGATAGTATTTTTCAACAACACCCAAACTTGATGTAAGTCTTTAACCTTTGCAACTGCTCCTTTTAGCTTTTTCTTAACTATTTTCCTCATTTTATCACAGTCTCCCTTTCGAAATTTAAAAGGTAGTACTGTTGATTTCCTTACTATCCCTTCTCCACTAATTAAATCAAAGGCGATCATGCTATGATCACTATTGCCAAGTGGCCCCAACACCCTTATCTCCTGCACTAGATCTGGTGTTCCACTAAGGACTAGGTCTAATATGGCTTCCCCTCTGGTTGGTTCATGAACCAGCTGCTTAGGAATGGGAAGCATTTCTAAGAATACTACTTTGGAAATTCTGGATTTCAACTTCCTACTGAAAAGCCCAAATTTGGCCTTGTAAGAGATATTGTCAGTAGCAGATATATACACATGTATAAATACTCGGTATGTCTAGGGAAAACTTCTACCTTCCTTTTCCCAGGATTCCATAGGAATAGCAGGCAAACAAACCATATGATAAAACAAGAACCAACTCTGTGTTTGTGTATAAATTAGACTTTATTTCTGATAGCAAAAATAGTGTAAAATTAGCATAAATTTGTTTTCTAAGGTAGTATGTTATACAGTTCTATCTTATAATTACCAAGAGACCTAATCTCTTTTTCAGGAACCAACCTCACTGTTTCACTCTGCACTCAGACGTACAGTACATTATCTGTCTATCTAAGCTAGCCCCAACCTCAGGGAGGTGGGAGATGGGGGGATTAAAGACTAGTACCTTAGTTTTTGCCAGAACACCTGTGGCTGGGTCTGAGAAATTGTCTCAGGCATGGTACCAAGTCAAACTATGGCAGAGGTCCAATGTCAGCTGAGATGAACTGTATGGTCACACTGAGCTGCAGGTCTGTGGGAGAGATTCACTCCATCCCGAGGTTTTGCCCTTGGACGCTATCTGACTTTCCAGCCAGAGAGACAGGCAAGCAAAACAGTCTGTGTCAGCAGTTAAAGTACCCAGGTGTTCTGCCAGCCTCTGTGTATGTTCCAGAGTGCTTCTTTTTGTTCTGGGCTGCATCTACATCCTGACTATCTGTGTCCAGTATATAATTCTTTGTCCTGACAACCCGGTGATTGACTGGTCTCAAATCCTCTATGTCATCTTCAGCAAATCCGGAAACAGCTAGTAGGTGGTCCTTCTGCAAACAAAAGTCCATGGTGCGAAAGTTGTTGATATGCAAGTCCATACATTTTTGTGAATGCTAGTACCAGTAGCAAAGTGAAGGTCTCGGCAATGTTCTTCTGCACGTAGTCATCTGGAATAATAATTCTGCTATGAAGTACATAAACTTGCAGAATTGATTGATCTGTGAGTTTTAATGCTGATTTATAACAAAACAGGAATCCATCTTGTTTAATTCAGTCTTTGGTTCAGAGCAGGTCCCATCTTGTAACATGAAGCCCTGCTATTGGTTCAGACATTAGTTTCTGAACCAGGTACCAGCACTACAGCCTCCAGAACCTCCCTACCACACTTTCCTATGTCATTAGTACCAATATATACCAAGACAGCAGACTCCTCCCTAGCTGTCTCTAACACCTGGCAGGCATGTTACCAGGCGATCCTTACATCCACCAGCCACCCAGCTATCTACATGCCAAATGATTGAATCACCAACTATAAACCACAAATCTGAATGATTTCTTTGACTGGGTGACCAGGGAGTTGGACTGAGGGAGAGCCGTAGATGTGGTGTATTTAGATTTCAGTAAAGCCTTTGACACCGTTCCTCACAGGTGACTTATAAACAAACTGAGCACCCTAGGGATGGACCCTAAATTTACTGCTTGGGTTGGAAATTGGTTGAGTGGGAGGTGACAAAGGATACAGGTAAATGAAGCTCACTCTGAGGAGAAGGAGGTTACCAGTGGTATGCCCCAGGGATCTGTCCTTGGTCCGATTCTTTTTAACATCTTTGTTAGTGATATAGTGGAAGGGCTGTCGAGTAAGGTTTGCAATAGTGTAGACACCCAGGAAGGTGTAGATAACATGTGGAGGGATCTAGCTAAGCTTGAAGAATGGTCTAAAATTTGGCAGCTGAAATTTAATGTTAAAAAATGCAAGGTCATGCATTAGGACTGCAGCAATCCAAGGGAGCAATATAGTATAGGGGTGAAGTACTTTTGTCCACTAAAGAAGAGCCGGACCTAGGCGTGATTGTGTCTCATGATCCTAAAGTAGCTAAACAGGTAGAAAAGGCAACAGCAAAAGCTAGAAGGATGCTTGGGTGCATAGGGAGAGAAATGGCCAGCAGAAGAAAGGAGATGATAGTGCCTCTGTATATGTCTTTGGTGCGACCTCATTTGGAGTATAGTGTGCAATTCTGGAGACCGCACCTTCAAAAGGATATAAACAGGCTGGAGTCAGTACAGAGAGTGGCTACTAAAATTGTTAGTGGTCTTCATTATAAAGCATATGAGGACAGACTTAAGGATCTTAATATGTACACCTTAGAGGAAAGGCGGGATAGAGGTGATATGATTGAGATGTTTAAATACCTTCATTTCATAAATGCACAGGAGGAGAGCCTCTTTTGATTGAAAGCAAGCCCTGCTATGAGGGGACATGGGATGAGGATGAAAGGGGATAGATTCAGGAATGATATGCGGAAATATTTCTTTCCATGGATCCATGGAATAGTCTTCCATTGGAGGTGGTAGAGATGAGTACAGTATCTGAATTCAAAGAAGCATGGGACAAACACAGAGGATCTCTACGGGGAAAAAGGAGACTGTTGTAGTGGTTGATATGGAAGGACAGAATAGATAGGCCATATAGTCTTTTTCTGTTGTCATGTTTCTGTTTCTATAATGGCTGTCCTAACCCTCCCCTCATGGGCATATAGCCCTGGAGAAACCTCCTCGGTGTGATTGGGTTTTACATTACTTGGAGGACAGATTCTTGCTACAGGATCACTTTCTGCCACATCAAAGTGATGTCATGTGATCTCTCTCTTCAATGACAACAGGGAGATTTCCAGACTGGAGGTGGGACCTCACTATTATATCCCTGTAGGCCTCATCTATATACTTCTCTGTCTTCCTTATGTCCTCCAAGTCTGCTTCTCTAGCCTCCAGAGATTGGATTCGTTCCCTGAGAGCAAATAGCTCCTAGTACCTAGTGCACAGGTAATACCACTCACTAATTGGGAGAAAATCATACATGTGACACGCAATGCAAAAGACTAGAAAGCCCCCATCTCGCTGCTGGACTGCTGTCTGCATCTTAGTTTTAAGGTTTTGTTCAGATATTAAAGTTGTTTACTTACTTACGTTTGCAGGGGAGACTTATACTATACAACTATACCATATATGTTAAATGGACTTTGTTCATCTCAAGAATAATTAATTTCAGGTCCTTAATAAATGTCTCCCTGATGTGGATAACCAGCCTCACCTGAAAGTGATTATGGGCACCTTCCCCTTTTAATAGTTTTAAGAGCCTATAAAGTTAAGATTATCTCAAGGGTGGGTGGGTGGGAGTCAGGTGGGAGGGAGGGAAAGAAGACTTACAGGCTGGCTTGCTACAGAGTGCCCTGACCTGTGTTTCTAAAGTAAAGTCTTTCGGGGAGTGGCTAAACTCTAAGATGGTGGCGGAGCGTTAGCGGGCTGAACATGCCTAAATGCAAAGGCAAGCAAAAGGTTCCTCCCGCGGAGCCTTTACCTTCTGTTTCTGTTGTTAAGGGTCCTATGGATTGTTTTGTTCAGCTGATGGAGCAGCAAAATGGAGAGATTCGAGCGGACACTACACCGCCGGCTGAGGTGGTATCGGCGTTGTCTGCCCTTGAGGCCTCTCTCTCCCCCGATGAGCATCAACCGCCCTCACGTTTGACCTGCCTGGTGACCCCTCCTGCGAGAGGAGATGAAGTCCTGCCCGGAATGGGTGGTGCAGCATCTTGTGAGTGGGCCTTGCTTGAGGAGAGTCCCAGAGATCAGCCCAATGTATTGGGGGCTGTGGATAAGGTCCTTATTCAATCTGTGGAGTTGGATATACTTCCTTATGCAGTGGAGGGTACTGATGGAAGGGTACTTCCCTCGATACCTGCGTTACCTAAAGGTACTTTTCTGAAGCGCCCGAAGGAGATATCTCTAGAAACTATCTGGGAGGCAATTTTACAGCTATCTTCTGTTGTTAGTCAGCAAGTGGATTTAACAACTTTGCAATTGGAAAAGTTGGAAACTACATCTTCCAGATTTAAGGGGGAGTTGGAAGCCCTTAAGTTGAAGATTGATGCTGGAGATCAGAAAGTGACAGGTTTCATTAGTAACTGATTCTATAATAAAAGACAATGTTGCAATAAGGATGAAAGTGGAAAATTTGGAATATGTTGTAAGAGCTTCTAATATTCGACTATTAAATTTTCCAGTTGTGTCAGGGATTTCCCCAGTACAGCTGTTTAAAAAATATATACATGAAGTTTTAATGGTACCTGTTGACTTAACCCCCCCCCCCCCCCCCCAACTGTTGTTAAAGCATATTTTTTGCCAAGTGGTAAGAAGGAAGGGAAGATGACTGTGGGTCCATTAGACATGGATATTTTGGATGTTTCAGCTCTTTTTCAGTCGCCTAAAGAATCAGATTTATTGGTTTTCACTATGTTAGTGACCTTTGCAATTCCATCTGATAGGGAGTGGATACTAAAGCTTTGCTTTAAAAAAGTTCTGCTTTATTTATGGGGAAAATTTTTTTAATATTCCCAGATGTCTCTAGAGAGACTCAGAGAAGGTGTAGAGCCTTCTTGTTACTAAGGCCTGGTGTTCTTCAGATTGGGGCCTCTTTCCTATTACGTTTTCCTTATAAATGTATAATTTCCTTTAGAGCAATTAAGTACATCTTTTTTCAACCAGAGGAGTTATCTTCATTTGTCAGTTCCCATTTATTGACATCTTCCCCTTCGTGAGTAAGGTCTCATTATTTATTATTGCTCTGTTCTCCACCTCTGTTTTAGATTCTATGGTTTTTTCCTTTTGATGGTTTCCAAGTGATCCACCTATCCTCCGTTGTTCTTTTCCGATGCTGCTCCCCAGTAAATAGTGGGCTAATCATACTCTTGTTTGTTGAGTTTCGTTGTACAATTTTCTTTGTATTATTGCTGTAACAAGTTGTTTCTGTACAAGCTTTTGCTTGATTACACAGGTACACTAAAAAAAATTTTTTTTAAACTGCCTCTAATGTTTCAATTGATTTTTACGTTTTTTGGTGCGCTGAATCCAAATCTGGTAACCAATTTGCTCCATCACGTACAGATATTTTGCTACATTGGGTTAGCAGTTTGAGGTGAACGTTTCAGATTGAGTGCGATCGAGATAAAAGTTTCTTGGATGAATTCTTTATACTAATTGTTTAGTAGTTATTCAAATAAGAATAAAGAAAATTGTAACAAGGCAGCACATAAGAATAGAGTAATGTCAACAAAACACACTGTGATGGTAGCAAAATTGTCTGCACTTAAAACAGCCACATACATGTGCACAAACATTGAGCATATAAGAGCGAGGTTAGACACAAAGCAAAGCAAAGAAATGTGCAAAAAATGTTGTACAGGTATGTATGTAAGAATAGAAAACGCAAACCGCACCATTGCAATACATGAAGACAGACACCCGATGGTGTGAAAATAAAATTCTAATAAATGAGATCCGACACTGTGGTAATAACTAGCAAATTTTTATTTCAAAGTTTAGTAAAAACACGATATTTGTCAACACAGTTTAGATTTTAAAGTCATTCTTGGGTCAATCAATCTCCTGGTGGGCCCGTTTCTTCTTCCCCCGAATGCTTCTCTTGATGCGCTGCTTGGCGTATTTTTCATCTGGGGTTTCCCACAGCAGCAACCAGCAGAAATCAGCCATCATAGTGGTGTTCCATCTTCCTTGGTACCTTCTCTCTGCGTCCTTGATGTCCTGGTGAAACCTTTCACCTTGTTCTTCACTGTACGCCCCCAAGTTTTCGGGAAAGTAGTTCACATGGGAGTGCAAGAAATGGACTTTCAGGCTCATGTTACAGCCTTGTTCTTTGAAGGCATTGAGCATCCTGGCAACAATATCCTTATAGTTCTCATCCCGCCTGTTCCCCAAGAATTTGAGAACAACATCCTTGAAGGAATCCCAGGCTTCTTTTTCCTTCTCAGACATCGTTTCAGCGAATGCTCCATCTGAAATGAGTTTCCTTATATCAGGGCCAACAAACACTCCTTCCTTTAGCTTTGCTTCAGAAAGTCGGGGGAACTTTGAGCAAAGGTACCGAAAGCACTCACTATCTTTTGGAAGGGACTTGATGAATTGCTTAATGAGACCCAACTTAATGTGGAGAGGTGGTAATAGAATTTTATCACGAGGTACCAAGCTCTCATGAAGAACATTTTTCTCACCGGGTCTCAAATACTCCCGAATTGGCCAGTCTTTTTTCCCCCAGTGTAGGTCGCGGGCCCGACTATCCCACAAGCAAAGGAAGCAGGGATATTTGGTGAAACCGGATTGCTGCCCTAATAGCATGGATAGAATTTTAAAGTCTCCACAAATCATCCACTTATGCTTACCATAACAAATCTTCTGAAGAATCAGGGCCAAATTCTCGTATTTTTCTTGGAGAATAACAGAGTGAGCAAAAGGAACTGAAGCGAATGTGTTGCCATTATGAAGAACACCTTTTATGCTGTCTTTTGACGAATCAATGAACAGCCGCCATTCAGCAGGATCATACTTGAGTTTAAACTTTTCCATCACTCCGTATATATCATTGCAAAATACCTCTTTGCTGAAATACTTCAAAAATTGTGTCTCGCGGTTGCGGTACCAATAAAAAGTTGTTCCTGGTGACAATAGATTTTTCTGTTTAAGCCGAGAACCTAGCAGTTGGGCAGCATCTTTTGGGAGTCCTAAATCCCGGACTAAATCATTCAATTCAGCTTGAGAGAAAAGTTCAGGTTTCGGATCTGGTTCAGTTTCAAACTCGGAAGTACTGGACTCATCGGGAAAAGCCATCTGATGAGTCTCATCATGATCAGAACCGTCCACACAAATATGATCCAAAGATTTTGGTGGTTCAGGCACAGGTACTTCGTTGCTATAAGGCATAGGCCTAATTGCTGAGGGAAGGTTGGGGTAACTTATTACGTTCTTATTTTTTAAGTTGTATCCCTTCACAATGCAAGAGCAAAAATAGCAGTCACTGCTGTGGTCTCTTTGTTCACGCCACATCATAGGTATTCCGAAACGAAATGCTTGTTTTTTACCTTTCATCCATAAGCGTAGATCTTCCTCACATGTCTTGCACACTTTGTGAGGAGCCCACGGTTTGTCTTGATCGCCTAACTTCAAACCGAAATAGGCGAAATATACTTTTTTAATAAATGCAGAAATGTTCCTCTGCCGCTTTTTCACAGTATATTCCCCACAAATAAAACAAAAACTGTCCAGAGAGTTGACGCAACCTCTGGCTCTGTGAGCCATCACAAATACACAGCACTGCAAACTACAACTGTAGTGAACCACTTCGGAATAAAGCTGGATTACGACTGAGCAAACAAAAGGTAATAATGAACTTGCAAGAAACTGAAATTTGACAGGAACGTTCATGTCGCAACCACCGTGTTTGAGCGAGCGAACGAGGCGAGGCGAACAGGAAAGAACATGCGCCAGCGCGAGTACTGGATTTAGCCCCCCGCCTCCCAATTGTCCTGTTAATGTATAAAATGAATACAAAACACTCTAAAATATCATGAGGGAGTGTTTCTAGTTAGTTAACCATTACAACCTCTATTTTGGGCCAAGAAAATAAACTGCAGTCGGCTAAAAAGAAATTATGTGAACATTCCTTATATGGGTAAGAAATCTAATTTTGCAAGAAAACGTGACGTGATGGAACATTTTGGCTATTTTTCCTGGATTCAGCACCCCAAAATCTATAGGAATCAGTTGAAAAACTGGAGGCAGTTTTTTGGTAGTGTACCTGTGTTATTTTTGTAAACTGTATAAATAGATAATAAAAAAAAATAATAATAAAGTCTTGCCAATTTCCTTGGTGATTTAAACTGACCTTGGTTTGATAGAGGGGGCCTTTCAGATTGCCCCTTTGATTTGTCACTTGACTTTAACACCTATTTAAGACAACTTCACAGATCTTTAACTTCCTAACTGGAAGGCCTCTTGGTAAAGGTCACTAGAAACAAGTTTAGTTCTTTGTACTCAGAGACTATTTATTCTACTTGTATGCTAAACTATACTCTGATTTGATTAAAATAATATATTTTTTGGTGGTACTAAGACCCAACAGACTCAGCAAACACACTGAATTCTAAATTACACAGATTTATCTGCTTTAATCCAAAGATTACCCTTTCCCCCAAGATTTAGATTATATTCCAGAAGATAATTACTTACAAGAGCAGATCTATTTCCAGCTGTAGTAGTCCCTCTAGATCAGAGGTTCCCAACTCCAATCCTGGAGGGCCAAACACCATTCAGGTTTTCAGGCTGTCCCTAATAAATATGCATGAGATGCATTTGCATGCATTGCCCCCATTGTATTCAAAAGCATCTCATGCATATTCATTAGGGACAGCCTGAAAACTTGAATGGTGTTTGGCCCTCCAGGACTGGGGTTGGAAACCTCTGTTCTAGATAGTCCTTCAAGACTGAGATTCACAGAGCTCTGGCTGACCTATTTTTACTTGTGCTTCTAAGGTTAAGTCTTACCAATTTCCTGGTTGATTGGAGGAGTAGCCTAGTGGTTAGAGCAATGGCTTGGTAACCAAGCAACCAGGGTTCAATTCCTGCTAGCTACTCCTTGTGGTCTTGGGCAAGTCACTTAACTCTCCATTGCCTCAGAAGAAAGGCCTGGCAATCTACTTCCAGTGACACTACCAAGAAAACCCAGGAGCTTCTGGGTCTTCAGGAGTCAGGGCTGACTCGAAGGCACACATTGCATTTCACAGAGCTCTTGGCTTGATAGATGGGGCCTTTCAAATTGCCCCTTTGATCTGTCACTTGCCTTTAACACCTTTGTAAGACAACTTCACAGATCGTTTGCTTCCTAACTAGAAGGCCTCTTTGTAAAAGTCACTAGAAACAAGTTTAGTTGTTTGCACTCAAAGGCTATTTATTATATTTGTATGCTAAGGTATACTCTGATTTGATTTAAATGAAAAGCTCTTTGATGGTACTAAGACCTGACTGACTCAGCAAACGCACTGAATTCTAAAAGACACAGATTTATCTGCTTTAACCCAAAGATTACTTTTTTCCCCAAGATTTAGAATATATTCCAGAAGATAATTACTCACAAATGCAGATCTATTTCCAGCTGTAGTAGTCCCTCTGGGTTGTCCTTCAAGCCCATCTGGGGGATAGAGGGGCATGATTACAGTTAGCTTGGGGTTTACAGCAATTTGTGACTGCTGCAAAATGGCTGTGATTTGGACCTCAAGAGCAGGACTGGCAAGAAGGGGACAAGTCATGACAGAAATGGCAGGACAGTTTGACTAGCATCAGCAGTAGGGGGAGAATTTTTTTCATTTCTTTTTGTTTTATTTCTTTTCTTTTTTGTTTTATTTTTCACTTTATTCTTTTCATTTCTGGCATAGTGAACTGAAAGATAGCCACTGGAAATGGACATCATCCAGAAGAGACTGCAGTGAAAGCTCTTAAAAACATAAACACTGAAGGCAGAGGACAGGCGACTGCCCCTCAGTATAACTCACCCACAAACAAACCAATCCCAGAATGAAGAAGACGCAAACATCAACAAACAATATACTTCATTCCAATATCCCAAGTGGAACAAAAAGGGAAAAATGGGAAAAACATTCTCCCAGGATTATTGTACAATATAATTGCACACAATTTTTAAACAGGAGAAAAGGATTGCGCATGTTAGCTTAGGCATAGAGCATTGTAGCTCTTAGCATTCAGTCTCTGCATCAATGATCCTAAAAAACTGCTTTAATCTGATTAGTTATTCAATTTTAATTATTCAATTTTTGAATTTTCTACTTTAAATATACTATGAAAATCAATTCAACATGCTATCTCGTCCCGGAGAGCATGTGCCAAAACCTCATGAATAAGGTCCTACATAAAAAAGCTAGCTTGAAAACTGTACAAGCAGAATGTAATATTCTCACTGCACTTATCTGCTTTTAGAAGAGTTTCCCCATGCATTCTCAGCATTTCACCAGTACTTCTTCAGGGAACTAGAGATACTCCTCATAAAACGCGACACTTATTCCTCCTCCCAGTTGAATGAAAATGAAGGGGAACCAAACAAGAGGAATTTGTCTTCAGAAACACTAGCTTTTTCACCAACTCTCTGGGCCTCTTTTACCAAGGGCAGAAGAGGCAGTGCTGCAGGTCCCTGTACAACAAGGGCCCAGTTGCCCATAGGTAAAAGTGACTCACGCTCATTGCCACCTCTGCCACCCTGCTCAGGGATGTGCAGCAGTTACAATACATGTAAAAAGGCGCCATAGCATTGCAGTTACCTTCTCTTCCAGCGCTGTGGCTATTAATCTGCTTTGCAGCATTTTTCAAATACCCTTTCCTGTTTTCTTTTTCTACCCAAAAGCAGAAGTGTAGACTGGTGGGAACTACAGGCTGGTTAGTCTGACCTCTGTGGTGAGTATATTAATTTAAATACTGCTAAAACCGAGGATAGAGAGGCTTGTGGAATTCAGTGGATTGTAGGACTCCAGGCAGCATGGTTTTACTAGAGGCATATCTTGTCAGACCGATCTGTAATTTTTTTACTGAGTGACCAGAGAGTTGGTCCAGGGGACAGAAGATTTCAGCAAAGCCTTTGACACAGTTCCACACAGGTGACATAAATAAATTGAGCACCCTAGGGTTAGAAACTGGTCATGTGGGAGCGGTAACAAAGAGTAATGGTAAATGAAGTTCTCTCTGAGGCAGTGGTTCTCAACTCAGTTCTCGGGATACATCTAGCCATGGGATCAGCAGAATTCAAGAAGGATAGATTGGCTGCTTGTGAAGGATTTACAGCATGATTGGCTGAAGTACCTAGTGCTGGCTGCTGGTGACCCCTCCTTGACCTTTCCCCCTCCCACATTGGTTCCAGTGAGTTAGGATGCACACGCATGATGAAAACAAAGTTTACAAATGGCGGTTTGGTAAAACTTTTCAAGCATGCACAATCAGAATAGGGTTGCCAACTTTTTCACCGAGAAAAACCCGACACCTGTGGCTCGCCATGCTCCACCCATTCTCCGCCCCTAGTCCCACCCCTGCCCCGCCCCCAGCCCCACCCACAAAAATTACCGAGGATACGTGTAGGCTAACTTCCTTGGTCAGATAATAATTAAACTGGGAACCCCAAAATCCAAACATGAAATGTACAACACTGGAGAAATAAAACTATAAAGTAATTTCCTCTTGCACTAAACAAAAACGCAAAGATGTTAGCAATACACACTTCCCAGACCAGACATATTCCAGTTAATAAATTCAAAATAAAAAGTATTTTTCTACCTTCTGTTTGGGCGTTTTATTTTTCAGTTGCAATTGCTCCAGTCACTTTCTTCTGGTTTCTTCGTGTCTTCTGCGAGCTATCCATTTGTCCTTTCTTCTCTTTCAGATGTTTTCCATTCTCTCTCTATTTCTGCTTTAACATACTGATTGTTTCCCTTTTGCTCTTTCCCCCAATTCTTTCCTTATTCCTTTATCATCCGTTTAAATTTCACCCTTCCATTCTCAAGCCCCTCTTACTCTCCCAATACCGGCCCATCATAGACTTTTCTTCCACACAAAATATTTTTTCCCCTCTCCATTCTCATTCCCCATCCATTCTAGTCCTCCCCCCAAATCAATTCCCTTATAGTTCTAGACCCACCCAGCATCCACTCCCTTCTAGTCCCATTCTCCCATGCCCCACATCAGCCCATTTCCAGTCCTATTCCAGCTCTTCATCAGCCCATTTCCAGTGCTAGCCCTCACATCACAGGCCATTTCCAGTCCTAGCTCCCCCCCCCAATCACAGCCCATTTCCAGTCCAAGTCCCCCATCACAGCCTATTTCCAGTCCTAGGCCCCCCCACCATCACATCCCATTTGCAGTCCGAGTCCCCCCGCACCATCACAGCCCATTTGCAGTCCTAGCCCCCCTAATCACAGCCTATTTCCAGTCCAAGATCCCTCTTCCTCCACCATAGCCCATTTCCAGTCCAAGTTCCCCCCCCACAATAGCCCTTTTCCAGTCCAGGTCCCCTCCACCCCCATCACAACCCATTTCCAGTCCATGTCCCCCCCCCATAACCCTTTTACAGTCCAGGTCCCCCCCCCATCACAGCCTATTTCCAGTCCAAGTTTCCCCCCCCCCATCGCCGTTTTCTGGTGCAGGTCCCCTCCATGCCCTTCTCAACCCATTTCCAGTCCATGTCCCCCCCCCCTAACCCTTTTACAGTCCAGGTCCCCCCCCCCCATCACAGCCTATTTCCAGTCCAAGTCCCCCCCCCCTTAGCCCTTTTCCAGTCCAAGTCCCCCCCTTTAGCCCTTTTCCAGTCCAAGTCCCCCCCTTATCCCTTTTCCAGTCCAAGTCCCCCCCCCCCTTACCCCTTTTCCCGCCCAAGGCCCCCCCCCCCTTACCCCTTTGCCAGTCCTGGTCCCCCCCACTCACCGCCCATGCAGTCCTTGCCCCCCCCCCCCCCCGACGAGCATCGCGGCTGTCTGAGGCTTCAGAGGGAGCCGGGGAAGCCCGCGCGAGGCCCCGGCTCCTTCTGAACAGCCACCAGCGTGAAGAGCCTTTTCCTTCACGCTGGCGTCTGTTCCTGTGAAGCCGCGAATGCTGGGAAAGGTTAAAGGTTGCTGGTGGCTGTTCAGAGGGAGCCGGGGCCTCGCGCGGGCTTCCCTGACTCCCTCTGAAGCGGAGAAAAGCCGTTTTTTTTGCTCAGGCCGCTCCCGATCTTGCGGCCAGAGCAAAAAGACCGGCTTTTAAAGGGCTGGTTTTGCCTCTGCGCCGGCAGCCGGCCTGGCCGTGGAAAAACCGGCCAGGCCGGCTGAAAACCGGCCAGTTGGCAACCCTAAATCAGAATGAAACGAAAATTGTGATTTTTGTTGATTTTTCCATATGTACAAAAATTAATGGAAGGCCTAATGCAGATTCCCTGCAAGGGTGGACTTTACACTTTTGTTGGAACTCATGCCATCCTTGCCAAGTCTTGTTTCCAATTTCTGGGCTTGGAGAACTGATTGATTACTAGGTCTGCCAGCTCCAGTCCTCTCCTTCATGTCTATCCTATTGTTTAATCATTGTATCAGCATCAGGGAAGCATTCATGCTCAGTGACCAGGTTCTATTATGTTTTGTTTTCTGTGCCCCAGCAAGATTTAAAGATTCAGGAAGTAGGAACAATGGGGGAATATTCAAACTGTGGGGGGATATTCAAATGGGGGAATATTCAAACTGTCTGCAAACTGTGTAAATGCTGCCTTGCTGGATATTCAGCGGCACTAACATGGTTAGTATTGGGGCGCGCTGGAGGCATTTCCGGGTGGTGCCCATCGCACATGGTGAAAGTCAAGCGCAGGAAACAATGGCCTGACTTTTGCCGCAGAAGCTATTGCCACTGCCCGGTTAGCTTCCCGGCAATCCAAGCAATCTGTATATTAAATGCCAGAATCAGAATATGGCCCTGGCATTGAATATTGAGGTTTAAAGTTCAGCATCAGCAGCTACTTGTTTTAGGAGTGCCAGCCACCAGCGCTGAATATCGGGCTCTATGTCTTTTCTGTATATCTACCCTGTTGCTCTGTCTAGTAGCACTATGGAAAAGGTAAGGTGTAATTAGAAGTAAAAGAAACAATAAGATACCTTGGAGTCACGCTGGACCACCATCTCAATATGAAAACACACGTAAACAATATTACAAAAGCTGTGTACTTCAAAATACGCACACTCAGGCATCTACGCTCATTACTGGACCCAGACGATTTTAGAACCATCTTCCAGGCACTCATCTTACCGCATTTCGATTTCGCCAATTCAATCCTACAAGGTCTCCCACAATCCACCCTAAGTTCTCTTCAACTTGCCATGAACACTGCTGCAAGGGTTCTACAAGGAGCGTCCAGGAGTGATCATGTGACACCAATCCTCAAACAGCTTCACTGGCTCCCGATACAAGGCAGGCTCATATTCAAAACCCTAATTCTCACATACAAGGCCATCCATGGTTTGTCTGCAAACTCACTAACTGATCTCACACAAACATTACCACCAACTAGATCCAGAAGACAAATAGCGATAAACACCCTAATAATGCCGAAGGCCATAACAACTTGTAGCCGATCAACAGCGAACAGAGCCTTCATGTTTTGTGCCCCAAAACTCTGGAACTCCCTACCACCCGAAATTCGTGCCATAACTGACATAGTCCAATTCAGAAAGGCCCTCAAACATAACTTATTCATCAAATACTACCCTACATAAAGTGCAAAATTTTCACTACAAACTTAGGGGCATGTTTACTAAACACCGTTGCTGTGCGGGTTCCCATTAGTGTGCTGGTGCCATATAAGGAGTGGGCGGGCCAGGCAGAAAAAAGCAAAAAACTGGACCGTACGTGTGTGCGTCGCGCTAATGTGCGGGGCCCACATTAGCGCGTGGGAAGGCTAAGTGGGGCGCTGCTGAAAAACCAAACAACAGAGCTGTAGTACAATGGTGAAGACACCGACCAATGGTGCAGGGGCCAGGGGTTCAAACCCCCATTGCACTCAACAAAAAAGACCAGCTGAGGCACCAACATTTATGGGCAAAAGTGGTTAGGAGACATATTAATTTTGGGCAGCATAAGGCGGCGCACTGTTATTTTTATTACGGCATGAGGCGGCGCACTGTTTAGTGTGGGCGGCAGATGGCGGCGCATTGTTAAGTTTGGGCGGCAGAAGGCGGTGCGCTGATAAATGTGGGCAACAGAAGGCGGCGAGCCGGTGGGCAGAAGGCAGCGCGCTGATGTGTGTGTACAGTAAATAAAAATAAAGCTGTGGACAGCCCTATCGAAGGGCCCCACTGTGAGTTTGAACCCATGACCTCTGGCTGTACAGGGAGTGACGTAACCATTGGGCTACAGCTCTATAGCTGATAGCAAGCCCCTGGCTGGCTGCAGAGAGTCTGCACGTCACCCCACAGACAGTCTGCTGTTGTAGACAGGATAGGGTTAGGCCACCCGTACCCATGATGCACTGCACATGCAAATCAGCTGTCCACAGATGCACACAAGATGGGGAATGCACCCCAACAGCTACCCGGCCTGGTAGGGGGAATTGTCCATGTGCACCCACACAGCACCTCGGCCTGGTAGGGGGTCCTGAGCGGATGGACTACCAGCAAAGAGTAGCTACACACCGTCACATTGTGCGGGTACTGTGCTCACCCTGAGGGTGTGATGTGGTGGCCAGGACCAGGTCCACAACACCAGCCATGGCTGGATGAGGCCATGACAGAGCTCCAAAACAGTACTAACCTGTGAGATAGGAAGGTGCTGCAGAAACATGTTGGATATCTCTGTCTGTCTCAGTTAGTGGAAACCCCCATGGGACACCCCCCCCCCCCCCTAGGTGGCCAATGTTACACCACACACACACCCCCACCCCCCCCATGGCAGCAGAGTGGACCATCAAACCTCAGTACTGCTGGGGGAACAGACACCCTACAGGGCAGTCCAAGCAGCTCCACCCACATCCATAACACAATATCAGACAGACTTTAGGCCTGGATCTCCAAAGATGCGCCCAAGCACTATCTGATATTCACCTGCAGCAAGCCATCAGCCACTGCAAGGCACTCCATCAAGACACATACCAGCTGTGAACAGTCTGCTGGTTAGCCCTGATGGAAATGCATGCACCCAAAACTGGGGTAGCAGCACACACAAACAGAGAGTTCTGTGAGGAGGCCCCAACAGGAAACCCATATATATCACAAGAGAGAAACACAAAACAGCACTATGGGGGTGCCTAGCCATGCTGTCATCACTGCACACTCAGGGTGAGAGTGCTCCCCCAGCAGCACATACAGAGGTCACCCTGTCTTTGTAGGTGGTGGCCTGGCACTACAATGTCACAGCCAGTGCCCTATGCCCTGTGCAGATGCATCCTGGCCAGCCCACCATGTCTGACCTATACCCATGGTACCTTGCTGCTCATTATGCACATTGGCAGGCCAATACTGGCAGTAGTGCTGGCAGTGTGGGTTGGGGAAGGTGTTTGCAGCCAACACACACTGTATAGACAGACACACACTCCCACACCTATGCCAGCATTGTGCTACTATTGAGGGGGTGATTAGCCTTGGCCACCACACCGGTCCTGGGCACGGCACAGGCATGGATATGGTACGCAGTACTGCTGGGGGTCACTCCCCAGAGTGGTGAACACCATCAGAGGCCAGGCCTGGAGCACGCACCGCAGACACCAAACAGATTGTTCGGATGGGGTCAACTAGCAGTATGTGCGTAACGTAGGGATATCTATCAGCCTGTACTCTTAGCAAACGTTTCAGAGCTGTGTACCTCAGGTGTAGGGTGACATTTCTAAGGTATGCAGGTGCTGGTATTGGGAGATGCACACAGGGTCCAATGTTCTGCCTCTACAGGAGACATTGGCCAATGGGGCCTGTGGGTGTGGGTGTGTCTGCCCCTGTTGGCTGCTGCTTTACGACAGCACTTCCCCACTCCAGCCCAGTTTTGCATCACACTGTTCGGGTCTTCCTGCTGTCCCTCATGAATATGTATGAGCTACATCTACATGCCGTGCATAGATATACAGCACAGGCATTTGTATGAGTGGCAGCATGGAACCTGACTGGTGTGTGGCCCACCAGGACTGCATTTGGGGGATTCTGCTGTAGGTTCTGCCCCTGTTCATGGTGTCTGTGCTCAGTGGGGTAAAAGATAGATGTATTACCATTGCATATGTCCTCGTCACGAAAGATGTGTCCTTACTGTCACTGTTTATTTGTGGGGAAAATATGTGGGTAGGATTGCTGGTAGCCCCAGCTGGTCTTTGAACCTGTGACCTTCTGTTCTTGCATGTATTGTCTGTGTGCACTGCACCACCGTGTAGTCACAGCTTGGCTGAATTCCCTGGATAGTCCATGACTGTGGATCTGGCAGGGCCTGTCTGTTGCTGTGGACTGTGCCAGCCTGCACATGGCTAGGCCTCTGTCTTCTGTTGCTAGCAGTCACTGCCCCCTGCACCACATGTACTCGTCCGCCAACAAGCTGGCATGAGCTTCTCCCATAAAAGGCAGGTGACCTGATTGGAATGTGGCAGTACGGGACTGCATTTGGGGTACTTGGCTGTGGGTAATGCCCATTGTTGTGGTGTGTGTGCATTGTTGGGTAAAATATGGGTGTTTTCCCCATGCTTATGTCCCCTGCAATACAGGGGTGTCTGCGCTATCTGTGTTTAGTGGTGGGTAAAATATAGGGAATGGGCTGGCAAGTGCCCCAGCTGGGCTTTGAACCTCTGACCCTCGAGGTACTGACTCTGTCTGCTGCACCACACTATGGCCACATAGACAGTGCAGCCCCTGGAGGTAGTAAGCCTGACAGGATGGAGTCACAAACCCTGCTCTACGCAAATTTACTGTGGGCATATGCACCCTGTCTGGTGACAAACGTGCACATAAACCCCGGAAATGACCACGGGAAATGGGGGACAAAATATCACCACGCTGGGCAACAGTGATATTAATGGGCAACCATAGCAAACACTCCCAGGAAAGCTCCACAAAAGGAAATGTTTTTTGGAAGAGTCTCCGCTCCGTAAACCCTTCCAAAATTCATTTCTTTTTTCTGGAGCTTTGCTGGGTGTGTTTTCTGTATTTGCCCATCACTATAACTGTTCGCCAGCTGAATTACTATTTTTAATAGTTCTGTTGTGGTCATTTTCTATTTTTATTTGCACTTTTGTGCTGTGCACATGTATCACACTGCTCACGTTTTGCTGGTTTCTCCGGTTTTCCTGTACATTGCTGACGGAAATGGTTTCTCTTCCCTTTAAATGCTTTCTACCGCGAGGGTTTCCCTCGCGGTAGTTTTTACATGCAAATTCGGGCCCGATACTGTGCGGGGAGCCTCTCCCCTCCCACTCTCCACCCATTGACCCCGTCCCTCCGCCCCTCCGGAGCCTTCCTCCGCCCTCCTTTAGCCATTCCACGCCTCTATCGGACATTTGCGGGCCCGCACTTGTACGGGGCCCGTTAGTGTGCCGCGCACCTTTGCGGGGGGTGACACGCACGTGTGCGGGGCGTTTAAACACATTTATTAGCGTTTCAGTGCCGCGTTTCCGTGCGCTATTTTGCGATGCGCACATTTCTGGTTTTTAGTAAACATCCCCCTTAATCACATTCCCTCCTTTCCCAAGCACTATTGATAATTATACGTAAATACCTCTCTCATGTGTTCGAATTTAACAGATCAATATTCTATGTATATAGTTTTATCCCCATATTATCCAAGTTTATCGTATCCAAGTTTATCTTCCTGTTTTATGTAAAACCGAGCAGCCTGTTGTTCTGGTCTTTGGTTCTCTGTAAACCGCGCTGATTGTAAATAGCGCGGTATATAAAAAATTGAAATAAATAAATAAATAAATAAAAGTAGTAGTTAGGTTCCCCGGTATATCAATTTCACCAATGCAGCTTTTAAAAGATTGAAATTTTGTCTATGTGCAAAACAATTTGCTGTCATCTATCTTCAACAGAATCATATATGCTACCACAAAGAAAACCTTGATATTGTTTGAATATTATCCACTTTGGTAACTTTCTATAATACTTTAAGGGGGTAATTTTACTTTTTAATTTTCCTTCTTTTATAATAACTGAGGGGAAGGAGCCTTTGTTTAGCATTTTGAATCAGTATATTTGCGGTGTTTTCAGTCTTGACCCATGCTTTGCATTTCAGGTACTGTTAATTATAGAAAAGGATAGTGCTTTTATTCTTAAAAGTTTCCTCACAGGTTTGATTTGTGCAGTTTGCTGACTTAAGTGGCATGTCTTTAGCATCTCTCAACATTGCCGGTGCTATATAACATTCACAGTGATAGTAGAAGCAGCTGTAACGAGCTGACTTGTTTTGATTATTATTTTCTGACTACTGTTTAGTCTGATTAGTATTTTATAAGGTTTATTAGCTTTTTAGGCATACACTATGGCTTTTCGCGTTTGCTAACGTCGGGCTTTTCTGTGTTAGGAGGAGACACGCTTCCTTTACTGTATACTGATCTTACTTAGTTTTTGCCTGTAGATAATATTCTGTTGTATTTCATCCAATGTGGTTTCCTCCTGTACCTTTCTGAGATTTAGGGGTCTGTTTACTAAATCGCGTTAGTGCAGTTCGCGTTAGGAGCCGCGGTAGTGAAAGAAACCCCAAATAAGGACATGGGCGGTACATCGTTACCACTACCACGCGTTAGAAAAATTAACGAGCGTTACCGGGCGCCGTGCCGCGTTACTGCGCGTTAATCGTAAGAAGACGTACAGACACAAAGCACTGAAACAGAGCTGTAGCACAATGGTTACGGTACTGACCTCTGTTACAGGCAGCATGGGTTCGAGCCCCCAGTGTGCCTAACGCAAAAGGCTGTCTCAGGCATCATCCTGTACATTACAGAAGGAAAGAGGAGGCATGTGTTTCGTTACGCTGAGTATTGGTGTCAGAAAAACACCCTCGGAGTGTGCCTAGCCACGTACGTTGGTGCGTGCATTGGTAAGTGCGTAGCCGTGCGTGGGTACGTGTTTGTTTACGTGCGTGGGTACATGTGTTTTTACCAGTGTGGGCATCTTATATTACAGACTTTGTAGGGTGTCCTGCACCTATGCAGTATGCTAACAGATGTACGTGTGATGGCCTATGGTTTAGCAGAGCCTGTGAGCAGGTGCTGGTGTTTCACAGGGTTGGATTGGGCCAGTCACACCCATGATGCACTGCACATGCAAATCAGCTGTCCACACATACACACCATGGGGAATACACCCCCACAGCACACCTCGGCCTGATAGGGGGTACCGACCGTGTGTTGTACTGGCACAGAGTAGCTACACACCGTCACATTGTGCGGGTACTGTGCTCACCCTGAGGGTGCAGTGAGGCGCCCAGCACTAGGTCCACAGCACCGTCCCTGGCTGAAAGAGGCCATGGTGCAGGTCCACAGCAGTGTAATAGTGTGAGAGGTAGTTTCTGCAGAAACACCTTGGACATCTCTGTCTGTATCAGTCAGGTGTAGCCCCCATGGACCCATGCACCACCACCACCACCCCCTCCCCCAGGGCAGCAAACAGGGTCTCCTATCAAACGATACATCTACCTCCCTGCAAGGTGGATGTAGAGGGGGAACATCAACCCCGGTCCTGCTGAGGGACACACACCCCACAGAGCAGTCAATGCAGCTCTGTACACATCCAGAACACACACATTAGGCCTAGATATGGCATGCTGCACCCCACCACTATCTGATATTCCCCTGGTGCAAGCCATCAGCCACTGCAAGCCACTCCATCACAACACATACCAGCTGCAAATAGTCTGCTAGTGCCCAGTGGAGATGCCTGCACCCAGAACTGGGATGTCAGCATACACAGTTAAATCAGTGACAGGGCCCCAAAAGGCAACCCATATATATCACATGAGAGAAATACTAGATAGCACTATGGGGGTGCCTAGCCATGCTGTGGTCACTGCACAGTCAGGGTGAGAGTGATCTCTCAGCAGCACATACTGAGGTCACCCTGTCTGTGTAGGTGGTGGCCGGCCACTACAATGTGCCTGTCACTGCCCTATGCCCTGTGCAGATGCGCCCTGGCCAGGCCAACCTGTCCGGCCTCTACCCATGGTACCTTGCTCCTCATTATGCACATTGGCAGCCCAATTCTGGCAACATTGCTGGCATTGTGGCCTGTGGAAGGTGTTTGCAGCCACCACACACTGGATAGACAGACAACCACCCCCACACCGATGTCAGCATTGTGCTACTATAGAGGTGGTCAGCAGCCATACACACCACACCAGTCCTGGGCATAGTACAGGCATGGATATGGTACACAAGACTGTTGGGGGGTCACTCCCCAGGGTGGGGAACACTGTCAGAGACCAGACCTGCAGCACACACCGCAGACATCAGAATGATTGTTATGGTGGAGCTCAATGAGCAAAATGTGCTTAACAGAGGAATTGATATCTGCCAGTTCTCATAGCAAACGTTTGATAGCTGTGTACCATATACCCAGGTGTAGGGTGGCATTGCTAAGGTATGCAACTGCTAGTATTGGGAGATACAGGCAGGACCCAATTTCTTGCCTCTCCAGGTGGCACTGGCCAATGGGGCCTGTGGGTGGGTGTGTGGCCCTGTTGGCTGCTGCTTTACGGCAGAGTTCACCAACTCCAGTCCTGGTGTTCCAAACACTGTTCGGGTTTTCATGCTGTCCCTCATAAATATGCATGAGCTACATCTGCATAACATGGGGGTGGTGCATAGCTATGCAGCACAGGCATCTTTATTGGAGGCAGCATGAAACCGGAATGTTGTGGGGCCCTCCAGGACTACATTTGCGAAACTCTGCTTTACGGTAATGTGCCTGTTTCTGGTGTGGTAAAATATAGGCCATGTGTATGTTCTCTGCAATAAAGGTGTGTCTTTACTATCAATGTTTAGTGGTGGGTAAAGCTATGGGGACTGGGTTGGCAGGACCCCCAGCTGGGATTTGAACCTGTGACCCTCTGGTTTTACAGACATTGGCTGTGTCTGTTGCACCACACTGTAGCCACAGAGACAGTGCAGTCCCTGGAGTTAGTTAAACCGGCCTGACAAGTCAGAAACCCTGCTCTGCAACAGGTTTATTGTGACCTCATTTACCTTGTATGCAGACAACGGTGCACATGAACCTCAGAGAATATCTCACACACAAGGGGCACACACCCATAACCAAGCTGGGCAACAATGATATCATTGGGAAACATTACACAACACTCCCAGGACAATCCATTACAATGAAATGATATTTAAAAGGGTCTGTGACGCGTAGACCCTTCCACACATCATTTCTTTTTTATTTGGTGCTTTCCAGGCAGTGTTGTTCCTTGTTGCCCATTGCTATCACTGTTGCCAAGCTGTATTATGCTTTTTAAAATGTTTCCTGTGGTCATTTTTAACGTTTTATGTGCTATTTTGTTCAGTGCACATGTATCACACTGCTCACGTTTTGTGTGTTTCCCCGGTTTTGCTGTACATTGCTGACGGAAATGGTTTCTCTTCCCTTTAAAAGCCTTTAACGGCAGGTTTTCATTCGCGTTGGAATTGAGCTCTGAATTACAGCGCGTTAGTGAGGGGGAGCCTCTCCACGCCCCCTCTCCGCCCATTGACCCCTTCTCTCCGCCCACTCTCCACCTTCTGCGCTGTTTTAACGCGCCGCGGGGCTTTACGATCGTTAAGCGCGGTTTCCGCGCGTAGTACGACGTTACCGGTCGTTGGCGCGTGTTTACGCGCGTTACACTGCACTTACGGTCGTTAACGTCATACTACGCGCGTTACTCACGTTTAGTAAACATACCCCTTAGTATGAAACACATCCTGCATATATGTAATTTCTTAGTTAGGTGAGTTTTAGTTGCTAGCACTGCTGTTTTGAATTGACTGCACCAAGAACTTATACAGTCTATGTCAGCGAAACCTGCTACCTTTTTAGCTGTATTGCTTCAAGTTCACAGCAGCGTTTGAAGCCATTGTTAAAATCATTTTAACGTGTGTCTGTTTCGGTAGGTATTTGCTGATTCCTACATCAGAATATATTCATTTTGGCTTTCAGGTTTTTTGGCTAGACATTTGCAGACGGCCCCTTCTATTTGTGGGATGCATATCTTCTCTTTTTTTAATGCAAATCTGTCATTTATAGCTATAAGGTTTTTTTAATCTTTTTCCCTCCCTCTTTTCAGTTTGGGACTCTACTTTTTCTTGCAATCAGTATTGAAACACAGATATGTTATTGCTTGCTATTTTTTAGCACTGATCTTAGGTGTGACACTTCGTGTCCCTAAGCCATGCTGCTTTCGTTCCCCTTTTCATATTCAAAGGCTGGTTCATACGACTCTGAAAAGATTTTATTTATTTGTGCATTGCCTTCTGCACATGCGTGGCATTTTCAGTCTGCGCTTTGTGCTCGATGAAAGTAAGCTTTCAGTACCATCATTTTCAGTGATGCACAGTTCACAAGGTGGCTTTATTGTATTCCATAGATCCAATATGTGCAGCAATTGGATGGTTTAGAGGACTATAGGAGACAGTATTTATAGCTTCATTTGGCAATATTGGCATTGTATGATTTTTTTGCAGTGAGAACCGAAGTGGCTGTATTAGATTAACGTGTTTTGATTATTATGTTCCGACTACTGTTCAACTTTGCCAGGCATCTTGGTATCTGCTATTGCTGAATTTTTGTATCAGCCATAGACACACTTTCTTTGCTGCACAAAGATTGCCTGCTGTATTCTATCTTAAATGTCGTTTTTTATTTATTTTCTGTAATATTTAGTTTGCAAGGTACACTCCAGTTATGTATTCTTCCAGTTAGGTGAGGTTCAGCAGCTTACCTCAGCGTGAGAATAACTGGTAGGCTATTTTACAAAGGCACACAGGCACACATGATGCTTTATAAAATAGGCTCCTTTCCTGCTTAGGCAGCCTGTTATATTACTTTGGCAATGCTTATATACTGTGGTGTACATTCAGTTATGGTATTTATTTACATTCTCTTATATACTGTGCTATTTAGCATCAGTGTGGTTTACATTGAACAAACTGAAATTACATTGAACAGGGCATTATAACTTGGAGATAACTATTTTACAGGGAACATAGGCTATGGAGGGTTAAGTGGCTTGCCCAAGACCGCAAGGAGCACCTGTGGGACTAGAAACCCCAGTCCTTCTGACCCAAGGTTGCTGTCCTCTAGTGGGATTTGAACCCCTGACCTTCTGGCCTGAAGTACCTTGCCCCAACCACTAGGCCACTCCTCCACTCCCTTGTCCCTGAAAGGCTCCCTTGTCCCTGAAGGGCTCACAATCTGTTTTGTACCCGAGGCAACCAAGGATTAAGTGACTTGCCCAAGGCTACAAGGAGAACCTGATGGACAAGAAACCCCAATCCCTCTGGCTTGAGGTTGCTGTCCTCCAGCAGAATTTGTATCCCTGGCCATCTGGCCTGAGGCAACTTGCCCTAACCCCTAGGCCACACCTCCCTCTAAGAAAATTCTCTAAGAGAATAATTGTCTGCTTATGTGTGACAACTAAGAAGGTGCCTTCTTGGGTCTATTTTACAAAGACACATAGATACCAGCACATATCTCAACAACTGTCTTTCTTCTGTGGCGTCTTGGCTTTCCTCCAATTTCCTGCACATCAACCTTTCCAAGACTTCAGCCATTTGGTTCACCGCCGGTAGTCCTGCCCCCCCTCTTATCCCTCTGCTCTCTTCCTCCCCCATCCCCCTCGTAACATCCCTGAGCTACCTTGGCGTAATCCTTGATTCGTCATTGTCCTTTAAAGCCCATATCTCCTCTGTCGTCCAACGCTGTTTTTCCACCCTAAGACAACGTTGTTCCGTTTGCCCCTTCCTTTCTTTCTCGTCTATGATCACCCTTCTTCTTTCTCTTGTTGTCACTCGCCTTGATTATTGCAATGTTTCCCTGGCCGGTCTTCCTCAATCCCAATTACAACGTCTTCAGAGAGTTCATAACACCGCAGCCCGCATCCTCACTTGTTCCTCTCGCTTTGGCCACATCATCCTACTTCTCATACATCTACATTGGCTTCTTATTCCTTTCCGCATACAATATAAGTTTCTCACCTTCACCCACAAATCCATTTACACTGGCACCCCTCTCTACCTTGCAGATTTGATCCACCTCCACACTCCCCACCGCTCTCTCCGTTCAATCCATGCAAATCGCCTGACCTTACCCTCCCCCTCTCAAGCCCACCTTGAATCCACTCACTCCTCTGCCTTCTACTTCCTTGGACCCCGTCTCTGGAATTCGCTTCCCCCGGACCTCCGCCTGGAACCCTCTCTGAAAACCTTTAAGGCCCGCCTTAAAACTTATCTCTTCTGCTTAGCTTTTGATCTTCCCCCACCCCCCTCCCCTCTTTCCCTACCTCCCCGGTGACTTCTCTCAATCTGCCTGACTCTTGACTTTCCCTATAGTTCTCTAACCTTTTTCTTGTCTGTCCTATAATTTAACTGGCATTCTTTTCCTTTTCCAAGCAGTTTTTATGTACTTTGTAAACCGCTCAGACGCTGTTGCATTGAGCGGTATATTAAGCCTCCAAATAAAGATAAAGATATCCTGCAGAAATATGGGTAAGATAAACCACAGTCAGATGTAAATGGCAATCACACATATTTTCTGTTTAGTATGTTTTGTTTCTGTTTATTAACAGCCAGTATTTGGCAAGCCTTTCTAGTTGTGATTCAAGGCAAATGTAGAGGGCCTACTGGGCCACAAGGGCCACTATCTCATCCTACATGGAGGAAGTACACAGAGACCAATTTTTCAGCAATACTCACAAAATCTTTATTGTACAGGATCCTTTTCTCAGCATAAATTCTTCACACACAAATTCTACTTACACAGTCACTTACAGGTAAAAGGTAGCTAAGGGTAAATGACCAAATGCAACTCTCCCTCCTCTCCTCAACTAATATTACCTCTGGCCTTGTCATGTTTCTCTGTTTGTTTTTAAACCCCATGCTTCAGGCCCCATCATGGTACATGAGATTCTGGCGGCTCAGTTTCCTGTAATACTATCTTTTCTCCTCCTCCTTAGCACTCACTTCTACCTTTGCTTCTCCTAATGCTCCTGACCATGCCTCTCCTCTTCTCACTGCCCCACAGCATTCATGCCACACGGTTGGCACTGCCCATCAGCTTAATTTTAATACCTGTTTGCTAGGCCCTAGTGGTGGTCCATTTGTAGGTAATAATACACATTGGAAGTCCATTATTTCTCTGACCAACCTTACTATACCCCATGCAGCATTTGAGATGCCGTTCATGGATCTTTTTTATCAGTGTGGTAAGACTGTTTACTCTTGTCTTCCAGTTAATTGCACAGGTTTATGTCCCTTTGTTCTCTTAATGTCCCCTATCACTGTTTTGCCCTCATAGAACTTTTCTTTTATCTACCCACTCCTATCATCCTCAGGCTCGTTATACACGTTCTCTATGTGCTAAGCATTCTAATTATTTTAGAGAAAATGATGTGCACTATGAATTTCATCTTTTCTCTAACTCTGAGACATGGTCTGCTTCTTTCTTTACTCCAGGTGTACAAACTGCTACCGATGCTAAATGCAATATGATTTAATGTTATTAGCTAATTCTACTACTGATGATTTTAGTGTGCTCTCTGCTGAACCTTTTGCTAATACCCTTATGATACAGCAAAACAGATTTGCCCTTCATTATCTTCTTGCCTCAACTGGAAGTGTCTGTGCTTTGGTAAGCAGGGCTTGCTGTACTCATATACGCTCCCCAATTCTGGAGCAGCAGGCAATTTATCCCTTATTCTTAAACAATTACACGTTCTTTCAGCTAGAATGTATGCTGAAAGTGGAGTTGATCCCTCTATTGACAATTGGTTTAGTCATCGTTTCTCTTGGTTCTGCTGTTTGTACTTCTAGCCCTACTCCTTATTGATATTCTGTTTTGTTTCCTGTGTTGCTTTTCACTGTCTCTCTGTAAAAAAATCAGTTACTTGTATTATGGTTTTCAACAGCAATGCACCACCCCTGGATAGCTTGGAGTACATGGAGATGCATCTAGGGTTGCCAACCGGCCGGTTTTTAGCCGGCCTGGCTGGTTTTTCCATGGCCAGGCCGGCTGCCGGCACAGATATAGAACCAGCCCTTGAAAAGCCGGTTTTTTGCTCTGGCCGTGAGATCGGGAGCGGCCAGAGTAAAAAAAAAGGCTTTTCTCCTGCAGTGCGCGAACGCAAACGCGATCCGCGATCGATCCTCCGTGCAGCCCGGCTGCAATAAAGTTAATTTGAAAAGGAAGAGAAACCTGTGAGGAGCCCTTCCCCTCTGACATCACTTCCTCAGGGGCTGCAGAAGGATGACCGGAGGGCTTCTCAGGTTTCTCTTCCTTTTCAAATTAAGTTTATTGCAGCCGCTGCTCTGTGAAAAGCAGAAGCAGCAGCTGCATAGGGGCAAAGCAAAAGCAGCACTAAGGAGGGGGGGGTGGAAGCAGCACTAAGGGGGGGTTGGAAGCAGCACTAAGGGGGGGGGGTGGAAGCAGCACAAAGGAGGGGGGGGGGAAGCAGCACGAAGGAGGGGGGTGGAAGCAGCACGAAGGGGGGGAGGAAGCAGCACTAAGCGGGGGGTGGAAGCAGCACTAAGGGAGGTAGAAGCAGCACTAAGAGGGGGGGTGCAACACTAAGGGGGGGTGAAGCAGCAGCACAGCACTAAGGGGGGTGGAAGCAGCACTAAGGGAGGAGCAACACTAAGGGGGGGGTGAAGCAGCAGCAGCACAGCACTAAGGGGGGTGAAGCTGCACTAAGGGGGGGAGCAACACTAAGGGGGGTGAAGCAGCACAGCACTAAGGGGGGTGAAGCTGCACTAAGGGGGAGGTAAAGCTGCACTAAGGGGGGTTGTGAAGCTGCACTAGGGGTGGAAGCAACACTAAGGGGGGGTGAAGCAACACTGGGTGGGGTGGAAGCAGCACTAAGGGGGGAGCAACACCAAAGGGGGTGAAGCAGCAGCACAGCACTAAGGGGGGTGGAAGCAGCACTAAGGGGGGGTGAAGCAGCACTAAGGGGGGGGAGCTGCACTAAGGGGGGGGTGGAAGCAGCAATAAGGGGGGTGAAGCAACACTAAGGGGGTTCAAGCAGCAGCACAGCACTAAGGGGGGTGAAGCTGCACTAAGGGGGGTGAAGCTACACTAAGTGGGAGGGGTGAAGCTGCACTGGGGGAGGCGAAACTGCACTAAGAGGGGGTGGTGAAGCTGCTGTAAGGGGGGGTGAAGCTGCACTAAGGGGGGGAAGCTGCACTAGGGGGGCAGAAGTCTCTGCACAGGTTTAATTTTCTTTTTAACTTTATGGCAGCCACTGCTCTGTAAAAAGCAGGAGCTGTGGCTGCAAGGGGAAAGAGGTGGCAGGAAGGAACTGACAGGGTGAAGGAGGTGGCTGGAGGAGAGCTGAAAGTGGGGAGGAGGTGCTGGAAAGGAGCTGACAGAGGAGGTAAGGAGGGGGTTCAAAGGGAGTTGACACCTGGGAATGGTACTGGTAAGTGACTGCGTAATGGGGAGGGGGCACTGGGACTGGAAATAGGCTGATGGAAGGAAGTGAAGAAAAGAAGAGAAAAGAAATGGCAGATGGATTATAGACCATAGAAAACGAGCTAAGAGAAGACAGGAAAACGGAAGCCTCAGATTCGAACCAGCATGATCAGAGAATAAAATGGTCAGACAACAAAGGTAGAAAAAATAATTTTATTTTCAGTTTAATGATTGGACTTTGTACTACCTTTATATTTTACACAGTATGGGGAACTGCATCTCTTATTTATCTAATATTGCACTGCATACAGAGTCTGTCTTCTTGGCGTTTCAGTTTAATTTTTGTCTGTATATTTCTCTTTTTGTTTTATGCTCATTTATTGATGAAGACCTGTCTATAGTGTGTGTGTGTGTGTGTGTGTGTGTGTGTGTGTGTGTTGCCCTCTCTGCAATTTTTTTGGGGACAGGGGGTGGAGCAAGGGTGGGGCGGGGGCGGGGAAAGGGCAGGGCAGGGTGGACATGGGGCGGAGCGTGACTAGCCACAGGTGGCGGGTTTTTCTCTTTCAAAAAGTTGGCAACCCTAGATGCATCCGATCACTCACTCTGCCTATGTTGTTCCCCTAGAGCCCCACCCTGGCCGGAAGTAGGTAGTCAATGTTGAGTCCACTCCGCTACTCAACCCTGAAGGGGGGGGGGGGGGATGTAAGGAAGCTGACCCAAACTGGAACAGGCAGAACAGTGCTTATATAGCTAGGCCTGTGAAGCAGGCCTATATACAGGCCACAGGCCTGCTTTGGACCCTGAAGAATAAGGGGAAAATAATGAATTGCTGACAGCTTGAGAAAATCCTGAGTGAAACAAAATGTTACTAATCCAGCGTGCTTTGCTAAGGAAACTAGACAACACAAAATGAAACCAGAAAGAGATATGAGGGGGAACCAGGGAATAAGATGTAGCTAGGCACTGGCCTTGGGAAGGTGACATGATGTTTTTATGCTAACTTTGGGAAAAATGAAATTGTGCCAAATCCTGTGCAGAAAAAGTATGAAAATGTTACTAATCCAGAAACCCAGCTGTAGAAAGAGAACTAACCATTGTTATTCTGCCAACCTTTCAGAAAAAGCTGTATGAAAAACAGATTGGGACAAAGGAGAAAATAGGGAGTTTATTGAGCCCTGCCATGGAGGTGACAGTGTGCTGAGTTGCCCCATTAATCTGTCTATCTCTATAAAGTAGCTACCTTGTAATTGTAGGTAGAATTTGTGTGTGAAGAATTTATGCTGAGAAAAGGATCCTTAACAAGATGTTGTGAGTATTGCTGAGAAATTGGTCTCTGTGTACTTCCTCCATGTAAGGTGAGATAATGGCCCTTGCGTCCCGGTAGGCCCCTACACAAGTTACAAGCGGGTACAGTAGGTATTTTCCTGTCCTCAGAGGGCTTATAATCTAAGTCTGTACCTGAGGCAGTGGAAAGATTGTGATTTGCCTAAGGCCACGAAGAGTACCAATGGGATTCTAACCCTGCTCATCAGGATGCTTCTCTACCACATTAGGTTCAGATTGTGCTCCATGTATAATCTGACCCCAGTGTCTACACTTGAGTCTCATAAAAGAATGAACAGTCTTGCCATTGAGTATTTGTATGTGTGTTGCTGGTTTTGAAAGTGGCATTTTACACATATATATTGACATATATGTCTGAAAAAGATTTTATGTAATTTATTTATTTAGACAGTTTTGTATACCGCCTTATCCTTCAATCAAAGCAGTCACAACACAATTGGGGGATACATTTAACACACGGGGATATGAGACACATACATTAAGGGGTATGTTTACTAAACCGCGCACACGTGTGCGGCGCACAATAGTGTACGCTACTGATGCACTTAAGTGCTCTTAAGTGCCCCGCACGCATGCGCGTCACACTAACGGGCCCCCGCACACGTGCCCCTCACACTGACGGGGCCGCGCAAGTGTGCGGTGCGCTGATGTGCGATAGAGGCGTGGAAAGGCATTTCGAGGGTGGAGGAAGGCTCCCGAGGGACGGGGGGACGGGGTCAATGGGTGGAGAGTGGGAGGGGAGAGGCTCCACGCACAGGAGCGGGGCTGAATTTCGGCAAAAAAAATACCGCGAGTGAAACCCTCGCGTTAGAGCCGATTTAAAGGGAAGAGAAACCATTTCCGTCAGCAATGTACAGCAAAACCGGGGAAACCTGCAAAACGTGAGCAGTGTGATACATGTGCACAGAACAAAATAGCAACTATAAATTGAAGATGACCACAACAAATTCCAGAAAAATTATAATGCAGCTGGCCAATAGTGATATCAATGGGCAACATTAAAAAACACTCCCAGGAAAGCTCCAAAAAAAAGAAATGATTTTTGGAAGGGTCTACGCTCCGTAAACTCTTTCAAAAATCACTGCATTTTATTGGAGCTTTCCTGGGAGTGTTTTTTATGTTGCCCATTGATATCACTGTTGCCCAGCTTGGTTTTGTTTTTTTTCCCCTTTTTTGGAGGTCATATTTGAGGTTTATTTGCACCTTTGTCCCCATAAAAGGTAAACGAGCCCACAGTAAAACTGTGCAGAGCAGGGTGTCTGACACGTGTGGCCAGGTTTCCTATCTCCAGAGACTGCATTGTTCCTGTGGCCACAGTGTGGTGCAGCAGACACAGCCAGTGCCTGTAGGACCAGAGGGTCACAAGTTCAAATCCCAGCTGGGGCTCCTGCCAACCCAGTCCCCTTAGTTTTACCCACCACTAAACAGTGATAGTACAGACACTCCTTTATTGCAGAGAACATAAGCATGGTTCCAACACCTATATTTTACCCTACACCACACACAAACCATAACAATGGGCATTGCCTACAGCCGAGTCCCCCAAATTCAGTCCTGGAGTGCCACAACTCAATCAGGTCATATGCTTTTTCCCAGATAGGGACATGTCTGCATGTTGGCTGAAGGGTACAGGTGGTGGAGGGGGCAGTGGCTGCAAACCACAGCAGACAGTGGCCTAGGCCTGCGCAGGCTGGCACCGTCCACCACAACAGACAGGCTCTGTCGGATGTACAGTCATGGACTCCCCAGGGAACACAGCATATCTGTGGCAACATGGTGGTGCAGTGCATACAGACAGTGTGTGTAGGAACAAAAGGTCACAGGTTCAAAGCCCAGCTGGGGCTACTGCCAATCCAGTACACATATTTTTCCTACAACTAAACCGTGATAGTAAGGACAAACCTTTATTGCTGAGAACATACGCATGGTTCATACACCTATATTTTACCACACCAGACACAGACACCATAAACAGCCGCATTACCTAGAGCAGAGTCTCCCAAATGCAGTCCTGGAGGGCCCCACACCATTCAGGATCCATGCTGCCTCTAATAAAGATGCCTGTGCTGCATATCTATGCACCACCCCCATGGTATGCTGATGTAGCTCATGCATATTTATGAGGGACAGCATGAAAACCCGAACACTGTTTGGAACACCAGGACTGGAGTTGGGACACTCTGCCGTAAAGTAGCAGCCAACAGGGCCAGACACACCCACACACACACCCACAGGCCCCATTGGCCAATGCCTCCTGGAGAGGCAGGACATTGGGCCCTGCCTGTATCTCCCAATACCAGCAGTTGCATACCTTAGCAATGCCACCCTACACCTGGGTATATGGTACACAGCTATCAAATGTTTCCCATGATAACTGGCAGATATCAATTCCTATGTTAAGCACATTTTGCTCCCTGGGCTCCACCATAACAATCATTCTGATGTCTGCGGTGTGTGCTGCAGGTCTGGTCTCTGACAGTGTTTACCGCCCTGGGGAGTGACCCCCAACAGTATTGCGTACCATATCCATGCCTGTACTGTGCCCAGGACTGGTGTGGTGGGTATGGCTGCTGAACCCCTCTATAGTAGCACAATGCTGGCATAGGTGTGGGGGTGGCTGTCTGTCTATCCAGTGTGTGGTGGCTGTAAACACCTTCCACAGCCCACACTGCCAGCAATGTTGCCAGTATTGGGCTGCCAATGTGCATAATGAGGAGCAAGGTACCATGGGTATAGGCCGGACAGGGTGGCCTGGCCAGGGTGCATCTGCACAGGGCATAGGGCACTGACTGGGACATTTTAGTGCCCGGTCACCACCTACTCGGACAGGGTGACATCAGTAGGTCCTGCTGAGAGATCACTCTCACCCTGTCTGTGCAGTGACCACAGCATGGCTAGGCACTCCCATAGTGCCACATGGTGTTTCTCTCATGTAATAGATATGGGTTTCCTTTTGGGGCCCAGTCACTGATTTATCTGCTTGCTGTGTGTGCTGACATCCAAGTTCTGGGTGCATGCATCTCCACTGGGAAAATGCACTGTGGACTAACTAGCACACTGTTTGCAGCTGGTATGTGTTGTGATGGAGCAGGGTGCAGTGGATGATGACTTGCTACAGGAGAATATCAGATGGTGGTGGGGTGCAGCTCACCATATCCAGGCCTAATGTCTGTCTACTATTGTGTTATGGATGTGTATAGAGTGGCATTGACTGTCCTGTGGGGTGTCTGCTCCTCAGCAAGACTGGGGTTGATGGACCCCTCTACTGCCCCCTTTGCAGGGAGGTAGAATGTGGATCTATTGATGGGAGGCTCTGTTTGCTGCCCTTGGCCCTGGTGGTGGTGGTGGTGCATGGCCCACCTGGGGGCTACACCTGACTGAGTCAGACAGAGATATCCAAGGTGTTTGTGCAGGAACTACCTATCTCACACATTAACACTGCTTTGGACCTCTGGAATGGCCTCTTTCAGCCATGGCAGGTGTTGAGGACCTGGTCCTGGGCGCCTCATTGCACCCTCAGGGTGAGCACAGTACCCGCACAATGTGACGGTGTGTAGCTACTCTGTGCCAGTAAAACACATGGTCAGTACCCCCTACCAGGCCGAGATGGTGTGTGGGTGCACATGGCCACTTTCCTCTACCGGGCCGAGGTGCTGTGGGGGTGCATTGCCCATCTTGTGTTAATCTGTGGACAGCTGATTTGCATGTGCAGTGCATCATGGGTATGGGTGGGCTAACCCTATCCTGGTGACCACAGCAAACTGTCTGTGTGGTGATGTGCATGCTCTCTGCAGCCAGCCAGGGGCTTATTAGCCCCTATAGAGCTGTAGCCCAATGGTTACTTCACTGCCTCTGAAGCCAGAGGTCATGGGTTCAAACCCACGGTGGGGTTATTTGATAGAGTTGTCCAATGCCTTTTTGTTTTTAGTGTACATATTTTGATGCCAGCAAAAACACCCTCAGCGTACTCTACCCATAAGGTGCCTCTGAGGGTGCTTTATAGGGCGCCCTATAGGGCACCTTATGGTTCCCGTCCATATAAGGTGCACTATACAATATCCTGTGACGCAACCTATAGGGTGCCCTATAGGGGACATTTTAGGGTGCTGTGGCGGACAGTGCAATTTATAATGTGCCCTATGGAGTGCCTTATAGGGTGCCTTATACGGCACCTTCAATTACGGCACGTGAGGGCGTGTTTGCTGGCATCAATTAATAACATGAAAATAAAGTGCTGCAGGACAAAATATGTACAATGCAAAGCTGATGCCACAGCCAGCCTTACGTATTAGGCACACTGGGGAGCAAACTCATGACCCCTGTATCAGCAGTCAGTGCCTTAACCATTGTGCTCCACTGCTGCTTCTCCTTTCCTGTCAGCGCACCTACTTATGCTTTTCATTCCTTAAACTACACAGTGCTGCCATACAAAACAGTACACTGACCTTGCGGTATCTCATACGGCACCCTCTAAAGCGCCCTATAAGCAATATTCTAGGGTGCCTTGGCTGACAGTGCACTTTAAAATGTGCCTTATAGGGCGCCTTATGTTAATACGCTTTGAGGGTGCGTTTGCTAGTAGTGATAATTAAAATATGAATAAAATGCCTCCTAAAGCAATCTTCCCCATAATATGTTATGCCTCAGCCAGCCTTGTTCATTGGGCACTTTGGGGGATTGAACCCCTGATCACTGTACTATTGGTCAGTGTCTTAACCATTGTGCTGTGGTTCTGTTCCTGTGATTGCACATCAGCGTGCCGCCTTATGCCGCCCAATATTAAAAAGCCTCCTAAAACATTAGTACACCACCTTATGCCCATCAGCACACCACCTTTTGCCGCCCATCATTTAAATGCTTCAGCCAGCTGTCTTCATTGGGCACTGTAGGGGATTAAACCCCTGATCACTGCATTATTGGTAAGTGCCTTAACCATTGTGCTGTGGCTCTGCTTTTCTTTCTGCACATCAGCGCGCTGCTTATACTGCCCAGTATTATAATGCCTCCATAAACAGCATGCCGCCTTATGCTGCCCAGTATTTCTGTGCCTCATAAATTAATGTCTCAGCTGGCTGTCTTCATTGGGCATTCTGGGGGATTGAACCCCTGATTCCTGCACCATTGGTAAGTGCCATAACCATAGTGCTGTGGCTCTGCTCTTTTTCTTGCACTTCAGCATGCCACTTATGCCTCCCGCGCAGCTATCTCATGCGCTAAGGTGCGGGGCGCATATGGGCGCCGCGCACCTTAGCGCATATGTAAATTCCAGCTTTTCTTTTTCAGGACGGAACGCCCACTCCTTATATGGCACCCGCACACTACCGGGGCATGCACTTTACCGGGGTTTTAGTAAACATACCCCTAAATACTTACAGGGAACATGGGCAATGGAGGGTTAAGTGGCTTACCCAAGACCACAAGGCTTCCTTAAGGCTGATCCCTTAATTTGGACCTGGTGCTCAGGTGGTTAAAATCTCCCATCCAGGTCATGTCTGAAACTGCTGGTGGGAGGTCACAGTGCTCTGCCTCGCTACTGCTGTGACCATTGCTAGTAGAAGATTAGTGCCAAAGCATTTGATTGCAGAGGAGCCTTTCCCTTCAGTCTTGCCCAGCAAGGGACCTTGAGTCAGATGAGTACCGTATGTTGTCTAAGGTTGGAGTGGGGGGAGGGGTTAAACATGGAACAAATGAGGAACATTTTTTTTCCTTCCATTTTGGAAGCATCAGATCAAGATTACTTATTGTAACTATATTTTTCTAGTCACCTTTAGTCAAAATGTCTTATAAAATTATTGACTGATCCACCATGATGTAAGAGCAAATCAGAGGAAAATAGTATAGAAAACTGAGACAAAGTAATTTAAAATACAATGGGCTGGGGGCGGCGGAGCCTAACTTCGGGCAAGATGGACATATGAGAGCTTAGCTCCGGAGGGATAGGTTCCAAAAAAGAGTAAAGTAGCCCAAATGCCCTCCAGTATGGAGCAGACAGAGCTTAAAGATCCCAAATTACCCATGTCTACCAATAGCCAAATTAATATCAAAAAAATATAGTCTCTAAAATGCTTGTATGCAAATGCTAGAAGTCTAAAAAATAAGATGGGAGCATTAGAATATTTAGCACTAAATGAGAGGTTAGATATGATTGGAATATCAGAGACATGGTGGAAGGAGGACAACCAGTGGGACACTGTGATACCTGGGTACAAACTATATCGTAATGATAGAGTTGATCAAATTGGTGGAGGGGTTGCGCTCTATGTTAGAGAGGGCATTGAGTCAGAAAGGATTAAAGTTTTGCAGGAAACAAAATTTGCTGTAGAATCTCTATGGATTGAAATTCCATGTAAAAAGGGGAAGGCGATGGCAGTGGGGGTGTACTATCGACCGCCTGGCCAGAATGAACAAATGGATGATGAAATGCTCAAAGAAATCAAGGAAGCTAACAAAAGTTACAGTGCATTAATAATAATGGGTGATTTCAATTACCCTGGTATCGACTGGGTCAGTGTCACGGCAGGACATGCTAGGGAGATAAAGTTCCTAGATGAAATAAATGACTGCTTCTTGGAGCAGCTGGTTCATGAACCGACAAGAGGGGAAGCCATATTAGACCTAGTCCTTAGAGGAACACCAGATCTAGTGCAAGAGATAAGGGTGTTGGGGCCACTTGGCAATAGTGATCATAGCATGATCGCCTTTGATTTAATTAGTGGAGGAGGGATGGTAAGGAAATCCACAGTACTACCCTTTAACCTTTGAAAGGGAGACTATGATAAAATGAGGAAAATAGTTAAGAAAAAACTAAAAGGAGCAGTTTCAAAGGTTAAAGACTTACATCAAGTTTGGGTGTTGTTGAAAAATACTATCTTGGAAGCCCAGACCAGCTGTATTCCATGCTTTAAGAAAAGTGGAAGGAAGTCCAAAAAACTGCCAGCATGGTTTAAAGGTGAGGTCAGAGAGGCTGTTGTTGCCAAAAAAGCATCTTTCAGGAAATGGAAAAAAGAGTCAAACGACAAAACCTGGAAACAGCACAAGCACTGGCAAGTCAATTGCAAGGCATTGATAAGGCAGGCAAAGGGAGAAATTGAGAAGAAGCTTGCTGCGGAAGCAAAAACGCGAAATAAAGACTTTTTCAAGTACATTCATTGCAAAAGACCTGTGAGAGAGTCAGTTGGTCCATTAGATGATAGAGGGGTTAAAGAGGCACTAAGAGGCGACAAGGCGATAGCGGAAAGACTGAATGAATTCTTTGCTTCGGTCTTTACTGAGGAAGATGTAGGGATGTTACCCATGACTGAAGTGGTATTTAAAGGTGCGGAAGAATTGAAGGAAATATCGATACATCGGGAAGATGTATTACAACTATTAGATAAAATGAAGAGTAGCAAATCACCAGGGCTGGATGGTATACATCCAAGGGTTTTGAAAGAACTGAAATATGAGATTGCAGACCTGCTATTAGTAATCTGTGAACTATCATTAAAATCATCTCTAATACCTGAAGATTGGAGGATCGCCAATGTAACACAGATTTTTAAAAAGGGTTCCAGGAGTGATCCGGGAAACTACAGACCGGTGAGCCTGACGTCAGTACCGGGGAAAATGGTAGAAACCATCATAAAGAATAAAATTACTCAGCATATAGATAGTCATGGCCTAATGGGAGACAGCCAACATGGCTTTAGACAAGGAAGATCTTGTCTTACTAATCTGTTATGTTTTTTTGAAGGTGTGAATAAACAGGTGGACAACGGTGAGTTGGTTGATATAGTGTATCTGGACTTTCAGAAAGCCTTTGACAAGGTCCCTCATCAGAGACTTTTGGCAAAACTAAAGAGTCATGGGATAGGAGGCAGTGTACTACTGTGGATCAGGAACTGGTTAAAAGATAGAAAGCAGAGGGTAGGGCTAAATGGCCAATTTTCCCAATGGAGAAAGTTGAATAGTGGTGTACCCCATGGATCTGTGCTGGGTCTGCTGCTTTTCGACATATTCATAAATGACCTGGAAAGTGGAATAACGAGTGAGGTTATCAAATTTGCAGATGACACAAAACTAAAGTTGTTAAAACCCAAGAGGATTGTGGAAAATTGCAAGAGGATCTTGATAAATTGGAAGACTGGGCATCAAAATGGCAGATGAAATTTAATATGGACAAGTGCAAAGTTATGCATCTAGGGAAGAACAACCCAAACTATGGTTACACGATGCAAGGTTCCACATTAGGAACAACCAGCCAGGAAAAAGATTTAGGCGTCATTGTGGATAACATGTTAAAACCCTCGGCCCAGTGTGCAGCGGCGGCCAAGAGAGCAAATAGAATGCTAGGTATCATAAGGAAAGGAATGGAAAATAAAAGAAAAGATATCATAATGCCTCTATATTGTTGCATGGTGAGACCGCACCTTGAATATTGTGTGCAATTCTGGTCGCCTTATCTTGAAAAGGATATAGCGTTATTAGAAAAGGTTCAGTGAAGAGCCACCAAAATGGTAAAGGGGATGGAAGGATAACCCTATGAAGAAAGGCTAAAAAGGTTAGGGCTCTTAAACCTGGAAAAGAGACCGCTGAGGGGAGATATGACAGAAGTCTATAAATTAATGAACGGAGTGGAACAGGTAAATGTAGATCGATTGTTTACATTATCAAAATATAGAAAGACTAGGGGACATGCAATGAAGCTACAGGGTAAACTATTTAAGAATATGTCACGCCCATAGCCCCTTACAGCAGTGTGGAGGGGCGTGCTTGTTATAGCTGATTCTACCACTTCAGCAATGTGCCTGAATGACTGACTTTGAAGTGCACCATGGGAAAGGTAGTCCAGTCAGGTTACACTTGACGTTTAGGCAGAAAAACACTCTTTTGTAGTTGGTCGAGAGTTAAGGCATTGACAGAATTTATTTATGAGGTAAACGCAAATAAGGTTCACAAATTGTCACCTACTGGATTTCTTCTCCAGGATTATATTTAGTACAACAGGATATAACTGAACTTAAGCACAAACAGCTTGTAATGTCTTTCACTGCAAAGCAGAAAGTCCTTTCCACAGCCACTGCTAGCAAACGTGCCTAGCAGTGCTGTTTAAAACAAAACCAAAAATATCAGCTTCACATAAACAGCTCTCTTTTCTGTTACAAAAGAAACTTCTTAAATCCACTGTGAATACGGCATAAGCTCTGCACTGCACTGACTTCAGCTGGTCAATGAGCAAACAATTAAGCAGCTGCAGACATTCTCAGCACAAGTATTTTCCTTTTCAAAGAACATTTTCACTTCACATACAGGCTCTCTAGGGTACTGGACTCTGGAAGGTTCCCTTATGATATATTCTCTTTCAGGACTTCTTTGTGCTTGTCAGTTTGGCATAAAGAACAGTCCATGTAAGAATCATCCTCTTCCAGAACTAATTCCTGTTCTCCTAGCTGCATGGGTTCTACTTCTGGCTCAGAGGGCTTAGCTGACTGCCTCCCATCAGGACAAACGCTGTCTCCAGCAAATCTGTAATGCTCCCCATCAGACAGGCTTCCAAAACTCATACCTGGGTCAGGGCTTGGTTCAGTGGTTCCTCCCTCATATTCTGGCCAGCATGTATCTGAGCTTCCCTGTCTTGTCCTCCAGCATGGGCTCTTGGTTCTCAAGGCTTCAGCATCATTTCTCCTCCAGTAGGCATTCCTACTCCTTCTCCTCTCTCCTCCTGAATATTCTGTCCTAGCTTTAAACCTCCCAGGCTCTAACTCTGCCCTTTCTCCTCTCAGATGTTGTAAATCAGTCTGCCTCTTGGCAGCTGAGTAATTTGGGAAGTTAGTGACGTAAGGGTTCCTTACTCTGAACTTGCTTTCCCCCTCCTTCTCACCACTAGGGACACTCTGCAACCTATTGCAGCCTGGTACAATCTGGTTTCTAGGTACAACTGAGGTTTTGTATCTCTGACCTGGCAATACAGGTCCTTTGATAAGGGTAAATTCCCCCTCTTTATCCTTATTTCCTGGGCCCTGATAAGCTTCCTTATCACAAATAATAAGAGAAAATATTTTTTCACTCAACGTGTAATCAAACTCTGGAATTTGTTACCGGAGGATGTAGTAAAGGCTGTTAGTGGAGCTGGGTTTAAAAAAAGGTTTGGACAAGTTCCTGGAGGAAAGGTCCATAAACCATTATTAAGAAGGGACCCAGGATATCAATGCTTGACCCAGTACAAGCATTGTGGAACCTGTGTCTTTTGGGGAAACTGCTAGGTACATATGACCTAGATTGGCCACTATTGGAAACAGGATACTGGGCTTCATGGACCTTGGTCTGACCCGGTATGGCATATCTTATGTTCTTATGTTCTTATCCTCCCGGGTCAATGTGGCTTCACAGAGGGACACTCTATAGCTGATAATGCCAGAGTGTTTTGCCATGTGTTAGAAGGAGCGGAAGGAGTAAAAGGCCTGCTGGTGGGATTTTTGCTAGATGCAGAGAAAGTGTTCGATCGACTGGAGTGGCCTTTCTTATTTGCTGTTTTGAGGTGGTTTGATTTTGGTGAAGGATTCATTAAATTCATTAAACTTATGTATACGAGACCAAGTGCTAACATTTTTGTAAATGCGACTCAATCTAGGGATTTTTTTCTTAGGGCATGGCACCCATCAGGGTTGCCCCCTTTCATCCATCTTTTTCAATCTGGCCTTGGATCCCTTGGCTCTTCTGTTGAGACAGAGTTCTGCGTTTAAAGGTGTGCCCATTGCTTGTATGGAAATTAAGCTCTCTGCCTATGCTGACGACTTATTGTTGTTCACTATGCCCAGTTCAATTCCGGCTGTTCTAGAGTTGATAGACCAATACTCAGGGTTATCAGGATATAAAATTAACTGGACAAAGTCTGTAGTGTTCCCTTTAAACTCTCAAGTTTGTAGAGCAAACTTGACTGACTACCCCTTTGTATGGGAATCCAAATTGGTAAAATATTTAGGAGTTCATTATTGCCACCCACTTACTGAAACTCTGCAATATAATGAAGAGTCTCTCCTTACTACGGTATGAAATATGACTGTGAGATGGTCGCCGGTCTATCTTTCTTGGTGGGGTCATCTTGAAGCAATAAAGATGACTATCACTCCTAAGGTGAACTATGTCTTAGAAATGCTGCTGGTCTTCCTTTCAGATAAAACATATCGACAAGTGGAAAAGACTCTTGTCCAGTTTTTATGGAAAAACAAACCGCCCAGAATTGCTCTTAGGAAGCTTAAGTCTAAAAAGGAGGAGGGGAGTGTGAACTTTCCTGATTTTCAGGCCTACCACTGTGCTTTTCTGCTAAAACAGGGGTCAAGATGGGTCGAGAAGAATAAGGATCAGTGCCCAGTGTGGCTTGATTTGGAAGAGAGATTGACAGCTCCATTTCCCTTGAATCTTCTCCCTGGCATGGTGTTTTTGGAAAGGTTGTGGATTCATAGGGTTATAATAGACACCCAAAGGGCTTTCCAGCAGTTAGCGAGTATAATTCCTCGGGAAAAGTGCTTGTCAATGCTTATTCCTATTTGGTATAGTCTTTTTTTAAAAATTCATCAAAATCCGTTTGCCTGGAAGCAATGGTTTAGCAGGGGAGTTAATATCCAAAGGTAAGTGGAAACCTTTTGAGTATCTGCAGCGTGAATTTGACTTGCCCAGATCCTTGTACTTTCAGTGGATTCAGTTGAGACACTGTATAGGGAAATCCCTCATCAATATCAGATCTTTACCTGAGGAATGGGGGTTACTCAACTTTATTGGAACAGCCCAACAAGCCTCAGGGGTGGCTTCTTATTATTATCAGTTGGTAGCCCATCGTCCCTCCCACATTCTATTGGTACTCAGTGGGTATGGGAACATGATACTAGGGACACTCTCTCTCCGGATTTATGGAGGAAATTTTGGGGTAAACTAATTAGAATTTCTCAATCTGCCTCTATTTCCCAGGCACTATGCTTTTTTGTTCACAGAACTCATTTTACCCTGATAAAGGTTTCCAATGGGATAAGTCAATTGGAAATGTATGTTGGTCTTGTCAAAGGGATGTTGGTACTTTCAGGCATGTGGTTTATGATTGCCTTAATATTCAGTCCTACTGGATTTCGATTTGGAACTGAATCCAACAGATCTTGGGATTCAGGGCCGCTCTCTCTTGGTCTATTATTGTTTTTCATTCAGCAATTGACATCTCATCGTTACAGAGGGATTGTCATTTCTTGTTGGACTTTATGATGGGAGTGGCGCTGCATCTCGTAATTGCCAATTGGAAACAACACGGCAGATCTCAATTGGCACACATGGTGGAATTGATTATGCTTATGCTGTAAATATGAGCAGATGCCACATTATAGTTCAACTCCTATGCCTTCTATCTTGCTTAAATGGAAACCCTTATATGATTATATATCGAAAGCATAATATGCTGTGATTTAGAGGGTAATCGATCAACTATGTTTGCACACGGTATAGGGCAGTCCTTGTGTTACCATAGCCCTTGCAAGCCTCTTTTCTTCCTTTTTTGTTTTTGTTTCTTCTAGTCCCTTCTAGGATGGCCGCATGAAGAGGGGGGGTTGGTGTGGGGGTGGATTGTTAAGGTCTCTTTTCGTTATGTTCAAAGGGATATATTATTTTAATTGTATCCTTGTTTTTTTTTTTTGTTGTAACTCTTTCTGAAAACATAAATAAAGAATAAAAAATAAAAAATAATACAATGGGCTGATGCTAAGACATTTGAAGAATATCATCATATAGGACCTACAAAAATCCAAGATTATTCCAATAATAAAGAGGACAGACATGAGAAGATGAAAAATACAAAAATACACTTTTTGGACCCAGTGGATTAAATAGCAGTATGCACTAACAAGAGATACTGTGCGCTCTCTGCAGATGTGCCCATAGGAATACCCCAGACTTTGAAGCAAATAGCACACACTAGCGTTTTTAATGAATGGAAAGAAAAGGTGCATCACAGAAAGAGATGACTGATTTCAGACAGGTTTGTCTTAGCTCATAGGTGGCCAAGACAGTCAATACCAAAGGTGTCTACTAGACGTGGAGTGTAATTTTATAAAGTCACACATAGTAAATTGACTATGGGGGAGGAAATAGAATGACTCTTTCGTTCTCTGTTGTCTCCAGTGTCCAAAAATGTTGCAGGCTGGATATATACGTACCTTTGCCCCTTATATTACTCAAATGGAGGGAATAATGGAGTCACCACATCCTTGAACCTTTTTAGCATTATTCAGGAGAGTGAGATGGACATTAGGTCTTCAGATCTCTTTCTGGCTGCCCTTGGAAAGTGTGTGTATGTGAGGAGCTATCAGAGTTGCCACTGGAAAGGACTAGTTCAGACTAGATATGTTACTGATGGCCGTAATGGATCTGCATTAAACAAAGCATAAACCTTATGTCATCAACCAGTGTAATACGCGTTTTATGTGTAGGTCTTTCAGTCCATTGAGTATGAAAGTATGAATCACAGAAAGGGACTATCATCCCACCACAGTCTCAAAGCTCAATGGACTTAACATGTTTGACCCGCAGCTCTCTTGATCTTCAAATTGCTGCACTAGTTAAATCCTGCCTTTTCACCATGTGCCAAACCAGAGCTATTAGAATATTCTTAGATAAGGAAGCTACTACAATTTTGATTCTTGCATTAGCTGTAAGTTGTTGGGACTACTGCAAAATACTGCTATATCCCTACTGCACTGTGTCAAAAACTCTGATCATGTTACCCCACTTTTGAAAGATAGTCAATGGTTTCTGTTAAGTTACAGAATCAAGATAATAATAATGGTTTTCAAGGCTATGCAAGTAGGTCAGCTTTCATGACTATTCAATAGTTTAATTTCTCATGGTTTATTAAGACAACTATGCTCTCAGAATAATAGATTATTTCTTCACCAGCTTGCGCATGGCTAGAGTCTATTCATAGCTTGGCAGTTTATACTTCAGCTCTTCTTTTTTTGAAAGCTATGCCCACGTATCCCAGGCTAGATGCAGGGATGGTGATCTCCAGTCCTGGAGTGGCACAATCCAGCCTGGTTTTCAAGAAGTCCCTAATGAATATTCATGAGATACCTTTGCATACAGTGTGGTATATGTGAATGTGAATATTCATTAAGGGCATTCTGAAAATCAGGCTGGATTGTGGCACTCCAGGACTGGAGTTCGCCATCCCTGGTGCCACTAGAGTCTTCTGCATCTAAATGTAAAGCTGGCTTAAATGCCTATTTTTTTCCAAGGCTTTTGAGGACTTATGCTAGAGCACAAAGGTGGGGACAGGGGGCAGGACTATTTTTTGTTTTCTTACTTTGTAACTTTCCTCTGTTTAAATTTAATTGCTTTTGTAAACCACTACAATGTTGTAACGAATGGTGGTTCATCAAGATTGGAAATTAACACTGATGTGATTTAATTTGCTGATTTTAATGCAGGCATCAGTAGATGATTTTAATATGCTTTAGTACATCCATATATGTTCTCATTCTTCCTCTAATTCTACAGTTCATTCCATACTATTTGTTTCAAAAAGAAAACACTTGTATTGAAAAAACATGTGGTCATAGTATAGCAAATGCTACATACGTACAGCATAAAGGCAACAGTACAACAGATGTGCACTGTATAAGCAACATAAGATAGCACCCAAGGGAAGGACTGGATGCATCCTGTCAGTTTCCAAGAATCAGAAGATTCTCTACCTTGCCTCTTCAGCTGGGGGATATACTACACCACCTCCTGCTATACAACTGTAAAGTTGCATAGTTCAAATAATTGTCCCTGGCCCTGTGACAGATTGCTGTGGGTATGGGTGGTATGGACTTGGAGAAATGCTATAGAAGGGAGCTGCTGGTCACATGATGACAAAACCCTTCCAGAAGTTGAGGTCATATTTGTCTGTTGTGGTACCAATCACACTGGTCAGGAAACGTTTTACTTAAACTGTCCATGGACTTGATGCTTCCTTCTCAGGGATCTGAAAATGTATCTCCATTTGCATAGACTTGAGATCTTGATGGATTGTATTTTCCATGACTTGTTTTAACACTACAGGGTGGGCAACAAGAAAGGAAGGTATGGTAATCTGGCCCTCCATGATCACTGTTGAAGGATTTTGTCAATGTGTTAGAGGAGTTAGGCATTGGGACATAGTTTAGGATGGCTGTGATGGCAGAAACTTTGCTGTCAACCTTCTGGCTCCAATACTTGCATGGGAAGTAAGGGACTTTGTGGAATAAATTTGACTTCCTGTATCTAATGCTACCAACTGGAGTTTGTGTGCTCTAGACACTGGTAGTACCAGTTCAAGTAAGATACTTAAAGGGGCCTTTTTATTGAAGTGCAGTAAAGTTTTGCAGTTACAGTGCCATGTGTTAATCGCAAAGATTAACACACTGTAACTGCAAAGCCTGTGCTAACTGTTGCAGGCATGGCCAACATCTGTCCTGCAGTTATCAGATAGAGCAGACATTTACCATCAGAAGAAAGTGCACTAAGGGCATCTGTGTTAGCTGCATGCAGTTACTGTGGCCCACTGCTTAAGAAAACTTGATCCCCTTAATCAGCACCTTGAACCCCTCACTCCCCAAACAGCATCTTGAACACACCCCACACAGGGCCGGTGCTACCATTAGATGAGCTATGCAGATGCCTCCAGGGGCAGCCATTGCTGCTGCAGCTGATGGGACGTTCAACGACAGCAATGGCCACAAACAGCCCTACAGAGGTTACCTTGAAACTTTGGTGCCACATGACTGCTTCCACCCACTCTGATGCCCAATGTTGACTTCCTATTAGTAAAGAGGAAGTCGTTATTGGGCGGTCTAAGAGGGTAGAAGCAAACAGCTCTGTGGCACCAAAATTTCAAGGTAAGCTCCATGGGGCTGTTTGTGGCCATTGCTACCTTTACACTTCCCAGAGAGGGGTGGCAGCAGTAGCAATGGGTGCCAGAAGGTGAGGGGATACGATTTCTTAAGACACCTCATCTCCTTGAGCCATCCCTCACCCCACCCTCAAACAGCATCCCCCAACCTTGTTTCCTCCCTTAGCACTTACTGGGGGTATCTTTGGTAAGTTAATGAGGGAAGGAACAATTCCCAGACACTCCTGGCCCAATGCCAGTCTGGGTTCAAAAAGATATCTCTAACCCAGGGGTGGGCAAACTTGGTCCTGGAGGGCCGCAGACCAGTCAGGTTTTCGGGATATCTCTAATGAATATGCATGAGATATATATGCATTAGAGATATCCTGCCAACCTGACTGGTTTGTGGCCCTCCAGGGCTGGATCTGGAGACCCCTGCCTTACACCTCTGTCATTTAAGATAGTGAGTGGACAAGGTGCAGATGTCCAAGACATCAAAAAGGTTAGATAGAATTTGTCACAGTCCTCCTAACTTCTCACCACCACCAAAAAATTGTCTATTAGACAACTTTTTGGTGGTGGTGAGAATCGAGGAGGAATGTGACACATTCTATATACCCTTTCGATGTCTAGGACATCTGTACCTTGCCCACTCACGATCTTAAATGACAGAGGTGTAAGGCAGGGGTCTCCAAATCCAGCCCTGGAGGGCCACAAACCAGTCAGGTTGGCAGGATATCTCTAATGCATATATATCTCATGCATGTTCATTAGGGATATCCCGAAAACCTGACTGGTCTGCGGCCCTCCAGGACCGGAGGTGCCCACCCCTGCTCTAACCCCTAGTAATAGTGTAAACTAGGAGTCAACCTGCCACATAAGGGTGCATTCTCATTTGCAGCTTGACCTCAATTGGAGGTTTTGTGAGACTTCTGCTTGGGATCAGAACCACTGTTTTGAACCCAGTCTGATGACAGGGCTGCAGCATCCAGGGATCTCTCCTGCTCCTATTAACCCACCATGGACATCCCTGATAAGTCCCATAGTGGGTAGAAGTGTTCAAGATGCTGATAGGGGGAATCAAGGTTTTTTAAACAGTGAGCTACTGCTTCCATCCCCCTCTGATGCAGACTTTGCATAAACTGGAAGTCTGTGTCAGAGGGAGACCGAAGCAACAGGTCATAGAGGGCAGGAACCATGATGCAGCAACGGAGTGTTTAGGTAGTGACACTTCATGGTTTCAATCTCACTGCTGCCACTAGATTATATTAAAAACTGATTTTAAGTGCATAAGTCTTTTGAATATCAGTGCTTTAGCAATTCAAGGTATAATCATTAAACAATATAGGGCCCGATATTGAAAGGCATTTACATGGCTTACAGACCTGTAAACTGGGTAAATGCCCTTAAGTAGGATATTCAGCGGCACTAACATGGTTTGTGCCACTGAATATCCATGGCTTCTGGTTCTATACACCCTGATGCTAGCTGCTTAGTATTGGGGCATGTCAGGGAGTTCTGGGGTGGAGCAGAGGCGGAGCTAATTGAAAACTGGTCAGTGGCGATATTGAGCCACTGCCCAGTTTGCGATATGTGGTGAAAGCCAAGGACAGGAAATCCTGGCATAACTTTCACTGCGTATCATTAACTGGGCAGTGGCTCAATATCGCCACTGCTCATTTAGCGATCAGGCTATGCAGTGAACCCAGATATTCAATGTCGGGGACGGATATGACCCCAGCATTGAATATCTGGGTTTAATGTTCAGCAACTAGTCCGTTAGCAGCACTAAACAAAATGGGCCCGATTCCGTCCTGCACATAGATCCCCGCTGTGCATCTGGTCTGAACTGAACACACAGAGGGGATTGGGATTCTGATCCCACAGGGCACGTTTATCCCCGTGGTATCAGAATCATGAACATACCTGTACATGCAGGCCGGGTCTGCGATTCAGTCTTGCCTGCACATGTAGGACTGCTCCCAGCTCCTCAGCCAAGGTTCCTCAATGGAGCCATGATGGTGGCTGCCTGAAAAAGGGGTTTATTCCCCAAAGCCTGACCCCTGATCTGGCCTAAGGCCAGGGTCAGGCTGCGGGGAATGTCCCCGCCCCCCCCTGCCCTATCCGCGCCCCGGCATTGAAATTAAGACACGTCCAGGGAAGTTATTCCACCTCGGAGGTGAAATAACTTCCCCGGACATGTCGCTTGCCCTGGACTTCCAAGGCTGACATTAGAATCGGCCCTGTACGTCCAGGGCCTGTGACTGTCCACTGCCCACCCAGACTCCGCCCCTGGACTGCTCATTCCATGCCCCCGTCTAACTTCCATGCATAATCGGCAGGGAAATTAGTCAGGGGCAGGAATCGACATGAATAGTGGGGATGGACGTCCCATCGGGCCATACATCCCCACTCTTCGTAGCACAGAATAAACCCCTATATGAATCAAGTTAACTTTATTGATCATTGCACAGCTGTATTTCAGTGTTACTTTGCCTCAAATGTATGCAATCAGCAAAAACAAGAAACTACTTCCAATAACACTGAATCAATGCCATGATGGATGACTCTTTCCAGAGAGATTTTTAAAGATTTTTGAATATTTATTGCTCTTCTTTGGAGGGTCAGGTCTCACTTAAAAGTGGTGTACCAAGTGCCATTCTTATTTGTTTTCACTCCGTCTTTGTCACTGTTTCTTTTCCATCATTGTTCACTAGAAGTAAAGAAAAAATGTTACTCATTAATGAATTCTAATTTTTTTCCTACCTTTATCTTAGAATAAAGACTGCTATGACACTGAAAAGCTTCTAGATTGTCTTATCATGTGTATTTCATATGATCTGCAGCCCTGTTTTGCTGCCTGTTATTGTAAATAAGTTATAAGTAACTCATTCAATTGTGGATATTCAATGTAAATATCTGGATGTTGTACATTTTACTTGTTTGTACTTCAAATTACATTAAAAAACAAAACAAAATATACAAGAGCTTTCAGGAGACTGAAGCTCACTACATGCAGAATACAAAAAGACATCCACCTAAAAATCCCCAAACAAAACCCCTATAGTGAAACACTGTATTTTTATTGTTTTTGTCGGATCACTCCGAGGGAGGACAAGAAGTGTAACTCGCCCCCACCAGATGGATTGTACCACAATAGCGCCCCCTTTGTCCGCACTACGTATGGTAATAGTGGTGTCCAAAGCCAACTTCTGAAGACAGCAACGATCAGCTTTAGTAATGTTGAAAACCCACTTGGGAGACGCAGATTCCAGCTGGACCAAATCCCGCAAAACCAAAGCCTGATAGGTGGCAATGATCAGGTCAATAGGACCAGGAGGTAACCAGCGGGACGGTGGTTTGACCACTGAAAGATCCAATGCTTCAGGCTGAGAACCAAAAAAATGAATCACCTGCAGTTTTCGAAAAAATTTGTATAAAGAAACCCATCATAGTATGCTGTAGGTGCAAAAGACAGACCCAAATTTAACAACCGCTCCTGCAGAGAATCCAAAGGTTTCCCAGTCAAGTTAACAACTATGAATTCTGCAGCTTCTTGGTTCACTTACGGGTGTTCGGAGGGTCCCAACGCTTGTCCTGATGAAAACCCCTCATCCGGCTCCCTCCATCGCCACTTTATATCTGGCTTAGATGGAGGAAACTCAGATATACAAGTCTACTTTTTTTGCCAACATTCCCATCTGGAAGCAGTTCCTGGATGATATTTTCTTTGTGTGGACAGCCAGTTTTGATGAATTGCAAGCATTTTTGACATGGTTGAATGGATTGAAGCCCAATATTAAGTTTTCTGCACATTCAGATTTACATCAGATTGAGTTTTTGGACATGCTGGTTTATCGAACGGACAGTTCTCTTTCTACCACCTTGTTTCGCAAGCCGGTGCAGAGAAATAGTTTGCTGAATTATAATAGTTTTCATCCGGTTGCACTTCGACGGGGGCTACCCTATGGACAATTTCTACGGTTACGCCGCTTATGTTCTTCTCTCTATGAGTTTAAACATCACACTCGGGATTTAAAGCAACGACTGCTAGCTTGGGAATACCCTTTTCTGGTTGTCAATCAGGCCTATAAGCGGGCTTGTTATACACACCGGGATTGGCTTCTGTCACCTGTTTCTGCAAAATCACGAGCTTCTGCAGATAAACGGATAGTGGGGGTTTTTCCCTATATGGTTCGGAGCAATGCTGTTATGGGGATCCTCCGTAAACATTGGCCCATTCTTTCAGTGCATTCTAGTTTGGCTCATCCTTTTATGCCTGCTTTTAATAAAGCTTGCAATTTACGAGACATGTTAGTGAAATCTACCACCACGTTTGACAGACCCATAGTTCCGGGTGATTTGAGGGGTCATTTCCCCTGTCACGATTGTAAATTTTGTTCTAACACCATGTCCGGGGTTTCTTGGACCCATCTTTCAACTGGGCGCATTTACCAACGCAAATGGTTTACCACCTGCTCCTCCGTATTTGTGGTTTATCTGATCCAGTGTGATTGTTCTTTACTTTATGTGGGACGCACTATACGCTCCATCAAGGTTCGAATTGGAGAACATGCTTCTCGGATTCGTCAGAGGATTTTGTCGGCCCCGTTTGTGGAACATTGTATTGAGCGGGGTCATTCTTTTGAAGATCTACACTGGACAGTGATTGACCACATTCCTGAGGATCCTAGAGGGGGTGACAGGGAGTTCCGTTTGCAACGTTGTGAGCAGCGATGGATTTACGATTTGGGAACTGTGCACCCTGGTGGTTTGAATCATGAAATAGAGTGGTTGAGTGTTTCGTAAGGTCCCAATCAGCTGAGGGGTTCCCTCTGTCAGTGGGATTTCCCCTTCGCGATTGGTTGTTCTTTGGCAGGCTGAGTGGGTTCTTACATCATTGAGATTTTATCCAATCAGGTCAGGGCTTCGCTGGGGGATTGCCCTTCACCTGTGATTTGTTCCCTCCTTTGGTAAATGGGTTTAGGTGGCCAATCAGAGCATTTAATCCTTTTTAGTGATTGGAGGTTGATGAACCCCTGGCATTTTTAAACCGGCATTTCAGCCGTTTGTTAAATCGCAATTGCACGAAGATTCATGCCTGTTGGATTTCCGTAGGAGCACTTGATACAGGGCTTTGGTGGCCCGAAACGTGCATGTTGTGTCCCAGGATTTCGGTATTCACGCATGCAATGAGTTTGGCTGTTCTTCTAAGACTGTTTAAGATAAGTGATATTTTTTCATGAGTATTTGACCAAGGAACTTTTTTATGATTAAAACGGAGTACATCCGTCTGGTGGGGGCGAGTTACACTTCTTGTCCTCCCTCGGAGTGATCCGACAAAAACAATAAAAATATAGTGTTTCACTATAGGGGTTTTGTTTGGGGATTTTTAGGTGGATATATTTAAGTATCTCTGACTTTGGGATTAATTTTCGGAATACAAAAAGACAGCAACTGAATTAGTGATACCAGTAACTATGCTGAGATGCAAGGATTCCTCCATGACATTTCATACCATTTTAACTTGATAGATGTAAAAAGACATGCAGGCCGCAATTGAGAAGGCCCAGTAGTAATGTTTGCAATGCCAATGATATGTGCCAATGCGTAGAAACTGGGGAGCTATTTTACAAACATACATATTGGAAAATCAACAATGACAACTTAGCATCTCCGATGTGTAAGTGTTAACATTTAGACGTGGACCAGTGGCATAAATTCCACCCATGCAGCCCTCGCAATGTGGGGAGTGGGGCCCACATGGAGACGATAAAAACAGAGTGGCAAACTTTGCTGCGCTGCTCTGCTCTCCTTCTGTCTTTTAAGTTTTGAGGCTTGGCAGCCATCATCTCCCACTGCTAGGACTAAGACTTGTGATAACAGCCGTCCCGCGAGACTTCGGCCTAGCAGCAGCCAAGAGGTAATGGCTGCTGAGTCTCAAAACTTAAAAGAAGAGCAGAGGCACCAAGGCAAACAGTTTGAACCGTGTTTGCCTATATGGGAGGTGGTTCCACGCCATCACCGCGATAATGGAGACATCTAGGCAAATTTTGCTTGGGGGCTCCTCAGAATTTACATCACCAACGAGTTTGGTATTTTGCAAACTTACAGATGTAAAGGCTGCCAATTAACTGCAAGAGGCACTATTTTTATCTATGTTAAATTTAGAGTAAAAACTAAATTAGGGATATTAAGGATAACTTCCTTAATCCCTCCTGTAAAGGACTGGACATAACTCACACACTTTTTTAAAACTTGCATGTGCCAAGCAGCAGGTGTAAATCCCGATATGCACAATTTTGGCCATACATATAGATTCCCTTTCTGAAATGGAGAAAACACATGTAGACTTTTGACCTACCCTGGCCTTTCCATAACCACGCTCCGACAATCCCTCTTCAAACTTCCATGTACTAAGAGCATCCAAGTGTAAAAGGAGTCCTTTCTAAAGTAGCCATTTCCATGTGGATGCCTGCTTATGCATATGTAAATCGTGAATAAGGCTTCTAAATTAACTCTCTCTGCAGATCTTGTGATATGGCACTGTTTCTCTGCAGAGGGCTAGATGAGGGGAAAATGTTTTTTGAATCAGGTAATAGTCATGCTACATTGATAAAAAAGGTGCTGAAATCTTCCTCCTTTTCCTAAATTAAATCCCTCTGACCCAGCTTCATACAGACCCATAACCAGCTTGCCATTCCCAGCAACATCAACTACAAGAACATATTGACAAGAACAATCTACTTGACCCACAACAATATGGATTCCATCCATCTCATGGAATGAAAACCCTACTAACTACACTGGATGACACACTGATAAAGGGAATGCAAATCCCCAAAAAAGGATTCCTACTGATCTTTCTGTATATATCCTCAGCATTCAACACTGTGAACCACAACATTCTACTGCAACATCTCTATTCCGCTGAAATACAGTACAATGCACAGTAATCAAATGGTTCCAGTCCTATTTGTCAGACTGACATCAGCAGATAAAGATCAGAGCAAACACCTCTACCCCATACAAACACAAGGAGTACCCCAAGGATCCGCCCTTTCTGCACTGCTATTTAACATCTACCTCCAACCCCTCTGTATGCTCATCAGATCACACAACTTCAACTTCCACGTCTGTGCTGATGACATCATGATCTATGGCCCAGTCAATATACTCCAACCATCCTTCTCCTCACATCAAAAATGTTTCACCGCCATCTCCGACTGGCTGAACAACAACAACAACCTAACAATCAACTACAAGAAGACAGAAGAATTACTTATAACAAAGGACAAAACATTTACTCCCCAAAAAACAATAACCCTGAACAATACAGAAATCAAGATCCAATTGGAAATCAGATACCTCAGAATCATCCTTGACTGGCACCTCACCTTCAAGACCCATATAAGCAAAGTAAACAGGGCACTATACTACAAAGCAAAGACCATGCAACGCTTCCGACCTCTACTTGAACCAGCAGACTTCTGCATGGCAATGCAGGCGATGGTCCCGCCTCATCTTGACTACTGCAATGCAATCTACCAGGGCCTCCCACAGATCACGCTCCTGCCTCTGCAGATTGCCCTCCACACAACAGCACGTATCATCCAAGGAGTATCAAGACATGACCATATCACACCTATACTCAAGCACCTACACTGGCTGCCACTACAGATCTGCATAATATACAAATCCATCATCCTAACTTACAAAGCCATATACTCCGAACCCCACACATCTCCGTACACTTCTGGAAACCCAATCACCAAACAGAACTATACGCACCTCCACAATGAACACCCTGACCGTTCCCCATGCCAAGACCAAACACAACCAACAGGCCTGTGGCCGTGCATTCCAGCTCTACATGCCATCACTCTGGACAAGCTACCGGACCCTCTAAGGATCATTGATGACCTCACCACTTTTAGAAAACACCTAAAGACACACCTCTTCTCCAAACACTTCAATCCCTCCATGTAACCCCCCACCCACTATTTAGTCCCCCAAAAAAGCCTCAATTCTTGTACATTTGTATATAGTCCTCCAACCTCACTCTAATGCATCACTGCAGGCTGTATATAGTAATACTGTTTCAATGTAACCCCACATATAATTTGTTTCTTGTACACCGCTTTGACCTGGAGAAAGACAGTATATATAAATCCAACTAAATAAAGAAATAAATTAATGTTCGTAATGCATTGTGGTGGTAAGCAGTACGATTTTGCATTTTGTTCTGTTTACAGTGATGTAAGTGAGACTATCGTTTTAGTTTTTCTTTTTTTTATTTTGGCAAAAGAGACAAATCTACTTCCTGTGCCAAATTGTTATTGATGTAATGGTGATGATGATGGTTTTGGAATGGGATTCTATGTTGGCAACCACCTGCTTTCATTGCTAGTTGTACTTGTTATTTCTTATTCTCGAGGGCTTCCCAAAAAATTGGTATTTTCTTTTCAGGGCCCCTGCTCCTAATTGTTTTGTCAGAAATTTCTAGTGTGCCACTACTGCTGACTCTGCTGAGCCGTGTATGTAGTAAATGCAGTAACACGGTTGTCATAGTGACAGTATTTGCCTTTCTATCTGCTGGCACATTTAAGCCTGTCACTATAATGCAAAATAATACAAAGAAACAAAAATCAAAAAAAGGGGCCCAATATAAAAAAATAATGAGTTCCTAAATTTAGGATCCTAAGTTAGGATGATAAACTTGTGTCCAAATTTCAGCCAAACTTAGGAGAATAAGGGACCCTTTTATTAAAGTGTGCTATGCGGTTAACATGAATTTTAGCGCATGGTAGCTCTCAGCGCAGGTCTGTGATAACTGTTTCTATGCTGGCATGACAGTTACCATATGGTTATGTCTGGTGTAATCGCACATCTCATGATGGTGCAAGGACTGGGCAGATTCGAGGAGGAGAGCGGGCATCGAAAGCATGTTACAATTAGTGCAGGGGTAATTTCAGTGCACAGTCAATGTTGCAATTACCGCGGGTGCCCTTACCACTTCCTCAATGGGTGGCGGTAAGTGCACCAATTGTAACTTCGCATAGGTGCAACCAATGTTATGGGACATGTCCCTGTGGCAACTGCCAGGAACATGCCAGCTATGCCCCCAACAGTTACTGCAGAAGCTTTGAACTTATTGCACATTAAGTTTTGTGCCAAACACACGGTAAGTGCAGAATCTTGCCATGCTTTAGTAAAAGAGCTCTTAAGTTTTCTACTGAAGATTCTTATTAATTAAGCAGCCTAAAAGTTATGGGTCAGGATATTGAAAGGGATTAACACAGTTAGAAAAACTGCTAGCCATGTTAATGCCCTTGTTTGGGATCTTCAGCAGCACTAATATCTGTGGGTACCACCGCTGCATGCCCCGATGCTAACCAATCAGCACTGGGGTATGCAGGAGGTATTCTGGTGTGGCACCATCGGTAACCAGGCAGTAACAATATTGAGCCACTGGCTGGTCATGGACATGTGGAGAAAGTCTGGTGCAGTAAAGGCTGGCCTACCTTTTGCCACAGAAACTAACCGGGCAGTTGAATATTGTCGCTGCCCGGTTAGCTTCTCAGCAATTTGGGTAATCCAGATATTCAGTGATGGGGCCCAGATATGGCCCTGGCCCCAGCATTGAATATTCAGGTTTAAGGTTTAGCAGTGGCGGCTCAGCACTTTAGCATCACTAGCTGCCACCGCTGAATATCAGGCCTCATGCTTATAAACGTAAGCCTACCGTCCATTTGCTCAGTTTTTTTAGTGTAATTTATGAGCCTACTGCTGAAAATCAATGCTAAGCTCCTAAGTTTTCTCGCCTCCCTAAATCCGCCACTATCATCGTCCCTTTTAATGCACCAATATTTATTTAATATTTTTTTTATTTAAAATATTTATATTCTGCTCTAGTCAACATTCTAGGCAAATCACAATTAGACACACATAAAGTGGCATTTTACAAAGGATGTCCAAGTCAAATCTGGGAACAAGTATAGCAGATACCAAAACTGGCGGAAAACAAGATTCAGGTTTTGAAAGTAAAAAGAGAAGCACCACATGTCCCATGGTTATCTGTGTTAGACATGGTGCTTCTCTTTTTACTTTGACAAGAATTTTAGAAGAAGGTTTGCTCCCTCAAGTAATCCCCCTGAAGAAGTCCTGGTGGCCGAAATGCATAGGTGCTAATAAAAGGGGTTTCAAAACCTGAATCTTCTTTTCCGCCAGTCTTGGTACCTGCTATCCTTGTACCCTTACAGTCTGCAGGTACTCAGTTGCTTTGCCTAGTTGACCAAGTGAAATCTGGGACATTTAGGGCAGAACGTGCAGAAAAACACCAAGGATGTCTGTCTCCATCCAAGTTTCTTAACATGGAAGTTCCTGATGTGGTTATCCATGATGGCTGCCACACAGACATCCCTCATAGGAAAGCATGGAGTGGGGACATCCATCTCATGCAAGCTACAATAAAGGGATATCTATTCCCTATCAGGGTTTGTTGTTATATTATAACATAAAGGGAGTATTAGTGTAGCTCCTTCTCCATACCCTCCAGAAATTGTTCTGACAAAGGGATCACTTTTCAGGTGCTTCTTCATTCTTAAGAACATACGAACATAAGATATGCCATACTGGGTCAGACCAAGGTCCATCAAGCCCAATATCCTGTTTCCAACAGTGGCCAATCTAGGTCATAAGTACCTAACAGTTTCCCCAAAAGACACACGTTCCACAATGCTTGTATTGGAGCAGGTATAACCTTAGATATGATGCCAGAAATTTAGGCCATTTCTGAAATCAGGCAGGGACATCCAAGTTTTTGGGAACACCCCGCCCATGCCTCCACCACATCCCCATGCAGATATGGACATCCTTACTCTAGGGATGTCCACAGACCTGGCTTCTAAAATGGCTCTGGAGATGTTTCCATGCTTTAGACATCTCTGTCTGTTTCCAGACATCCAAATCATGAATAGGCTTACAAAATAACCCCCAGAAAGTGGCATTTTAGAAGCAGCATCCAAATGCAATTGGAGATGTCCAAGGCAGAATGTGCAGGAAAACACCAGGGACATCTCTGTCTCAGCTGGATTTCAGAAACCTAGATGTCTCCAATATTGATGCCAGTACTAGTGTCCACCTAGCAACCCCTCCTACAAAACTGTGGGGCAGGGTTGTATATCTCAAACTATGTTGCATATGGGGACATCCAGCAGTATGTAAAAATGAAAACAAGAACCATCATTGCCCAGTATTTGTTGTCAACTTGTTAAATAAAGGGGATATAAGGGTACCTCCTTTTCCACACTCTCCAAATGTTTGCCTGACAAAACGAGCACTTTTCAGATACCTATTCAAACATGGAGCAGGTGTAATCTTTGATAAGGCTCAGTAAGGAGTGGGAGTTTTTTGTAGACCGGTGATGTGAAATGATAATTCCCCTATGGTGAATAAGTTCACCACATAAGAGAGAGCACCAGCTGTACTGAGGTCTTTTTCTCCCCTCATTGAAGGCAAGTTTATGCTATTTATTGAGTTCACTGGTGACAGTTGATTTTGATCTTTATCTACCTTCCACCTTAGGTTAAGTAATAAGAAGAAGGATTAATATTAGGTGGTGGTTGTAAGGGATTTATTTTTGTTGATTTGGTTTGGTATCCCTTAAGGCAGTTGTTTGTGTTTGTTTACCAACCAATCTACCATTTTGATAGCCTAGTTATTAGACATATTTAAATTAGTGAATGGCTTCTGAAAGAAATACACTTTAAATTTCTTCCTTAATGTCGTGAGCTATGACGTGGTGAGAAATTTGACTGGCAATGAGTTCCAATGTCTAGGAGCTTTAATAGAAAATACAATATGCAGTCTTATAACTTATTTAAATGGATAAACCTAAAAGATGAAGGGCCTGATATTCTACTAGGCAGGCTATACACCGCTACGGTGCATAGCCCTGTCCGCTCATCCCTAATCTCAGATATTGCATGCCGATTATTGCAGTGCTTTGCATATCTGTTGGGACATTTTTTTACTGTTATTTTAGTATACAAACATCCCTCACTTGTGTATTCTATTCATTTCCACTGCATCTTTTGCTCTCCCAGACAGCAGACACATCAGATCACTACAGGCATGTCATAGCTTTTGTCACCACGTGGCCAGCCCTCCGCTTAGGGAGAAGAGGGTTAGTCTGCCATGATAATTTCTCTAAAGTGAATAATCTATGCTTCGAAACTGGGTCCAATAACCACAAAAGTCCAAAGAAAACCCAGCATACAATAAACCACAAGTAAATATTTTTTTGTTGGAATGACCAGCAAAGTGTGCAGGAGTAAGCCTGCCACCACAGTGGTCGGTCCTTTTTAATCAATTATAACACAAAATTAAAACAGCTCTCATTGAAAAACGGCTGTACTTAGCTGTGCAGAAAAAATCTTCGGCTGAACGAACGTTGTTTGCAGCGATAAATCGATGTTTGCCTCAGCAGGTCAGTAAAGTAACGACGTGTCACGTTTCGGGGGTATACCTATCAACCCCCTGCTTCAGGTCAGACCTCTGAATCAGGTAAAGAATATCAGCCTGCATGATAATTTCTCTATGCAGAAAGTGAGACTACAGCTGAGGCTTTTGCAAGGCCTCTTGGGAATTGTAGTCCCTTCTAAAGCTCTCTGATAAAGAAGCAATTGTAGTCCGAGTATTTAAGGCAAAATGAGAAGGATTTAGTCCCCTCACAAATAGAACTTTGGTGCAGAACAAAAATAGGACGTTTTCCAGGAGTTTAGCATGAGGATTATATACAATAACTAAGGTAATTGCTTCTTCACTCTCTGGTCCCAAAAACAATGCAGTGCTCGTTGCAATTACAAAAAGGAAAACAAACAGCTTCTCCTAGCAAAGCAAAACAGTTCCTTTTTCTTTGCTATGTCTCAGCACTTTTACTTCAATGTTTAACACAGTGACTCAATGTTGTCAGCCAAACAAAGCGTGCAATCCATCTGCATATCTGCTACGTCATCAACATTAGAGTCTATCTGCATCTCTTCTGCTTCAGGATTAACAGTGTTTATCTGCAAACTGTTACCATGGGATTTCAGATAACTTCCCTCTATAAGCTCAGGTGTTTTCCCTTTACACACCTCAAAACAGTAAGGATTTAAAATACCTGTTGCCCTGGAGTTTCTTCTTTGGCTCTCCTCTAATTCTTGGCAGTTGTAAGGTAATGCTTTTGTGCTGGGCTCCCACCTGTGCAAACTGTGAAGGCTTCCTTCTGACTGAAGGGTTCCCTGCTCTCTCCGTTCCAGCCAATTCCTGGTCACAGGGCGTGCCTTCCCTCCTCCTAGTCTGCTGGCTTTTCTCCCAGACCAGTAGGTACTTTCTTTACCCGGTATCCAACTCTCTGGAGTTTCTGAGCCTCTCCCAGCACGTCTTACAGGAGTTCTCTCCTCTCTCCTGTCTGTGCTGCCACGGCTCCAACTGCCGTCTGAGCTGCAATTACCACTCCAGCCTGTACTCAAGCCTGCTTCTCCTTCTCCTCTTCCCTCAATTCCAAATCCTAATCTTAATCTCAATCTGCTCCTGGGAGCTAATGATGGGGTTTTATAATTCTCTTTCCCTGGGCTTGGCTCTGCCCTCAACCTGAACAGGTGTGATTGATCAAGCTCTAAGCTTGCTGCTGCGTCAGAGCTTGGGCGTGTCCGTTCAGCTCCTGACTTACTCTGTTTACCTTTTCTTTGTAAACAGTGAGCCATGTGTTCTAGCTGCCTGTCAGTTTGAAAGGTGGAATCTTCCTTTCTCTCTATTTCCATGGGCTCTGTAGGGGTCTCTACATCACATATCCCCCCCTTAAGATATTACGGGCTGGCGAAGCCACGCTCGCACAGCATGTAATCACTGCTGAGGCCTTGATATGTTTTTCTACTTTGGCCAGACGCGCTGCCGCTGTCCTCTCATGCCAGGGCCTAAGGACGTTCAGATGGTAGACCTGGCGGCGTCCTCTATAGTTTTCCACCGCATAGGAAACTGGACCTACTTGTTCTGCCACTTTATATGGACCCTTCTATTGGGACTCAAATTTTGGTCTGGCGTCTGCTACCATCACCACTACTTTTTCCCCAATGGCTAAGTGACGAGGCTTCGTCCCTCGGTCGTAATACTTCTTCTGATGATTTTGACTGGCTTATAAGTTTCCCTCTGAGGCCTGAGAAGTCCTTTGTAATCTACTCTTCAGATCTCATAGAAAATGAGGTACCCCTATTTCTTCAACTTCAGGCTCCACCCATTTTCACGTAGAATATCTATGATTCCCCTTGGGGCCCGACCGAACAGTAGTTCATAGGGGGACGCTCCTAGAGATGCCTGCATATGCTCCCGAAAGGCGTATAAAACAAAAGGGAGCATGACATCCCACTCGGACATCTTCCCATCCAGACTACGCCTTAGCATTTGCTTGATTGTCTGATTTAATCTTTCCACCAGTCCATTGGACTGGGGAGGGTAGGCGGCTGTCCTTATGTGGTGTACCCCAAACGCATCCCATATTGGGCCAAGTATTTCAACATAAAATTACTGCCCTGGTCCGTGAGCATTTCTTGGGGAAACCCTACCTCACAAAATAATTTATTTTTATTTATTTATATTATTTACATTCTCTTATATACCGCGCTATTCTGCATCAGTGCGGTTTACATTGAACAAACTGAAATTACATTGAACAGGGCATTATAACTTGGAGATAACTATTTTACAGGGAATATGGGCTATGGAGGGTTAAGTGGCTTGCCCAAGACCACAAGGAGCACCTGTGGGACTAGAAATCCCAGTCCTTCTGGCCCAAGGTTGCTGTCCTCTAGTGGGATTTGAACCCCCGACCTTCTGGCCTGAAGTACTTTGTCCCAACCACTAGGCCACTCCTCCACAATTAATCAATTCTAAGGCTATGGTTCTAGCCGAAATGTTCTGCAAAGGCATAGCCCATGGGAATCGGGTGGCCTGGTCTATCACCACCAGAATGTACTGAAAACCTCTAGGTGTCTTAAGCAATGGTCCTACAATATCCATCGACATACGCCGTATGGGTGTCGATATCGTAGGGGTAGGAATCATGGGCACCGCTCGTGGTTTGGCAGAGGTAACTCGCTGACATGAGGGACAGGATTCGCAGAAACGGGTGGTTTCTTTAAAAAACCCCGGCCAATAAAAACAGGCTAAATTCTGATCCAATGTCCCCTGTATCCTCTTATGACCACCTACCGGGTGATCATGGGCCAGCCTTAAAACCACTGCCTTGAAAGTAGTCGGGACTACCAGTTGTTTTCTAACCACTCCTGTCTGCGGCTCATTACTTTCCCGATATAATATTCCTTTATCCAGCAGGAACCTTGGGAGAGTATCCCTCTCACTTTGGGCATACTCGAATGCTTGTTTTAACGTGGGATCTGCTTGTTGCTCTTTGGGGAAGGATGGAAATTTCTTAACTATATCAGCGGGAACCCAGGACAAATCTTGTCCGGCCTCCATCTCTGCCCTCTCCTGAGCCCTATGCTGTCTCTCCCAGCGTCTATCTGCCTTGCCTTTCCTAGCCTTCTTAGAAGGGGCGTTAATCAGGTCCTCATGTGTAGGAAGCTCCTCCAGTGCCTCTTCTACCTGTCCACCCTCATCCTCTGGGGGTTCATCCCTCTCTTCGGGGAGTTCATCTCCCTCTACAGGGGGTTCAACTTTCATTTCTGAGGTTCCTGCCTGGGATCTAGTAGAGACCATGCCTGTCTTGGTATGTAGGCCCTTCTCTATCCCTCTACTAAACTGGGGCCAATCCCTACCCAGCACTATATCATGGGGAATTTTAGGGACTACGGCCACTAGAACCTCTTTTTGTGTTCCTAATCCCTTCACTGAGAGTTTATACAATGGGTAGAAGGAGGATGCACCATGTACGCAGTGGATTTTAACTCTGCCTTCTGGTCGGCTCGGTACTGACCCGATGCGGACTTCTATTGTCTGCCAGAGCTTCTTTGAGACCATGCTCTGGTCAGCACCTGAGTCGAGCAATGCACTGGCCAAAACACCATTAACTTCCACATTTAACAGAAAACCTTCTTGTGCCTGTTTTTCCTTGGCCATTATCAGTGCTGTTCGCATTACACAGTTTCTTTGTAAATGACCTGCTTTTCCACATTTATAACATTTATCTTTTGCCCATTTCCATTCTGACTTTGGCAAACACGTGGATACACCTTTTACATTGGTTCCTAGTTCCTTCTCTGATTTTCCAAAGTTTGCCAACCCAGATACCCGCAGTGCGCCTCCTTTTGGCTCACCAGCCAACTCTGCTTCTAAATAACGTTCGGTAAGGAGGGCTGCCTCTGTTGTGGTCTGGCAACTTTGTAAGATCAAAAAGGATCTTATCTCATGAGGAACCGCCTCCATGAATTGTTCCAAGACAATAGTGTCTATCACAGACTCGAGGGTCTTTCCCTCAGGAGCGAGCCATTTCCATGCTAAGCTCCTTATCCTATGGAACAAAGCTTTGGGCGTTTCATTAGGCTTTAGCTTAGTATCCCTTAACATACGTCTATAGACCATGGGTGTTAATCCCAATCTATCCCTGATTTCCTTCTTAAGTTCTTCATAGTTAGTCGCAAGAGCAGCGGGCATGGCTTTATAGGCAGCTAAGGCCTCTCCCATTAGGGATGTAGCGAGCCTTACCGCCCATTGCTCTGGCGGCCACTTTACAGTAAGTGCAATTCTTTCAAAGGCTTCAATGAAGTCATCTATATCATCATCTACCGATAGCTGTCCATAAGTTAAAGCTCCACAGTCTTGTGGTCCTACCACACAAGTAGGTAAGAGTTTTGCTTGTTCTGTCGCCTTCTGACCGGCAGGCAAAGCTTCTATCAAGTCCATGATGGTTTTTTGCTGGGCCTGCACGGCTGCAGCAGCTTGCTCCTGTGTGCACTGGGCCATCTCTCGTTGTTTTTCAAATTGGTTGGCCATCCAGCGTAGAATTTCTTGCGGCTCCATCATCAGGACTTTTCTTCTGCAGAGAGAAAAGAAAGAAAGGCCCACCAAGTGCGGCACAACAACTTCCTTAACCCTGTCTAGGTTATATGCTGGACAAGAGCTCTCCTTCCTCCACGAATCCTACACCCCTGTGCCCAAATACCCATTACCTGAGCACAGTGTAGACTCAAACTTTGAGAAAGGAGTCTTTCTGCTGGTCCTCGGTCTTCCTGGCCCATATTGCCAGCGGTATCTCCCACTGCTCTTCAGCCCACAGCTTAGCAGGGTTTTTTCCTCTCGGGGCTCTTGTGGCAAAATCCTCCGGCGTATATCCTGGTGTGCTTCTTAGTTGAATGTCCTTATATTCCACACGAAATCCTAAAAACTACGCCACTTGTCACCACATGGCCAGCCCTCCGTTTAGGGAGCAGAGGGTTGGTCTGCCATAATAATTTCTCTATGCAGAAAGTGAGACTACAGCTGAGGCTTTTGCAAGGCCTCTTGGGAATTGTAGTCCCTTTTAAAGCTCTCTGATAAAGAAGCAATTGTAGTCCGAGTATTTAAGGCAAAATGACAAGGATTTAGTCCCCTCACAAATAGAACTTTGGTGCAGAATAAAAATAGGACGTTTTCCAGGAGTTTAGCATGAGGATTATATACAATAACTAAGGTAATTGCTTCTTCACTCTCTGGTCCCAAAAACAATGCAGTGCTCGTTGCAATTACAAAAAGGAAAACAAACAGCTTCTCCTAGCAAAGCAAAACAGTTCCTTTTTCTTTGCTATGTCTCAGCACTTTTACTTCAATGTTTAACACAGTGACTCAATGTTGTCAGCCAAACAAAGCGTGCAATCCATCTGCATATCTGCTATGTCATCAACATTAGAGTCTATCTGCATCTCTTCTGCTTCAGGATTAACAGCGTTTATCTGCAAACTGTTACCATGGGATTTCAGATAACTTCCCTCTATAAGCTCAGGTGTTTTCCCTTTACACACCTCAAAACAGTAAGGATTTAAAATACCTGTTGCCCTGGAGTTTCTTCTTTGGCTCTCCTCTAATTCTTGGCAGTTGTAAGGTAATGCTTTTGTGCTGGGCTCCCACCTGTGCAAACTGTGAAGGCTTCCTTCTGACTGAAGGGTTCCCTACTCTCTCCATTCCAGCCAATTCCTGGTCACAGGGCGTGCCTTCCCTCCTCCTAGTCTGCTGGCTTTTCTCCCAGACCTGTAGGTACTTTCTTTACCCAGTATCCAACTCTCTGGAGTTTCTGAGCCTCTCCCAGCATGTCTTACAGGAGTTCTCTCCTCTCTCCTGTCTGTGCTGCCACGGCTCCAACTGCCGTCTGAGCTGCAATTACCACTCCAGCCTGTACTCGAGCCTGCTTCTCCTTCTCCTCTTCCCTCAATTCCAAATCCTAATCTTAATCTCAGTCTGCTCCTGGGAGCTAATGACAGGGTTTTATAATTCTGTTCCCCTGGGCTTGGCTCTGCCCTCAACCTGAACAGGTGTGATTGATCAAGCTCTAAGCTTGCTGCTGCGTCAGAGCTTGGGCGTGTCCGTTCAGCTCCTGACTTACTCTGTTTACCTTTTGTTTGTAAACAGTGAGCCATGTGTTCTAGCTGCCTGTCTGTTTTAAAGGTGGAATCTTCCTTTCTCTCTATTTCCATGGGCTCTGTAGGGGTCTCTACATCACACTATTCATCTCTATCGGACACATTGGAGTTAAGAGTGAGATTTTTTCTAAGTCCTGCCCTTATACCACATTTCAACAGGTATAACGTGGACATATGGGTGATATGCTGGGGACGTACATGGGCCTTTTCTGGATACGTTTTATATGTCTCTGAGCCTGACCATGCCCCTGTTCCTTCCCCTCCTGCCCACCTCCTGAGATCCCTGTTTTAGTGCCGTGTACCTGCAAGGCCGCTTATTGTCAGAATACAGGTCTAGATCTTTTTGAATGAAACACATCTATCCCACATGTACACAGGGCTTACTTATGTTTCAGAATGACCTCCATAGTGGATGGCTGTGTACAACTGAGGTGTAATGCCTCAGTTTTCTTTATGAGTTTAGTGAAATGTTGAGTAAACATTTAGGCACTGAGCTCTAGTAAATTTTGAAAGACGCTAGTTTGCAAACTCTTAAAGTTAGGAGCATAAATCCTTTCAACATCAGCCTTAATGTCTGAAAATTTAGGATACACTCCCTAAATGTAAACACTGCCCACTTATACCCTATGCTGCTTGCATCTCTCTTCTTCTTTTGATATTGCATATAGCTAGAATATTCCATTAAATACTAGGTGGAAAGAAAAACAGAGGTCAATTTTGGATCCTCCAGCAGGACAATGACCCAAAACATGCATCCAAAAGTACAAAAGAATGCTTAAAAAGGAACAAATGGATTGTTTTGAACTGGTCAGCAATGAGTCCTGATCTCAATCCAATCAAGATGCTTTGGAAAAAGTTTAAATCTGCCGTTGGTAAAAGGAATCCTAGAAACAGTCATGAGATGGAATAAATCGCAATTGAAGAGTGGGAGAAACTACCAGCAGACAGATATATGAAACTTATAGATGGCTACAAGAAATGTTTGGAGGCTGTCATCACTGCCAAGTGTTGTGCAACCAAATATTACTGAAGGGTACCATTAATCCTGCCCAGCTCATATTTTGTTTTTTTCTCAGAAATTACTACGTCTAAGTTGCACAGACATCTTTTTTTGTTGTATACCTTTGAAATATTATGATGACATACAGTTAGAATATTTCCAATTATTTCTCGATATTGTGCATAATATATCTAAAATGCAAGGGTGCCAATAATGTTGACCACAACTATAAGGCCAAAGTTGTCAGAAAAATTACAGACGTATAAACATACCCCTCATTGCCTTCCCGATATGGTCCTTCACTTGCAGTTCAAAAAAGAGGTGGGGCAAACTGCATGGAACAAGCTGTTACAATCCTAAATGAAGGCACTGGGGTTCAACTACATGACCTGCAGTTACAACCATAACCTCTTCTAGGCAGACCAGATGACACAGTTTGTTCTTTATCAGTTATCTTATGCTATATTTCTTTGTCACTATGAATACTGTAAATGACAGATATACGAGATATATACTCCCACATAACAACTTCAAGGATAGAGATGCCACAGTCATCAGTGTTTACTCATTTTTCATAACTCACACTGATGCTAAAAGACAGCTTCTATAATAAACAGCACAGAGCCATAAAGGACATTGCTTGTAATGATAAATTGATATTCATGGGTGACTTTGACACTGGAGCTGCTTATGATATAGCCTTATGGAAAAGAGTACCGAGACCTCCTGGCACTGGCAAAGCCAGCTGAGATGGTCTTTTGTCTTTATTCACTGATCACAAACTTGCAGTCACCAAGAGCATGGTCCAGTAACTAAAGAGGTTCAAAATTATCTGCATGCACTCCTATGCCTATCAATGGCATCTTTTGGACTACATCATTGCCAGACAAAGGGACATTCATGATGTAAAATTTATCTGCACCATAAGAAGTGAAGCTTATTGGTCAGTCCAGCTATAAACTAGTCAGAAGGCAGATTTTTCCCCAGGCAAAGTTAAGAAGCATCTTCGTATACAGAGACCTTCAAAATTATTTAGACATCACTAATCTTAAAGAACGCAGATGGAGTTGCAATTTGGACAGCAGACCTCTGAGGGTGGCATGGTGCCCACAGCTGAGTCATGCCGCCACCCCTCCCGCTGCTGCTGATTCCAGTGATGGTGTTGTGGGCAGCAGACTGAGGTAGGCCATGTGCTTCGGCACACATGGCTGTCACTTCTGACCCCCTGAAGTTGTGTCAGAGGGGGATTAGAAGCAGCAGGCCATGTGTGCCGAAGCATGTGGCCTGCTGCTGCCACTGAGCCAAGCCCCTGACCCCGCCACCAGAATCAGTAGCAGCAGGGGAGCCAGCAGTGTGGTTCAGCACGGGGGGGGGGGGGGGAGGCATGGCCGGTGCTTCTGCCTGAGGCAGCAGAAACCTTTAGGCAGGTTCTGATTGCAATATAAACTTGCTGCAGTATTTTCAAGCTCTGTCTTCATGGTTACAGGCTGGCATGCAGCAAATTTCCTGATGCAACCTACCATGCAAATACAGACGTGCTTGGCTTAGTTAAAAAGAATCAACAGGACTAATCTCACAAAAATAAGCTCAAATTCTAGAAAAGAAACACACATTTCATAGTGTTGACAAATCTCAGGACAGAAGGTTTGCTATTGCCATGTTCCATGTTCAATAATGAAGTTCCAACTCAGCTGTGACAAATTAAAAACAAATGTTGGGAGGAGACAATTAGAGAACTGCAGGAAAAATCAGAGAAACACAACAGGGCCTATTTTAGAAGCCTTATTTACATTTTACACAAGTGTGTGCTGGTGAATACACATGTAAGTGGCATCCACATGCAAGCAGTCATTTTAGAAAAGGCTCATTGTACACAAGGATGGACATATCACTTTGAAATTGCATGGGGGTGTGCTATCTGGAGTGTGGCCTTGACAGGACAAAAGTCTACGGGAGCACATTCAGAAACATTTATGCAGTTAGCAGGCATGCAAACTGCATAGATGCTGCTAGCCAGGATAGTCTGCAGCACTCGCCCAGTTAGTGCTACTGAATATCTCCTACTGGGCGTTCTGGGGACAGAGTGAGGGCAACGCTGCTTATTTTCTGCCCAGTGGCTATTTTCAGTCAGTAACTCAATAGTCAAAGCGCATAAAACTAGGACGGGTGAAAGACTGAGCTAACGTCAAGCAGTTTTGCAATCCGGTATGCAACTGAATATTGCTGCTAATTGTGTTGCAAAACTACCATCTGGGCAAACTGCATGCTCAGCACCATTTGCTGGATATGCACCAATGCTGAATATCCAGTTTTAATTTAAAGCAGTGGTGGTAAGCCGCTTTAGTAGACTTGGTTGCCACTGCAAAATGTACACTCCTACATGTGTATTCCCTATTTCCTATGGGGGATGTATACGTACATTGTCCCCGCCTGGATTTAAACCTGCTCCATGAAATGACTAGGCATATAAAAAGTGCTCCTTTTGGCCATCTCTTTATAGGATGGATTAAGAGGGGGCATCCTCCTGAATCACCCAGAGGCACATTCCAGTGAGTGCATGAAGACACCTGTGCGTCCAGTCGGAATCGGGACACACAGAGGCAGATCCAAGTCTGATCCCACTGGGGCTAGACGTGCCCTGTGGGATCAGAATCAGGTCTGGGCTTGTACATGCAGGCCGGGATCAGATTCAGATCGGCTTGCACGTACAGAAACCAGCCAGGCTAACTCAGTCAGGCTTCTGAATGCCATTCAGGAGCTGGGATCCCTGGCCCCCTACCACAATCTTTGTTCCCTGCAACCCAACCCCCGATCTGGCCTTCCATGCCCAGGGTTGGGCTGCGGGGAACCCCCTGCACCCCCTCACCTCTTTGCCACTGCCCGGGCCTGCCATCCCCCATCTAGATCCGAGTCCCGGATGTACAGGGCCGACTTCAGAATTGTCCCTGTACATCCGGGGCCTTGGACTGCCTGCCCACCCTCACCCTGCCTCCGCAGTGCCCCCTCCCGCCTCCATCTAGGCCTCTCTGTACAAACTTCTTGTTCATATGGGAGTCTTTTGCTGGGGATGGAAGGGGACGAATAGACACCCTAATGTTTATTTCCCCCTCCGAATTGAAATGGGGTCACTTCCATATCCAATTCAAACCCCTCCTTCTGACCTTTAAGTGCATTCACTCTGCTGCTCCTCCCTATCTCTCCTCTCTCCTCTCCCTCTACACTCCTTCTCGCGAATTTCGTTCTTCTACTGGCTTACACCATTCTTTGTCCTTTTCCATCTCTGCTAACTCCAGACCGGTCCCTTCACCTCACTGCTCCTTATGCTTGAAATAAACCTGATGAGTCTTGCATCAGGCTTCATCCCTGCCACTTTTCAAATCTAGGCTAACGGCTCACCTCTTTAAGGCTGCCTTTGGATCCTGATCCCTTGTTCCTTATGTCTCTTTACCCTTCCCTATTCTGTCCTCTTTCTCACTTTTGTCTTGTTTGTCTGATTAGATTGTAAACTCTGACAAGTAGGGACTGTCTTAATCTTTGTTCGTACGGCGCTATATATGCCTAGTAGAACTGCATAAATGTTTATTAATATTATTAATAATAATAATAACAAAGATATGTTCCTCTGTTGATTAAGAGCATTTGCATGTCTAGGTTTGCAAAATGGCCCAGATATAGGTGTAAGTGCTGACATTTGCACATGTTTAATGCTGGTACTTACAAGTATAAGTTTACTTCTTCCATTGATTTTCCCTAAGGCCCCAATTCTGCCCATTTCCCCCTCGAACTCTCCCCATACGGCAATATGGGGAGAACCAGTGGGGGGCGGAAGAGGACAGAGTGTGGGTGGAGCAGGGGTGAGCTGAGGTGGCAGGACGTACAGGGCCAATTCAGGTCATGTCCCTGTACGTCCTGCGGGTCAGGGGGAACAAGCTGCTTATTCCACCTTGGAGGTGGAATAAGCAGCTTGGACTGGGGTAATCAGGGACAGAACTCTCCCCAAAGGCCGGGGCCGGGGGCAGGTAGGTCCCAGCTGCCTGATCCTCGCTGTGGCTGCCCAGCCTTGGGTCGGACGGAATGGAAACATGGGGTCGGCGCTGCAGGAGTCAAGGGGGCAGGTGGGGAGGATGTCCCTCTGGGTCTGCAGGAGCACACTGGGCTGTCTGAGGGCCTGATCCTGCACCCACGGGAACATTTGGCTCCCGCGGTGCAGAATCAGGTCCTATTGGGCCCGTCCTGCTTGGGGCCATCCAGACGGCCCGGACGTGGCCCCCAAGGGAATTAGGCTCTAAGTGTATATTTGTAAAATGGCTACTCCCATTCCACGTGAATGTATATTTTAGAAACAGCTCTACATTCAGCAGAGCTGTTCCTAAAATACTATTGGAGTTCAGCACATCCTGACCTTGACATCTCAATTCTGCTCTCCAAGGTCCTATCTAAATTGTGCATTCACATCATCTGTTCTATCAGAGTCTTTGATCTGTTTATGAGCCTTTATCAAATGCCAATGTACACATTCATTCAGTAGATGGTGCAAAAAGGCCATGCACCAGCCTTCTTCAAGGCCTATATTGAACCTACAATTTTCACTGAGGACACTGAATGAAAATTGTACCTAATGCACCAATTTTGCACCTCATGCACCAATAGCATGAAACTTCATGTGCAATAAGTGCAAAGTTATCACATTAACTATCAGGGGCAAGACCAGCAGCTCCATACCCTAATTCGAGGCAATATCACTGTGGGTGTACTTAACTCCACCTATTATATAAGAATATAAGAACATAAGAAATGCCATACTAGATCAGACCAAGGTCCATCAAGCCCAGTATCCTGTTTCCATCGGTAGCCAACCAAGGCCACAAGTACCTGGCAGGTTCTCAATGAGGCACACAGGTTCCACCATTCTTATCCTGGGGGCAAGCAGTGGATTTCCTGTGTCCTCTTTAATAAAGGTTTTGGACCTTTTTGATACCACTTTATCATTTTAGTCAAAGGGGTTTACGTTGTAACTTACTGAGGTGGAGGTAATTGCACCTGCACTAGTTGCCATAGTAACAACTCATAGGGCTCGATATTCAGTGGCGGCAGCTAACGCTGCTAAAGTGGACAGCTGCCACTACTGAAGATTAGACCCAGATATTCAATGCTGGGGTCATATCCGTGTCTCAGCATTGAATAGCCGGGTGGCTCAGATAGTGATGAAGCTAATCAGGCAGTACTGATGTTCAGCCACTGCCGAGCAGCAAAGGTTAGGCCAGTCTTTACTGCGCCACCCTGCTCTGCCTCTAGAATGCTCTGAGTTTAACCAATCGGCATCGCAGCATGCAGTAGTGGCACCCACAGATATTCAGCAGCACTTCTTGTGCTTGTGCTGCTGAATTGAATTTAGCTCATGCCTTTTTCAAGGCGATCAGGTACAGTGGGTATTTTTCTGCCCCCAGAAGGTGTACAATCTGAGTTTTTACCTGAGGCACTGGAAGATTAAATGACTTGCCCAAAATCACAGAGAGCTGCAGTGGGATTTGAACCCTGGTTCTAGCCCACTTCTGTAACCATCATGGGGCTCCTCCATTCTATTCCTGCTGAATATCCCTGACAAGGGAATTAACATGGTTAGCAGGACCACTAACCATGTTAAGCCTTTTGAATATTGGGCCCGTAGTGTTTACCCCTGCACTGACTGCAATGTGCTCACCATGCCAACTCTCCAACCCTAACCCTCCCATTCACCCATGTGAGTTGCAATTAGCATGTGAATCACCACACAATAACTGTCCTGGAACCTCCTAACAGTTACTGTGTACCCAAGCGCTCAGTTATGGTGTGCCTAAACCTGGGTTGTTTAGAGCAATTTAGTAAAAATCCCCCTCGATGTAACTGACAAATTCTGTTTATCTCATGCACATTCTAACACTGCCAGTGTTGACAGACAAGCTCTTTATCTGAGAGTCTGTCATTAATAATTATCTGTAAGAAAAGGAAATAGTGAGAATGGTCATTAGGAAATTCCACATTTCCAGTGTGGAAACAACAGTGATAAAAGGTCAGCTTTAGTTCGGTGAATTGAGTCACAGTGCTAGAGAACACCACAATTACCAAATGTATGTTCTAAGGCCAGCTGAAAAATAGGCATAAAACACAGTTGCGTTCATGCCTCAGATTCAAATACAACCTTACATTTTCTATGGTAGACCTGGCAAAAAATGACTATTCAAAATGTGAAAACCAAATGAACACAAGAAGAAAAGAATGAGAGAAAAAACACCAATTCTGCAACTCCATCAATAGCAGGCTTCACCTTCATTGCATCAGTGGTCCTATAAATATATTTATCCAAACGAAGTTGTTGAAAGCTCATGTCGCCACTGACAGAAAACTCCATTGCGGGCACAGAATAAATCTCTATGCATGAAGCCATGTGCTGAGAAGCCAATTTCCAGCTATCTCATCAGCGAGATGATTTTGCAAGCAGTACCGCTTGATATAAACATCTGTGATTGCTGCAGTTGCCTGTCATACAAAAATGTAGAATGGTTTATTATACAATGTAAAGAGTAAAGTACGTAAACTTCATTGTAGGTTTTGAGACAATGTTGAAAACATACCTGGAATCTGCCTTTGAGGGCGACGAGCTTGCTGCTGTCAACGGGAAAAGCACTAATGATGACAATGATTAGTGATTGCTGATAAAAGTGTGCTTGCATAGGTTACTATAGTCCTGCTGATGTTAATGGCATATTCCTGATTACTTCTTCACTTTTAATAGCTTAATACTGAAGATAATGTTGTAGTTATTGATCTTCATATTATGGAACTATTGTCAGCTAAGAAATGGCATGCTCCTAGCTCCTAACTTACTGTACTCCAGCCCTATAAATCTTTCGTTTTACTGCTGGCAGTGAGAGGAATTCCCTTCATATTGGTTTCTTCTACTGTTTTCTTAGAGAATTATGTGTTTTTTTTAGGGGGAGGGGATGGGCAAGAGAACTCAGTACATCAAAGATTTTACCATGCTCGCAAAACGGAAGAAAATCCTTTATGTTTCACAGACATTGTGTAGAAAAGTTTGGTAGCAGAAAAATATAGCCCAATGTTCAAAAGCATTTCTCTGTTTTGCGGCAGCTACAATACAGATAAGTGCCCTATCCATTGATTTTCCGTAGCACTATCTGTATAATGCTTCTGGAAATTATTCCAGATTGCTCTGGTGGTGGCCGGATAGTGCTGGGCATGCCACCTAACTCAATGGATAGCTGTCAATATTCAGCCCCTATCCATAGAGCTATGCCGTTTAATTTAGACCGTCAATCCAACAATTCCCAGAGATATCAGTCCAAAACATTTGGTCAGACTTAAACAATAATAAATAGGTACTAGCCCAGATTCAGCTACTTACCATAGGTTCCATTTTACTTGATTTATCAAATTATAAAATACTGTACTGCAAAAAGTCCAAATTTCAGTGAAACATATGATACCATCTTATGTGTCTGTCTACTGACACAATGTTGAGTTGCGAACCCCCAAGAATACTATAAAGGTTCTGCTTCAGGGTTTAAATATCACCAAAAATCATGCATAAGTTATCTTGAAAAATAATCAATCCATGGCAGCAAACCATGAAGGACTAGAAAAAGGGACTGTTACTTCTGAAGAGAGATCTGCAACTGCGAGTATATACTTCTGGTAATTTTCTAAAAGGAATTCTTTATATTAAAGCTAATTAATCTGTGAACCCACTATTTTTTGTTAAATCAGTCAGGGCCTAGTAGCAGCAGTTTAAGTTTAAATATAAAACACAGAGGAGAACTTTCTGGTTACATTTCATACCCAGCAGAGAGCTTGTAGTTTAAATTTAATAGTCACTCAGGGCCTAGTAACAGCAAAGTACTTTTAGTTTAAATTTAAAACACAGAAGAGAGCTTTCTGGTTACATTTGGAACCCAGCAGAGAGCTTGTAGACTAAATTTAATAGTCACTCAGGGCTTGGCATCAGCAAAGTACTTTTAGCTTAAATTTAAAACACAGAAGAGAGCTTTCTGGTTAAATTTAGAACCCAGCAGAGAGCTTGTAGTTTAAATTTCATAAGAAGTTAGAGCCTAGCACCAGCCAAGAGCTATAATTTAAATCAAATCAGAATTTAGTTTACCTCAGCAGCACAAGACAGGGTACTGTGTAGCAGCCCTCTTTTAATTAGTGTTATTTCCCTCCCTCCCCTGGGATAATCGTAGCTTTATAGGTACTTACACATCTTAAAAGATAGGAGGTGCTCTCAGGTGAAGCTCATTACCCAAATCAGTCATACACTAAGGACCTGAGATTAGTTAAGCTTCAGGTGAACAAGGTATATTACACATATTAGGTACAGTTTTATTAGTATAAATATCCATAGCAACCCTTAGTAAGTAAAGAACTTAGATCTCAACACAAACCTAAAACTAAGATGCAGACAGCAGTCCAGCAGCGGGATGGGGGTTTCCAGTCTTTTGCATTGAGGGTCACATGTATGATTTTCTCCCAGTTGGTGAGAGGTCTTACGTGTGCAATAGGTGCAAGGAGCTCTTTGCTCTCAGGGAACGAGTCCATTCTCTAGAGGCTAAAGCAGCAGACTTGGAAAGCATAAGACAGACAGAGAGGTACATAGACGAGACCTACAGGGATATAGTCCTGAAGTCCCATCTCCAGTCTGGCAGCATCCCTGTTGCCATGGAGGAGAGAGGTCACGTGACAGGAGAGCATCACCCTGGTGTGGCAGGAAGTGATCCTGTAACTAGGACTTGTCCTCCAGGTGATGTAAAACCCACTCGCACCGAGGAAGTTTCTCCAGGGCCATGTGCCCATGAGGGAAGGGTTAGGACAGCCGTTATAGTTGATGATTCGATCATTAGGCATGTAGATAGCTGGGTGGCTGGTGGACGTGAGGATCGCCTGGTAACATGCCTGCCTGGTGCGAAGGTAGCGGACCTCACGCGCCACCTAGATAAGGTCTAAGATAGTGCTGGGGAGGAGTCTGCTGTCTTGGTACATGTCGGTACCAATGACATAGGAAAATGTGGTAGGGAGGTTCTGGAGGCTAAATTTAGGCTTTTAGGTAGGAAGTTGAAATCCATAACTTCCAGGGTAGCATTCTCCGAAATGCTTCCTGTTCCACGCGCAGGACCCAAAAGGCAGGCAGAGCTCCGGAGTCTCAATGCGTGGATGAGACAAGGGTGCAGAGATGAGGGTTTTGGATTTGTTAGGAACTGGGGAACATTCTGGGGAAAGGAGGGGCTCTTCCGAAGGGATGGGCTTCACCTTAACCAGGATGGAACCAGGCTGCTGGCATTAACCTTTAAAAAGGAGATAGAGCAGCTTTTAAACTAGATATTAGGGGAAAGCCGACAGTCGCCCAAGAGCGGATGGTTCGGAAGAATGTATCTTTGAAAGATACTACCAAAAGCAGAGAGGTTGCACAAAAGAGTAAAGTAGCCCAAATGCCCTCAAGTATGGAGCAGACTGAGCTTAAAGATCCCAAATTACCCATGTCTAACAATAGCCAAATTAATATGAGTAAAATAGATTCTCTAAAATGCTTGTATGCAAATGCTAGAAGTCTAAAAAATAAGATGGGAGAGTTAGAATATATAGCACTAAATGAAAGGTTAGATATGATTGGAATATCAGAGACATGGTGGAAGGAGGACAACCAGTGGGACACTGTGATACCTGGGTACAAACTATATCGTAATGATAGAACTGATCAAATTGGTGGAGGGGTTGCTCTCTATGTTAGAGAGGGCATTGAGTCAGAAAGGATTAAAGTTTTGCAGGAAACAAAATCTGCTGTAGAATCTATATGGATTGAAATTCCATGTAAAAGGGGGAAGGCAATGGCAGTGGGGGTGTACTATCGAGCGCCTTGCCAGAATGACCAAATGGATGATGAAATGCTCAAAGAAATCAAGGAAGCTAACAAACGTTACAGTGCATTAATAATAATGGGTGATTTCAACTACCCTGGTATCGACTGGGTCAGTGTCACGTCAGGACATGCTAGGGAGATAAAGTTCCTAGATGAAATAAATGACTGCTTCTTGGAGCAGCTGGTTCATGAACCGACCAGAGGGGAAGCCATATTAGACCTAGTCCTTAGTGGAACACCAGATCTAGTGCAAGAGAAGGTTGTTGGGGCCACTTGGCAATAGTGATCATAGCATGATTGCCTTTGATTTAATTAGTGGAGGAGGGATAGTAAGGAAATCCACAGTACTACCTTTTAACTTTCGAAAGGGAAACTATGATAAAATGAGGAAAACAGTTAAGAAAATACTAAAAGGAGCAGTTGCACAGGTTAAAGACGTACATCAGGCTTGGCTGTTGTTGAAAAATACTATCTTGGAAGCCCAGACCAGCTGTATTCCACGCTTTAAGAAAAGTGGAAGGAAGTCCAAAAACTGCCAGCATGGTTTAAAGGTGAGGTCAGAGAGGCTGTTGTTGCCAAAAAAGCATCTTTCAGGAAATGGAAAAAAGAGCCAAATGACGAAACCTGGAAACAGCACAAGCACTGGCAAGTCAAATGCAAGGCATTGATAAGGCAGGCAAAGGGAGAATTTGAGAAGAAGCTTGCTGCGGAAGCAAAAACGCGACGTAAAGACCTTTTCAAGTACATTTGTAGCAAAAAACCTGTGAGAGAGTCAGTTGGTCCATTAGATGATAAAAGGGTTAAAGGAGCACTAAGAGGTGACAAGGCGATAGCGGAGAGATTGAATGAATTCTTTGCTTCAGTCTTTACTGAGGAAGATGTAGGGATGTTACCCATGACTGAAGTGGTATTTAAAGTTGCGGAGGAATTGAAGGAAATATCGATACATCGGGAAGATGTGTTACAACTATTAGATAAACTGAAGAGTAGCAAATCACCTGGGCCGGATGGTATACATCAAAGGGTGTTGAAAGAACTGAAATACGAGATTGCAGACCTGCTATTAGTAATCTGTGAACTATCATTAAAATAATCTCTAATACCTGAAGATTGGAGGATCGCCAATGTAACACCAATTTTTAAAAAGGGTTCCAGGGGTGATCCGGGAAACTACAGACCGGTGAGCCTGACATCAGTACCAGGAAAAATGGTATAAACCATCATAAAGAATAAAATTACTCAGCATGTAGATAGTCATGACCTAATGGGAGACAGCCAACATGGCTTTAGACAAGGAAGATCTTGTCTTACTAATCTGTTATGTTTTTTTGAAGGAGTGAATAATCAGGTGGACAAAGGTGAGTCGGTTGATATTGTGTATCTGGACTTTCAGAAAGCCTTTGACAAGGTCCCTCATCAGAGACTTTTGGCAAAACTAAAGAGTCATGGGATAGGAGGCAGTGTACTATTGTGGATCAGGAACTGGTTAAAAGATAGAAAGCAGAGGGTAGGGCTAAATGGCCAATTTTCCCAATGGAGAAAGGTGAATAGTGGTGTACCCCAGGGATCTGTGCTGGGTCTGCTGCTTTTTGACATATTCATAAATGACCTGGAAAGTGGAATAACGAGTGAGGTTATCAAATTTGCAGATGACACAAATCTATTTAAAGTTGTTAAAACCCAAGAGGATTGTGGAAAATTGCAAGAGGATCTTGATAAATTGGAAGACTGGGCATCAAAATGGCAGCTGAAATTTAATGTGGACAAGTGCAAGGTTATGCACCTAGGGAAGAACAACCCAAACTATGGTTACACGATGCAAGGTTCCACATTAGGAACCACCACCCAGGAAAAAGATTTAGGCGTCATTGTGGATACTATGTTAAAACCCTCGGCCCAGTGTGCAGCAGCGGCCAAGAGAGCAAATAGAATGCTAGGTATGATAAGGAAAGGAATGGAAAATAAAACAAAAGATATTATAATGCCTCTATATCGTTCCATGGTGAGACCGCACCTTGAATATTGTGTGCAATTCTGGTCGCTGTATCTTAAAAAGGATATAGCGATTTTAGAAAAGGTTCAGAGAAGAGCCACCAAAATGGTAAAGGGGATGGAAGGATACTCCTATGAAGAAAGGCTAAAAAGGTTGGGGCTCTTTAACCTGGAAAAGAGACGGCTGAGGGGAGATATGATAGAAGTCTATAAATTAATGAACGGAGTGGAACGGGTAAATGTAGATCGATTGTTTACCTTATCAGAATATAGAAAGACTAGGGGACATGCAATGAAGCTACAGGGTAAACTATTTAAGACTAATAAAAGAAAATATTTTTTCACTCAACGTGTAATCAAACTCTGGAATTTGTTACCTGAGGATGTAGTAAAGGCTGTTAGTATAGCTGGGTTTAAAAAAGGTTTGGACAAGTTCCTGGAGGAAAGGTCCATAAACCATTATTAAGAAGGGACCCAGGATATCAATGCTTGAACCAATACAAGCATTGTGGAACCTGTGTCCCTTGGGGAAACTGCTAGGTACGTATGACCTAGATTGGCCACTGTTGGAAACAGAATACTGGGCTTGAAGGACCTTGGTCTGACCCAGTATGGCATATCTTATGTTCTTATGTTCTTATTCACTTTCTCTTGACTTTAAAAATAGCAGCATCACCGGACTAGAACACTTTTACTTCCTGCTGACATTTTGGACTGACATCCCTGGAAATTGTTGGATTGACTGTGTAGCATATATATTGCTCCTATTGAGAGATCCTTTTTTTGAGTAAGTTTAATTTAGACCAGCAAAAACGTCTTAAATTAAACTGCTTACTGTAGCTAACATGGATAATGGCTGGATATCATTCATTATCCATAGAGTGGAGGCACTTATCACTGTCCACAAATTCAGCACTGCTCACCATCTGGGTAATAGAGCTGACTAAAGCATGGTGCTTGAAAATTGACCCGCTAGATGTTTCTCTATGCAAACTATCATTTTTGTCTTCTGTTTTTGACTTCTTCATGATGGTGCCCCAGTTTTCCCCTATTTAAGTAAATCCAAAAAGGATTTAATTATGGCCAAAAATAGAATCCTTCAATTTGGCCAAGTTTGGCATTCTCAGTTAAAGGACAAATTACTGGCAAAACTTACACTGCAAAAATGAAAGCGTATCACAAATCAATGCACTCTGATCCTGTGGTTTAAGAGCATATCAGCTCCCATACCGAATTAATTTTAACCCGGATTATGTATTTTATAGAGTACGTCTCATGAGAATACAAAGGGGCATGTTTACCAAAGGTTAACATACGTCAAGTAAAGTTAATGTGCATTTCTAGGGGTCACTGCAGCACTTAACATATGTTAACTTTACTTAATGCACTTTAACCTTTATTAGACATGCCCCAAATTCTAGGTGAAACAGTCAAAGGTATGACAAACCTACCTATCTGTAATATCTCTGGGCAGTTTTGCAAACTCACATAGCATCATAGTCCCATGGGTAGTTTTCATTCCAAGAAAGCATAGCTAATTTTAAGAGGAAACCTGTGAGCCTCATAGTCAATGAGCCAGCAAATTTATTTATTTAGCTGTATTTATATCCTGCTTTTCACCGGGTCAAAGCAGTCAATTGGGAGATACATTTAACATGAGGGGATATGACACACATACACTAATACTTACAGGGAACATGGGCAATGGAGGGTTAAGTGGCTTGCCCAAGACCACAAGGAGTGCCTATAGGACTAGAAATCCCAGTCCCTCTGGCCTGAGATTGCTGTCCCCAGGTGGGACTTGAACCCCCAGCCCTCTGGCCTGAAGTACCTTGTCCTAACCACTAGGCCACTCCTCCCACACAAATGGATGCATTATCCAGAAAAATCTATTTGGATCATTTCATATGGCTCTTCAGTGGGAATCATCACCTTTTCACCAATCAGACTTATGCACGTATCTCTGTCTGGTAAGCTCTAGTTTTCAGTGCCAACATGATATGAGTTGCCTGGACAAAATTTACCAGCACATGAGCCAAGAAAAATTTAAACCATCTTGAGCAAACAATTATGGCTGTTATGTGAATCTCCTTGAATATGTAGAATAAACTTATTCCAATGAAAAGATGATACAGCTTGTTGGTTGATTCTCAGGGGTATGTCTACTAAAGGGCATTATCTGCTACTGTGGGTCTAATGCAGCAACTAACCCACGGAAGAAATTCGATATCACAGATAATTTTCTGGGGAGAATAGGGGTGGCCATGGTTGGCAGCTACCGCATGACAAAGATTTTGCATGCTGGCCTGAACAAAATGGCTGCCATAATGAGGTGCTGTCCTCTAGCCTCTCACTAGGAGGCAGCACTGTGAGATCACATCTATCTTTATTTGGGCCTAAAAGAAGGGCAGAAGAGAAGAGCTGCCTACTGTGGAGGGGATCGAGAGCTGTCCAGGGGGGATTGGTGCTGATATTGTTGATGCCGCAGATTGCAACATCGTGGCATGACAACATTGTGTGGATGCAGGCTCAATCACGGCAGTTGGGGGGGGGGCATGGCAGTGATTGGGGCACACTACTGCTGACAGTTCGATCATTGCCATCCCTCCCCATGGATTTACTGAGGGGACCCATGGTACCTGCTTTGGCAGGCACTGTTGGACATCTCCACAGGAAATCCAAATCTCCATGGTATCTGCAAGACCTCTTCTAGAAATGCCCCCTGCAGATACCACGGAGGCTTGCTGCTTACTGCAGGGTAACTAACACAGGTTAGTAGACATACTCCTTATTCCTACATGTCCAGCCAGTTGTCAAAGAAGCTGGCATCCTAAAGGTGAATTTTTCACAGCAGGAGCATTATTCATGAAATACATAAAAAGTCCAGAATCATGCAAAATGCTGGCAATTCAGTCTTTTTGCAACCACTTAAATGTGTGTTGTTGTTTTTTTTTTAAATCAGCTGGGATTCTATCGATACATTTGGCTGTTCAATACAAAGATAAAATAGAACAGAAGTTGAAAATTAGTTCTTAAGAAAATCTATATCTTGGTGTTCCATAGGCAGAATAACCAAATTTCATCTGGAAAAGGGGTATGATTTGAGGTGGCACAAGCATTGATAAAAATATTATATTTCAATGACGAAATTCAGTTGCTGAATGTAGAACTCTTATATCTAAAGGCAGGTATAACATCTAAGAGACATGTTTACTGAAGGTTAATGAGTGTTAAGTAACATAACGTGTGTTAAACGCTGCCACTGCTCATTCATTTCTATGGGCCATTGCAGCACTTAATGTGCACTAACTTTACTTAACGCGAATTAACCTTTAGTAAACATGCCCCTACGTGTATAACTGACTACGGCTTGTCTACTAAAGTGTGGTCAAGTTTTGCACTTACCGGGCGTTAATTGCAAAATTAACACGGTAACTGAAAAGCATGTGTGGTAACTGTTGGGAGTGTGCCCAGCAGCTGTCCTGAAGTTACCACGCTGGGCAGGCATTTTACTGCATGGTGAATTCATTGTGAGATGCAACGGTGGTGCATCTGCACTATTTGCATGCAGTTACTATAGCCTGCTGCTTAAAAATAAAATAAAACCAATCCCCCACAATCAGAATCCTGAAGGACTACCCCCTACTTCCAATCAGCATTCACACCCACCTCCACCCCCCTCACTCAGCAGTCTGAGGGAGCACCCTCCACTCCTGATCAGCATCCCTACTACCCATACTCTAATTCCTCTTGGCACTTACCAGGAGTATCCCTGGTGATTTAGTGGGGGGTAGGGGCAGGACTGATCCCAAGATGCTCCTGCCCTATCACTAACCTGGGTTCAATATGGCAGCTCTGAAACCTAGTGGTAGTCTCATGGTACTACAACGAGAGATCAAGCTGCCAGAACAGAAGCGCACTTCAGAATGCTGGCTGGAGGATTTTTTTTTCAGCAGAGGGTCATGATAAGTGCAATCAGCACAATTGCCCTTAGTGCCTCATCTTAAGGAGTCGGTAAGTGCACTCACATTATCTGCAGCAGGAAAAGAACGTGGTATCTTAATACAGTGATTCTCAACCCAATCCTTGAGGCACACCCAGTCATTCAAGTGATCAGGATATTCACAATAAATGTGCATGAGACAGATCTACATGCACTGCCTCCACTGTACACAAATCTACCAAGTACAGATTCACTGTGGAAATCCTGAAAGCCTGAAGGGCTGGGTATGTCCCAAAGAGGGCCGTATCGAGCCAAAATAGCTCCCTGTGCGACTTGCACATCGGGCGTGCCCCCCCCTCCCTATACCTCCATCCAGCCACTGCCTGCTCTTACAATGCTACTGCTGCCCTGCTTTCTCCACGGCAGCACCATCAGCAGCAGAGCAGACCTAACTTTAAAATTAAAAGAAAAGAAAAAAAACACGCAGGTCTTCCAAATCCGCACTTTAAACAGATCTGATCCTTCCTACTCTGGCGTCGCATCAGAGGAGGAATAAACCAGACCTGAGGAAATATCCACCTGGTCTGGGTTTTTTTTATTTTAGGTCTGCTCAGCTGCTGCCAGTGCTGCCGCCGCTGAGAGAAGCTAAACAGGTAGAAAAAGCGACAGCAAAAGCTAGAAGGATGCTTGTGTGCATACGGAGAGGAATGTCTAGCAGAAAAAAGGAGGTAATAATGCCTCTGTATAAGTCTTTGGTGCGACCTCATTTGGAGTATAGTGTGCAATTCTGGAGACCGCACCTTCAAAAGGATGTGAACAGGATGAAGTCGGTGCAGAGGGTGGCTACTAAAATGATTAGTGGTCTTCATTATAAAGCATATGAGGACAGACTTAAGGATCTTAATATGTACACCTTAGAGGAAAGGCGGGATTGAGGTGATATCATTCAGATGTTTAAATACCTCCGTGGCATAAATGTTCATGGGAGAGAGCCTCTTTCAATTGAAAGCAAGTTCTGCTACGAGGGGCATGGGATGAGGGTGAAGGGAGATAGATTCAGGAGTGATATGCGGAAATATTTCTTTATGGAAAGAGTAGTGGATCCGTGGAATAGTCTCCCAGTGGAGGTGGTAGAGATGAGGACAGTAGCTGAATTCAAAAAAGCATGGGACAAACACAGAGGATCTCTAAAGGTAAAAAGGGGACTGTTGTAGTTGTTGATGTGGAAGGACAGACTAGATAGGCCATGTGGTCTTTTTCTGTCGTCATATTTCTATGTTTCTATGTAAAAAGAGGCGGCGGCAGGCAGCTTAAATGCATGCCTTAAGCCTTTGTGCCCTGTGTGGCTGCACCACACGCACATCGCTAGGTGTGGCGCTGGTCCCAAGGAGAGGGATGAGACCCACTGACTTAACTTGCACCACCTGCAAGGACTGGTCATGCCATAACATCTTCCTTCTCTATCTCTTTTCCACTCCCTGCCGCGGCAAGCAGTTACCATGTGGTAACTGTTATCAACCGCTACAATTCACCGCTGTCTTCTTTCTTTGTTTTAGTAAACAGCTGCCTAAGTTAGATGTGTATTTTCAAAGCAGTGATAACCACTGCTGAACGTGCTTATGACTTTGAATGGCCTGTTATACATTTAGAATTTGAATGGCAGCTACAGTGCTATTTACTCCTTGGTGTGATAAGTATGCCCCCATAACTATGCCCTGAGAATGGATATGCAGAATGACCTTTACTGCAGGAAAGTGACAAAAATAGAAGAAAAGGATGAGAAAGCATTAGCTAGCTGCAACATCAACTTTTACATATGAGACAAATGATGTTTTAACAAAAAAGAATGCATTCTGTGGTGGGGAGAGGATGGTCTCATAGATAATCACTTCTTGCTTGATAGAAAATGAGAATCAGAAGAGGTTGACATAATTTTCCTTACCTGGATCCTGTACTAAAGGGGACCAAATCAGCCCAGGTTTGAATCGTGAGCGATAACATCATCTTTCAAGGCTTCATCCTTGGCAACCCTGTATTCTTCATACACCAAGGGGTTGATTCTGAACCCTGAATAGTGGGGTTGTATGTCCGGGTTGGACGAACAACCCGTGAACAGGCCCAGGATGGAATTCCAGCCCTAGTGCTCCCCGCAAATACAGAGGGTTTGTGCAGGGAGTGCTGGATGGGGGCAGGACAGAGGCAGAGAGGGGGTTGAGGGGTGATGGGCTGAACCACGCGGATGTACAGAGCCTATTCAGGTTATGGCCCTGTACGTCCATTGGTAGCCTGCTGCACACCTGACCTCTTCTACCTTGTGGAATAAGTGCTAGGCACTGGGGTGATTGGGGCATGCAGCCCCCAAACCTACCAAGCTCTGCGGGTGTGCCCCTGCTGCCCGATACCAGCCATGACAGCTCAATATAGGGGTCAGACGTCAGTGTGACGGGGCAGCTCGTGGTCCGGCGATTCAGTTCCTCTGGCTGGACGTGCAGGTACCATGGCGATGGGACGCCATGGCACTAGCACACCAGCCAGAGCATTGGGAGGGCTGGCTGGGTAAATCCCTGGAGTCTCCTGCGGTTGCAGAACCGGGTACAAATGTGCCATGTCCATTTTCTGGATGTCCAGGTGGCCCGGACGTGCAGGGTGCTGAATCGGCCTCCACGCAAAATATAGGACCATATCCATCTTGTTCTTTATCAAACACAAGATTTTGTAATCATCTACTTAATTTCCAGTTAGGGTAATTAATGAAATCTAGGTGTGATTTGCTTGCAATTTATTATTTAAAAAATGAAAGAGTTAAATTGTAAGTTATTTCTAAACCATTTCTTCTCACAGCAGAATTTAAAACTCAATATAAAATATCAACTCAATTTTTTTTTTTTAATTAGAATTTCCTAAATTCATCAGTGGAGGGTTATCTGAATGTTTATCTACTAGAAAGCACGTATATTCATGTGCAAAATGCTTGATGTCCTGCTGCATGGAATATTGGGGGGGGGGGTGCAGGCAAAACAATTTTATTTTGTTCAGTTTTCTAGTCATTTATAGGGGTTTTGCATTTTTTTTGTTTTCATTTTTATTTTGGGGCAATTCTCTTAATAACGTGCACTATGTGGCACAGTAGGTTGCACCACTTATTAGCAGGTGCAGCATTATTTAATAGGCAGTTAATGAGCACTAATGCACTCTATTCAGCAGACGTGCACACTATTAATGACAATGGAAAAAAAATATTGTTTGCATTTCTCATGTTTCAAAGGAATGCACATCCTTATGGAATATTGAATCCAAAGGTGATTTGTAATGCTCCAGCTTCCTTCTCTATTCTTGTTTTTTAAGCTTAGGGGGAAGTTTATTAAACTGCACTAACAGTTAATATATGCTAATCAGCTAGCACTAGGCCACGATAACTGCTACCGTACCCCAAAACAGACAGCATGTTCCAAATTCCATGCTAACTGCATAGCGTGTGAGAGGGCAGGAAGTGGGTGGGTTAGGGGTAGAAAGTGGTCATTGGCTGCACATTGCGGTTAGTGTGGGTGTTATGAATGTGCATTAATTTTCAATGTTGCAGTTTGCATGGATGCACTTGATGCCACTTCCATAGGTGGTGTTAAGTAAACCTGTATTAAGTAAAAAAGCTTACATACGTATATTACCTAAACTCTCTCCTCCAGATCCTCTATGGTACCTCTCTGCTATCTCCCACTCCCCCAAATTCCCTCTCTTGCTTACTCTTTTCTGTTTTCCTTCTCCTTTTCTCTTTTCTGTCATTTAATGTAGTTCTTTTCTTTTCTCTGGCCTAAGGCCGTTGCTTTTTTTTATTGTCGATTGTGAACCGCCCTGGATTAATAAGGTGCGGTATATCAAGTATTTTAATAAGCATAAACATATATATTCCCTTTATAAACAGATGCAAACTATGGAGGTCATTTTGGAAACCCTGTTCATGATTGGATGTCCAAAATTGGACATAGAGATGTCCAAAGCCATTTTACATGCTGGGTTTGTGAAGGTCCCCAGTGTCCAAGCCTCCATCAAGCCTCCGCCATATCCAAATCTGAGTGGGGACATGGTGGAGGCATGGCTGGGTATTCCCAGGAACCTGGATGTCCCTGCCTGACATCAGAAACATCATGGATGCAGAAAAAAAAAGCACCTCCACCATCTCCAGTACTCAGCATAATGTCGATGATAGCAATAGTGGGATTTGAACCCTGGCTGCCCTGTTCCTCACCCACTACTGTAACCTAGGTTCTACAATGTGGTTGTGGGACATCTATGTGGACTTCCTCACAGACATCCATACTGGGCATGTCCACGTTTGTGAAATCGTGCCTGCAACTGGATGTGCCTGCTTTTGTTCAAATGGTCTGGCTTAAACATCCCAGATTGCACTTGGATGTCCCTTCTAAAAGTCCGTGGTAAATGTGCTTGTCTTCATCATTTATGATTCTACACAATACAATGTGCTTGAATAAGGATTTCCTAAGGCACATCAATTAAAAATACATTGAAATTGGGTACTGAATTTAACACTGGGTATACTTATTGAATATTTTATTTTACACAACATACTGTTAGTAACACAGAGTTGTTGTTCTGTACAGCATTTGCCTAAAAACAAAGGCAACACCATTGTCACTGAAAAGAAATGTGCAGTCTGGGCTTTAAAAAATATGAATTTAATAATACATCCATAAGTGGTCTCTTTTTGTAAGCTTGAAGGAAATCTCATTTCCAGTGTGAAAGGCTTTTTCTGTGAATATGTTCTCTTTTTTTTTTGCCTGCGACTGCAGAACCAGGAAGCCAGTCCTAGATCAGGGAAAGGCACTGATGCTCTTACATGCTTTTTTCTCATAACCATTATACCTTTGAATGTTGCCTTCCGCTTTTATTTTTAAGTAAACAAAAATGTGTGCAGTAAACAGCTTATACATAACCCTGAATATATAAGCCATAAATCAACGAGATGAGATTGAGCTTTTAATTTCCAATCAGGGCCCTCAAACGAATGTATTTGTTTCTTAAAAAATAAAAAATAAAAACCTATAGCAAAATTAAAACAGGTCACACAGTGCTTTCCAATATCCACTCAGAACTTGAGAAAGTTGCTTTTCCCCTATGCATATCGGAATTGTCTTTTTGAATCAGCATCCCATTCATAGACATGCTCCTCTTAGACCATAACCCACCACTGTTCTCTGACTTAATGTAACAGTGATACTCCATAAATTCTCCGTTCAGAGAGTACCTGCGCCTTGATCTGGAGGTTTCAACAGGCAAAGTAAGAAACTTACTCGGTTTGGATGGTAGTCTTTTTACTGAAGGAGCTCCCTTGATGGGATCCGGAGGGGGAGCAGTTAACTGCAGGGCAGTTGAGTTATTTCTGTTAGTATTCTGGGACTCAATATTTGAGATGATTTCACTCTGTGGCTCATTAATGGGCTTTGTCCCAGTCTTTCTTTTCTGCTTTTGAGATGCAGAGGCGCTTGAAGTCCAGGTATGGGGCAAAGCAGAGGTAGAGGTGGAAGAGTCTTGGCTTGGACAAGTGTCCAATGACTGCATCATATTGTCATTAGCCACCTTACAACACTGGAGACTCTCTTCATTTCCTACAGCCTGTTTTGAAATGGACTGGGCCACTGACCCACTGCAACCTTGATTCTGAGCTCCATTTGTCTGCGAATACACATTGCTGACCTTAGTAGCCTTATGATGACCACTGTTGTTGCAAACTTTATATCGTATCATTAGTATTATGATAAAAACCAGCACCGATGCAACAATGATTCCTCCAATTATTATAATCATGGTGCCTCCCAAAAACTGTGACTGCATGAAGTGACAACGGACATAATCCTGCTCTGTAGTAAACTGTATGCAACCCACAACTCTTGTGGCAGTGAGGGAAGTGATGCCATCATCATAAATGGCCAGGACACATAGGTCATATACTGTTCCTGCAGCCAGGTTATTGATAAGAAATGTTTTGCTTGTAGGAGGTATCATCCTGAGAGACAATGAAATGCATGTTAATGATAGTTAAAATAATGTCTTTGATAAATATAGATACTGATGTATCTATCTATAGATATAGATAGATATAAATACATTGATACGTATCTCATAATTTTATATACAAAACTGACAAATTCCATATCTGATATAGCGCTGTATTAATGATGCTTATAGATTTTATTTGCAAGATTACTAATTGCATCGCTTGACAGTGCAGAGCTTCTAATAAAAGTGTCTGCTAGAAAAATCATTTATGACAAATTGGTTTTGAAAAGTGTGACGGCTACATTAACTGATTTCAAAGCAAATCCGTTTTGCCCATATAGCAGCACCTTTATGCATATCAAGCAAATTGGCAGTTTGAGAAAAGCACCAAGGATAAAGTTAGAGATCCCAGACAATGAATCCATTTAGGACTGGATGGGAGGGTGCCATAATAATTTTCAGAACTTAGACTTACTAAAGGTGAGTTTCTTAGTTTGAAGTATCCAAGAAACACCATTTAAGGTTCATGATATGCTGAAAATTACATGATTCTATCGCAGGCATCATATGACCTGTTTCTGAACACAACATTTTGATCACATTGTCAATTAATATTACCCCATAGTACTTGCTACAGAGAAACATTTCAATGAAAGTTAAAATGAAGCTATAAATTGAACTACATTTTCCTTACCTGTAAACAAGTGAGTCATCATAAGTGCCATTGTATTGAATCTGGAACATACGTATTCCAGGTATATTTCTTTGAAAATTAAATTTTATTAGTGCGGTAGATGACGTTGCTTCAGCCACCACAACTCTCTTATCCTGACTAATTTTAGTATCCCCATTACTACTGCTTGCATTTGAGCCAGACTTGGTAGATGTTGATATATCTGAGGACCCAGGATCAGGCTCATGAATATGGTTTGTGCTGTTAATCATGTGAGGAAGTTTGATTATATGAAGGTCTACTGACTGAGTAGCTTCTCCTGCAGGGTTGGAAGCGATACAAGTAAAAGAACCTGTATCTTTTACAGTTGTTATCAGGATATCTAATGTTCCATTATCATAGACAAATGACCTTGTTCCATTGGAAATGATTTTCCCTTCAGGAGAAATCCAGTGAATAGCTGGTTCTGGATCTCCTCGAGCTTTACATCTTAATGTTGCTCTTTGACCCTCTAATACTCTCAGCTCATGGGTATGTCTAGTAATAAGTGGCTGCTCACACAAGAATTCTTCTTCTGTGATTGACCAAAAGTAACGCCCAGACAGAAGTGGAGGAGAAGCACAAGTCTCCAGGTCGTCTTCTCTTAAAAGGCGTCTCAGCCATAAGAGTTCACAATTGCAATGCAGAGGGTTTCCACCAAAGCTTAATGCAAAACTGGATGGACTCATGATTCCTGAGGTTGCTAATGACTGGGCTCGCTGAAAGAGAGGATCAGGTGGTAGTTTCTGTAGTTTATTTGATGTCACATCTAATCTGTTAAGCTTGTGGAGGTGCGAAAAAGTTCCCTTAGGGATATGGTCAATCATATTATGATCTAGACTGAGCGTGTGCAAACTAACCATCTTCTCAACTGCATCCCAAGGTATTGTCTCCAGGTTGTTATAGGACAAATCAAGTTCCTCCAGTGCTAAAACATCATCAAAAGCTGTGGAAGATATTAACGTCAGTTGATTGTTGTTGAGTATCAAATGGTGGAGATTTAAAAGCCCACTAAACATGTCATTTGTTATTTTAGTCAATCTGTTGCTATTTAAATGCAAAGCCCTCAAATTGCGCAAGTCAGCAAATGCATGAGGCGTGATAAAACTTATTGTATTCCTCGACAGGGTCAGGTCCACCAAGCTGGTCATATTGGCAAAATCTTTCCTTTTAATACTGGTAACAAAATTATCTGCCAGGCGTAGTTCGACAGTTCTGCGGTTAATATTTGGTGGAACAAACAAAAGCCCTTTTTTGTCACAAAGGGTTGCAAGATTAGGAGAGAGATTCTGACAGGCACAACGCTTTGGACAGATTTCGGCTTTCACTGCCATGCCAATGAACAGCAGACAAAAAAGCAGTTTTTCCATGGTAGATCAGGTTTAAGATCCTGTAAGAGGAAACACAAAAAATATGCTGTAATATATGATAGCTATTCTTTTATACCTTCTCTTTCAGATTACTGTTATAAATTTGAAGTATAGAAATGAGAAGAACAAGTTAAGGAAAATAAGAGAATAGAGAACATAGAGAGAATTAATTTAGATAAAAATGTGGAATTATTTCAAATCAATTTTTACAGTTAACTGAATGCATTAAAGTGACATTTAACAAGTTAGGTTTTATGAATTTGTAGTAGTCTCTTCTTATATATTGCTTTCCAAAGTCATGCAGAGATAAGAGCTTTTTTGAGTGAATTTTAGCGATGATGAAAATGGCAGATTGATAGCAGCAACTTCACAAAACAATTTACAGAGAAAGCAATCACCATTTAAGTTTTCAGGCAAATCTTATTTAAAGGCTGATGTGATAGCTCATGGGATTTTCCATGAATTAGTGGGCTCATTTGCATAAAAATTTGCTAGTGGGTAGCAAAGATTCTATGTGAAATTTTGTTACTGGGACCAGTCAGAATATGATTATACCTCATTGAGGTGCAGGCTTTTTTGTGAACCCTAGTGTTCAGAGGTGTTCCATGTATTGGTTTTCATGAAATTCAGAATTAATGGACTGATTTGCATACACAGCAGCTCATTAATTCTGAATTTGAATAAATGTTCCTGTGTAACAGACTACACAAGAAAATGTACTTATGCAAAGGGGAGATTGCAAGAGCATTTGCAAAAGGGGGTTCTGTCAGCTAAAACATGAGAAAACCCAAAATTTCAGATTTCCTATGCATAATAATGTGCAAAGCCCTGTTCATAATGTTTTTGTTTTTTTCAGTACATCAGTCCCAAAGTATCCTAAACATGACTTTCAACAGATTTGGCATTACATTCCAAGGAGGAGGTTAACCTCCTGTGCTCTGCAATTAGGATGCCTTAGGGGTATGTTTACTAAACCGTCCTAATGTGCGCGGCGCGCAGTAGCTTGCGCTAAGGTACCTTAGCACACGCTACTGATGCTTTACGGGGCACAAATGCACATTAGTGTGCTCTCATGTGCGCCGCGGCGGAAATGTGCGCCGAGGGCGGAGAAAGGCATCGGGAGGGCGGAGGAAGGTCCGTACAAGGCTCCCCAGGGGCGGAGAGAAGAGGTCAAGGGGAGGATAGTGGGAGGGGAGAGGCTCACCACACACGAGCGCAGTGAAATATCTGGCTAAAAAATACCGCGAGTGAAAACCTCGCGCAAGAGAGCATTTAAAGGGAAAAGAAACCATTTCCGTCAGCAATGTACCTGAAAACCAGGGAAACCTAAAAACGTGATAAGTGTGATAAGTGTGATACATGTGCACAGAACAAAAGGGCAAATAAACATTGAAAATGACCCCAAAAAAATAGAAAAGAAACATAACCAAGCTGGGCAAAAATGATATTAATGGGAAACATCAAAAAACACTCCCAAGAAAGCTCCAAAAAAAAGATATGAAGTTTGGAAAGGACTACGCTCCGTCCCCATACATGGTGAATGATCCCACAGAAATAGCACTGATCAGGGTGGGCATAACGGAACGGGCAACTGGACAGATACCGGAAAAGGGGACACAGAGGGCTGCAGGTGGCACATGCTGTGGTGCAGCTGAACCACAGTGTGGACTAGGGTGATGCCTATGTGGCCCATAGGAATGCTGAAACTGTACAGCAGCCAGACAGCAACTGATGAGGGTCCAACATGGGCACGAGTGTATTTCCCACAGTGTCACTGGGGATAGTACCCAGCAGGTACCCACAAGGGCACAGAACATTGGCAGGCGGTGCTTGGGGGATGCGTGGACAGATATGCAGGCACCCCTACCCCAGAACCCGCACCATAGGCAGCCGCCTACCCGCACACTGCATGGCCTGAGACTGCGCACCACCAGCAGAAGGGAATGTCAGCATAGTGGCAGAGGGGTACTGATGGTGGAGGGGGCAGTGGCAGTCCAGGCACAGTCCTGTGTAGGTGGGTACCGCCCACTGCAACAGACAGGCCCTGTCGGATGTACAGTCATGGACTCCCCAGGGAATGCATCATATCTGTGGAAACATGGTGGCACAGTGCACACAGACAGTGTGTTCAAAAGCAGAAGGTCACAGGTTCAAGTCCCAGCTGTGGTTCCTGCCAACCCAGTCCCCATATTTTACCCATGAAGAAAACAAGGTAGTAAAGACTGAAACCTTTATTGCTGAGAACATAAGCATGGGTCAAACACCTATATTTTACCCTACACAGCACAAACACCATAAAAATGTGCATTACCTACGGCAGAATCCCCCAAATGCAGCCCTGGAGGGCCACAAATCCTTCAGGGTTTATGCTGTCTCCAATCTAAGGATGGAGCGGTGCTGGTGGTGGAGGTGGCAGCGGCTGGTGCCCACAGCAGACCATGGCCTAGCCCTGTGTAGGTGGGTGCCATGCACTGCAACAGACAGGCTGTGTCTGACAAACAACCATGGTATCTCCAGGGACTGCACTGTCTCTGTGAGCACAGTGTGGTGCGGTGAGCACAGCCAGTGTGTTCAGAAGCAGAAGGTCACAAGTTCAAGTCCCAGCTGGGGCTACTGCCAATCCAGTCCCCATACTTTACCTGCTACCAAACGGTGATAGTAAGGACAAACCTTTATTGCAGAGAACATACGCATGGTTCAAATGCCTATATTTTACCCCACCGAGCACAGACACCAGAAACATGCGCATTACCTAGAGCAGAGTCTCCCAAATTCAGTCCTGGAGGCCCACAAATCATTCAGGTTTTATGCTGTCTCCAATATAAGGCCATGTCAGCATGGTGGCGGAAGGGTAATGTTGGTGGAGGGGGCAGTGGCAGCTGCCCAGAGCAGACCATGGCCTAGCCCTGTGTAGGTGGGTGCCATGCACTGCAACAGACAGGTCCTGCCGGACAAACAGTCATGGTATCACCAGGGAATGCCCTATCTCTGTGGCAACACAGTGGTGCAGTGCACACAACCAGTATGTTTGGAGGCAGAAGGTCACAGGTTCACATCCCAGCTATGGTGCCTGCCAACCCAATCCCCATATTTTACCCACTACTACAACGTGCTAATACAGACAGAACCTTTATTGCAGATGACGTAAACATGCCCACAACAGCTACATTTTACCCTACAGAGCAAAGACACCATAAACAGGCGCATTACCTAGAGCAGAGTCTCCCAAATACAGTCCTAGAGGGCCAAACACCATTCAGGTTCCATGCTGCCTCTAATAAAGATGCCTGTGCTGCATATCTATGCACCACCCCCATGGTATGCAGATGTATCTCATGCATATTCAAGAGGGACAGCATGAAAACCCAAACAGTGTTTGGCACACCAGGACTGGAGTTGGGAACCTCTGCCGTAAAGCAGCAGCCAACAGGGGCAGACACACCCACACCCACAGGCTCCATTAGCCAATGCCTCCTGGAGAGGCAGGACATTGGGCCCTGCGTGCATCTCCCAATACTAGCCCTTGCATACCTTAGCAATGCCACCCTACACCTGGGAATATGGTACACAGCTATCAAACGTTTGCTATGATTACTGGCAGATACCAATTCCTACGTTAAGCACAGTTTGCTGATTGAGCTCCATCATAGCAACTTTTCTGCTGTCTGTGGAGAGTGCTTCAGGTCTGGTCTCTGACAGTGTTTACCACCCTGGGGAGTGACCCCCAACAGTATTGCGTACCATATCCATGCCTGCACTGTGCCCAGGACTGGTGTGGTGGCCAGGGCTGCTAAACTCCTCTAGAGTAGCACAATGATGGCATAGGTGTGGGAGTGTGTGTCTGTCTATCCAGTGTGTGGTGGCTGCAAACACCCTCCACAGCCCACACTGTTGCCAGTATTGGCCTGCCAATGTGCATAATGAGGAGCAAGGTACCATGGGTATAGCCCGGACAGGGTGGCCTGGCCAGGATGCATCTGCACAGGGCATAGGGCACTGGCTGGGACATTGTAGTGCCCGGCCACCACCTGCACAGACAGGTTGGCCACAGCATGTCCTGCTGGGAGATCACTCTCACCCTGACTGTGCAGTGACCACAGCATGGCTAGGCACCCCCATAGTGTTATACAGCATTTCTCCTATGTGATATTTATGGGTTTCCTTTTGGGGCTCAGTCACTGACTTACCTGCTTGGTGTGTATGCTGACATCCCAGTTCTGGGTGCACGCATTTCCACCAGGAACATACACTATGGACTAGCTAGCAGACTGTCTGCAACTGGTATGTGTCCTGATGGAGCGCCGTGCAGAGGCTGAAGGCTTGCTGCAGGAGAATATCAGATAGTGGTGGGGTGCAGCTTAGCATTTCCAGGCCTAATGTCTGTCTGCTGTTGCATTATGGATGTGTACAGAGCTGCATTGACTGCCCTGTAGGGTGTCTGTTCCCCAGCAGGACTGGGGATGATGGTCTCCTCTACTGCCACCATCGCAGGGAGGTAGAATGTGGATCTGTTGGTGGGAGACCATGTTTACCACCCTCAGCCCTGGAGGAGGAGGAGGAGGAGGGTGGTGGTACATAATCCTCCTAGGGGTCCATGGGGGCTACACCTGACATACAGATATATCCAAGGTGTGTCTGCAGAAACTACCTATCTCACACATTAGCACTGCTGGGGACCTGCAGCATGTCCTATCTCTGCTGTGGACCTGGTGCTGGGCGCCCCACCTCACCCTCAGGGTGAGTGCCGTACCTGCACAATGTGACGATGTGTAGCTACTCTGTGCCAGTACCACACAAGGTCAGTTCCCCCTACAAGGCCGAGGTGCTGTGGGGGTGCATACCCCATCTTGTGATCATCTGTAGACTGCTGATTTGCATGTGCAGTGCATCATGGGTATGGGTGGGTTAACCCTATCCTGGTGACCACAGCAGACTGTTTGTGTGGTGACTTGCAGTCCTTCTGCAGCCAGCCAGGGGTTTGCTAGCAGCTATAGAGCTGTAGCCCACTGGTTACTTCAGTACCAGTAGAGCCAGAGGTCATGGGTTCAAACCCACAGTGGGGTTATTTGATAGGGCTGTCCAAAGCATTATCTATTTTTAAAGTACATTAGTGCTGCCAGCAATAACACCCTCAGCGTACTGTACCCATAAGGTGCCTCAGAGGGCGCTTTATAGGGCGCCCTATAGGGCACCTTATGGTTACCGTCCATATAAGGTGCACTATACAGTATGCTATGGAGCGACTGATAGGGTGCCAGTCTGTATAAGGTGCCTTATAAGGTGTCCTATGGAGCGCCTTATAGGGTGCCCTATAGGGGACATTATAGGGTGCCGTGGCAGACAGTGCACTTTATAATGTGCCCTATGGAGTGCCTTATAGGGTGCCTTATGCGGCACCTTAGGTTACGGCATGTGAGGGTGTGTTTGCTGGCAGCAATAATTAAAATGCCTCAGGAAACAATACTTACATGTCAAAGCTGATGCCTCAGCCAGCCTTATGTATTAGGCACACTGGGGATTGAATTCATGATCCCTGTATCATCAGTCAGTGCCTTAACCATTGTGCTACACTGCTGTTCCTCCTTGTGTTTCAGCGCACCTACTTAAGATGTCCATGCGTTTAAATGCACAGTGCTGCCATCAAAAACAGTGCTATGACCTTGCTGTGCCTCATAGGGCACCCTATATGGCGCCCTATATGCCACCCTTTCAGCAACATTGTAGGGTGCCGTGGCAGACAGTGCACTTTAAAATGTGCCCTCTGGGGTACCTTATGGGATGCCTTATGCAGCACCTTATGTTACAGTGCTTTGAGAGTGCATTTGCTAGCAGCAGTAATTAAAATAAAATTAAAAAGCCTCATAATGCAATATTACACATAAATGGTAGTGCCTCAGCCAGCCTTATTCATTGGGCACAGTGGGGGATTGAACCCATGATCCCTGCATCATCTGTCAGTGTCTTCACCATTGTACTGCAGTCCTGCTCCTCTGTTTGCACATCAGCGCGCCTGCTTATGCTTCCCGCGTGCGTTACTCATGTGCTAATGTGCGCGGCGCACAAGAGCACGCGGTGCACAAGAGCGCACACACTAATCCCGTTTTGCTATTTTTGACCGGACCGCCCACTCCTTATATGTCATCCTGCAGACTACCGCGGCGCGCACGTTAAGAGGGTTTAGTAAACATACCCCTTAGTCTGGATTTTGAACTAACTTTTTTGACTGCTTAGAACAAAGTCTAAATTGCTATTCCCCTGCCATGTGTATTTATCCTTTATCTGTGTGACGTGGTTTCTCCCCTGCCTCGTAAATCCATATGAACTGTAAGCCAAAGAATATATTAAATATATTGAAATACAATATAGTGACAGATGAGGCCATTTATCCGATATCGCACGGAAGACGCTACCGCTGTCTAGTAAACATACCCCTTAGTTTACTTTATACTACCATGCTATAGACTCCAATTCACCCATATCCTTTCCTTTACTTCCTCACAGCTAAAGATCCCCAGGTTTATTCCACATGTTTTTAAATTCTGTTACTGATTTTGCCTGTACCAACTACACAGGCAGACTGTTTCATGCATCTATCATACTTTCAGTGAAGAAATATCATCTAATCTTATTCCTGAGGTGCCTTCTCTGAGATTTATAGTATGACATCTGGTTCTAGAAGTTCCTTTCTATGGAAACATGTTTTCTTCTTGTACACTTACACCTTTCGGGTACTGCATGAAGAAAGTGATTTGAAAATTTGATCTATTCATGTAAACACCAAATGACATAGACAAAAGGGCTATCAGAAAATTACAAACAGTATAGGAATAGGTACACCAAAGCTGATGTTGTAAAACTTTATTGAAATCCCAACGTGTGTCAGCTGGACACCATCAGGGAGTATACGTACACCTCAAAAAATATATAAACAGTAAAAAATTAAATACATAGGATTAATTTTATTATGTCTTCTAACATGAATCATCTAAATTAAAACTCAAAAAACAGACACAAGTAAAATAAAATTATAAATAAACGTGTGTACATTAAATATGAAATAAAAACCATAATATCTAAAGCCATAATTGGGACTTAAATTACAGCAACATTAAAATTCTCTTATGACTATGAACATGAAGAAAAGGACCAAGAGAAGCATGAAGAGCAGGAGATGTTAAAAAATAAACTTAAGTCTCAATTATGACTTTAGATATTTTTGTTTTATCTCATATATAATGTGCACTTGTTTATTTATAATTTTATTTTACTTGTGTCTATTTTTACGAGTTTTAATTTAGATGATTCATGTTAGGATTAATTTTATCATTCTTCTATCTTCTTAATTTTTTACTGTTCATGTATATTTTGAGGTGTATACCCCTTGAAGAAAGCGTCCAGCCGAAACACGATGGGGTTTCAATAAGGTTTTACAACATCACCTTTGGTGAACATGTTCCCGTACTGTTTGTGTTTTACGTCTACGGGTGGTTTTGCTCTCTATCAGAAAATTACCCATCATGCATGTGGGCAAGGATACTCATGTTTTCCACTGTATGAATACTTTTATCTGCATTTTCATGGAAGCATCCCCAAGGTGAGTTTAAGTTAGAGAAAGCAATGCCACATGTTGCTTTGCATTTAAGACACCACAAGTATTTTTCATGTAAAAATATCCACAGAAACACAAGTGCAAATGTCTGTGGGTATATTTTCCTGAGCATTTTTCAAATAGAAATAATCTACTTTCCTTTTGAGAACTGGTATAAAACTATGTGTAAAAGTTCAAAAAGGAGGTCATTTTAGAAACTCAGACTTCACGGGCACAGAGAAGTGCAAATCATGGAGATGTCACCAAAGCCATTTTAGAAAGTGGTTCTATACAGTAGATGTCCCCAGCAACTACAATTTCCTTTCAAAGTAAGGGGAAGTTAATAGAGACATAAGAAGCTATTGTGAAATATATAAAAATTGAAGAATCCAGCTTTCCTATTTTCTCAATTACTACAGCAATTTAAGAGCATTGAAACAATTTTTATAGACAGTAAGGAGATGGACAAGCAAAGCAGTGCCCTTCCACATGCTAGTCTTTAAGAGGAGTAAATATATTTGAGTCAAAGGCTGACGTGTGTTAGATTTATGAGTGTTTGTGAGCATGCAAGCAGAAGGAGTGAAAGGTATTAAGGAGCATCTATCTTGGTAATTTTTTTTCATCAACTTTTAAAACAGTAGTTATTTAAGGCTGTGACTACTAAACTGCGATAGGTTTGAACAACCACAAGTTAAGGGGGAAATCTCCATGGTATCTGCAGGGGGCATTCCCAAGGAGGTCCTGTAGATACTGTGGAGGGTTGGATTTCCCATGGGAACCCCACATTAGCTGCCTTGGTAGCCCATGGTGATCTAGTGGAGAATAGGGTAGGAGCGATCCTGTTCGCTCCTGCCCCATCTTGTGGCCAATTCAAAATGGCCATCATCATGAGGTGTTGCCCTCTAGCCTCTCGCTAGGGGGCAGCACCACAAGATCACAGCCATCTTTGATTAGGTTTATGAGATCGGTAGGAGAGAAGAGCTACCAAGTATGTGCAGGGAGCAAAGGACTGTGGATGACTTTATTTTTGTAAGGGTATGTGGGAGGGAGTGGGGGAAGGAGGAAGGCTTATTCTGACTGGCTAGCTGGAACTCTTATCCAGTCAGGGGTGTACTGATCCCCTCTGGGCAGCTGCTGATGGGGATCAGGAGCTGTCCAGTGGGAATTGTGATGCAGGGGGATGGTAGCATCAGAGTACTTTGCAATATTGTCAGTGCCATAGATCACAGCACCTATTGAGTGAATCAATAGTAACCAATAACTTAAATTATGTTTTTGTTTTTATATTTTTTTGTTGGAAGTTTTTGCCGTGAGAGATTCCTCCCTCTTGAAGCATAACTTCCCTTTTAATTACTTATGTGGTAACCTAACCACTGTATAAAATACTGTGAAGTAATCGCATTCAAACCTGATGCTACATCACAATCACACCTTTATTTAAAGTTCCATACTGCAGATCTCAACGGACACAGCACTGCATTTTGAGCCGTACACCTCTTTTCGGCTCTGTTTCAACGCTTAAAAGTGCTGTGTCCGTTGAGATCTGCAGTATGGAACTTTAAATAAAGGTGTGATTGTGATGTAGCATCAGGTTTGAATGCGATTACTTCACAGTATTTTATACAGTGGTTAGGTTACCACATAAGTAATTAAAAGGGAAGTTATGCTTCAAGAGGTAGGAATCTCTCACGGCAAAAACTTCCGACAAAAAAATATAAAAAAATAAAAACAAAAACATAATTTAAGTTATTGGTTACTATTGATTCACTCAATAGGTAGGGTATGATTAGAGATTAGAGTGAAGGGTTGAAGGTTATTTAGTTTACTAATAGATCACAGCACAGCAGCACCAACAATACTGTAGGGGGGAGGCCAGATCACCGGCAGGGAAGAGCCTGCATTATCTTGCCTCATGACAGGTATTGCCACCTCTTGAGGTGATGTTTCCTGCCACTACTATTGAGGCCAATTTTGGTATCCACCATGCAAAATCTTTCTCGCATGGTGGCTGCTAACCATGACCACCCCCACTCCCCAACCCGATCCCCCCTCTAGGGAGCTGCACTGCAGGAAAGCAGATACCACAGGAAATTGCCTGTGATATCTGCTTTTTTCACGGGTTGCTGCTACCACGGAGCTTATGTCTGATTAACCCCCCACAGCAGCAGTTAACGCACTTTAGTAAACATACCCCTTCCAGCAGTTACCCTTTAAAAATAAAAAATATTAAAATATTTTGGGTAAAAAGATCTTATATGATTTTCTGAAGCAAACACTGATATGCTTTTACCTTTAAAAATATAACTTAAAATATTCACATGTTAATTATATAGACAAGTACAATTTTGACATTGATACATTGGAAAAATATTTTAATTTCCTGGACATGTTTTATGCATTGTTTTCCATACAGAAATAAACTTTCAGAATTATTTCTTCACATACTATTAGGGGGTATTTTAGAAGCATTTCCACATCCAGAAAGCAGCATTGAGACATGCAGATTGAAATACACATCTCAAAACTAGTTTAGATCATGCTTTTTGCTGATGTGGGAATGCTCAGCACATCTGCCCTGCAAGGCGGATTGGTATGGGGAGTGGGAGTAGTTTGGGCAGTGCATGCACTGCAGATCTGGATTCCACATTTTATAGAGGAAATCCGTGTCTGGATTAAAAAATGCAGCATTTAAACCTGCCCCCACGTGTGAACAAGTGCCTGTTGATAGGGGCAAGTGCATGCCAATGCAGAGACTCCCCACCGACACACCAAAGCCCAGGAAACCTTCCTGTCAGTACCATGAGGTTACTGTTAGGGTTCAAGAGTAACATTTTGAAAAGTGACTGCATGCTGAGCAGGAAGAAGTGGGTCATACTCCTGCTCCCACTATATACCATTGATCCTGGTAAGTCTGGGGTTGCCTATTTGGGGGTGGGGGTATGAAGTCCACATTTTTTCAGAGAGGAGGTCTTCAAGGGGGGAGAGTTGGCATATTGGTATTTGGTTGGAGGGGCCTTCGGTAGATGTCCAGAATGATGGGGGGGGGAGGGGGTCAGCAGAGTGCCTTGGGGGGGGGGGTGTTACTACTGGGCCAGGGTAGTCAGGGGGATCCTGGGGTCTGGGTTGCAGGTGGGGGGGGGGGGGGGAGAGACCAGACCTGTGGTGCTGCACTGATATGCCATCTGTGCCAGGGCAGTGATTTTAAGAGGCTGCTCCCACATCTAAATAGAGGGTCCTCAGCTTTGTCCTCCCACCATGCAGCTTCCTAAAATCACTACTCCTGCCAGACACAGAGAGGCATACACATGCAGTCCTGCAGCTATTTGACAAGCTGCCTTTGTTTTGCAGAACCTCTTCTAAAATAATGTCCTAATTCTTCATGCCCTGATATGGACGTGGGAATTCCCCTCTCCGCATCCTTTCTAAAATGCCACTTTATATGTAGAATATCATAATAAACCTGTGAAGGCACATTTTAGAAAGACATGGGGATTGGACTTGAGACTTCAGGGTCATCGTGTTTATAATTCCGGCGGTATTTCAGAAACATGGAGCCATTTCTAAAATAACACAGAGGAAATGCAGGAGTGGGTGTGGATCCACGTGCAGCAGAAGGAGCCTTTTATAAGCCTACACCTGGGAAACACAACAAAGGAAATACTGCTACATACTTACATACATGTCAGCACCTACACGTGTCAACCGGAATTTCGCAGCATACACATGTGGGTGCCGAGCATTTGTATGTGCATGTATGTGCATGTGAGCCGTTTTGCAAACCTACGTATGTAAATGTCAGCAGTTAACTACAGATGCTGTTATCTTCTTCTAATTTCAATATGGAGGAGTGAAAAAGGGGATGATTAATGAGGAGAACTCCCTTACTCCCCCCTCCCCCACCTCAAGAAAGACCTAGCCAAAACAAGCACTTTTTAAAAACCTAAAAGTGCGGGAACATGTGTAAATCCTGATGTGGACATTTTCGTTCCTAAACATGTATTGCCTAAATTTATTTATTTATTATTTGAGAAGTTTATATACCGCATTTCCAATGTTCAAAATAGTTTACATATAACAGAACATTACGAGGAATGTGTTAACATTATAAAGAGCATTTAAATACATATGAGAACCTGTATGACTTATAAATGAAGTGGGGAATGACATGTGAAGATTTTTGAACTGCCATAGCCATACCCTAACCACATCCCCACCCCGCCCCTTGCAACTTCCACGTAGTAAGAACATTCATGGCTTTCCTAAATCTCCAGTTCCGCATGGATGCCATGTCCATGTGTAAGTGTTGGTAGTGTCATGCCCCAGCCCTCTGCCTAAGGCTTAGAGGGGTAGGGTTGTGATTAACTTCTCTTATAAAAGGTTGAATAAACTATTTTTCTCCAGTGAAGCATGCTGGGAGTTGTAGTTTTGGCCTTCTAAGATGAAGTGTAGTCATGAAACCGAAAGTAAAGGCAAATGACAAAATTTATTCCCCAAACGCAAACAAAGTCCATGTAGACTGTAACAGGATACTTCTCCATTCATTCGCTTAAGGTTATTTACAACTTAGGCTAGATGAGCTTCACTGTCATTAATTATATGCAGCTGCTTATCAATATAACGGATAAAGAAAAACACAGCTTCTTCATTCAACAAAGTACAAATCTCTTCTTTTTACCTTTGTCTTCATTAAGCATTCCAATGTACATGCAACAGGTATCTTCCCCTTAAAAAGAGCAAGTTCCTATCTTCAGTTCAGGCTAGGTTTCATTACTTTACTTTTCAGGAGACTTTATCTTTTCAGCTATTCTTTAGCAAAGGGACTCAATGCTAACAGCTTGACATAGAGTACAGTCCATGAGTACTTCTGAAGGCAATAAATCCTGCTCAATAGGCTCAACCTGCATTTCCTCTGGCTCCGTTAATGCAGTGCCCTGCTCTGAGCTTTTAACGTATGTCTCAGGGTCTATTCTCTCTGAGGATCCATGTGTCTCTCTTGAGCACAGCTCCACCCGGTAAGGATAAATTGTACCTGAAGCTGTGGTCACTTCTCCCTGGCTGTGTTCACCAGTCTCCCTCCAGCTTCTGGGAAACAGTCCCTGGTTCACTTCCCTGAGTTCCTTCCTGGAGCTCTGCCACGGCTCCCTGTTCCAGGCTTGGCTCCTTTGACTCCTGTGCTGAGTCCTGGGCTCCCACTTCTGAACTCTCTGAACCTTCTGATCAGGAACTGGGGTTTGGAGCCTTCTCTGCTCTCTCCCTCCGGTGTCTCTCTTCCCGTGCTCTCCTCCTCTGGGCTCTCCCCCTCCGGGTTCTCCTCACTTTCTCTCTAGCCAAGGTTTATATCCCTGCTTTCCGGGCAGTGTCTCTCCCTCTCTGGACAGGTGCTTGCAATTATCTTCCAAGCCTGCAACTACGTCAGCAGAGCTTGGGTGTGGCAGCCTAGGTTTGGTTTCTCTCTGCTTGCTTTCTTTATGCCAACGCTGAAACCTGTACACTGCAGGGATGCCACTTTTCTTAAAAGCAAAATCATTAGTTTCTCCTATTTCCATAGGCTCACTACAAGCTTCCTTATCACAGTAGTTACATGTGTAAATCAGGAATGAGACTTCTAGAATTACCTCTTTGGTGGGAAAATAAAAATATACAGGGTCTCTATTCAGCCACTGTGGCAAGGACTCTATTTAAAAGGAAGCCACCATGACTAAATAAAATCCAGATATTCAGAACCAGTACCCGGAGAGTGGCCAGCAGAGAATATTCAGATTCGACAGTGAACAGTGCTGCTACCTTGATGGCGGCAATATGTAGCTGGCTCTCCAGATAGCTAATCACATAAAGCTAGGACAGACATTTTTCTAGTCTAACTTCATATGGATAGTTACTCTATAGCAGTCTGAAGAGCAACACTAACTGGATAATTGGGCTCCATTGCAGCCCACTCCATCGACTGCCTTGTCACTATGTGGATTGTGCCGAAACTGTCCGTGAAAATATTCAGGGTACCATACAGACAGCACCACTAAATATCTCGCTCGCCAGCACTTATCTAATTAGCAGACACTGTTAACTGGGTAAGCACTTCTGAATATTAGCCTCTATTGTTTTTCAATCTAGTACTAGAGATTGCAGTAGTAAGTTGTCATTCAGGATAAGTAAAATGGCTAAGAGAGAAAATAGAATTTTCACTACAATGAAATGGATTAACAGGCAGATAATTTATTTCTTAGAAACTATGATTATGTCAACCCTTTGCTATTCATAATCCTGGAATGGCCTAAGGCTTTCATTAAAGCATGATAGTTTGTGCTTTGTACTCATTCACACAACATTTCTTTTGAAGGTTATTTTTTTGAATGTACAACATTGCATACTTCCAAACTAAAGTGATACCATCGCTGGAAAATGAAAAGCTGTTCTTCAGTAGTCAATCAGTCTGTCAGCCTAGGACATCATATGTTCAAGCGAATCAGTATTTAACTGATAACTCAAGAATAACATGAAAACAAAGTTATTTTTCTACAGCCTACTGAGATTAATCTCTTCTCTGTTACATCCACTATCAGACCAATTTGTATTTTGAGTTAAAAGTAAACACCACGGTTCCTTCACAGAGAGCTCTCTATTTCTGCACTATGAATACACCAGTTAAAACGGTTCCTTTGCTGTTCAGCTCAGAGTTCAAAGAAATACTAAAATTCAAAGTTTTATATTAGCTTTCAACAGTAAGTTGGGATAATGTTTACATACATGTTGAAAATGTCACCATAAAGCAGTAATTTATGTATTAGCTTACGCCTTTCCAGTAGTAGATCAAGGCGATTTACAGTCAGGTACTGTAGGCATTTCCCTGTCCCCAGAGGGCTCACAATCTAAGGTTGCACCTGAGGCAGTGGAGGGTTAAGTGACTTACCCAAGGCCACAAGGAGTGTCAGTGGGATTTAAGCCCTGGTCTTTCTGATTCCAGGCTGCTTCCCTAATTATACAGGTCTGCGACTAAAAAGCTGTTTGATTATTTTCATCTAATTTCCATGTATTTTGGTGTGCTGAAAACAAATAAAATATTGAAAAAACTCCTAGACGTCATGATTTGCCACAACATGCAAAATTGTCTCCAAATGTATCAAATTTTTTCAAATTACTATTAATTAATACAAATTACTATTAATTAATTCACATAAGTGCATTTAAGATATAAAATGCCAAAAAAACCTTAAAGGGGTTGTCAGAGTTATGTAAAAAAAAATATTGCACTGTAAATCTGATGGTCAGCAATATATACATAAGCTAAGCAAGTTTTAAGTCCGTGCTTCTAATGGTAGAAGGGGTTAATCTTTCCTGAAGAATCCAGTGGGAGGGAGACACAGGGCAGATAGCAGCAGCTCCGGTCAGTGCAGGGGGGCGTGGCCAGCACTGTGACGTCTCGTGTACAGACACAGAGCTGCTCTCTCCTGCATGCCACGCTTGTGCACAAATCATCATCAGGTTCTTGGTTCTAGGCTGTTCACACTTTTTCATCGCAATTCGTGTTAGCTCGTCATTCTTCAACCGTTATGTTATGGCTCCGCGAAAGTGTATTAATTCACCAGACAGTTTCTGTTTCATCTGTGGTGAATATACAGTGTTGAAGCAACAGCAGAATATTACAGACTTTGTGAAAAAAGTATACTTTGCATACTTTGGACTAAAAATTGGAGATCAAGATAAAGTCTGGGCGTCTCATAAAGTGTGCAAACGGTGTGTTGAGGACCTCCGAAACTGGTTCAAGGGTAAGAAAAAATCTTTCCGTTATGGGATTTCTATGGTATGGCGAGAGCAAAAGAACCATAGTGACGACTGTTACTTTTGTTCATGTGATATGAAAGGGTTTAATTCCAAATGGAAGCATTCCATTTCATACCCCAATCTTCACTCAGCAATTTGTCCTAGCCCCCATGGCACAGATATACCAATACCCAAGCCCCCTGCTACCTTGGAAGAGATACGTAGCTCCGATGAAGGTGAAGTCATACCTGAACCAGATGACGAATCAAGTTCTGACTTTGAGGATGATACAAGACCAAAATTGTTTTCTCAGGAGGAGATGAATGATTTGGTAAGAGACTTGAATCTTCCCAAAGACGCCGCTGAATTACTCGGATCAAGACTGAAAAGCAGGAATTTATTGTTGCCAGGAGGGTCATCTTCATGGTTCAGACATCGTGAAAAGGAGTTTGTTCCTTACTTCGCCCAGGAAGACAAGCTGGTTTATTGCATCGATGTCGAAGGTCTGATGGGTCAATTTAAAATCCAGTATGATTCAGAGCAATGGCATCTTTTTATAGATTCTTCAAAAAGAAGTCTCAAAGCAGTTTTACTCCACAATGGTTTTTACGCTTCCATACCTGTAGGTCATTCCGTACACTTGAAGGAAACCTACGAGAACTTGGAATTGGTTCTTCGTAAACTTAAACATGAAGACCATGGTTGGCAAGTGTGTGGGGACTTGAAGGTCTTGTGCATGCTGCTCGGGCAACAAGCTGGGTATACCAAATATCCTTGTTTTCTGTGTCTATGGGACAGTCGAGACCGACAAAATCACTGGACCAAGAAGAGTTGGCAGCCGAGGGTGCTAACAGTCGGTGAAAAAAATGTCCTCCGAGAAACTATGGTACCTTCCCATAAAGTTCTTCTACCACCTCTCCACATAAAATTGGGATTGATGAAGCAATTCGTAAAATCACTTCCAAGAGATGGAGAATGCTTCAAATACTTGGTCACCAAGTTTCCAGGCCTGTCGGAGGCAAAATTGAAGGAAGGTGTGTTCGTCGGACCAGACATTAGAAGGCTTATAGTTGATCAATAGTTTGTCAATACCATGACGGATCCTCAAAAAGAAGGGCGAATTGCATTTAAAGAAGTCATACAGAAATTTTTAGGCAATAACAAAGATCCTCACTACAAAAAGACTGTCGGACGAATGCTGAAAGCATTTCAAGCTTTAAGTTGCCTGATGAGTTTGAAAGTGCATTTCCTCCAGTCCCACCTTGACTACTTTCCTGAAAATTTGGGAGCTGTGAGTGAGGAACAAGGTGAACGATTCCACTAAGACATTAAAGAGATGGAAAGGAGATACCAGGGAAAATGGAGCATTACAATGATGGCAGACTACTGTTGGATGCTTCAGAGAGACATTCCAGATGCTACTCACAAGCGTAAATGCACCAAGAGGAGCCTCACAAGGAAGAAGAATCGAGTTTAGTGTGTGTAGGTGAGCTCATTTCAGTACAAAAAAGGATTTTCATGAAAATATTGTAATAAAACTTTAATTTTATAAGTCTATTTCTATTTATTTTGAGGTATTGCCTTATTTAACATAGTTACCTAAATTGTCAGGAAACGTGATGTCCTATGACAAAATGGAGGTCATGTTCGGATTCAGTGCACCAAAAAACATAAAGATTACGTGGAATAACCAAAACAACTCTCGAAAAAAAATTTTTTGCAGACCTGTGCGCGGCAAGTTTAATAAACCATGCTGGGTTTCAACACAGTTTGTGTGCTGTGCTAAAAGGGTCATGACCTTTTCTCCATTCTGCAGTTTAAGATCCTCTCTGCTAAATATTTAGCTATCCTACCTCCAACAAGGCTTCACCTCAAATCAACATGATGTACCATGTCCGCTAACTCACTCCCTCACTTTGGATTCTATTGCATTACCCCTAAGATGTGGCTGCGCCTACACTCCCTTCCAAAAAAGCCTAAAGAGTTGGTTATTTACTCAGGCAATAGACTTGTAGTACCTTAGCCCTTAGGGCCTGCTGAAGCACATTTAACTTTCAGCACAAAACACTATAGTGCTGTTGGCCTTCTGCTCTCCCATGCTCAATCCTAGCCTGGCTGCTAGTGTTATCTAGGGGCATGTTTACTAAACTGCGTTAATGTTACATAACACGCGTTATGTAACGTAACGATCGTTAACGTCTCAGAACGTGCGTTCTCACGTAATGATCGTAAAGCTCCGCGGCGCAGTAAAACACCGCAGAAAGTGGAGAGAGGGCGGAGAGAAGGGGTCAATGGGCGGAGAGTGGGTGGGGAGAGGCTCCAGGCACACCAACGCGCTGAACTCAAGGGCTGAATCCTACCGCGAATGAAAACCTGCCGTTAGATGCACATTTGCAGGGGAGAGAAACCATTTCAGTGTCAGCAATGTACAGCATAGGCAGGGAAACCCACAAAACGTGATAAGTGTGATACATGTGCACGGAACAAAAGGGCAAATAAGCAGTGAAAATGACCAGAAGAAATGAGGAAAAAAACATAACCAAGCTAGCCAACAGTGATATCAATGGGAAACAGCAGTAAATACCACTGAGAAAGCCTCAGAAAAAGATATTAACCGTGGGTGTATGCTCTGTCCCCATAGAAGGTGAATGATGCCACAGTGAAATAGCGCAGATCAGGGCTTCCCCTTGTTAGTGGACAGGTTTCCCATGGCGTGCACATGTTCCACAACAGCAGGGTGGGCATGTCGGAATGGGCAACTGGGCAGATGCTGGAAAAGGGGATACAGAGGGCTGCAGGCGGCACATGCTGTGGTGCAGCTGGGCCACAGTGGGGACTAGGGTGATGCTCAGTTGGCCCATAGGAATGCATAAACAGTAGAGCCAGACTGCAACTGATGAGGGCCCAACATGGGCACGAGTGTGTCCCCCGCATTGTCACAGGGGACATTACCCAGCAGCTACCCCTAAGGGCGCAGAACAGTGGCAGGCGGTGCTGGGGGGAAGCGTGGCTGTTCATCCAGGCACCCCTACCCCATTACCCACACCATAGGCAGCTGCCTACCCGCACACTGGATGGCCTGAGACTGCGCACCACCAGCACCACTAGCAGAAGGGCATGGCAGCATGGCGGCAGAGGGGTACCGGTGGTGGAGGGGGCAGTGACATCTGACCATAGCAGGCCATGGCTGGGACATTGTAGTGCCTGCCCACCACCTACACGGACAGGGTGGCCACGGCATGTCCTGCTGGGAGGTCATGCTCACCCAGACTGTGCAGTGACCACGGCATGGCTGGGTTCCCCCATAGTGCTACATAGTGTCCCTCTGAAGTGAGATATATGGGCTCTGTCCTCTGGAGCCCAATCACTGACCCATCTGCTTGGTGGGTGTGTGCACATCCCAGGTGTGGGTGCACACGTCACCTCCAGGAACATGCACTATGGACTAGCAAGCAGATTGTCTGCAGTTAGTATGTGTGTGGTTGGAACACCTTGCAGGGTGCAGCGGCTGGTGACTCACTTTGCTTGCTGCTGGAGGATGTCAGATAGTGGTGTGGGGCAGCTGTGCAGTACCAGGTCTACTGTCTGTCTGTCACTGCCCAATTTATGGAGGCGTACAGATCTGCATAGACTTCCCTGTAGGGGTGTCCATTGCCCGGCATGACTGGGGTGAATGGTCCCCTCTACTGTCACCAGTGTAGGGGGGTAAAATGTCAATCTGTTGGTTGGAAATCCTGTTTCCCACCCTGAACCACAGAGGGTGGGTTGGGTGTTGGTATGTAAACCGTCTATGGGCCCAAACCCCCCCCCCCCCGACCTGAAATCATGTGACCATGGCACCCACACAGTGTATGTACTATTCCGGGTGCATCATAGTCCACACGGGCAAAACATGATATACAGATGGACACAGGCAAATACTAAGGGTATCTGCAGGGACCACCTATCACACAGTGGCATCGATGGGGACCTGTAGCATAGCCCATCGCAGCAAAGCCAGGTGCTGCGGAAATGGTGCTGGGCACCCCACCTCACCCTCAGAGTGAGCACAGGACCCGTCCACTGTGATGGACTGTAGCCACTCTGTGGCAGTAACACACACGGTCAGTACCCCTACCAGGCTGAGGTGCTGTGGGGTTGCACATGGTCAGGACCCTCCACCAGGCCGAGGTGCTGGGGGGGTGCATACCCCCTCTTGTGTTCATCTATAGACTGCAGATCTGCATGTGCAGTGCGCCATGGGTATGGGTGTGTTAACCCAAATCCTGGCCACCACAGCAGTTTGTGTGGTGACCTGACATCCTTCAGCAGCCAGCCAGGGATTTGTTAGTAGCACTAGCGATGTGGCCCACTAGTTACTTCACTGTCTTTGGAACCAGAGGTCATGGGTTTGATCCCACAGTGGGGTTATTTGGTAGGGCTGTCTGAGGCATTTTCTTTTTTTAATTTAAATTGGTGTTGCCAGCAACAAACCCTCACAGTGCTGTCTCCTTACAGTGCCTCATCAGGCGCCCTATACAGTGCCCTATGAGGCACCTTATACTGCACCCTATAGGGTGCCCCATAGGGGACATTCTAGGGTGCCTTGGCGGACAGTGCACTTTATAATGTGCCCTCTGGGGTGCCTTATGCGGCACCTTAGGTTACGGCCCTGTGAGGGTGTATTTGCTGGCAGCACTAATTAAAATTGACAAACAAAATGCTTCAGACAGCACTGATTTAAAGTAAAAGGTGATGTCTCAGCCAGCTTTACTCATTAGACCCACAGGGGGATTGAACTCACAACCGCTGCATCATTAGTCAGTGCATTAACCATTGTGCTACAGCTCCAGACACTTTGCTAGGCACCTTATCAAACGCCTTATGGGCGCCGTACAGGGCACCTTGCGTGGCGCTCTACACAATGTTTTTTTAACGCTCGTTAGGCTATGGTGCCTGGTAACGTGCGTTATCTGTAACGATGTACCGCCCATGTCCTTATTTGGGATTTCTGCCTGTACCGCGGATTCTAACGTGAATCACACTAACGCAGTTTAGTAAACATACCCCCTTAGTTATCTTGTTTTGTTGCTGCTTGATATGATTTCTGGTATTTCATTCTGATTCCTCAGAGGAGGTGGAGCACTACCAGTATGCAGTTCTGGAGGCTTTTGGGAAGTGCTGCAGTGCTTTTTTTAAGTCATTGCTGCTGCTGCAGGTTCCCAAGAGGGGCAGGACTGAGGTTCATCTAGGCTACCTGATATCTTTGCATCAGCCTTGCCTCTGACCAGGTTCTCCTCAGTCAGTCTCCTGTTATCTGGCTTCCTTCTTCTCCCACCACCATCCTCTCTCTCACTACTCTTCCTCTTAACCTACACTGACTCTTTCCCTTTACAACCCCCTCCCCCCTCATTCTCTCACCTTCTGTCCACACCGCCTCTTAATCATTTAATTTCACTTACCCCCTCTCGTCTCCTTCTATCCCCTCAAGTTTGCATCCCTTGCCCCAATTAACTTATCCCATATTTCCTCAATCATCTTCTTAAATAGTTTCCCCTTTCCCTGATATCCTCTCACTCTTAAACCCTTCTCTATCACCAATTAAGTTTTCCACACGCTCACTCCACTCCATAAACCTCATATGTGCGAGAGGTAATGATGAGCTCTAGAATGAATGCACTTGTAGGGCAGGAGGAGAAGTTTTAATTGGATGCAGAAATGGATAGGGAGCTAATGAAGTGAATTTCGAAGAGAAGTTATATGGATACATGCAGCTGAGTTCTGAGTAAAATTGAAGGCGAGAGAGATGAGTTAGTGGGAAACCAGTGAGGAGCACATTGCAATAGTCTAAGTGGAAGGTGACTAGAAAGTGGATAAGAGTCTTCGTAGTATGCTCAGAAAGGAAGGGACACATTTTGTTGATGTTATAGAGAAACAAACAACAGGTTTTAGCTATCTGTTGGATGTGCCCAGAGAGAGAGAGAGGAGTCAATGATGATTCCAAGGTTGTGAGCTGAGGAAACTGGGAGGATGTTAGTGTTATCTACAGAAAGAGAGAAATGAGGAACGGGGAGAAGGTGGGTTTTTGGAGAAACGTAAGGAGCTCCATCTTGGCCATGTTCAGTTTCAGATGGTTGCAGGAGACCTAGGCATCGTCAGACAAGCAGGCTGAGATATGAGCCTGCATTCCTGGAGAGATTGCTGGTGTAGAAGGGTAAATCTGAAAGTCATCAGCATAAAGAGGTACTGAAAACTACAAGAGGAAACCAGGGTGCCAAGGGAGTGAGTAAACCAGTAGATATGGGGTATGAGGCTGGAGGAGTAGATAATTGGTTAGAGCTTTGGCCTTGTGATCAGAGACCAGTGTTCAAATCCTAAGAACATAAGATATGCCATACTGGGTCAGGCCAAGGTGCATCAAGCCCAGTATCCTGTTTCCAACAGTGGCCAGTCCCATTGGTACTACTTGTGTCCTTCACGAACTCACTTAACCCTGCATTGTTTCAGTTACAAAATTAGATTGAAGGCCCTCTGGGGACAAGGAAATACCTCTGTAACCTGCAATGAACAACTACCGGAAAGGATTGTGCCAACTACTAAATACATGTGTCTCTCAAATTGACTAATGATGCTTCTTTAGCATGTACTGTACATTTTGGGTTTGTTTGGGCACCTAAAAATTACTAATGCATACAAATATCTTGTGTGTGTGTGTGTGTATACCTTGCTTGTGTGCTGTATACATCAATTTCCATGTGCAAAAAAGCTGTAGCATGCAAAGACGGCTCACGATTACGAATATATACAAAAACATTGTTTAGTGTTGATCTAAACAACCTTATTTTTGGCCCTGCACATGCCTAGTACTTTCATCATGCTAAAGAACATTTCCTTTGAAGATCATAAGACATACTATGTACATGAAATTTGTAAAGGTGTGCTTTAAACCCACTTTCAATCAAACCTGTGGTATCCAGCGCAATGGGAAATGTTTCAGAATCTTTCTGCTACATTTTCTTGACCGCTAACTGCATTACTTGGTAACTGAGGATCTTTTCTCTCTCTACACGATGCAGAATACAATCACTTCACACTGCCACTTCTATTATTAATGCTGTTTTTGTGTTCTTCTCCTTTACCATCAAACTTTTTATCACCTAGGAATGTCCCAGATGATCACAACCTCTTTATTCTCTGTATTTCTCTTAGGGTCGAGATCCCAGTGCTTTTCCAAGAACAGCTAAGTTGCAATGTTTACAAATGTTGCAATGGATGAGGCGTGCCAGTTTATTCTGTCTTTCTGTACAGAATGTTTCTTCCATCAAATTGTCCTGCCAGATATGAGATGAATAACTGTTTCAAGTTTTTCTTTACATGATCGACATAAATCTGTTTTATGGGATATTCCACAAGATCCTGGTTCAAAGAAATACTAACCCAATACCTGATAGCAACATTGTGAAGCATACAGCAGACACGCACGACCCCAGCAACTTTCATGGGCTGGTACTGCAAGACATCAGCGGTTTTGTCCAGACAACTGAAGAGATAATTTAACATTCCAAAGGTGCACTTAATGATAGAACAGGTGTATGCAGGACCAACCCCAGAATTGGTTGAAAGTGTTGGCACCCTAGGCAAACCTTAAGACTTATATCCCCTAACACCCCCCCTCCCACTGTCAAAATCTATTATTTAGCTTTGAATGCCCTGATCTTTGCTGTCCCCAGAAGTTGCCACCCTAGGTGACCACCTAGTTTACCTGTTCGAGCCAGCCCTGGATGAGTGCCTGTTTGTACCTCCTTTCTACAGGAGCTGTAAGGAGAGGAGGGTTAGCCTAATGGTCAGAGCACTGGCTTGGGAACCAAAAGACCAGCATTCATTTTCCACTAGCACTCCTCATGGCCTTGGGGAAAGTCACTTAACCCTCCATTACTTCAGAAAAATCCAAGTTGTCAATGTCCCTGTTTAATGCACATTAGCAAGTTTAAGTTACAATGTAAACTGCTTTGACTGAAATGATAAAGCTGTTAAATAAGTACAAGAGAAGCTACAGTCAGCATCAATATCCTTTGGAAACCAAACTGAGCACATGCTTTCTGTCAATTTTTATTCAGGCCAAGTTTTCTTGCCTACATCATACTGTAACTTTTATTTCACTTTTCCTTGCCAAAAGCTTGTCTTTATTTCTATACATATAACAGGGTTAAAAGAGGAACATCAGTATGCTCTTGACGCCGACATTTGCAGGAATGTCGAATCCAGTCTTGTTTCTATTCCATTGGCATGCCTTGCAGACATGGCTTTTAAAAACTGACTAGGCCTTTAGACTCTGATTTGTCTGTGACTATAGTTGTTTCATTCTTTGCCTAATGTGTTTATTTACAAGCACATTAGTGGTGACATAGTCTACAGGTTACAGCAGCAGGCTATACACAAGGATGCTCTGACTATGTAGAAGCTGCCAGGGCCTAGTTAGAGAGTGACTTGGGTGGATAAAAAATCTACACATATATTCCCCTTTTTATAAAGGAAATGCACATGTATGACCAAAATGGTGAACATCGGGATTTACATCTGCCCCCAGGCACATTTAGGTTCTACAACAGTGCTTGGTTCTACTATCTCTCTCCAGGGCGGAATATTGGACTTATGGTCCTTTATTCCCCCTAACTTATTTCACCCACAAAAGTTAAATTAGATAGATATATAAGCAATTGGCTGCATTTATGAGTGCAGATCGGGGAGCAGCAGCCATCAACAGAGGGAGTTGAGCGGGAGCTCCTCCTCACCTCCATTCCCGCCAATCGGAAGCCCTCCACAGCTCTCTTCAGCGGCTTTAAAACCGCCGCTTCTAAGGCGCACCGGCAGATCGGGGAGCAGCAGCCATCAACAGAGGGAGTTGAGCGGGAGCTCCTCCTCACCTCCATTCCCGCCAATCGGAAGCCCTCCACAGCTCTCTTCAGCGGCTTTAAAACCGCCGCTTCTAAGGCGCGCCCGCGCCTTGCGGGCCCGCGCCTGAGGGCCTCGCCAGAGGGCCCTTTGGCGTGGCCCTTAGGCGTTGGTCTGTGGCGATGTATCTTTGAGGGCTACACCGACGGCATGGACCTGGTTGTTGTGCCTCTATGTTGTGGTAAAGTGCTGTTCCATGTTCCTCTTCTTCTTCTATCTGTCTGACTGTCTCTGTTCTCTATTCTGTCCTATTATATAAATGGCGTTCCTTTCCTATTTCCTTGAATGATGTAGTATTGTAAACCGCTCTAATGCCTCTGGCCTGAGCGGTATATCAAATTCTCAATAAACAATAAGCTTGCAGAATAGCCACTATACATGTACAACGTCTGGTACTTACACATGCAAGTTGTGAAATCTGGTGCTTACATGTGTATGGTGGCCATATGTACTCTGTTGATTTTTCCTACATGTAGCTCTGCAAACAGGTTCCTTCGGCTCCACGTTATCAGTGCATACACATTCACCTCTGCACTTCCTATTCTGCATTTTAGAAAAGGCTTCATGTTTTGCAGAGCCTTTTCTAAAATACTGCCAGAATTGTGAACATCACAACCTGAACATCTCAATTTCCAGCTCCATGCCTTTTTCTAAAATGTACATTCATATGAATAAATAAATGGGGATTCTGCCAAGCCTTTGTTTAGGCAATGCCTTTGGTTGATAGATCTTAGCATATTTGTTGACTTATTTGAATATATTATGAAGATGTATTAATTGGTTGTTATATTTAGTTTTATGTTTATGCTTTACTGATATTGTACACCATGGTGTGTTTTCTATATAATTTACATCATAGAAGAGTAATATGAGTGCAAGAAATATAATGTACTTTTGAAACTTTTCATGGAAGCAATTGTTGAACCCTTATGTAAGGTTATAGGTGTTCTTGAGTTGTGCACTTATGTGAAACAGATGGGCATATCATAGAATTAGAAGCTCATGAGGGTTCAAGATGTTTCGGGAAGCTTGTCAGTGCTCTTTAGAAAGTAGGTTTGTGCACCTATCAGACATGACTGTGCAGCTGCTTGCCACTGAGATATCTAAGATATACAGTATACGTACCTGTCATGTGCATATAAACAAAGAATCTCAAAAAATATATTTAGCCAGCAGACATCCTTCACATATCTGCCATCCTTAAAATGCTAGAAAAGAGAAGAGTGATACAAGGCCTAAAAGATATGCCCTTGCAGTTATAAAATGATTCTTTCCTGTCATTTGGATGAGTGCTACATGGTTGCAATTTATTGCACCCACTATATTTAGTGGCCCACTAATGGCATGGGAATCATCTTTGAGTACTTGTCATTGTTGACTGCACGTAGGGAATTGGATAGACTGTAATTCTTAGTCCACCTCTGCATGACTTATAGTACCTGGCAGAAACATCAAGAGAATATGCTTTGTCCCATTAGGCCAATTATAACCTCCATGCTTTGAAATGAGCTGGAGACCATAAAATGTATGGAGCTCAGAAGTTTGGCAAGGTCAGATATGGCTTGAGAATTGCCTGTCAATGGCTTGAAATTATTTTTAAGATCCTCATAATTCAGCCAATATCTTATATGCCTTATTGCTACCTCATTTTCTGGAGGGTCCAGCAGTGTAGTGCAGATATGAAATATTTATGCATTTATGATAATTCTTTTATACCACAGATTATATTACAAGTTTCAAGTGTGTTCCCTTCTGTGGTATCGTACTTGCTAAGGCAGCTATGCTTCTACCTGCATCTACTCATGAGTTGCCATCTTCACCTTTCAGAATTAGCATAACCTATGACTTCATCTACTGTTAGCACTTATGGCTTGCAGCCTTAACCATGTAGCATCCCAAAAGCAGGTAATATTGGCCCAACAAAGACTTTGCAGCCTTCAATTGCACTTATTATCTAGGTGCTGATTTACATACTTTCTGCAATGTGCTTGTGGCTGTGACATTTCTGTACTAAAATTGTTAATACAGAAAACCTATAGAAGTACGTAGCTATGGTGGTGAAAAATTATCGCTTTGAAGGACTAGCTACATTTCTTGTGTAAAGTTTCTTTGCACATCAATGCATTCTGTGACTTGCCTTATTTTTCCCTATGATAGTAGCTATTGAAATCATTTACATATTTTGCATCTTATTTTTGCAGTTATAGTTTTTGCATTAACGATGACTTACTGTATGTGCACTAGCAGCAGCTTAAGTGCATTTCCTATAACTGCACCCATTTTGCCCTTTAAAGCAGATTTTGCAAGCTATTACATTATTGAGGTTTAGTAAATAGGTCTTATGCCTCACTTATCCTTATTAAATATAAGTGCAATTTTTGAACAGACACCGAAAGGAATGTTTGCTAAAGGTTAATGTGTATTAAAGAAGTCAACATGTGTTGACTGCCACTGCTTGCCTAGAAATAAAAGGACTGTGGGAACTTAATTTGCGTTAACTCCATTAATGCACATTAAAATCTATAGTATGCCCTTTAGTGAACAAGATAAGCATTTTTTAAATTTTATTTTTGAAAAAATAAATATCCAGAATATGCTTGAAATTGAAAAGAAAGAAACAGGGAAAATAAAGACAAAAAAAAATGAAGTATAAAGTCAAAATCATGTATCCAGATAGCAGCACCTGTTATTCAGATACATAGTGCTGGCTGGTGTGATCCCATGATTTTCAATGGCACTGTCTGGATAGTAATACAGGATCAGACCTTGTCAAACCAAATCGTTTTTATTCCCAAAATGCCAAAAACAATTTGGTTTGGCAAGGTCTGGTCCTGTTTTGCGCTCTTTTGGTTGGCGGTTGATTACTGCAAAAGTGTTGCCCCCATGTGTCGTTTGGTTTCTACTGTCTGGATAGTGTCACTGAAAATCTTGCTGACTGCCTCACCATTAAATTTTATTTATTTATTTTATTTTATTTAGACAGTTTTGTATACCGCCTTATCCTTCAATCAAAGCGGTCACAACACAATTGGGGGATACATTTAACAAGCGGGGATATGAGACACATACACTAATACTTACAGGGAACATGGGCAATGGAGGGTTAAGTGGCTTGCCCAAGACCACAAGGAGCATCTGTGGGACTAGAAACCCCAGTCCTTCCGGCCCAAGGTTGCTGTCCTCTAGTGGGATTTAAACCCCCAACCTTCCGGCCTGAAGTACCTTGTCCCAACCACTAGGCTACTCCTCCCAGGGTGGAGTAGCCTAGTGGTTGGGACAAGGTACTTCAGGCTGGAAGGTTGGGGGTTTAAATGGTTAATGATTAAATGGTTAATCCCAGGGTGGAGCATGTGAGGGCCTTGAAAGTACCTGGAGTTAACCAGATAGCAGAAATATTCTTCCCACTATCAGAACATGCAAGCTGTGAATTTGAATAGGTAATAACTAGAGTTTCTAACATTTCCTACCATTAATGCACATTAATAACTAGGAACAACTGCATTAAATGGGACCAGTAGAAAAACAACGCACATTAACAACATTAATGCATATTGACATGGTAATTCATGTTAGTAATTCTAGTCCTAAATTGGCATGAACATGTAAGTTGCAATTTTAGAAAAGGAGCTAATTACATGTACATATCGTTCAATGCACATTTTTAGAAATCCACGGAAGGGGTCCTTAGACAAGGCACCAAATTTTGAGGTTGATGTTTAAACCTGTTATAAATCATATACAAGCCACCATAAATTTGTCTTTTTATTACCTGCTGCTAGATAAGGTGTTTGTTGGATGAAGATCACTTGAGTTTGGTGCTCCCCGATTGTCACTCTCTATTATCCTTCATCTCATCTCTCTCTCTACTCTCTTCAGTCCTTTAAATTCCTGTCTCTTTTTTCCTGTGATGTTTCTCATCTCCTTTCTTTGAATGTCTGGCGGGGCATCTTTCTGTGACTGTGGAGTAGGTGTCTGTGTCTCTGACTGTGTCTCACTCCCTTTTATCTTTTTCTGTTTGCTCTCCCTCTGTGTTTGATTGGCTCTTTGTTTGACCAGGTGCATTTTTGAGTAGGTGTCTTTGACTTTCCGTGTGGCTATGGCACTCTGGTGGGATCTGGGTGTGCTGGTACTAGGGTCTCGTGAGGTTTTGTTTAGTTCCTTGACTATGCCAATGCAGGTCACCATCTTCTTATGAAAAGGTATGAGCATAATGAGAGCACTTCCAGGATCATCATCTTTGGAGATGAGGAAAACAAGACAGGACACATGGAGGCTAGTGAAGGCATTTATATATAAAACATTAACAACAGTTTACAGAGAAAAAACTATATACTCAAATTAAACAAAAAACAGAGCCCTGGACCTCATGGGACAAAGATGTATGCCCCTGGTGCAGCACCACTTCAGTGAGGGTATGTAACTTGGTCCTCACCCTTGCAGCTTGGCCACGATCAGAGGGGTTATGGGGCCAACCTCTTCTTCTTTCTTCACCTCTTCCTCCTCCTATGGGGCCTGCTTGTCCTCTGCTTCTTTGCTCTCCTTGTTCCCTCACCCTCTGCTCTTTCTTCCCCTCGTTTTCCTTGCCCTGCTGTGGTGGTGGTGGACGGCAGAAAGCTGGGCTTGGCCAGCTGCAGAGAGGAGGGAACATAAATGATTGTAAGGCATTCAGGGAGATGTATTTCAGGACCAACCTCGAACTTTTGAGCACTAAAAGAAGGACCCAGCCATATGAAGACAGCATGTAAGCTAGCATTTATATGAGGTCTGTAAGGCACAGGTGTGTTTAAATTAGAGGATACACATATGACTATCATAGGGAGCTCATAGGCAACAGGATGTGGACCCAATAATAACTAAGTCTCAGCGCAATACAGTGAGCACAGAAATCCACTAGACTTAGATGCTCTGTTGCCTTGGCTTATCTAAAGTTCTGCAATGTATCCCACAGAGTGGTATACAGCAGCCACATTGCAGAGTCCGTGTGCTAAGATTCAAAAGAATGCAGTCAGTATATTAGCCTGGATCATAGTATCACTGTTCGTCCTGGGAAAACATTCAGCATGTTTAATCACCAGTACTACAGACACAGAGAAATGAAAGGCAGCAGATGTACTCACCTTTTCCCTTCCCCGTGCCTCCCTTGTGCCCTCTCTCTCATGCTCATTTAAATAGGAAGCCTGAAAGAGCATGGTCACTGTCTTCATCCGTGTACTTTAATGGGTGGCGTAAAGCAAAGTGAGGAGCATGCATTCCTTCATTTGCTACATGGATTGTAGTATCTATGCCATGGAACCTAGGCCTTGGAACCTAGGCCTTTACACAGCCTACTAAAGGAAACCTGAATAAGAAAGAACTTTGCATTTACAAAGAAGAAGCTCCATATTCACTCTTCTAATCGTACTTTGTTCAGTTGTCCTTTCTTCTCTTATTTGCTGCAGCAACAAAGGTTAGATGTCATGAGTGGCCTCAAATTTGGCCTTTAAAGCTTTCATATTGTAGCATCTGGGGAGTCATCTGTAAAAAGGAGATGTTGTGTCAGGCAATAAGAACATAAGTGGCCCACATTAAAGTCTTCATTCCTCTACCCATACATCCATGGCAATGATACCCACTCTCTAGGTGATACTTTGCATCTGATATCCCCGTCAGACCACCTTTGTTGTGCCCTCATCTGCTTACAGCATTTTCCTTAACAGTCCCAGGTGAGCAGCAGTTGTGAGGGATGGAGAAGGGGTAATGCTGATAGTCATACTCTGTGCCTACTTCTCAGCATATATTTTATGAACAGCCTTGACTCTGAGCTCTTCTTCAAATGAACAGTCATGGGAATGGGACAACTACATAAAAGGTGAGCTGGAATGTGCTGTGATCCAGTGACTACTGTCAGTGTAGACCTCTAGTGATGGTGGAGCTCTAGAGAAGCTGCTACAGTGGAATGAGAGGAAAGGGGTGCTAATATATCATCTTCTGCCTCAGAACTCACTCACACCCTGAAATCATACAGCCAAAGCCCACTGAGATTCTTGTACAGTGGCAGCAAAGCTTTGCTGTATAGCCTTACTAGTTCTAGAACCCAATCTACCCTACAGGATAGGTGGAGGTAGGCCATGCCAAATAGCATGCTTACCTCTGCATGGCCCTGTAGACATCACTCCAGGCAGAGATCGCTTGGAGGTGGTAAGGTCCCTGCCTCCATCTGGAAAAAGGATGGTCTGTTTAATTAAACAAGTTTGAACAGCAGGAAGTACTTGCCCTCATCAAAATTGTGCTGCTTCCTAGTCACCAATTTTGTGGAATGATTCCTTTCTCTGCAGATGCACTGCAGCCCATATGAGGAGAAGACACATATTTCTAGCTGCACATGACAACAATGCTAGTTATATGTGTAAAGCTGGAATACGCATAGAACTAGCCACTTATTCAGGTAGTTACATAATATAAGTGGTATATTCAACAGTGCTACATATACACATACGTCTTGACCTCATTGTTTTTCTGTGCATTTTCTGGGGGTGGAGTTAGGCATATTTTATAAAAGGCTCTGCATTCACAAAGCCTTTTAAATATGCTGATTATTTTAAGAGAGCCAGACTTGGTTGCCACATAGACAACCTATATAAGATTATTCTCTTAGGACTTGGGTCTAAAACAGAAGGCCTATGTGGCATGTTAAAAAGATGCCTATTTTATAAATACCTGTTGAGCTGATTTGCTAAAGGTTCTTGCATCTTTAATCTATGTTCAGCCTGGTTATTGAAGAGACTGACAGAATTAGTACTGTTCTATTTTACTAAGATGGTTAGCTCCATCTTGGAGTAGGGAGAAGTTCCAGAGAGTTGGAAGTGTGCAAAAGTAAAATATTTTATTAAAAGTTAAGGATCTGGCGATAACATAGGTCGGGAATTATTGACCGATTTCAGATCTCCCAGTACTTTTAAAGGTCACGAGGCATATTTAGTAAACCAGTTACAAGATATTTAGAAGTGATTGATGGCCTGGACTCAGAAGTGCTTATGCAATAGTACAAGAGGAACAGAAATCAGGGGAGGAGAAGCTTTTGCAGGGAGATCTACATGGATCACCTCTATTGCCCATATTATTAGGTATGTATATTAAACTGGTGGTTTCTGGTAGAGACTTCTTGGATGTTACTTTGTGAGCAGCAGCACCATCCAAAAAAGGAACCCAAGCATTCATCATACACCAGTGACACCATATCCAGTTGAGAGTTTAGCACAGTATTGGGGACCTGTGCCTGCATCGCTACCAGCTTCAGCTACACCTGGAAACAACAAAGGTACAGGAGTAGTGAAGAATGGAGTAACTATTCAGCTTAAGATGAAAAGTAATTGAAGGGAATGTGGTAGCATACTAAACAGAGGAGAAAAGGAGTAATCTATGTGTAACAATTTTTTGACTAAAAAGGAGTTATCTGTCTGTAACATAGTTCTTGTTTGTTGCTTCATTGTTATTATTGCTCAGTGACCCTAAAGTTTGAGTAAACTCGTGATTTAAAACATAATTTCTGTCCTGGACTCATTTATTTGAAAAGGGAAGAGGTGTGAGTGTCAAGTGTCAAGGGCCTTCTGGTATATGCCAGTCTCACTCACTAAAGAACCCTGATATTAATCTCTAAGAGCAAAAGACTGCAAAACAGTTCTTGTATTAGTGTTCCCCCTTGTCTGCCTGGACCATACTGAAATGGGGGTTACATTAGACACTATGGTCCCCATATTCAGTGGCAGTGGCTAGCACTTGTAAAGTGCATAGCTGTCGCTGCTGAATACAAACCCTGTATATTCAATGCTGGGGCCATATCCAGCCTTTGTTATGCCTATGCCTATCTATGCCTATCTTTACCCATGGGTCAATATTGCCGCAGTCTGGTTGGCGATGAATGCCACCTCCACTCTGTCCCGGAATGCCCATGAGATGCCCCAATGCTAACTGCATAGCACTGGGGTGTGTAATGGCGGCACCAGCAGATATTGTGTTAGTGCTGCTGAATATCCCACTAACTGGCATTTACACAGTTTGCAGGTCTGCAAACCATGTAAATGCCTTTGAATATTAGGCTCTATGGCTGTATATTATACATCTATGCAGATGATATACACATTTTTTGTTTCAGGGAGGCAAGATATTGATGATTTTAAAAATATTATGCAAAGATGTTTAGACCATCTTGGTGACTGGCTGGTTCAGAAGCAGTTATTATAAAATGTAAAAAGCCCATAAAGGTATAGCGAATGAAAGCCCAGGTTTATGTATTTATTTATTTATTTATAATTGTTTCTTATACCACCTTATCATCGAGACATCAAGACGGTTTATAAAACCAGTATAAAAGCAGAAACTAAAAAACACACAACAAAGTAAATAGTACAACAATATCCAAAAAAGCAAACAATACAAACAACAAAAAAGGATACAACTCACGCACAAAAAAATAAAAATTGAAAAATGTAATATTAAATTAGAAAATAAAATTAGTATTGTCCTGCCACAAAATCAAGGCCCAAAGAGCTACAAAAAGGAAGCAAAAGCCTTCCTGAATAGCCATGACTTCAAACCTTGTTTGAACTTCCTATACGAAAATTCAAGCTGAAGATCCAAAGGTAAAGTTTTCCACAAAGAAGGAACAACATAAACAAATGCTGAATGATGGGAGTGCTCCAAACGGAAACATTTATGAGAAGGAACCACGAGAAAATCACCTTGAGATGATCTCAATGTTCTAGCCAGCTGGTAAAAAAATCAAGCAAGAAAGCAAACAAGAAGGCAATCCCAAATAAAAGCTTTTATGAGCTAATAATAACATTTTAAACTGTATCTGATAATTGACCGGTAACCAAAGCTGTTCAAAGAACAAAGGAGAAATATGATAAGTCTTCTGCACATGATAAATCAATTTAACAGCGACATTTTGTATTAACTGAAGGTTTAAGGGTCATGTTTGACTCTGGAACCACAAATAGCTGAGGTTGTTCAGAAAGCAGGAGTAAGTTGCATTTAATATGGCAAAAATGTTTTGTATTAAGATCACAAGATTTCAAAATGGTAAATAAGGCAACTGTTTTAAGCCAGATAGATAACTGTCATGCTCTTTATGGAGGCTTCCTGAAGAAGGTTTTATATAAACTGCAAAGAATTGAGAACTAGGTAGCAAAGATGATAACACAAAGTACTAGATGGGATGGGGTGACCCCCTGTATTAACCCGTTTGGACAGCTCGCATATTTTTTCTCTGTTCTGGATGATTTATTAGATTTGTTACACTCAAACAACTATGATATACCGGCAATAATAAAAAATATTAAAACTTTGCAGAAAATAGAAGTTTCACATAGTGTATGTTTTTCATACACTGGCCCAATATCGTATATTGTCCGTCTTCAGAAAAGCTAGGATTCAGTTCCAATATTCATTGTGTCACGAAGTGGATCTAGCAGAGCCCATGGAAACAGGCAGAAATGCAGGCATTGAATCTGACTCTGACACTTCAGGGAAGCACATGTCAGGAAGTTGCTATAGGCAACACAAACAAATCAGGTCACGAGCTTTAGAAACACGCCCAAGCAGCAGGAAGGCTGAGGGATCATTAAGTGATGAAAGCCAGCTGGGAGTGGGTGGAGTTGAGACACACACAGATAAACCTAACTCACGTGCAGTTAGTGGCAGAGAAGGCAGAGCAAGAACAAGCAGAATGGAAACAGGAAGGAACACGGGAATAAGCAGCTTTGGTAGAACAGAGAGACCGGAGAATGCAGCAGCTACAGGAGCTTCTGGAAAGTTAAGAAGCTTTGCTTTTACAGAGAATTCAAGGAGCCCAAGGCATTCTGGGGAAAGCCCGGGTTGGAGTGGAGCCATTGAGAGAGCTGGGAAAGCTGGAAGGTTTTACTCCAAGGCTGAGAGAGAGAGCCCAGGTGACTTTTTTTTTTATAGAAAGCAGTGCACAGAGACGTCAGAGCTCAGCAAAGGTTATCCAGAAGGTAACAGAGAATTCAGTTTGGAAATCAGATTAAGAAAGGCTGAGAAAGCTACTTACCCAAACAACAGGCACAGGAAAGGTAAAGTCTTTTGGCCTGAAGATATTTTTATATCTGGGGGAAAGTTAAAAGGCAAAACCCGTAGAAAGCTTCCGTCTTGTTCTACTCCGGTGACTGCAGCTGTACCGAGAAGCCTTAGTCAGAGAGAGCCAGAAGGTAATCTGATTACTTCTAATAGAGGGAGAAGTGAATACAATAACTTCCCATATGGTGGTCAGCAGTGGAAGGGCTCCCAGGCAAGATACACCAGTGAATGTGGTAATTGTCTTTCACACACTTTCACGGAGGGAGAAAGAGAGTCTCTGCATGATAGGGAGAGACTGTTTAATAATATTCCTAGCTGTTCAAAGGAAGAATTGTTAGAAGCAGAAAGTGAAGATATGCAATGTGAAGTACAAGGGGACCAACCTTTTATTGAATGCATGGACTGTACGCTCACAATCGCAGATGATATCTCCTCTCTGTGTTGAACAAGCTGTGAAATCTTGCTAACCATTTGAAGCAGTAAAGAAAAGGTTTTGTTTGCTTGGAAAAGTTGCTAACCATTGAAGCAGCAAAGAAAAGGTTTTGTTTGCTGGGAAAAGGACTGTTTAAAGTACCTTTGTATTGCGTGTTAAGAAGCTGAAGATAAGCAATTTTTGTTCACGTTTGTTTCTTTATTTTGTGCCCAAAGTGGGTCTGTCTACCTTATTTTCACCACTAAAAGAATCCTTCCGGAAGGGGAATAAAACCTGTCTTTAAGCCTTACCACACGTCTACAACTCATTCTTTTGACTGGCTGGTAAAAACTACAATTCCCAGAGTGCCAAGCAAGGCTCTACACCTTTTTCAGGCTGGTTAAACACAAGGCCTCAGCGTAATACCCTGATTTTACCTGTAGGGTCACACGCTGGGTGACAGATGGCATAGTTGGCAGGATTTTTTTTTTCTCGTGGTTTACCTGAGAAGGAAAAGAAGGAAGACAAATAAAGAGACGACATCTCTGGAGAAACTACTGCCACATGGAGTGCTGTCTGGGAGAACTTTCTCTGGCAGGTCGGCCAGATAGGAGAGACAGAGACCTTTCTCACACGCTGGAATCTACCTGGAGCCTAAGGTAATGGTAGCCTGGGCGGAAGGGTAGAAGGATACCAAGTGAGAAAAGGGGGTGCTGTGCTCTACAGACAGGGGTTTTAAAAGAAAAAATACCGCATTTGGTGGGTCTTTCTTTTTCTTTTTTCACAGGTGACACAGACTCCAGAGGGAAGATGGAACCCCGGGATATTATGGTGTGGATGCAAACCCAATGGGACAAACAGGCGGAGCTCGTTCGAGTCCTCCAGGAGTGAAAAGTGGAAATGATGAGGGAACAGCAACGACCTCTACTAGAGACAATGGAAGCAGTTTTGAAGAAGCCACAGGAAACAGGAGCGGCGAATCCGTCCATGTTTCAAGGAGTAGGGATGAACAGTTGCCATGCTTTTTCCCTGGGACAGTTAACTCAGCAGGATAATCTTGATGATCACATTGATGCATTCGAAAGAATAGCAGAAACCCTTAAATGGCCTATGGAGCAGTGGGCGATTCGCTTTGCGATGACACTCACCGGTGAGGCTCTATCTGCCTTTAAGACCATGCCTGCTAGTCTTGCCTTGGATTACACCAAGATTAAAAAGGCAGTGAAGGATAGGCTAGGTCTCACTCCTAGACACTACAAGCGCATGTTTAGGGAGGCGAAGATAAAGTGTAAAGAAACGCCTAGAGCTCTGTACCAGAGATTAAAGAGTATAGCTTACAAGTGGCTAACCCCAGAGAGGAGGTCACTTGACTCTATTCTGGATGAGATTATTCTGGAACAGTTTATGCAGGCTGTATCTCCTGAGTTAAAAACGTTTCTCACTCTACAGGATTGCCACAGCACGGAAGAGGCAGCCAACGTGGCAGATAGGTATTATGAGGCTAAGATGGCTGATACCTCGGGAATTGGAATTTTAAAAGTGGCTGGGATGGCAAATTCTGATAGAATGAGAAAGTTTGAAAAGGTTAAAGCACCTAAGGTGGATAATTATGATAACACTGATAATGATGTTTTATCTGTTTATAGAGGAAAATGTTACGGTTTCGGAAAGACAGGTCATTTCCGAAGAGACTGTAAAGCACGAACAGTCCTCATATCTGGAGCGGGAAAGCCAGTCCCGAGGGGCCTCTTTCTTCAGGTCCAGGTAGAAGGAGTAGATGCATTGGCACTACTCGACTCGGGGGCTGAACAGAGCATGGTTTCTCGGGAATTTTGGGAAACCATGGAACAGCCTCGCCTGTCAGCTCCGAGTCGAGTAGAGGACCAAGTGCAAATAAAATGCGTACATGGCACACACTTCCATTATCCCCTACATAAGGTACATGTTAAGGGGATGGGCATAGAAAGGGAAATACAGGTGGTGGTAGTCCCAAAGCTGCCGCAGGAGCTTATCTTAGGGCGAGACTGGCCTCCGTTTCGTGGAGGACTGATGGAGGGTTTGTGTACTACGACAGGCCTAGTTTCAACCCGGTGGCAAGCCGGAACCTCAGGGGCCAGGGAACCATCTGTGGAAAGAACAGAGGGGCCTGAGGAGGAGGAAGATAAGGAATTTCCTGAGGAAGAAAAAGAGGAAGGAGAGGCAAACTTACTTCCCAGCCATGACGAATTAATTCAGTTTCCAGTTAAAGAAGGGAAAAAGGCAAAGGCCAAAAAGCGCCATGAAAGATACAGTAGGACCCCAGGGAGGGCGGAACTAGAGGCCGGAGAAGGGTTACCGTGGGTACCTGCAGCCCTAGTTCAGAAATTCCCTTCTTTCCCCATGGAACAGAGGGCTGATGCATCGCTTAAAAGAGCGTTTGAATGGGCCCAAGAGATTCGACCTATGCTTCCCCGATTCTTTTTGGAAAAAGATATCTTATATAGGGAAAGCGTAGATCCATATACAGATGCTGTACGGAAGCAACTGGTGGTGCCAGTGACTTTTAAGGCCATTGTTTTACGCCTGGCACATGACCACCCAATTGGTAGCCACAAGGGTGTTCAAGGAACACTCGATCAGATACTAGCACGGTTTTATTGGCCAGGGGTCTATAAGGAAACCAAGCAATATTGCGAGTCTTGTCCCACCTGCCAGAGGGTCTCTGTAGCGAGACCAAAGGCTGTACCCATGGTGCCCTTGCCCACCATATCGGTACCGATCCGACGCATGGGAATGGACATTGTGGGCCCTCTAATTAAAACACCAAGGGGCTTTCAATACATCTTGGTAGTCGTAGACCACGCTACACGGTTCCCGTGGGCTATTCCCCTTAGGAACACCTCAGCCAAGATAATAGCACAGGAGCTAGTAAAACTATTTTGCAAAGTGGGGTTTCCCCAGGAAATACTTTCCGATCAAGGGAGCAACTTCGTATCCAAATACCTGGCTAGAGTATGGGAGGCATTTGGCATACGCCACATTAAGACTGCGGCATACCACCCTCAGTCAAATGGTCTTGTGGAACGTATGAACCAGTCGATAAAACACCTATTACTGAGGGGTTTAGGAAAAGGAGAAATGGCAGAATGGGATACTTTACTCCCATTCGTTCTATACGCATGCAGAGAGCGTATACAGGCATCCTTGGGGGCGTCCCCATTTGAACTCCTGTTTGGTAGGGCCCCAAGGGGTATTCTGGATATACTACAGGAAGAATGGGTAGAGCCCGAAACACAAGAGGTGGGGATACCACAATTTTTAAAAGACTTAAGGACGCGCCTAGAGAAAACGTCCAAAGCCTCTGTAGAAAATTTGAGAATGAGTCAATAGCGTCAGAAACGCTACTATGATAAGGGCACAAAACCTAGACAATTGTCAGAAGGGGATAAGGTCATAATCCAAGTGCCAGACCCAGGTCCCAAATTCGAGTCCCACTGGAAAGGGCCGGGTACAGTGGTGAAAAAGGTTGGGCCCGTTTCCTACCTTATAGAGAATGATAGGGGACGCAGGCAGGTTTATCACCTCAATGTACTAAAACCTTGGAAAGAAAGGTCGGCCACTGCCAATTTGGTTTATAGAGAGCAGCACAGTAGTACCCAGAAGAGGATTACGTGCTGTCCGCTTAAAATTGCGGTAGCCCGTAATATTTTAAGGGGGGGAATGTGTCACAAAGTGGATCTAGCAGAGCCCATGGAAATAGGCAGAAATGTAGGCAGTGAATCTGACACTGACACTTCAGGGAAGCACATGTCAGGAAGTTGCTATAGGCAACACAAACAAATCAGGTCATGAGCTTTAGAAACACGCCCAAGCAGCAGGAAGGCTGAGGGATCATTAAGTGATGAAAGCCAACTGGGAGTGGGTGGAGTTGAGACACACACAGATAAACCTAACTGACATGCAGTTAGTGGCAGAGAAGGCAGAGCAAGAACAAGCAGAACGGAAACAGGAAGGAACACGGGAATAAGCAGCTTTGGTAGAACAGAGAGACCGGAGAATGCAGCAGCTACAGGAGCTTCTGGAAAGTTAAGAAGCTTTGCTTTTACAGAGAATTCAAGGAGCCCAAGACGTTCTGGGGAAAGCCCGGGTTGGAGTGGAGCCAATGAGAGAGCTGGGAAAGCTGGAAGGTTTTACTCCAAGGCTGAGAGAGAGAGCCCAGGTGACTGTTATAGAAAGCAGTGCACAGAGACGTCAGAGCTCAGCAAAGGTTATCCAGAAGGTAACAGAGAATTCAGTTTGGAAGCCAGATTAAGAAAGGCTGAGAAAGCTACTTACCCAAACAACAGGCACAGGAAAGGTAGTCTTTTGGCCTGAAGATATTTTTATATCTGGGGGAAAGTTAAAAGGCAAAACCCGTAGAAAGCTTCCGTCTTGTTCTACTCCGGTGACTGCAGCTGTACCGATAAGCCTTAGTCAGAGAGAGCCAGAAGGTAAGCTGATTACTTCTAATAGAGGGAGAAGTGAATACAATAACTTCCCATATGGTGGTCAGCAGTGGAAGGGCTCCCAGGCAAGATACTCCAGTGAATGTGGTAATTGTCTTTCACACACTTTCACGGAGGGAGAAGAGAGTCTCTGCATGATAGGGAGAGACTGTTTAATAATATTCCTAGCTGTTCAAAGGAAGAATTGTTAGAAGCAGAAAGTGAAGATATGCAATGTGAAGTACAAGGGGACCAACCTTTTATTGAATGCATGGACTGTACGCTCACAATCGCAGATGATATCTCCTCTCTGTGTTGAACAAGCTGTGAAATCTTGCTAACCATTTGAAGCAGCAAAGAAAAGGTTTTGTTTGCTTGGAAAAGTTCCTAACCATTGAAGCAGCAAAGAAAAGGTTTTGTTTGCTGGGAAAAGGACTGTTTAAAGTACCTTTGTATTGCGTGTTAAGAAGCTGAAGATAAGCAATTTTTGTTCACGTTTGTTTCTTTATTTTGTGCCCAAAGTGGGTCTGTCTACCTTATTTTCACCACTAAAAGAATCCTCCCGGAAGGGGAATAAAACCTGTCTTTAAGCCTTACCACACGTCTACAACTCATTCTTTTGACTGTCTGGTAAAAACTACAATTCCCAGAGTGCCAAGCAAGGCTCTACACCTTTTTCAGGCTGGTTAAACACAAGGCCTCAGCGTAATACCCTGCTTTTACCTGTAGGGTCACACGCTGGGTGACAATTGACATAAACATACTATATGATACCATTGAAATTTCAGTTTTCATTTAAAACACTTTATTATGACATAATATAGTTTGTCAACAGTCCATTCTGATGGCGGAATATGATACACGTGAAAACACTTCTGATGCAGTGCGTCGATATTGCACCATTGAAATACCTAGAACAGAATGCTTGACAGCAATTAGTTTCGACAACATATTAGCCCAGCATATGAAAACATACAAGGCCGATATATGCACCAATAACTCTGACACTAAGTAACTTACAGTTATCTAAACCTATTTTCTAAAGTTTACAAATACTTTTATTTGCAAAATAGTAGCTATTACAGCATTATAAGCTACTTAATATTTTTTGTGATCTTTTTATTTTGAACCACCAGTACCATCAAAATCAGCAAACTTCGAATACCTATTAAATTAACTAGATCTCTGATAAAAAAATCTGTATATAATGCTTTTTGACATAACGATAATAGCTAAACATAGTTCCATTGAATTTATAACCATTAATTAGTAAACAGTTGAGTAGTAAGTATGGAAACCTTATGTATGTAAAACATACACTGGTCCAAAATGGGTTAATCTCTTCATATTGGCTACTAGTTGATTTAAGAATTTGTTTAAGGTTCTATGGATAGCATCTAAGGTACTCCGTGGGACAGGGCTATCTTATTTAAGGGGCAAATTGGAGCAGCATTGTTCATCTAGGGCATTGAGATCTAGTCAGCAACATTATTTTGTTGTATTAGGGATAAAGGATATTAGACAGGTAAAGATCAGTCTTAGGCCATTTTTAGGGGTGGTACTTAGGCCTGAGAAATGACCTGCTAACAGAGATAAAGAGGCCATCAGATGATATGCACTTTCAGAGAGCTATAAAAACATGGTATCTGGTAAGCTGGAGGCAGGGCCGGCGCTACCTCGTAAGAAACAGGAAATGCTTATTCTTACCTTTAGAAACTCCATGATCCAGCAGTTTAAAAGAGAGCAGTGGCATGGGTACAAAGAAATGCTCCCGCGACTGCTTTCTTTTTCAAAGGACGAATCGGAGCAGATATGGGGGAGGGAGAGGGGGGCTGAAAGGGAGCAGACACGGGGGGGGGGAGCTGAAAAGGAGCAAACACTGGGGAGCTGGAAGGGAGCAGACATGTGGGGGGCTACAAGGGAGCAGACACAGGGGGGAGAGCTGGAAAGGAATAAACACAGGGGGGGGGAGTTGAAAGGGAACAGATACTGGGGAGCTGAAAGGGAGCAGACATGGGGGGCTACAAGGGAACAGACACTGGGGAGCTGGAAGAGAGCAGACACGGGGGGGGGGGGCTACAAGGGAGCAGACACAGTGGGGAAGTTGGAAGGGAGCAGACATGGGGGAGCTACACGGGGAGGAGCTGGAATGGAGCAGACATGGGGGGGAGCTGGAAGGGAGCAGACACTTGGGGATGGGGCTGGAAGGTGGCCGGGTAATAGGAGAGGGATTGGAAGAGAACTGAGAGGGGAGAAGGTGGGGGCTAGAATGGAGCAGAAATGAGGGAAGGAGGAGGCTGGAGGGAAGGCAGGGCCTTGACACCCAGGATGGCACTGGAAGGCAGATGGACCGAGGAGAGGGTAACTGGATGGGAACTGACACGAGAGGGGGCACTGGGACTGGACATTCACTGATACCTGGGATGGTATTTGGACTAGAAGGGGCTGGATGATGGAAAAGAAGGGGGACTAAGAGGGAATAGACACCAATGGCGGTGCTGGGAATGCAAGGGCGTTGACAATGAAAGGTACTGGGAGGGGAGACTGTAAAGGAGGCTGATACTCGGGAGGGTTACTGGGACTGGAACAAGGCTGATGGAAGAAAATGAAGAAAGCAAAAGGAGAGACAAGAAATGGCAAATGAACTATAGACCATAGAAAAAGAGCTAAGAGAAGACAGAAGAAAACAGAAACCTCAGATCAGGATGAGCATGATCAAAAATCATCAGATAACAAAGGTAGAAAAAATAATTTTATTTTCAATTTAGTGATTTCAAATAGTATGGGGAACTGCATCTCTTATCTGGTGTGGCACCACATCTGGCTTCTTGAGATTTCATTTTAATTTTTGTCTACATATTTTTATTTTTACTTTAGGTTGTGGTCACTTACTCTGTACTTGGTGAGGGTCTATGTTCTGAGTGTGTGACCAAGGCCAGGTGTTCTGTTTAACATGGAGTTTGTACATAGGGATCTGTTCTGTAGTAATTTGACTTGTACAGCTTTTCAAATAGTTGTATGGAGGTTTTGGGGCCCATTGCAGTATTTGTAGTGCTGCTTTTTTCTGGGTAGGCACCTTATTGTATGAGTTTTGGAAGTGTATGCTGGTATGGTATGATAGATTTAACTTTGTAGATTTTTAGTGACTTTTGCAGTGTTTTATATTAGTTCACAATATGCCTGGCACTGGGGAATGTTTATGTTGTTTAGTGAGATGACCGGAATCAAAATATTTTTTTGGACTATCACAGCCTGTTTGTATGATGCATTTACTGCTCTCACTTGGTTTGCAGCTTGTCGTGCTGTGAGGGCTTGCGTGCATCAGTGATGCTGAGAGCTAAACTATCGGTAGTTAACTACTGGCAGGGTCTCCCAAAGATGGACAAGTCTCAGTTGAGGTGCCAGACCAAGACAAACCACCCATCTGGGCAGCAGCAGAATGGGATAGTGTTGACGGCGGAGGATCACATTTCTGTGACAACGGCAATAACACCAAACTTAAACTGCGCGGAAGAAAGGCCCGGCAATCTACTTCTGTATCTTGCCATGAAAATCCAATGGATAGTTACAACAAAACAAATTGTGCTATGGTGCTGGAAGATGAGACTCCCAGGTCGGAAGGCACTCAACTAGCTACTGGGGAAGAGCTGAAGACTTTTCAGAGTAAAGCCAGCATTTATGATGTGGTTGGATCAAAGCCCTCGGGAAGTCTGACTGCTGATGTAGCTGCACATGAAATGAGAGTCAGAAGCTGTAAAGCTGTAAATAATCATTGGAACATGGAACGTACGAAGCATGAACCAAGGAAAGTTGGATGTGGTCAAGAATGAAATGGAACGTGTACAACGTGATCTGTTGGGTGTCAGCGAGCTGAAATGGACTGGCATCGGGCACTTTGCATCAGATGATCACATGGTCTACTATGCTGGAAATGAAAGACAAAGAAGAAATGGTGTTGCATTTATAATAAAGAAGAAACTTGCTGTAATGAAATACAATGCAGTCAGCAAACGCTTAATCTCTATTCGTCTACGAGGATTGCTTATCAACACAACTATAATTCAAGTATATGCCCCAACAACAGCTGCAGAAGAGAATGAAATTGAAGAGTTCTATGAACAAGTACAAGCTGAAATTGACAGAACATGCAAACAGGATATCCTGATAGTCATGGGTGACTGGAACGCAAAAGTTGGCAACAAAGAAGAAGGCAAAGTAGTTGGAAAATATGGACTTGGCAACAGAAATGAAGCTGGAGAAAGACTGATAGAATTCTGCAAGACCAATGATCTATTCATCTCAAACACCTTCTTCCAGCAACACAAGCGGCGACTGTACACATGGACTTCACCCAATGGATTGTATAAAAATCAAATTGACTACATCTGTGGAAGTCAACGATGGAAAAGCTCTGCAACATCAACAAAGACAAAACCTGGAGCTGACTGTGGTACAGATCATCAACTACTAGTATGCAAACTCAAGCTAAAGTTGAAAAAGAGCAAACCACTCATGAATGCAGTAAAATATGACCTTGAGAATATACCACTGGAATTTAAAGACTGTCTGCAAAATCAATTTGCTGCTTTAGATACAAATGACAGAGCTCCGGAAGAGTTATGGAATGACATCAAGAAGGTTGTGTTGGAAGAAAGCAAGAAGTCTCTACAAAAGGTGAAAAAGCAAAAACGGCCAAAATGGATGACGGAAGAAACTCTGAAAATTGCCCAGAAACGCAGAGAAGCTAAAGCCAGAGGAGAAAGAAAGACAATCGCAGAGCTCAACAGAGATTTCCAACGTGCAGCAAGACAGGACAAGGAAAAGTACTACAATGACACTTGCAAGGAAATAGAAGCAGAAACTATTAGAGGAAGAACAAGATCGGCTTTCCTAAAGCTACGAGAGTTAAAGAAAAAGTTACAGCCCCGAATTGGAATGTTACAAGATGCTCAAGGTTCTATGTTGAATGATGCTGAGAAGATCAAGAAAAGGTGGAAGGAATATACAGAGTTTTTATATGATAAAAATCAAGTGGACCAACAGCCATTTCAACCTGTACCTTATGATCGGGAACCATTGGTGATGAAAGAAGAAGTTGAAGCAGCATTGAAAGCCTTATCAAAGAACAAAGCACCAGGCATTGATAGCATTCCCAGAGAAGTATTGCAGCAATCTGATGCAGCTGTTACCGTACTTACAAGGCTCTGCCAAGAAATATGGAAGACAACATCATGGCCAACTGACTGGAAAAGGTCTGTGTTTATACCAATACTAAAGAAAGGTGATCAAACTGACTGTGGAAATTATCGCACAATCGCTCTGATCCCACATGCCAGCAAGATTCTACTGAAGATTATTCAAAAGAGACTACAACCATACCTGGAACAAGAACTACCTGACGTGCAAGCAGGGTTCAGGAAAGGGCGAGGAACGAGAGACATCATTGCGGATGTGAGATGGATCCTTGAAAAGACTAAAGAATACCAAAAGGATATCTATTTGTGCTTTATCGACTATAGCAAGGCTTTTGACTGTGTAAACCATGAGAAACTCTGGGCCACGTTAAGAAGCATGGGTATACCTGAACACCTGATCATTCTCTTGCGAAATATGTACATTGATCAAGAAGCAACAGTTTGAACGGAACAAGGAGAAACAGAATGGTTTAAAATAAGCAAAGGTGTAAGACAAGGCTGCATACTTTCTCCCTACCTGTTTAATTTATATGCAGAACAAATCATCAGAGAAGCAGGATTGTATGAAGATAGCAGAGGTGTGAAGATTGGTGGAAGACTCATCAACAACCTTCGCTATGCTGATGATACCACATTACTGGCTGAAAGTGAAGATGATCTGAAACATTTGCTTCTCACAATCAAAGAACATAGTTTCAAAATGGGCCTGCACCTTAATGTAAAGAAGACAAAGATCATGACAACTGGCATAATCAACAGGTTCATCGCTGAAAGAGAAGAAATTGAAATCGTGAACAACTTTAACCTACTTGGATAAACTATCAATAAAGAAGCAACAAGCAGTCAAGAAATCAGACGACGCAGAGCTCTTGGTAGAATGGCTATGAAAGAACTAGATAAGATTCTCAAGAGCAGAGATGTCTCTCTCCATAGAAAGATTCGACTTGTTCAAGCCATGGTATTTTCAATAACATCATATGGATGTGAAAGCTGGACAGTGAAAAAGACAGACAGGAAGAAAATTGATGCCTTTGAATTATGGTGCTGGTGGCGAATACTGTGTATACCATGGACTGCCCGAAGAACAAACCAGTCTGTACTAGAGGAGATCAAACCTAAGCTTTCTTTAGAAGCTCAGATGGCAAGACTTCGACTTTCATACTTTGGACACATCATACGAAGAGAGAGATCATTAGAGAAAGACATCATGCTTGGCAAGATAGGTCAACGTAAAAGAGGAAGGCCAGCAATGAGATGGATCGATACAATAACAGCAGCTATGGGTACCGGTCTGTCAACAATGAGCCACCTGACTGAAGACCGAACACAATGTAGGATAGCTATCCAGAGGGTCGCCATGAGTCGACTCCGACTCGACGGCACTTAACAACAACAAGTATTTACTGCTAAGTATTTTTATTTAGGTTATGCATTTGCTCTTTTGCTGCAATTTTCTTACAACACTGGATTTGAAGGAGAAATACTAATATCTCTCGAAAAGAGTTCACAAAGCGGTTTTGGAAAAAGGAGGGTGGGGTGCAGCCAATATTAACAATAAATTGGGAGGGGTCCCAATTTATAGGTTGCAGGGGGGTGCTAGAAACCCTAGCACCGGCGCTGGCTGGAGGCAACATAAATGCTTATGAAATGATTTGGGTGAGTTGGAACTTTTTAAATGGGTAATTGATGAATGTACGATAACAGCAGTGTTTTATTTTATTACAGAAAAATCCAAGTTATCAATGTTCCTGTTTAATACTATACATTACCAAGTTTAAGTTACAATGGAAACCACTTTGACTGAAATGGTAAAGCAGTATAAAAAACCCCTGCTGAATAAATAAATAAATAAATGCATTCTTTTTAAATATATTTGATTTTATTTAATGTATTTAATGTATTTGGTTGTAATCCACTTTGTACATTCTGCTATTAAATTAAATTAAATAAGCATATATGTGCCTGAATAAAAGAGAATCTCAGAACTCTGGAATAACACATTAATATTCATGTACAAATTGATAACTGCCCCAAAGAAGCTGTGAATGTGTATATGTATTCTATGGGGTCTGTTTACTAAATTGCATTAGCCTTTTGCAGCTAACATGGTACGACACCTGCAAAAGGCCGACAGTATCTGCATGAGGAGTTCCCAGCATTTTTCCTGTAGATACCACGGAGGCAACACTGGCTTCGAGGGGGACAGCTTCACAGATACAGCTATCGCCACCCATTCAGAGTGCAGTAGTTGCATCCATGAAAGCTGCAAATTGGAGCAGTTACCGCATGAGGAAATTACCCATGGTAGCTGGGTCCGGCAGGCCTACACATACACCGCCCACTTTCATCCTAATCCTGCCTTTGCCTGCAGCTACCACGGAAAGTTCAGACATTGTGGAAATGCTCCGTGATGTCTGTGTTAGCCGTTACCAAGGATGGTATTATCACGTTAGACCCGCTGTAGCGACTAATGCAGTTTAATCATCAGACCCCTAGGTGTGCTCATATATTTTATAAATAGGACTTCTGATCCTAGGTGCTCAGAAATGTACGGTCCAGTATTCAAAAGCAAATATCCATATAACAGCAACTAACTGCCTCTGTCTGTGGATTTGCAGCAGCGCTATATAGATAGTGCTGCTGCAAATCCTTCCAAGCCATCTGGGTACTATCCATATAGTACCTAATGAAGCATGGGCATAGTGGCAATATATAGTCCTCTATCTGAATACTCTCTAGAACAACAAAAAGACTACAAAAGTTAGCCAGATGGTAATACAAACAGGACTGAATACTGACAGAATCCATAAAATCGGCACTCTATGAGGGTTATTTTGTAAGCCCTCTTCACGCTTTGGACATCTGAAAATGGGCATACAGCTGTCCAAAGCACAGATTGTGTCCCCAGAGCTCTTTTAGAAGTTGGCTCTGGGGACGTCAAAGTCTGAACAGGGGGCATGACCGAGGTGGTCCCAGAAACCTGGACGTACCGGCCTGATCTCAGAAACATCCTGGACATCTGCAGTTACATCTAAGTTAGGCCTGCTCCTAGCGCCTGAAAAGTGCTTGTTCTGACTGAAAAACATCCAGAGGGTGCAGAGAAGATAGCATTCCATCATCCCCAGTGCTCAGCACAATGCTAACGATAGCAGCAGTGGGATTTGAACCCTGGCTCACCCTATTTCTAGCCCATTATTCTAACCAGTAGGTTATTCCTAGATATCCAGGTTCTGAAATACAATTCCGGGGACGTCTATGTAGGTGCCCTACCGACATCCATATCAGTCAAATTTGCGTTTGTGAAATCGTGTCAGCACCTGGACGTGCCTCTTTTTGTTCAGATGTTCTGGCTTAGACATCCCAAATGGCACCTGGACGTCTTTTCTCAAATTCCCCTCCATATACATATTCAGTGCTTCAGCCCAGCATTTAAAAAATGCTGAATGTGGAGTTCAAATATCAGCTCATTAAAATTGAGGTATTTATACATCAGGCAATTAACTATTTTCAGAAAGTAATACAAGTAAGAGTGTATCGATAGTATCTGCATCATGAAAAGAAATTGTATGAAATTTGTGTACTGTAAGTGGATTTAATTTCCAGGTTTTACCTCTTTTTTTAAATGCTATTTTTACATGAAGCTGACTGTACACTTATCTCTCTGACTGCCCAGATGCCCATTTTTCACACAAAATGTCACTTGTCTCCTTATTTTCTTCTTAGGTACTATAACATTGGCTTCCCTTTTATTTATCAATTTATTTTCATCTTATACCACTCGTCACCTTTTAATCTCTGCCTCCAAGAGGGCATATAAGAGACCAGAATCTTACTCAGGTAACTCAGCTCGTCACCTTCCACCATTTTCAGTTTAAGAAATCAAGAGGTTGCAGTACTGATCCTCACAGGAGCCCCGTAGAGCCTATGGCACTGATGTGCATAAAATAGGCATGCGGCAGACTAGGAGATTCTTTAAAGTGTGCGCAGCCAAGATAAAACCAAAACAAAACAAAAGAAAAACAGAAGCAATAAGCAAAGGTGCCATGGCTGTCGAATTTAAATTAGAAATGTGGCAGCAGGTGGGGAAATGAAAGAGGGGCAATAACCACAGACCCAGGCGAAGCTGCCTCTGAGTTCCTCCTGCTGACGTGAACTTTCTGCCTCTCTCTTCTCTCTTGTACTCTCTGCCTGTTGAACACATCCTCCTTTTCATCCATGAGACACTCAATGTGCATTGTTCCTCACATGGCTCAAATATTACCTGTTTGAACTGTGCTGGGCCATACAGTTCAAACAGATGATGACTAACAGCCCAGGGCTCTGTATAAACAGCCCCCCAGTTGAACAGATGTTTTCAGCAGGAGGAAGGAGAGACAGAAATACAGTACTAGCAACAAATGTCCAATGATAACTTCTTCTGGCCCAGTGGCCAGGGTCTCTTTTCTCTCCCCACCAATTGCCGTCTCAGTTTACTAATTTAAAACTAACAGCTGTGGCAGCTCTGCCTCCGCAAACCAACAGCATCATGACTCCAACAAGCCCAGACGTCCCTGCTGTCAACATTCCCCTCTAGATGTGCTTCTTCTGTGGCCAATGACAGTTCAACTCCCAGCCAATGATATCATTTAGCCGCTGCCTTCTGTTTGGATGGATGATGTCACTGGAGCGCCTAGATTTTAGAGGGGGCAAATGCAATGTGTGCCTTCGAGTCAGAGGGTTGTTATAAATGAGAAACCCAATTTCTCCATTGGGGGGATTTATCAGGGTTGTTCAATTATAACTGAAATAAGTCCTATCTAAAAACTAAAGGGATACATCACAGCTCCATTTCTGTTTCATCAGACATGTCTATGCATAAGCATGTAAAATCTTACTGGAATGCATAATGTGTGTGTAATCAATATAGGCTATATCCCTGGCAGAGGTTTTATAAAAGTATCCCCTTAATGACTGAACGTTGCCACCAAATAGTTAACTTAAAACCCTGCTACTAGCCTACCCCAAATCCTGCCTCAATTTTATTGTGACTTAAATGGACGGATTTATTCACTTAAGTGCCACTAATTTTAAAATAGAAAATGCACTGAAATAGAGTTAATGCTGACCCTATAAATATTTTTAAATAGTGACCTGATATTTTATACCATCTAACTGAATTCCATATTCCCAAGAAAATTCTAACAACAAACAGGCTCTTAAAGAAATAACTACTTGTTTTCTACAGAGGAGAATTTTACACCTATGCTGAGTAGTTCATACCAGTTCAGAAATTATTGCAACATTTTGTTGTATGAAAAAAAAGCCCAATCTACAGTACAATGGGTTGTAGAGTGACAATAATCTGGAAATCACCTCTGCCTAGGAACTCTGAAGAAATATAGTTAGATCTAAACCATCAGTTGGCAATTCTGGTCTACCAGATGTGTCCTCATTGGCTTATGCTTTAGAACAGAGGGAAGAGAGTATACCTGAATCACAGGTGAGACAGACTCCACGAGTACTTGAAGGATCTTCAAATAAAATTTCTTCAACATATCCACAGGAGAAATAAGCAGAGACCTAGCAAAATTCAACATGCAGAGATTAGATCTCCTATTATTATTTTTCAAAATCTCCATTTTCTTATGGATTAAATTTATCTTTAAGCAAGGCTGTATCACAAACCTGAAGTCCCGTCTAGACAAGCTAACTTAGGGTACTGGTCTTCCATCACCTGTGATTGGGTATTTACCTGTCCCTGAAGTTCAGAAGAAACAGTTAAAATGCTAAATATTATAGCAGCTAAGAATCTCTCCTAACAGTCCATAGGGTCTGCAGCATAACCACAGAGGGTTTCTACAACAGAGGCATCTCAGGCAGAACTCATCTCCTGTACAATGGCAGGTAGGGCTATCCCAGTCACCTGCGAGTCCTAGGGGAGAGCACCTAATGTTCCCTCAATCAAAAGAGACACCTTCAGACAGACCACCTGAGTTTATAGCACCTCCTACCAGCCATGATAGCAATTGTTTCCTGCGGCTTAATGAGACCTCAGGCTCACTAAGGTCAATTTCTCCATCACCAAGCCTTACTGATATCAATCCATCTTTATGCGGATGCAAGAGTGATGAAGTCAGTTAAAATGATTTAGAACAACTGTGAGACTGAGCCAGCCTCTGATACTGTAGAAAAACCAGTACCTTCCCTTTCCTCCTATGTATAAGATATGGCAGAAAGAAAAACAAAATAAATGGGTTCACCTTAATGGCCACTCCTGTACAAATCTTGATTCCTGAGACACAACCAGGAAGCTACAGGGCCTAACATTCCACCAGTGCCCAAGCCTTAATAACCCCTTAACACCAGTGATTGCTTGCTGTTGCCTATGCTTTATCAAGGCAACAGGCATTTCTGAGTTGGATGATATCAACTGGGAGGGGGCACGGCTTCAAATTCCTATCTGCACCTTATGGCTGGCACAACTATTAGGTGTACTAGGTGGCTGCCTAGAGCGCTGGGCCTCTGGAGGCATTGACTGCTCTCACTGCAGTGACTCAGAAAATGTGGGGCAGTGCTTACCTTAATTCACTGGCACCGCCCCATGGTTTTTGCCTTCAACTATGTCTCTTCCATGCTCTACGATGGAGTCCTCAAAACTTGCCTAGGGCACTTCCAGTCCTTGCAGAAACCTTGCTGCACTTGGAACCCAGATAACAGGGGGAAATAGCTCTGCAGTAGTCTGGACAACTCTTACTCTCCTCCTCAGCTCATTGGGGGTCTTTGTAGCTCCTAGAAAGCTATTTTTAGCTAATTTTAGGGTACCTTTTAGCCACAACCTGAACTATGGCTAAAACTTAGACAAAGGTCATCAAAGCTGGTGGTCCAGACTGGATAAGTTACCAGACTTTCACTGTGTTCAGGATTAACATGCCTTTGCAACCTTGGTCAGCCTTGGATTTCTAGATGTGAAGGAAAAGCTTAGTGTCTCTAATTAGCACATTGACTGCTAACAAGCCATACATCATGCTGCCTGCTTGTGTCTGTCAAGGTTCACTAATATGAAAAACTCAAAAAAGGCCAATCTAAGTTTAATTGTTTCAAACAACAATGCATAAATCATTGACAATATGCACCATAATTATACCAACAAACTGCGAGCAATAGGTTACCTCCACTTGGCTTTTGGGCCCTGATATTTCATTCAATCTGAAATAATTTTCTTTACTATCAAACTATTATTTGGGTCATTCTACCCCAATAGAAATAGCAAGTAAGGTAATATATGATAGTATCTCTGGTTAGACACTTTCTCTGGCCCAGATCACATAATCGGCTACTAACTGCAGTGATGCAGTGCCTTTGACACCATGGACTGATTTAGTTTAATTTAATTGAATCCACTTTCTTTTAACCTGCCCATACCAAAATCTCAGAATGGCTTACAAAACATAATATAATAAACTACATAAAATTAAATGTAAATTAAAATACAACCAAACAAAGTAACAGGTGAGCTGGGACATGTGTTGACAGCTAGCATGAGGACATCACAGCAGTTGGATTTTTGGGCTAACAGTCCATGGCATGTTAGGGGTGCAAGTGGGCAGGTTTGGGGTGGAGAGTAGGCGGGGAGAGCGATTTAAAGTCAGCACGCCCATGCTAACTGCAAGGTGGCCAATTAACATGGATTCAATTACTGCCGCCTCAATAGGTAGAAGTGTATCTGCCAAATGTGGCAACGTTAGGGGACAGTGCTTTCCACGCCCCTGGCAGTTAACGTGGTAGTGTTGCACCTAATGTGCCATGGTTTTGCACTCGGTGCTGTAGGTGCAAATCATAACACACTTTAGTAAAAGGGCCCCATAGTCTCCCTTGGACTATTATAATTCTTTGTATGTGGGTCTCTCTCACAAACAACTGCAAAGACTAGAATTCATTCAGAATAAGTCTGCACATATAAAGTGCCATTTCAGAAAGGGTGTCCAAGTGCAATCTGGGACATCCAGGGCAGAATGTGTAGAAAAACACTGGGGACATTTATATTTCATCCTGATTCGAGAAACGTAGATGCCCCCAATGTGGACACCTGTTCAGCATCCATATAGACATCCTGCTATGAAACTGTTAGGAGGGGGCATCCATCTCAAGCAAGGTTGCATACGGGGACATCCAGCGGCGTGGCAAAATGAAAACATGATTCCCCCTTTCCGCTTCAGTGCTTGCTGTCAAATTGAAAAATAGAGGGGACATTTGTATACCTCCTTCTTCACACCCTCCAGATGTTTGCCTAATAAACCAAGCATTTTTCAGATGCTTATTCATGCCTGGAGCTGGTATAGCCTTTGACATGGCTTGAGATATCCAGGACTTTTCTGAAATTGGACGAGGACATCCAACTACTTGGAAATGGCTCAGCCATGCCTACAACACACCCCCATTCCAACATGGATGCCCTTGGATGTCCACAAACCTGGCTTCTAAAATGGCTCTGGAGACATCTCTGTGCTTAGGACATCTCTGTGCCAAATGTCAGATGCCCAAAACACAAATAGGGTTTCTAAAATAGCCCCATAATCACACGTTAAAAATGCATTAGTATATTCTCCCAATACTGTTTTCTTTGTATTGGCTTCCAGTGAAATACAGAATTGATTTTAAAATTCTAATTTTAACTTATAAAAGTTTATATTACTTAGCTCTGCTACTGCTTCACCATCAAATTCAAAAGTATATTCCAAATCAAAATCTCTCTTTGTTGCAACTGGCACTGGTTAGATTGCCAGAGGACCTGAAATTCTCCTATGTAGGCCCAAATTTTGTGAATTCTCTGCTTCATACTTTAAAACAAGTAATGGAGTTTGCTAGTTGCTATAAACACTAAAGGGTATTTACTAAACTGGTAGCGGCTTCCTTGTGATATCAGAGCCATGGACCCAGTGAATTCAATGGGGCCGTGGCTCCAATATCGCATGGAAGCCACTAACACTGTTTAGTAAACATACCCCCTAAAGCATGGCTTTTTACTGAGGCCTTCCCTTAGTTGTTGTAATGCTCTGTAATTTGTTTTGTCGGTTCGATTTTCATTTTATTGCTTTTATGGTATTACATAACAGTAATATGCTTTTATGTTATAAATTACTTTGAAGCCTTTCTTGGGAGAAACAATCTATAAATATAGAGGGTTATTCTGTGCTACGAATAGCGGTGATGGATGGCCTGACAGGACGTCCATCTCCGCTATTCATGCCGGTCTCTGCCCCTGACTAACTTCCCCACTGGTTGTGCGGGGAAGTTAGACGGGGTTGGGGAATGGGCAGCCTGGGGGCAGAGTCTGGGTGGGCAGTGGGTGGTCGCCGGCCCTGGACATACAGGGCAGATTTTAATGTTGACCCTGTATGTCCAGGGCCGGCGAAATGTCCGGGGAAGTTATTCCACCTCTGAGGAGGAATAACTTCCCTGGACGTGATTTTTTGCACAGCCCAGGGTGCGGATAGGGCATGGAGGTGGGGGGCAAGGTTTCTTCCCCACAACCCAACCCTGGCCTTAGGAGGCCAGATCGGGGTTCAGGCTGCAGGGAATAAACCCCTTTTTCAGGCAACTGGAATCACAGTTTTTAAATGGAGCCGTGGTGCCATGGCAACATGACGCCATGGTGCCACGGCTCCATTTAAAAGCCATGACTGAGTTAGCTGGGGACAGTCCTGCACATGCAGGCTGGACAGAATCGCAGTCCCGGCCTGCACATGCAGGACTGTTCGTGCTTCTGATCCTGCGGGGCTAGACGTTCCTCGCATGATCAGAATCATGAGCCCCTCTGTACGTCCCTTGCATGATCAGAATCATGAGCCCCTCTGTACGTCCGGTTCAGACCAGACATACAGAGGGGTTCTACATCAGGAACAGAATTGGGCCCATATCAAATATATTAATCAATAAAGAAGTACACTGCAGTGATGATGAAATGACAAGATGGGTTATATACCCATTTGAAGTATATAAGGAAAATATAATGAAAATTTGAACTTTTTTCCAGGGACTTTTTTGGAAATGTATTTAGTTGTGGTCCATTGGTAATTTTGGACCTCATATTCCAAGGCATTTACATGATTTACAGACCTCTAAACCATGCAAATACCACTAAGCGGGATATTCAGTGGCACTAGCATGGTTAATGATGATGGCATATATCCAATAAGGATATATATCATCATCCCTCAAACAGGCATCCATACGGCCGATATTAAAGAACACGTCATGACAAAAATGATCCTACGGCATATCGCCCGATCTCTAGCCTACCATTTCTTGCAAAAATCATAGAAAAGACTGTTCAAAGACAGCTGCAGGATCATATAGACCCCAGTGTGCCACTGGACCCACACCAACATGGGTTCAAACCATGTTGTAATGTTGAAACTCTCCTAACCTCACTCTTCAGTAACATCATAAGGGGGATAGACAATATCAAGACAGGTTTCCTCCTCATATTTATGGACATCTCATCAGCCTTTGATACCGTATCACACAATACTTTGCTGAATTGTCTCCAGGATATTGGAATCTGTTACAACACACTAAAATGGTTCACATCCTACCTAAGCAACAGACTACAGCAAGTCAAATGCGGAGCAAGCAAATCAATGCTGTTCACGATACCACAAGACATTCCTCAAGGTTCTGTACTCTCCTCAATCCTCTCCAACCTATACATGCACCCTATCTGCAGCATCATCAAGAAACATAATATATTATATCACATTAATCCTGACAACTCCATGGTATTCACATCGATTGACCTAGATGCACCGGACCAAACAGCCATAACCTAATGTCTGGAAGACATGACTACCTGGCTCACCAACAACAATCTGACACTGAACTACGGCAAAACTGAAGCACTATACAACACCAGAAATGTCACCTTCAACCCTCCTTAAGCAATCCACCTACTAAACAAGACATTATCTGTGAAGAGCGAACTACGATATTTAGGAGTCACCCTGGACAAAAACCTCAACCTACAGTTACACATAAACAAAACCACTGCAAAGGCATACCACAGACTAAAACTCATTAGGAGACTAAAACCATTACTAAACCAGGACCATTTCCATACAGTGTGCCAGGCTATCATCACCCCAATACTGGACTATGGCAACACACTCTACCAAGGTCTCCCAAAGCAAACTACACATCCTTTACAGCTAGTGAAAAACACGGCAGCCTCACTCATCACCAGAACAGCCAAAACGGACCTCATCACACCTATACCCTGTCAACTAAACTGGCTTTCAATCCATGCCCGTGCCAAGTTCAAAGCAATACTGAACATTTTCAAAATCCTGCTCCACTCCTCAGCAGACATCCTACAGGACCTGATCTAAAGAGACCCAGGCACACGACCCAGATGAAACAATAACAAACATATGCTTACCATACCCATGGATTACCAGAAAACCAAACAGTCCACCTCCAGAAGAGCGCTCTCTCTAACTGCACCTAGCTTATGGAACACCCTCCCTGCTGAGCTGCGAGCCTCTGGCAACATCAAAGACTTCAGGAAGAAACTTAAGACCCTCCTGTTCATGGAGCACTATGGAAACATCACATAGTCTAGCAAATACAATGGCTGGCACCATCCCAAACCCAACAGATCATTGCCTCTACTTTCCGATACCCGTGCAAACTGTAAATAATCGGCTCGAACTGCAAGTAGGTTGAGCCAACTGTAAATAGGTTCTATCTTGTTAACTACGCAGCATGTTAACTACCTTCTTTATAGTTCATTGTACCCAGTTTAAGTTGTAAGTTATGATATAAACCACCTTGATTGAAGGATAAGGCGGTATAAAAATCTGGTTAAATAAATAAAATGAATAAATAGTGTCGCTGAATATCCCTGAGTAAAGCCACTATATGCCCTGATTCTAACTGCTTAGCATCGGGCATGTCGGGGGTGTTCTGGGGTAGAGCAGAGGTGGAGCTAATCGCAAAATGGTCAGCAGCGATACTGAGCCACTGCCTGGTTTGTGATCTATGGTGAAAGACAGGCACAGGAAACTGTGGTCTAACTTTCATCGGGCAGCGGCTCAGTATTACTGCTGCCTGGTTAGTGATCAGGCTCTGTGGCGACACCGGATATTCAATGCTGAGGCACTGAATTTCTGAGTTTAACGTTCAGCACTGGTGGCTAGCTGCTGTAATTGTGCTAGACACCGGCTCTGAATATTGGGTCCTTTGTGTTTCACTGCATTTCTTTGAAACCATTTTGGAAAAGGGTCATTTTACACATGGATGCCCATACCATGCCGAAATTAGATGGGGGCATGCTGGGTGCATGGCCTGGGTGAGTCAAAAATGTACATATGTATTGCAAATATCATATAGGGAATGCACATGCAATCCTAAAATTAGGGAGGTCTGCTCCCTGATACAAATAGGTATGTAAAACATACTCTGTTTCTCCTTCCCTTAACCGGAAGGATCAAGGAGGATATCCCTTTCATTCCTCCTATGTTTATTTCCCCCTCCAAAATGAAATGACATAAAGACAGCATCCTCTGTAGTTGAGTAGCAGCATCTGCATGTCTCAATTTGCAAAATGGATTAGATACACACAGTGACATAAATTCAAATTATGGGACCCCAAGCAACAATTTTTAAATGGCCCCTAGAGTGGGGTAAGTCCACTTTAGAAGATACAGGAGCAGCTACAAGTGGGCTCCCTTCTTCCTTGCCCCCCCCCCCTACACTGCAGAGGCTGCTTGGGCAGAATTTATGCCAATGAATACAGGCGTGCCAAGATTTACACATGTCCATTGCGGAATGTCGTCATGTATATTGGAAGTTGCTGGGTTTTCTTGGTTGATTTTTCACACTGAAATGGCTCCTCCTGCCACATGGATATACATTTTAGAAATGACTCCATGTTTATCAGAGTTGTTCTTAAAATATTGTAATGACCTTGATGTCTGAATTCGGATCTCCACATCTTACAGTATTAAAATATGCCTTATAATCAATAGAAAACTTACTTATAAAAATCAGATGTGATGTTTTCATAAAAAAGAATCCTTCCAGCAAGACCATGTTTAGTTTAGACACTTATGACAGGGATTTATTAAAACTGTGAGAAATAATTTAAATATAAGCAAGCCTCCCTATATATAAAATAAGAAACAGACATAATTATATGTAAGAAAACACACATAAAAACACTCATATAAGTAAATATTATGGTAACATATTACAGAGCATTTATTTATTTAACAGATTTTTTTTGTATCACTTAGTTGTTTCTGGTCAAAGTGATTTACAAAAGACATACACATTAATGCTGCATAGATACATACATATCATTTTGGGGCATGTTTACAAAGCTCCATGCTGGTAACATACAAATGGACTGCATTACCAGCGCAGGGCTCATCGCTAATTGCAAGGGGGCATGTACATCCATTCCCCTGCAGTTAGTACAGACAAGCTATGTGGTACCGTGGAGACTGGGTGACAGGTGTAACCAATTCCAGACAGAAAGGTATATAGACGAGACCTACAGGGACATAGTAGAGAAGTCCCACCTCCAGTCTGGTAACCACTTTGTTGTCATTGAAGAGAAAGGTCATGTAAAAGGATAGCCTCATATTGATGTGGCAAGAAGTGATCTTGTAGCTAGGACCTGTCCTCCAGGTGATGTAATACCCTCTTGCACCAAGGATGTGCCCATGAGGGAAGGGTTAGGACGGCCATTATGACTGGTGATTCGATGATTAACTTTGCAGGTTTTAAGTATGGATTAAGTATGTAGGAGTTGGGTGGCTTATGGGCATGAGGATTGCCTAGAAACATCTGCCTGGTGCAAAGATGGCGGACCTTACACTCCATCTAGATAAGGTTTTGGATAGTGCTGGGGAGGATCTTGCTGTTTTGGGACATGTTGGTATCAGTGACATAAGAAAGTGTGAGAGGGAGGTTCTAGAAGCCAAATTTAGGCTTTTACTTTAATTATGTTTATTGAAATTTTCAAAAACTATACAATGTTCACAAAGTATAGAGAAACACAATAAGTCAACAATAGAAATAATTCAAAAGAGAAATAATACAAACAAGTAGATTAGCCCACATCTTGGGAAGAAAACCATAAGAAATTAATAACAAGAAAAAACAAGGGAAGGAACACCGAACCAAAGAAAGGTGTCCCAGCCACACAGAGCAGTCATTTAATTATACCCTCCCACCGCCTGACAATTTCTAAATGACAGTATAATGACATAAAGGAAAAGCAAATGTCACTGTGCCTTTTCCTTATCAAGAATCCACCTTTCCAAATCCGAAAATGACAGAAAGACAAACCTGTCATATCCAAGCAATATTAAGCATTTACAAGAGTAGCGCAAGAAAAAAGTAGCGCCTAAGGCAAGAGTTCTAGACTTGAGAGCAAGAAAGGACTTCCTACGTGCTTGTGTTGAGCGAGATACATCAGGAAAAATAGACACCTTATCACCACAATAGAGACAGCCCTTTTTCTGAAAATAAGCTTTAAGAATAGAGACTTTATCTTCTTCAGAAACCAAAGTTACTAATAATGTGGCTCTAGTGGAAATAATATCTTGAGTGTATTCCAAGAAGGCAGTCAAGTTAAACCCATTTTTATCTTCAAGAACAGCTACTTCCCCTTCCACAAAACCTGGAGAAACAATTTTTGAGGAAATATAATAACATTTAGCAAACACTATAGCATCGGCGGTGGGGAGGAGAAGAACATCTTTTAAATATTTCCTAAACAGTATTGATGGAGATAATAAACTACTAGAAGGAATATTTAAAACTCTCAAATTCTTAGACCTGGCCATATTCTCTAAATTCTCAAGTTTTTGACACATAATAGAACTTTCTTTCATGTTAGCAGATGGGAATAAAGAAAACGATTTAACCTGCGTATCTATACTCAAAATAGATGACTGGAAAGTTCCAATCTGACTATCAAGATTCTGAAATTTAATAACAGTGTCCCTAGTAAATTGACATAAAGAGGGTACAATCTCAGCAAGAATCCGTTCAGTACGATTGACTACTTGCCAAATATCCAGAAGAGAGATGGAGGAGACTTGTGAGTCACAAGGAGGAATGGAGAGTTCCGACCAAGAAACCATTTTAGGGAGCACAACTTCCTTCTGTGAACTCAAAACACCGGACTGAGGTACAGAAGACAATTCCAAAAAAACAGGAGGAAGAGGAGGGGTATGCTCTGGAGAGATAAGACTCGGCCCCTCCAGCGAGGGGTCAAAAGGAACAGTACCTGGTGTTGTTAAGACTGGTGTAGATATTACATGCTTGTCCATAGGGCCACCAGCAGACACAGCCATGAGAGTTTTCTTTTTCCTTTTACCTCCGGGCATCGCCACTTCACAGATCTATAAATGTTCCCAATGTACTCCTAAGGGGCTCACAAGGAGCATACACCCTCCTTGGAAAACACCCCTTAGAAAATGCCCCAACAAGCACCGTAAAGCACTGTAGATATATTAAGGAGCTTCAAAATGACCTCAGCAGTGACTGCCCCACACAGGTCGGCTCTCTTCAGCACCAGCTGTTCTCACTCTCCACAGCATGTGAAACTGCAGGCAACACTCCCAAGAAACAGCTCCATGCACAGATCCTTTATGGAGCCTCAAAATGACGTCAGCAGTGACTGCCCCGCACGGGCCGGCTCTCTCCAGCACCAGCTGTTCTCACTCTCCACAGCGTGTGAAACTGCAGGCGACACTCCCCCAAATTTAGGCTTTTAAGTAGAAAGCTGACATCCAGAACCGCCAAGGAAGTGGTCTCAGAAATGCTTCCTGTTCCACATGCAGTTTACCCAAAAGGCAGGCAGAGCTCCAAGTCTCAATGCATAGATGAGACGATAGTGCAAGGAAGATGGTTTTCGATTTGTTAGGAACCAGGCAGCATACTGGGGAAGGCGGGGGGGGGGGGGGTGCATTCCTGAAAGGATAGACTCCACCGTAACCAGAGTGTAACCAGGCTGCTGGCATTAATCTTTAAAAAGGAGATGGAATAGGGGGGACGGATCTGACCATGACCCAAGATGGATGCCCAATTGCTCTGCTCTGGTGACCATCATAAGAGAATAACCACTTTCCACCCCACTGCCACTTTTTGGGGCCCCCTGACATGGCAGACTACTTGATGAATTTGGCTACAATAAAACCTGCAAAGTTAGAATATGGAACGGTGGCTGCACAAGATACGAAACGTTCCAAACAAGACCTGCTATCCCCAACCAAAATGGAGCCATTGAAGGACTCTGAAAAGGGTCTAAAGGAGATACTATGGGAGATTAGGAAGGTAAAATAAATAGTAGCATCTAATGGAGAAGAGCTCAGCTCCATGCAAATTGAATTGGCAGGAGTTAAAATACAATTTGTTACTTTAATGGTGCAGAGACACGAAGGGCAGATACAACAAAGCCATGCACAAGCTAAACATCTCATACAACTGGAATGCCAACTAGAAGATCTCAACAACCAGTCACGATGGAATAACATTTGCATCCTTGTCATATATGAGGAGGAAGAAAGACTAATGTTTTCCGGTACTTGGAGGACTTACTGCCCAAATTACTGCAATTGGATTTTCAATTCTCTCTGAAGCAAGAAAGAGCCCACTGTGCTCCCTGACACCAAATGGCATCACAGAAAAACCCATGATCCATCATCCTCAAAGTCCTGTGTTATCCACAGGCCCTTCAGATTCTTCAAGCGGCCAGTGTGGAGCCTGATACAATACGAGGGTAATAAGCTGCTCTTGTTCCCCAATTTGAATAAGACAACCATAGATCGAAGGAAGTAACTGCTAGCTTTTCATCCACAATTTCAGTGATTACAGGCCATATATGGCTTCTTCTACCCAGTGCGGTTGCGCGTCACTCTTCATAATCAGACGCTCACGTTTGAAAATCTGGATGTTTTGAAGGCATATTTGGCAGAATTCGACACAATGGATACTCACTGATTTGTCTCTAACTGATCCCTTAGTGGGCTGTCACTTACAGGACCATACTTCATCCTCACTCTGGTCTACATTGCTGATCCCTTCAATTTGGGATGTCAGGTATTGTGAGCCCTTGAGAAGTGACTCTCTACCTTAGCAACAGGGACCAACAGGTTGATGATTACTGGAGCAATGATTCCACAGAAAAGGTTCATGCCTTGCTTGAAGTAACGCCTTGGCGGACATATTCTGCTATAACTGCTCATGGGAATTATGTAATGTGGCTAGACAATAAGAGACAAGACTTAGGGTGGGGCAGGATATGTGGGGGATGGCGAATGTGTGAATGTACTTGTCAATAGATAGATGAGTACGAGCAGGGGCGAGGTATGGAAAGGGGTATTCAGGAGAGGGTGGGGAGGGATTGAACGAATCCTTGTAGGCACCAGGCCCTCTCAGACTCATCACGTGCCACATACCCCATGAGCTGCAAGCATTCTACTGTCTTGCTATGTTTGGTTTGCTTCAATCCCCTGGCTCTTTATTAATTAAAGCAAAGTCCATTGGGCTACATTGGCGATACTTCAAATGTTTTTGGGTGTATGATACTTATGTTACCATTAGGAGGGTTCTGTTCTATGCATTTCTACATTGCTTGATGCACATGGCCTGGTGGCTCTCACATATCTTCTTTTTTTTCTTTATCTCTCTGAATAGGATTAAGACAGTGATGGCTGCCCTGCTTAAAATGTTATCTCTTAATTTTAAGGGCAACAATAACCTAGTGAAGAAGAAGATTCTTTTATATTGTCAACAAGAGGCAGTGGATGTCATCTATCTACAGGAGGCACACCTTTCTTTGGCAGAGTCGGCAAATTTGAGGAGGGGCCGTTTTCAATTGGTGGTTTGCTCACCGGCTCTGCAAAAGAAAGGAGGGTTGTGTATCTTAGTTCAGAAGTCCTTGACCCCTAAAATCACCCAGACTAGACCCTATCTAAGTAGACACTGGGCGAAAGCTCAAGTCCAAATAGGCCAACTTGCAATGGTGTTTTTTTACAATGTATGCTCCTAGTGAGGATGATCCTCATTTTTTCTACTCCATTTGCTATGGACGTGTCTGACTCAGCTCCCTCTCCAGTTATGCCAGGTAGGGATTTTAACCTTACTTTAGATCCTCTTCTAGATCGACAGCCACCATGAACTGCACTAACTGGAAAAGCTTTAGGTGCAGTACATGCAATCCTAGACACCACGGGTCCGATATTCGAAAGTCATTTACACAGTTTACAGCCCAGTAAACCATGTAAATGCTTTAAATCAGGGTTATTCAATGGCACTTACACAGTTAGTGCTGTTTAATATCTCCTTCTAACCCCACTACACACTCTGATGCTATGTGGTTAGCATCGGTGTGTGTTGTGAGCGTGCTGGGACAGAGTGGAGGCGGAGACTGTCATTAACCGGGTAGCAGCGATATTGCACCACTACCTGCTTAGCAGCCAATACACATTTACAGTATTGGTTGTTTACTCCTTCATAAAGTAGAAAGACTAGGGGACAACATGTTATCAAACTTTGGAATTCAGTTCTGGAGGATGCAGTAAGAGATGTTAGTGTAGCTGGATTTAAGAGAGGTTTGGACACGTTCCTGGAGAAAAAGTCAATAAACCATTATTAAAATGGACTAGGAAAATCCAAAACTTAGCCTTGGGACAGGTAGCATGTAATCTGTATACCTTTTGGGAACCTGACAGATATTTGTGACCTGGATTGATCACCATTGGAAACAGGACACTGGGCTTGATGGACTTTTGGTCTGACCCAGTGTGGAATATCTTATGTTCTTCCTATCTTCATTTTGGTAGCCCCAACTCTCACTTCTTCTCCTCCCAAGCCATCATTCAAACTCCATACTACAAGGGCTCCCCCGGTCCACCCTGAATCCCCTTCAACTTGCTATGAACAGTGCAGCGCAAGTACTCTTTGGCGCATCCAGGAGAGACCATGTGACACCACTCCTGAAGCAATTACACTGGCTCCCCATTCAAGCCAGGATTTGTTTTAAGACCTTGCTGATGACTTTCAAAGCTGGCAATGAGCTCTCCTCCTCTTCTCTATCTGACCTCATCCAACCACTTGCACCTAACAGACCAAGAAGATCTGCAGAGTCCAACATGCTAGTAATTCCAAAAGAAGCAACTAAATGCACCAAAACAACAGCTAACAGATCCTTCCAACTCTGTGCCCCAAGTCTATGGAATACCTTACCAGCACATATCAGAGCAATCCCCAACTTGAGTCAATTTAGAAAAGCCCTTAAACATTTCCTCTTCACCAAATATCTCACTGACATCTCCGATCCTCAGTCCCACTCGAATAACGAGCACCTCAACAATAATAGTAGTCAACTAGGCAAGCCCTCGCAACAGGCGTCCCCTACAATGTAAACACCAAACATTATCCTTTCTCAGTACACCTCATATGTATATAGTGTACCCTTTTTCCAAGTTGCATTTCCTGTTTAATGTTATGACCAGACATATTTAAGTTGTCGGATGTTTCTGTTCCGTGTGAACCGCGCTGATTGCAAATAGTGCGGTATATAAGAAATATAAATAAATAAATAAATCATAAGAGCTTTATATCTGTCTCCTTGTTTACTGGAGATTCTACTGTGCCTTGCCTACATTACTATTTGAAATGCACATGCTACTGGCCACAATGTAGTTCAAACCATGAAGCTATGAGGATCACCATAGAAACAATGATAGCCATCTGGCAGGAATTAGGTATAAAACTCTCTTCCTACAGGTGAAGCTGGTAAGGGGGGAGGACTCATAACATAAACAGCCAAATTTGTGAACTCTTTTCTCTCAGAAGAGTTGTAACCTACATATCTGAAAAGAGTTGTGCTCTACCTCTTGGTGATGGAGTCTATGGAATGTTACCTGTTCCTCTCCAAAGGGAGCATCAACAGCCCCTTTAAGAGAGTCTGCAGCCCAGGGGTCAGGACTGGGAGGGCATGGCTCATAGAGAGAGGATAAGAACCCAGCAGGCTGCAGGAGAGATAGAGGCCCATGCAGCTAGAAGTATTTCCAAGGCAAGCTGTGCAGAGGAGTTCTGAGGTAGAGAAGAAAACAAGGTTCAGATCACATCACTCCTCTTCTTATCCATCTCTATTGGCTCCCTCTCCATTATAAAATTCAATACAAATTTCTGATCATGACTCACAAGGCCCACCACACTTCCACCCCCCCAGTATCTGGCTAATCTCATGTATTTGCACACCCCTTATCGTCAGCTCCGGTCCATCCACATAAATTGTTTATCTCTAGCCCCACCGTCACAAGCTCACTTATAACTCACTCTTCACTCTGCTTTCTTTTTTCTTGACCCTGCACTCTGGAACTCCCTGCCTTCTGCACTCCGCCTTGAAGCATTTTATCAAAAATGCAAAGCATACTTGAAAACTCACCTGTTCTATCTGGCCTTTGGCATTCCAAATACTAGTCCACTTTTACCTCTTGACTATCTCGACTGTCACGCTGTTGCTTTGTCATTTATTGTTCTGACTGTCCTTCCTCTGTCCTATTGGAAAGGCATGGTGGCTGCCTAAACAGTGACATCCCTGTTCGGTTCACGGCTCAGCAAGGTGATACATTTCCCTTTAATGCCACAAGGAACAATATGGTCAAACCATATAAAGTCAGTATAGCTGTTCAGGGCTAGTCTAAGGGAAGTTATGTAATTCACAATATATGCCTACTGGACTTGAAGGTAACTTGCTTTGTGCTAATAGAAGGTGTGAGGAAACTAATCTAATCAAGATCTAATAAAATAAAGCAAGTCTCAGGCAAGTTCTTTCGCCTATCTGAACTATATAGTTTCTATCGCTCACCTCACCGATGGCACAGATCTTATCACTCTTCATTAAGATGCCCATTTCTGGGGAGAGCCAGGCTCGCACTTTGAAGCAATGAGACAGGTCGACGGTGGTGGCTTCCAATTCGGCCATGTAGGCACACAGGGGTCAGGGCACGCAGCTCCAGCAGCAGGTAACAGACGAGCTGGCCCAGCCTGTGGAAGGTGACCAGACTACCGCAGTTGGTATGGTAGAAAGGGAGCACAGTCACCGCAGCAAGGCCTCCTCGGCATCAGAGTAAGCTCACTGTGTAGAATCACTCATGCTGGCAGAGTAGTGTATGTTCCAAGCAGAAGCATGTGGCTCTGCAGGCCCTCATGGCACAGACACACACACTGAAGACAGATGCAGACTGCACATTCCTAAAACTTGTGGAGTTGAACTGCTACCCGGCGATGGAGATTCAGCTAGGCCATATGTGCCTTGATTTAACTTGGTGGCTTTCAGAGTAATTATGTGCAGCTGCTTTTATATGAGAAGGATGGATCAAATACAATTGCCCCCTTCCCAATGTGGGGGCTGGGGGAGACCTGGGGGTGGAGAAAAGGTACAGGGTCCATAAACAGGTGCAGTTATATTGCCAGTCATGCCCCACCTGGCAACTTCATAACCTGCCAGAGTCTGACCATTCCCTCTAGTGCCAATGCCCATCATTGAAACACCTTTGGAAAGTGTGGGCCAGGGATCTAGTACCCTTGGAGTGAATTCCCTGAGGCAACAAATGTATTTTAGTCATTATACTACCCGATACTCAGAAGTCATTGCTCTAAGGAATATGAAGACTACTATGATTGTGAATGAACTCTGGGAAGTATTTTCGCAAGTGGAAATATCCAATGAGATCCTCACAATTTAAGGAACACTCTTTGTATCCAAGGTGGTGAAGCAAATGTGTGACTTGGTGAAGATCAAGATGCTGCAAACATCAGTATATTACCCGTAGACAAATAGCCACTTTCAGTGATTCACTAAAACTCTGAAGCAGATGTTTAAAAAGTTTGTGCAGGAGGATGGGAAGAACTGGGACATTCTCCTACCCTATTTGATATTTGCTATCCATGAGGCACCTCAGAGTTCCATGGGGTTTTCACCTTTTGAGTTGCTCTTCGGAAGACGACCAAGAGGCATATTAGACGTGGTAAGGGAAACTTAGGAGGAACCCTGTGATGGGCGTAATTTGGTGGTGTATGTTATACAAATGAAAGACCAGCTGAGGAAAGCTGAAGAGGTTGCCAAACCCAGTCTGAAAAAAGCCCAAGTTGAGCAGGCCAAGGGCTACAATCGGGTAGCCATGCATCGCACCTTCCAACCAGGAGACAGAGTGTTAGTGCTATTGCCCTCATCCGAAAGCAAGTAACTCTGTAAATGGCAGGGGCCCTATGAGGTTGAAGAGAAAGTGGGGCCTGTTAACTATAAGATTCCCCAGCCAGATAAACGTAAGAAAGCCAAAATTTACCATATTAACCTACTGAAAAAGGTGACTCCAGTAATGGCTATGGTGGTACAGGGACATGATTTTGGGCCAGAAATTTCAGCCCCGTTGGATCCAGATCAACTCCCAATTGGAGACCAGCTCTCTGCTGCACAGAGAAGAGATCTAGAAGGTTTGTTTCATTGGAATCTAAAGGTGTTCTCTGCCCACCAGGGATGAACCCACCTCAATTGTCATGATATTGTAATTGACCTTGGGGTGGTTATCAGGCAAAGACCCTATCAGGTTCTGGAGGCCTGATACCAAGGAGCTGGAAGAGATACTTAACCTGGGAGTTACAGAAGAGTCTATGAGTGACTGCTCATCACCCGTCATCTTGGTTCCTAAACCCGATGGAAGCATCAGATTCTACATTGACTTCCAGAGGATTAATGCCACTTCTAAACTGGAAGCATATATTCCATGGGCAGAGTAGATGAGCTAATCGAGCAACTCAGTGGAGCACGCTTTATATCAACCTTGAATCTGACCAATGGTTACTGCCAGGTGCCCTTGACTCCGGCTGTCAAGGAGAAGGCTGTTTTTTGACACCACAAGGTCTGTTCCAGTTTACAGTACTGCCCTTTGGATTATATGGGGCTCCTGCCACATTTCAACACCTAATCGACCACCTACTAAGTGTGACTCTACACCGCCCCTATTAGGCGCCCGCCTAGGGCATGGGATGCAGGTTTGCCTTCTAAAAGAATAGTTTGTAGCCGTGTGGTCAGGCAAAAACAATAACTGGGCTTTATTCCCCTTCCCTTATGGATTTCCTTTTTTATACAGCAATAAAGAATAACATAAATAAACTGTTTCTTCACAGCCAAAATAAAGATGAACCTTTTCCAAGCAATTATAACACTGCTTCTGCTTGCTTCTTTAACAGAGAGATTCTATCTCATCCGAGAGACATATTGCGCAATCCATGGGACTGGATTCTACCTCCTGGCTAGTGCTTTCCCACTGCATTTGTTCACAGTCCAGACCTGTAAATGGATAACACTCTTCAGGGCTGCTATTGACACAACTCTTTCTTTGGGAGGCAACAGTTCCTATAGCAGGAAGCTGCTCTGCATAAACAGGGTCGTGGGGACCTGTGTTTGGGGCTTCTCTTAGGTTCCCTCTTTCTCTCCAATAAGGATTCTCTTCCCCACTGTTAGCTTTAGTTCTCCTGGCCGGGCTCACCTCTTGCCCTTTAGAGAAAATGGTGTACTTAGCTTTTCCTCTGGGGTATATAGCTTCCACTCCTTCCTCTGTTAACCAGGCCTTTCTGTCTGGGCTGTAGTGTGCCTTTCCCCAAGAGTTCCAAACACCGGTAGTTTGAGCTGGGCTTAGCCACTTTCTGGAAAGGTTTTACTCCTGCTGCTCCTTGCTACCGGGGCATATCCAATGCTTCCTGGATCCAGCAAGCTCTCCTGTTTGTGACGTCTGCCCTCTACCTGCTTGGTCACTCTTCTCGGGTCGATGCCCCCTCTGGCTTGGGAGACTCCTGCACTGGCTCTTCCAGCACTCTCTGGTTCAGCTGTCTCCTCTCTCACTGGCTCGGCATCTGTAACTCCTCCAGCCACACCCACTTCTTCTCTTCCTTCCAACTCTCTGCCTCCCCTTGCTGGGATTCCCCAACTGCTTTTATCCTCTTGTTTCTTGCACGTCGTACGTGCTTCCCTGCTCAGGTGAACCTGATTAGCTCTCTGACTTTCTGCTGCATCATATCTGGTGTGGGGAAAGTTTGTTATACTATTCTTTGGTTCATTGTAACCTGAATGTGTTTGCTGCTTATGTGACTGCAAGGTAAGTTCTTCTTTTTCCCCTATTATCATAGGTTCTGTGCTGGCTACTGCATCACATAAGACAGCACAAGGAATATGCGGCTGCATACCTTGATAATATCGTCTCTACAGCAGTGAGTGGACCACCCATCTAACCTAAGTACAAGACATGTTGACCAGCCTGCGGAAGGCTGGGTTGACAGCCAACCCCAAGAAATCTTTCCTGGGAGGTCAGGATATTCAATAACTGGGATATTTAATTGGGAATGAGCAGATACAACCTTAACTACAGAAGGTGGATGCCATTGTCCAGGTCCCCACCCCGAAGTCAAATTAAGAGGTTTGTGTTTTCCTTGGATTAATTGGCTATTACTGCTAGTTCATTCCTAATTGTACAAAGGTGACAGAGCCATTAACCAATCTCCTCTGGAAGAGAGCTCCCAAATGGATTCAGTGGTCACCAAACCTGGACCTGGTCTTCCAGCACCTCAAGAAGGCTGTGTGTTCTGAACCCATCCTGATTAGCCCTGATTTCTCTCTATCATTTATTCTGTAAACTGATGTCTCGGAGGTGGGCCTAGGAAAGTTTTGGCCCAGGAAGTCAGGCATGAAGAAAATCCCATAGTATTCATCAGCAGGAAGCTGCTTCCCCAGGAACGGCATTATGTGGTGATCACGAAGGAAGTGTTGACTGTCAAGTGGGCATTTGAGACCTTCAAATACTACCTGCTTGGCCATCTGTTTATGCTGGTAACGGACCACCAACCACTCAAATGGCTGGCTCGAGAGCCCTACGGCAGTATTATGTGGTAATTTTTGAGTGGCTAACACTACCAATTTCAGGACTGCCATAGGGCTGGTCGGACTCACCTAAACGCAGATTTCCTTTCCTGAGTGGGAGTCCTGGGTGAGGTAGCCGCTCAATGGGGCATGTCTGAGCTGAGTGGGAGGGTAAGTAATGGGCTTTATAGAATGTTACCCGTCCTTCTCCAAAGGGATTATCAACAGTCCCTTTAAGAGAGTCTGCAGCCCAGAGTTCAGGGCTGGGAGGGCATAGCTAACAGGAAGAGGTTAAGAATTCAGCAGGCTGCAGTAAAGAAAGGGGCCCATGGAGTTAGAAGTCTTTCCAAGGCAAGTGATGTAAAGGAGTTCTGAGGTAGGAACTTTAACTGGGGATGGAGGAAGGGCCGTGGAGCTGTGGAGGTTTAACAAGCTGGGACAGAAGTAAAACTGTTTCTGATTTCCCTGAACTGCTGTCTGTTCTGGGTTTTGCTTTGAGGAGGTTTAACAAGCTGAGAAGTAAGAAGCTTTTGTTTTTCCTGAACTGCTGTCTGGCCTGTGTTCTACAGAAATCCCTTCCCACTGCACGCCACACACTTACTAAAAAATATCACAGTTATGAGGGAAGGAAGCAACATCACAAATGGACCATGATAAATAAACAATTATAGCTCCTTTCAGTCATTGAATGAAAGCTTAAAATCTGCTTCTGTCCAGCACAATAATTATTGGGGCTGTATACCAGGTCAGAGAGGCCGAAGACTGAGAAGTGGTGGGAATCAAGGTGAGAATCAAGGGAGGAGGGAATGCTGGCTAAGTACTGTGCTTGAATTTAGACCTTCAAAAGTCCAGAAGGAGAAAAATAATTAAATTGCTACAGAAGGAACGGTAAAAATAATAAAAGATAGCAGCAATATTCATGCATTGCCCTATAAATATGTTTTTAGACTGAAACGCAGCAGAAACTAAGATCTCTTGATGGTCAACCTTTTAACATCCTACACTGAATTGTTCTCTTCTTTCCCAGTCCCTACTGAACGTGTTGTTTATCATTTTAGCAATCTAGGTCTATGGGAAAGCATTAATATTTATTCCGCTGCTTCGGAAGAAAAGATCTGTTTAATAATTTAAAGCACTAATTGCTAGGATCCTTGCCTGTAACAATAAACAAAAAAATGGGAAGGAAGAAACAACAAAAAAAGAACAGGAGTATGCAGAATATGAAATCACTTTTTTGTTCTTCATTAATGTTTCATGATACATTTTATCAATTTCTTTGCATTCAAATACTAATTTATTTGGTCTAATTATAGATACTACTTCTCTTAAAAGCCATAAATTGCTGCATGACTTTTGTTGTTATTCATATAATTAGACTTCTCCTTAAACAGAATTAAATGCTCTTTTGCCTTTCTCTTCCTGTGATAAGATTTGTTTTTGCAGTTCACAAAAGAAACATTTAGTATTAAGACAGACAATAGGTAAATTAGTTGTCACACAGTAATGTCAATTATTGATGGTTGGCTATTTCTAGACGTTTCCACAGAGGTGGGGGAATTGTCAGAGGGTTTCTTGCCAATGTTAATGTTTTATGTCTTGTGAGTTTATTGACAGTCCCTGAATGGCCAAATCAAAACTTTGAGATGGAAATATATGAAGAGGTAACAGGGAAGTGGCATGCTATAAGACAAAAGTTTGCATGTTGTGAATTCGTAATAGAAAGTTAGCTGTATATCTCATGATTTTAATCACAATGGAACAAATTCTTATAAGTGACTTGAAAGCATGCAGAGCTACACTTTACACAGTCCAGCAGGCTTTTATAAAATTACCTGTGCACGGATATGCATGGATAAAGAAATTGTTCATTGATGAAACATTTTCATTCTTTTTCATTAATTTTTAGACAGTTTTTGGTTTGTTTTATACATTCGTTTTAATTTTGAAATATAACAAATGTAATCCACTCAAGAGTAATATTTGTTAAGGTTGTCTGGATTTACATGCACATTTCATGTCTATTTTATAAAGTAAGATACGCGCATCCCTCACTTTGCTTACAGCTTGTTGTGCTGTGAGGGCTTGTCTGCATCAGTGATGCTATCAGCTATCGGCAGTTTAATTACGGGCAGGGTCTCCCAAGATGGGCAGGTCTCAGCTGAGGTGCCAGACCAAGACAAACCACCCTTCTGGGCAGCAGCAGAATGGGACAGTGTTGGCGGTGGAGGATCACATTTCTGTGACAACGGCAACAACACTAAACTGCGCAGAAGAAAGGCCTGGCAATCTACTTCCGTATCTTGCCACGAAAACCCAATGGATAGTCACAACAAAACAAATTGCACTATTGTGCTGGAAGATGAGACTCCCAGGTCGGAAGGCACTCAATTGGCTACTGGGGAGGAGCTGAAGACTTCTCAGAGTAAAGCCAGCATTTATGATGCGGTTGGATCAAAGCCTTCGGGACATCTGACTGCTGATGTAGCTACGTATGAAATGAGAGTTAGAAGCTGCAAAGATGTCTTACATACTAGGAAATGGAACCAATGTTCCCTCTAATTTTCTATAGTGCGCATAAAATATCAGCTGTGCAGCTTTTGAAGGACGGTTAAATTTTTGTGCGCCAGATAATGACACTCGGAGTTATATACTTTAAAATTTGACTACACATCAGAATGCAGTATGTACACTACATTGATTGCACTAGAAAGTATTGTAGAAATTGTGAAAACCATAAATACACAACGACTTTTAAATTTTAAGATGTCTGTGTTGTTTTCTATCAGAATCAGAACTGTAATATTTGTGCGCTCTGTTGTAAAGTATGTGCGCTCGCTCGGCGAGGTGTGTGCGCGCGCACACGTGCACAGCTTAGAGGGAACAGTGCATGGAACGTATGAAGCATGAACCAAGCATGAACGTATGAAGCATGAACGTATGAAGCATGAACCAAGAGAAGTTGGAGGTGGTCAAGAATGAAATGGAATGTGTACAACTTGATTTGTTGGGTGTCAGCAAACTGAAATGGACTGGCATCAGGCACTTTGCATCAGATGATCACATGGTCCACTATGCTGGAAATGAAAGACAAAGAAGAAATGGTGTTGCATTTATAATTAAAAAGAAACCTGCAAGAATTGAAATGAAATACAATGCACTCAGTAAATGCTTAATTTCTATTTGTCTACGAGGAATGCCTATCAACAAAACTATAATTCAAGAACATGCCCCAACAACAGCTGCAGAAGAGGATGAAATTGATGCATTCTATGAACAAGTATAAGCTGAAATCAACAGAACATGTAGACAGGATATCCTGATAGTCATGAGTGACTGGAACGCAAAAGTGGGCACCAAAGGAGGCGGCAAAATGGTTGGAAAATATGAACTTGGCAACAGAAATTAAGCTGGAGAAATATGAACTTGGCAACAGAAATTAAGCTGCAGAAAGACTGATAGAATTCTGCAAGACAAATGATCTATTCATCTCAAACACCTTCCAGCTACACAAGCGGCGACTGTACACATGGATTTCACCAATGGATTGTACAAAAATCAAATTGACTACATGTGTGGAAGTCAACGATGGAAAAGCTCGATAACATCAACAAAAATAAAACCTGGAGCTGACTGTGGTACAGATCACAAACTACTAGTATGTAAACTCAAGCTAAAGTTGAAAAAGAGCAAACCACTCATGAATGCAGCAAAATATGACCTTGAGAATATACCACTGGAATTTAAAGACTACCTGCAAATTTGATTTGCTGCTTTAGATACAAATTTGCTGCTTTAGATACAAATGACAGCTTCTGGAAGGTTGTGTTGGAAGAAAGCAAGAAGTCTCTACAAAAAGTGACAAAGCAAAAATGGCCAAAATGGATAACAGAAAGAAACTCTGAAAATTGCCCAGAAACGCAGAGAAGCTAAAGCCAGAAGAGATTTCTAACATGCAGCAAGTCAAGATAAGTAGAAGTACTACTATGACACATGCAAATAAATAGAAGCAGACACTATTAGAGGAAGAACAAGATCGGCTTTCCTAAGGCTATGAGAGTTAAAGAAAAAATTCCAGCCTCGAATTGGAAAATTACATGATGCTCATCATCTATGTTGAATGATGCTGAGAAGATCAAGAAAAGGTGGAAAGAATATACAGAGTTCTTAAATGATAAACATCAAGTGGGACCAACCTGTACCTTATGATCCGGAACCATTGGTGATGAAAGAAGAAGTCGAAGCAGCATTGAAATCTTTACCAAACAACAAAGCACCAGGCATTGATGGCACTCCCATAGAAGTATTACTATTACAGCAATCTGATGCAGCTGTTACCATGCTTACAAGCCTCTGCCAGGAAATTTGGAAGACAACATCATGGCAAACTGACTGGGAAAGATCTGTGTTTATACCAATACTAAAGAAAGGTGATCCGACTGACTGGAAATTATCGCACAATTGCTCTGATCCCATATGCCAGCAAAATTCTACTGAAGATTATTCAACAAGAGACTACAACCATACTTAGAACAAGAACTAACTGAAGTGCAAATAGGGCTCAGGAAAGGCAGAGGATTAAGAGGCATCATTGCAGATGTGAGATGGATCCTTGAAAAGACAAAAGAATACCGAAAGGATATTTATTTGTGCTTTATTGACTACAGCAAAGCTTTTGACTGTATAAACCATGAGAAACTCTGGACCACATTAAGAAGCACGGGTATACCAGAACACCTGTTTGTTCTCTTGCACAACCTTTACATTAATCAAGAACCAACAATTCGAACGGAACAAGGAGAAACAGAATGGTTTAAAATCAGCAAAGGTGTATGACACGCTGCGTATTTTCCCCCTACCTGTTTAATTTATATGCAGAACAAATCATCAGAGAAGCAGGATTGTATGAAGACAACAGAGGTGTGAAGATTGGTGGAAGACTCATCAACAACTTTTGTTATACTGATGATAGCACATTATTGGCTGAAAGTGAAGACAATCTGAAACATTTGCTTCTCAAGATCAAGGAACATAGTTTTAAAATGGGCCTGCACCTTAACGTAAAGAAGACAAAGATCATGGCAACTGGCAAAAAATCACTAAGTTCATCGTTGAAGGTGAAGGAATTGAAATCGTGGACTTTAACCTAATTGGATCAACTATCAATAAAGAAGCAACAGGAAGTCAAGAAATCCGATGATGCATTGCTCTTGGCAGAATGGCTATTAAAGACCTAGACAACATTCTCAAGAGCAGAGATGTCTCTCTCCATACAAAGATTGGACTCATTCAAGCCATGGTATTTTCAATAACATCATATGGATGCGAAAGCTGGACGGTGAAAACTGATGCCTTTGAATTATGGTGCTGATGGTGAATACTGCGTTTGCCATGGACTGCCCGAAGAACAAACCAGTCAGTACCAGAGGAGATCAAACCTAAGCTTTCTTTAGAAGATCAGATGACAAGACTTCGACTTTCATACTTTGGACACATCATGCGAAGAGAGAGATCATTAGAGAAAGACATCATGCTTGGCAATATAGAAGGTCAACGCAAAAGAGGAAGGCCAGCAATGAGATGAATCAATACAATAACAGCAGCTACGGGTACCAATCTGTCAACAATGAGCCGCCTGACTAAAGACCGAACACAATTTAGGACAACTATCCAGAGGGTCGCCATGACTCGACGGCACTTAACAAGAGCAACAACAATAATCATTTCTATAGTTGTTTTTGTTGTTGTTTGCTGTAGGCATAGACAGAGCTGTACACATACAAGTATGTGAAGTCCCTGCTCGACAGATCTTCCAATCTATTCAGTACATACAAGCAGAACAAACAAGTGACTAGGGAATTTAATTTATAGTGAAATGATTAAAAAATGTATGGGTAGTAAACAGGAGAATAGCCAGCTTTAAAGGTAGGCTTTTAGCTTAAATCTGAATTGGACCAGCACTGGAACCTGGCATGCTTTCCATCCCCTCCCTCCCCCCCCCCCCCCAACTAGCTAGCCATGTGCAGGAACTCATTCTTGTCAGGATTCCTATTAGCCCAGTGATAACATCAGTGCCCCTTCTGTATTTGCCTTCTGTGTAGCTGCACCACTCGATAACCCTTGGTATCACCCTGATTCCAGGCATACGGTGCAGCTGGAATTGGCAGTGAATGGTGAAGAAAGAGTTTGACCAGGCAACAAAACTTCAATATCACAAGCCCTTTGTTCCTCTATAGCCAGACTTACTGTGTACAACTAGAATTCCAAAGGTGTAGTTTGACCGTTTAATTGGGGCGAGGGGGGGGGGATGGGGGCTGCAGAAGCAAGAGGTAGGGAGGTCAAATTAATAGGGAGGACAGAATTGACTATAAATACACCACAAGAAAATGTCCCAGGAATCTTCTAGGCAGGAAGACCACTATTGCAATGGTGTCCTTTAACCCATTTCTCTATATGGGAGCAAATTCTGGTGTGTATACGGGATGAGACAGAATCTTAATATGTATCCTGCACCTCCTCTAACAATGCATGTAGAGCTGGAACTTCCACTGCCAGGCACACTGAGAAATAAATACCCTGCCATAAAAACACTCAGAACCTATGCAGCCTTCAATAACATAACAGCACTAATTCCGAAATTAACAACCCTACCTATGAAAAAGCAAATTTTACAACTGGCCCTAGAACACTAATATAATTTCTGCTGAGAGAACAGAAGAAAGCGGACTTTTACAGAACCATACTGTACATAGAAACTACAGGGGACATATTCAGAGGTGACGGCCAGCACATTTAAAGCAGCTGGCCGTCTGCAGCTTTTAATTAGCCTGGGATATTCAATGCTGGGGCCATATGTGGCCACTGGCATTGAATATCTGGGTTGCCCAGATAACAATTTAGCCTTGCTTTTATTTTTGCCTAATCCTAGCCAGTTTAAGTTAGATGGTCAGCATCTGAATATCACTGCTGCGTAGTTCATTCTGGATGCCATCTTTGCTCCACTCCTAGAACTTCCTAATGCTAAGGGAATAGAGTGGGGGCATTTGGCAGCACAAACCAGGGATATTCAGCAGCCTTTTTTAATTCTGTCACTGATTTTGTTCCCATCACCGGAGGTACATTCCAAGTATCAATCATCCTTTCTGTGAAACAATATTTCCTGATGTTGTTTTTAAATGTACCTCCTTTCAGCTTTGTTCTATAATTTTCTATAATTTTTGTCCTTTGGTTGTATAATTTTCTGTCTTTGGAAAAGGTTTGTTTGGACTGAGCTATCCCTCAACCCCTTCCCTGCGCCTGTAATTGTAACACTCCTATGGGCAGATCGCTTATAGCATTGGCAGCTCCTGTTTCAGCACTCCCTCACAGTTAAGGCAGCGAAGGAGGGGATCCTTCATGTTATGAGATGATTTACACACTTGAGGCAACTGACTGTAAGAGATTCCCTAGGCCTGGGGGGAAAGGGAAGTGGCAGTCCAGACCTGAAGCTCCTGATTGATAAATGTCAAAAATAGTTGGGAATTTTCATCAGAGTGTGTAGGGTGAGCATGAGTTGCATAAGAAACAGGAAGCACAGGGGCACCTGCATACCAGCTCATTCAGGATGTTGGCATCAAGTGGAATTCTGTTTACAGTATTTGATCATGGAGAGGTTAGTGGAACAAAGGATGGCCCTCCATCAGCTATCAATGGAGAATAATATTGGAAAACTATGACAGTCTCAGTGAAGAAAAGAAAGTGAGCTATAGAAATTACAGAACACCATAATAAGTAGACCACAAAGATTGGGAGTGAAAACAAAAATATTGTCAGACTATTTGTGATGGCAGCTTTCACTTTAGTGATCACTTGCATTCAATAAATTTGGATACATTTCAAAGACTTTGGAAGCTCTGTTCACTCTTTTATTGGGTATCCTGTCAATTGGATTCAGATGCTTGTGTTTTTACCCCTGAAGCAGGCTTTGCTGAAACATGACTAGGTTGGGTTTTACTGTATAATTTATTGGGTTTTTACTATTAGTATTTGTAATTAAAATTTGGATTTTGAGTCATCATTCATTCGTTTATTTCTTTAGTTCTTTCATTAATTGGACAGTATTTTTGTTCTCACTCCCATGGAGGAACTGAGTGTCAGAAGGGCAACCCTGAAGTTGCTCATCCCAATAGTAAATTTTCTAGTGTTGAAATTGGAGGGTTTTTGACAGTAAAAGGGATTCACAGAGGAGGTTCCAGTATTGGTAGATCATTCATATTCAATTGGAAAAAAGGTTAAAACAATGGGATACTGGGGAAGAGCTGAAGACTCACCAGAGTAAAGCCAGAATTTATGATCTGGTTGGAACAAAGCCCTCGAGATGTTTGACTGCTGATGTAGCTACACATAAAATGAGAGTCAGACGTTGCAAAGATGTCTTACATATTGAGACATGGAAAGAACAAATCATGAACGAAGGGAAGCTGGTGGTGGTCAAGAATAAAATAAAACCTGCACAACTATCTTTTGGCTATCGACCAACTGAAATGGACTGGCATTGGGCACTTTGAATCTGATGATCATAAGGTATATTACACTGGAAATGAAAGACAAATAAGAAAAAGTGTTGCATTTATAACAAAAAAAATTTGCAAGAATTGTACTGTAATAAAGTACAAGCAGAAGTAGAAGGAATGCACATCAACACAATTATTATTCCGGCATAAATTCCAACAACAGATACAGAAGAGGGCAAAGATTATCAGTTAAATGAACAAGTACAAACTGAAATTGACAGAACATGCAAACAAGATATACTGATAGTCATGGGTGATCGGAATGCAAAAGTTGAGAATTCAAAATAAGGCAAAGTGGTTGGTTTATGGTTATTAAAAAACTTGATATATCGCCATCAAGGCAGTGTATAATAAAAACAATCAAAAACATGCACATAAAAAACACAATAAAATAGATAGGATAGGATAGCGAGGCAAAAAAAAAAAAGGATAGAAGGGTCCAAGGGAAAGAGGAGGGGGAAGGAGCAGAATCCCAGGAGGCCTACGTGTGATACTGTATACAAATGCAATAAATCGGGACATCAAGAGGCTTGAGAGGTGGTGGGGAGCAGGTCAAAAACAAGCCAGAATAAATAAGTCTTAAGGGATGCCTTAAACCTGGAAAAAGAAAGTTCAAAGTGGAGCTCTGTGGGGAGGGAGTTCCAAAGGTAGGGGCCAAGGAAGAAAAACGCAGAGTGTCAGGTACATTCAAGGCAAGCTTTAAAGGGGAGAGCAGATGGAGATGATTCACATGAACAGAACTAAGAAACCTAGATGGTGCATATTGGATGAGATGAGAAGACAAATATGCAGGAGAGCCTGAATGCAAAGTCTTGTGAATAATGTAACTTATACTGAATGTGGTAGGAGAATGGGAGCCAATCGATTTAATAAGGAGCAGAGTGACATGATCATATCTAGTGGCGTGATGAAGGATACAGATGGCAGTGTTTTGTACAGACTATAGACACTTTATTTGATAATGGGGGAGTTCAGAATAAATTATGTTACAATAATTGAGTTTGGAAATTACTAGAGTAAGAAAGTGTGACAATGGAGGAAGAGGGAAGGAGAGATTGAATTGAACATATCTTTCGTAGGGAGTATAAGGACCACTTCACAACAGTATTAATGTGGGTGTGAAAGATGAGAGTCAAATCAAGAGTGACCAAGATATTTAAGAATGGGAGCCACAAAAATAGAAGAGCCATTGAGAGATGGTGAAACAGAAGATGAAGAAAGAGAAATTGCAGATGTTTTGGAGGGGTTGAGTTTTAGACGATTAGCATGGAGTCAAACATGAATTAAAGGGAGCGAGATCCGGACTACAAAGGTTAGTATAAAATAGCAGCAGGATGTCGTCTACATAAAAATATGCAGAGACACCCTGCTGCTGGATAAGAGTGGCAAGAGGGGCAAGAAAGATGTTAAAGAGGAGGGGAGCTAGAACAGACCCTTGGGGAACCACGCAAGAAAGAGGGAAGTGAGAAGAGGAGGTCCCCTAAAATGAGACATAGTAGGAGCATGAAGAAAGGAAAGATTGGAACCAGTGTTCATTCAGACCCACAGATGAAAGACTTGAAAAGAGAAGGGAATGGTCAACCAGATCAAAAACGCAGGAGAAATCCAGAGAGATAGCCAGAGAGATTCCCCCATTATCCAGAGCAGTGTGAGTTTCATTGAGAACAGACAAGAGGATTGTTTCAGTGCTGTGAGCAGCCCTGAAACCTGATTGTCATGGGCGTGGAATGTTTGTTTGAGGAAGGTGGTGAGAAAGCCGAAGAAATACCAATTTTTCCAATAGTTTTGCGAGAAAGGGAAGATTAGAGACAGGACAAAAATTAGCAGAAGAAGAGGGATCTAATGATGGTTTCTTCAGAAGTGGATGGACATTGGTTGATTTCCAACACTGGTGAAAGATACCAGAAGAAACACTATTGTTACAGAGACAAAGGATACGGGGTAAAAGTGCTAAAGAGGTCTCAGAAATCCAAGTTGAAGGAATGGGGTCGGAGGTACAAGTGGTTTTGGAAGAGGATGAGATGGCTTTTGTCAGTGATGACATAGTAATGGGATTAAAGTGTGACCAGACATGAGGGAGAGTGGGAGCTATGGACTGATTATCAAGAGTAATAGACATAGTATCTGGAGAAGGAAGATCCAAAGAAGAAGGTTTGCAAGGGGAGGTTGAGAATAATTTTGTCAGAAAAATATTGAGCTAGTTGTTCAGCTGTTGGAGCAGTCATAGAAAAAAACAAAGAAGGAGGGTGGAGGAGACAGGAAACTAAGGAGAAAAGCCTTCTGGGCTGGTTGCTATCAGTAGAAATGAGGTGACTATAGTAGTCCATTTTAGCAGAAAGAATGGCCTGGTGATAGTTCGAGTAAGCCTATTTAAAAAGAACAAGAATGACAACGATGCCAGAGACGTTCTTCTCACCGCAGCTGGCATCTAAGAACATGCAAACCAGGGTGCCGGCAGGAGTTACATGACTTGGGTTGGGAAAGGGGAGTGAGAGAGTCGAGTGTTGTGGTAGGACAGAGTTACAACTTGTACCATATGATCAGGAACTATTGCTTCTCATCTACTGAGAGGGATTCAAAGTCAGGAGGAAACAATTAGTCAGACAATGGAAAAGCTTGCAGAGTGGAAGCAGAAATTTGACTCCATAGTTACAGAGGAGAACATAGCGCAGTGGAGGTAGTGGGGGAGGTAAGGTGGATAGCTGGAAGAGAACAGCATGATGATTTGTCCAAGGGAAAGGCAGGGTCCAAAGATCATAGAACTGCAAGCAGGATGCAGAAGTGGTAAGGAGAAGATTCAAAATGTGGCCAGCACTGTGGGTGGGAAAAGGGACATACTGTGATAAAGAGAGATACGAGACTTGAGCAAGAAACAACTTGTTGTGAGGACAAGCAGGTGAGTCAAAATGGACATTAAAGTTGCCAAATATTAATAGATTAGGGAATGAGGTGGAAGTCTCAATCATGGTAGTCAGGAGAGAGTCCCACAAAAGGGTAGACAGTGAAGGAGGAGCATAAACAAGAAAGGCATGAAAAGTATGTGAAGGGGAAAACTGGAGAAGTAGGCATTCTGGGTAATGAATAGAAGGAGAAGAGATTTCAGAGATGTTTAAGGACTCTGAACATTACGGCTACTCCCCGCCAGACCTGGTGGAGCGGGAGGTTGACAGGGCTGTGAAGCCGGGGAGAAGGCAGCGATGTAGTATTGCTTCCTCCCTGTCCCTGAGCCAAGTCTCTGAGAGAAACAAAAAATCAAGCGAGTGCTGCAAGATCAAATCATTAATGAAAGCAGTTTTAGACTGGACAAAATTGCAGTTGAGGAATGCACAGTTGGCAATGAAAGAAGGAACAAGAGGAGCAATAGCCATGTTTGAGGAGGTTAATGAAATGCAAGGCACTTGGAGTTGGGGATGCCATTGTGGATGGGGCCTGAATGGAGAGGAATGGCAATTACTCCAAATGACCAGAATAGGCAAGGTCATGTACAAGAAAAGCAGTGAAAGTAATAATAGTACCTTCTGTGATAGAAGTGTATAGCAGAGCTGAGAAGCCCCTAGATGGTTACCACAAGCATCCAGCCATCATTGGTGATTCATTAAGCTGCTGGAGTTGCACCAAGAAGCAGGACCTGGGCGTGCTCCTTTGGCACATGCTCCCCTGGTGTGGGAGACTGCCAGCATGTTTTAAGTCTGGTGTCCAGGAACTGCTTGGTCACGTGGGGTTGTGGCAAGGATGATGTCAGGTACCCAGATGTAGAGCAACCACCAAGATTGGAAAATATGGGCTTGACAACAGAAATGAAGCTGGAGAAAGAATTCTGAAAGACTTCGGGCAGCCTCAGCGAGGTGAGCCCAAGGGGTCCCTGCACTGTACAGGAGCCTAGCCATCTTGCAAATTTAAAGTTTTATGTCCAGCCTGATCCCAGAAGTGTCCATGTTTGTGCAATCATGCACGCACAGGGCACTCTGGGTAAGGTGGGTGCAGGAAGGAGCAGAAAGCGTAGAAGAAACTGGGGAAAGTAAAAAATGACAAATCAATTAAAAATGAAAAAAGACTTGTTTTGACCCAAATTGGGTCAGAGAGGCAGGTGAACACCCGGAGGGCAAAATAAAAATAAAACAAAGTGAAAGCAGTATAAAAACAAATGAAAAGTGCCAAGACAGATTTAAATAAAAGAAAAAACATGCAAATGTATTTATTTATTTATTTGGTTTTATATACCGCGCTATTTAAAATCAGCACGGTTTACAATCGGAACAAACAAGAGACATTCCCTGCTCTTCCGAGCTTACAATCTACAGTAATACAACCTTAATGGGTGCAAACATGTCTAATCCTAACAACTCTTAATGGGTACAAACATGTCTAATCCTAACAACTTTAGAGGGTATAAACTACAGCCCTTTTGGGGTACAAACATGTCTAATCATAACACTCTAACGGGTATAAAATGGGTAGCACAAGGGTGAGAAAAGGGTAGCCCAGGGGTGAGGTGAGACAGGGGATTAAATGTTAGTGGTATGTTTACTAAACTGCGGTTATGTTACATACCATGCGTTATGTAACGTTAACGATCGTTATGTAATGTTAACGCATGTTATGTAACGTTAACACGCGTTAACGTTACATAACGATCATTAGCGTACCTGGCCGGGGTAAACACCGCAGAGGGTGGAGAGAGGGCGGAGAGAAGGGGGTCAATAGGCAGGGAGTGGGCGGGAAGAGGCTCCCTCCACACTAACGCGCTGAACTGAAGGGCTGAATCCTAACGCGAATGAAAACCTGCTGTTAGATGCACATTTGTAGGAGAGAGAAACCATTTAAGTGTCAGCAATGTACAGCATAGCCAGTGAGCCCAAGAAACGTGATAGTAGTGCTCCATTCCCAGCAACAGCATAGTGCCCCAGTATGAAAGGTCACTATGGTGATGGTGCAAATGGGGCATAGGGGGCTGCAGGCGGGACATGTAGCGGGGGCAGCTGGGGCACAGGGTGGACAAGGCAGGCGCCGAGGTGGCACATAGGAACATAGAAACTGGAAGTGTGAAAGACAGCATCTGACAAAGGCCAAACACAAGATACAAATAACTTGTCCACATTAGGCAATAGTTGCCAGGGCAGAGACAGGATGCCCCCGCATCCATCCCACCACCATGTTGAAGGTACAGAATGTTGTTAGGCGCTGATGGGGGGTGGGGGTAGAAATGTCCATGTATGCCTCCCCACCCTAGACGCCGCACCATAGGCACCTGCCTACCTGAACAGTGGATGGCCTAAGACGGTGCACAAGAAGCACCACCAGCATATGGTTATGTTAGCACAGCATTGGGGGGGGTCCGTGCCAGAGGGGGCAGTGGCACCTGTCTGCAGTGGACCCAGGCCATGCCCTGTACCAGTAAGTGGTGTGCAGTGCAACAGAAAAAGCCTTTCAAAGGAGATATCAAGGTATGGCCCAGGGAGGGCTGTGGACCTGTGGCCCTGCTGTGGTGCAGTACACACAGCCAGTGTGATTCAGAGCAGAGGGTCACAGGTTCAGGTCCCAGCTACAGACCCTGCAGAACACATCACAAACATTTGCCCTGCTATGTAGATATAACAGAAAAGCAGGATAAAAAAAGGAAATGTCTGGCTGAGGAGACATAAAGGTATGGCCCAGGGAGGGCTGTGCACCTGTGGCCCCACTGTGGTGCAGTGCACACAGCCAGTGTGATTCAGAGCAGAGGTTCACAGGTTCAGGTCACAGCTGCTGGAACCTGCAGAACACATCCCAACATTTTACCCTACGAAGCATATACAACATCAAACCATGCAATTCCCATAGCAGTGGACAACAGGGGTAGAAACACCCACTCACACAGGCTCCACTGTGCAAATCATGCTGTACAGGCAGGCTGCTGGCTCGAGAATGGATTTGCAGGTAACATCACAGCACCTCTGCTATCTCCTTCTCAGTCCAGAAATGTTGGCAGTGTGGCAGCTGGGGTTACCAAACACCCCTACCATTGCGCATTGCTGCATAAGGAGTGTGTGTGTGTATGTCTATTGTCACCAGTAACCACCCCAGAGCCGGTAGCACCTAGGGTTGGTCAGCCTGGGCATCCTTACTCAGAAAGTATGGCAAGGCTTTTATGCATGCACTGCCTCATGGGAGTTGTAGTTTCCACTTACTTTCCAAACAAGAAGCAATTGTAGTCAAGTGGGTTAGGCAAAAGGGACAAGATTTTTATTTCCCCTTCCGGGCGGATTAAATGCTGTTGAAACACAGAACAAAAATAGCCATACACTTCTGGCATAAAGGAAAATACAGGAACACAGGAAAACAGCTTCTTTCGCTTCAAAACTTCAAACATGCAGCTTAACACAAGCTCAAAAGGTAACAGTCTCTTTTATACCAAAAAGACACACTCTGCTTTTCTTCTGCTGTTTGAGACAGCCTTCTAAACAGCCTAGTTAGCAGAGTGAGATTATATGATCAGCTATAGTTAAAGTACAGTCCATTTGTTCCCCTGCTATGTCCTCAATAGCAGGCTCCGTCTGCATCTCTTCACAATCACTATCAGCTGAGTAAGTTTTCACCCTATCATACGGTGTTTCAAAGCACATTCGCCCCCTCTCTTCCCGAGGCTCCCCTTCACAGCACTCTAATGAGCAGGGTGGAGAATTACCGTATATATGGGATTTTATATAAGGAGAGTCCAGCACATTTCGGCACACACATGGAAAACTCTGGCACTTAGTTTCCCCTCTATACCACTTGGGCAGCCTACCTTTTGGCTTTTGAACAGAGGACCTTCTCAGCACTGCCGGGTCAGCAAAGAATCCAAACACTGGATGTGTTTTCCTGCCTTTTAGCTTCTCCTTCTCCTCGGACATACAAATGTTGTCAGGCCAGCACCTCTCTCTCTCTGGAGTTTCAGCATGCTTCCAAACTAACCTCTCAGGCAATCTTTCAGCTACTGCCCTCTTGGCTGCTGCTTCACTTCCTGTCCTCATCCCAATGCTAGTGCACTTCCCTGTGCCTTCCTTCGTGCTCCTCCCGGTGTCTGTGCTCCTCCCGGTGCTTTCTCCTCCGTTCCTCCCGGTGCTTTCCTTCTTACTCCTCCCGGTGCTACTGCTTAAATCTAATGAGCACTTTTTATCTCTCTGCTTCTTAGGGCTCAGCTCCGCCCCTCCCCCAACCAGGTGTTTTCCCTTAACTCCTGATGCCGGGGAACCATTGCAGCAGGGGTGTGTTTTCTCCTCCCATGACTCATTCTGTTTACGTTTCCATTGGCAACCCTGAACCATGTGCTCTGCCTGCCTGTCAGCTTGTGAAGCCAATTCCTCTGCTTCACTGAACTCTATGGGGCCAGAAGGGTCTTCTACATGACACTATCCATAGTTTTGTGGCTGCAAAACCTAACCCCCCCCCCCCCCGGGCCCACATTGTCCAACTGTTACCAGCATCAGCCTTCGAATGTGCATAATGAGGAGCAAGGTAGTGTGGGTATGGGCCAGATAGGGCGAATTGGGTAGGCTGCATCTGCACAGCGAGTAGTCCAATGTCTGGTACACGTTAGGTTTTGAACCCCACCTGCATGGACAGGGTGGCTAAATCATGTCGTGCTGGGAGGGCAGTCTCGCCCTGACGTAACCGTGACTATGGAATGTCCATGTTCCCACATAATCATCTATACTATCTGTCTCCAGTGATATCTGTGTGATTCCCCAGTCCTGGGGCCCAATCAACTGACATACCTGCTTTGTGCGTGTGTGTTGGCCAGCCTATGTCTGGATACATGTGTTTTCTCACTGACCATGTACCACAGACTTGCCTGTGGTATGTTTTCAGTTAGTCTGTGCATGGTGAGAACACTGTGCATACTGGTGCAGTCAGACAGTGTTGTCTGATGATGCATGGCAAACTTTGGTATATGACAAGTGAGGATTCAGATGGCATTAATGCTGTTCTGCTGATGCTCCAGTCACAGGATATGTCTTATGCGCACTAGCCCTAGAGGGATATTCCTAGCCATCAGGAATGGGCTTGCTGGTCCCATAGCCAGTCCTGTGGTCTCAGGCACCTATCCCTCCATGCCCCCCACCTACAAGATGGGTGTTATGGGGCCCTTGGGGGGCCACATAGTGTATAGTACCCTGAGCAGTAGGGGGAATGTGGTACACAACCCTCATAAGACACTGGACACCCCTCTGACCTGCTAACAGGCAGCTATGGAAGCCAGACCTTAACACTGGGCACACACAGATCTGGGTGGTCTCTGCTCCCAGGGGGACACCTGTGACTGTGTAACACAAATGGGTACAGCGGTGCCTTTGGCACACTGCCTGGGACACCTGCCAAACACTGCCAGTGATGGGGATGTGCAGCAGAACCTATATGTAGCACCACATGTACTGTGGACCTAGTGCTGGGCAGCCATCCTTACCCTCAGGGTGAATACAGAACCTGCAAAATGGCATGGTCTGTAGCTACTCTGTGCCAGTATCTCGCACAGCAGTCCATCTTACCAGGATATGGTAACAGAGAGGTGAAGACCCCATTTGGTTACCTGATGTAGACCACTGTTCCTCATGTGCAATGCATCATGGGTGCTGGTGTGGTTACCCTAACCTGGCACACAGAGCAGACGGTCCATGCGGTGACCTGCAGTCCCTCTGTACCCAGGCACTGCTGTATAGCAGGCCAGAGAGGTATAGCCCACTGGTTCGTACAATGACCCTCGAAAATGTGTCCATGGGTTTGATCCCCTATTGATCCCCCCCCATGCATGCCCAACTCAGATACCCTGCATGCCTCTAACACTCATCTTTTTGCAGATATGTGCTGCCAGCCCAGGATATCAATGCTTGACCCAATACAAGCATTGTGGAACCTGTGTCTTTTGGAAAAACTGCTAGGTATGTATGACCTAGATTGGCCACTGTTGGAAACAGCATACTGGGCTTGATGGACCTTGGTCTGACCCAGTATGGCATATCTTATGTTCTTATGGTCATAAGAGACTCGCCACAGTGGATGACAGTCCTCTGGTCTGGCTATTTGCGTCTGTCAGCTGAGTACAGTCCGGACTGCCTGTGCAGACTGCCACCCCATGTCCTGCACTGCTACCCTTTCCTGCATTGCACCTCTTCATGCTTGCCTCGCCTGTGTCTGCTCTGCATGGCCACACCACTCCTCTGTCCAGCCATCATTGTAACTATCCTGCCACCTCCGCCCCCACTGGGGGACACGTATTCCCATCGTCTTCCACCAACTGTCTTTCCAGTACTTTACATTGCCAATACCCTGTGCTGTGGTACAGCTGCCCCCACCATGTTTGTCATCAATACTGGCAGCCACATGGGATGCCCACAGATATGGCAGGTCCAGCGGCTTCCAGCTCTCCCTCCTTCACTCACCTGTTCATTGCCTTTCCTGAGTGCTCTATCTAGTTTTAGGGCTACATCTGTCTCTGTTCCACACAGGTAATGCATGTCATCCTGAGGCACCTTGCAGCCCCTGGGGCACACTAACCTAGGGCACCATAACCTTGTTAGGCCACCTTAACCTATGGTTCCATAGCCCAGGATGCCTTCTGCGGTGCCTTGTCCAGGGGTGCTTAATAAGGCGCTTAGCCTAAGAGGCCCTATAGGGCGCCTTACAAGGCACTTTTACTAGGCACCTTATAAGGCACTTTACTAGGCACCTTATAGGGCACCTTACTAGGCACCTTATAAGGCAACATACAAGGCACTTTACTAGGCACCTTATAAGGCACCTTATAAGGCATTTTACTGGTCACCTTATAAGACCCCTTACAGGGCACCTTATAAGGCACCTTACTAGGCACCTTATAAGGCACCATACAAGGCGCCTTACTAGGCACCTTATAAGGCGCCTTGTAATGTTCCTTGTAAGGTGCCTTACAAGGTGCCTTGTAACACTCATTAGTCTAAGGCGCCTTGTAACACTCGTTAGTTGCTACAGCTTGCTGTAACGATGCAACGCCCATACCTTTATATGGGCATCTCTACCTCTACCGCGGAACCTAACGCGAATGACATTACCGCAGTTTAGTAAACATACCCCTTAGTGTGTGTACATATGTGTAAGTGTTTATAAAGTGTGCTGGATTATTGTGTCCGCATGCAAGGTGTTGTTAGCTGTGGAGGGATGCAGGCAATCTGCTGAGACTGTAAAGCCCATTGGAAAAGCTCAAAGGCTGAAAGCATGATGTAATTTAAATTAATAATGCAGATACTAGGTAAACATTAAAGAAAATGGATTGTAAAATTTCTTTTTTGTGTGCATATGTCTGTTAGGGGCTTTAAAAAACTGAAAGAGTGCTGTGTGTGTTAAAATACTTTAGTGCACTAAGAGCCCGATTCAGAGACATGAGTTGTGGGGCTGCATGTCCCAGTAGGACGTGCAGCTCCACGAGACCTCAGGACTCTATTCTCCCTCTTACTTTCCCCACACGTCCTGAGCAGTAGGACAGGCAGAGCCAGTGGTTGACAGAAGGGAGAGGGGTTGGGGCAGAGTGGGGGCAGGCCAGCCCAGCACGATATACAGGGCCAATACCAGGTCATGGCCTTGTATGTCCTGCGGGGTCTGTGCGGACATGCTGCTTATCCCACCTTGGAGGTGGAATAAACAGCATGGACCCAGCAATCATGGCCGGGGATCGCTTTCTGGGTCCGGGTGCAGGTTGGTTCCCTGCCGCCCAATCCAGGCCACGGTTATCCAGCCATGGGTTGGGTGGCAGGAAAGAGGGGGGCCTAAGCCATGGGAATTAGGGGCGCCTGCAGGGAGGATGTCCCCGTATGTGGCAGGGGAACACCGGGCTGTCCACAGGCCCATTTTTGTGTACTGCTGGAATATTTTATTCCCGCGGTCTAGAATTGGGTCCTAAAGGGCCCGTCTTCCTCGGAAATGACTGGACAGCCTGGACGTCCCCCTCTTTGAATTGGGCTCTAATTATATATTTTTTGAACAACAAAAGGTTTCAATACCTGAAGGTAATCACCATCTATCCATTAGCTAATACTTGCCTGCTGTTAAAAAGCTCCATATTGTACCATTGTTGAATAAAAGAAACATTTTAAGAATTGTTCATAGAATATAGTTGACTATATTATATTATAGTGCAATGTATTAATGTGTTGGTGAAGACTGTTGTAGAAACTGAATCTACTTGAAAGCTTTATAAAAACATGTTTATTTACAAAAATTTAATTTACACTATTTTTTCAAATTAAAATTGGAAAATCTTTACAAAAGTTAAACTTATTTACGTGATCCATCGTGGGAGAGTTCTCATCCCTTAGTAAGTTCTGATTTGAATTTGAGGTTCAAGATGTAAGATGTATCGTAGAAAAAAATAAAAAAATATTTTCTCTGTAAGCTGTGAGTTTCCATTGGTGGCTTACCTGAGGTAACTCAACCACCTGTGATACTCATAACATCAAGGTGAAGTAGGGTGACGCCCCTGGAGCCTCTGATTTTCACATGCAAGGAAACAGAATCAGAAACTATTAGAGGAAGAAAAAGATCGGCTTTCCTAAAGCTATGAGAGAGTTAACAAGAAAATTCCAGCCTTGAAATGGAATGCTAAAAGACACTCAAGGATCCATGTTGAAAGATGCTGAGAAGACAAAGAAAACATGGAAAGAATACACCGAGTCATTCCAGCATAAAGATCAAACGGATTAACAGCTGTTACAACTTGCACCATATGATCAGAAACTGTTTGTGATGAAAGAAGTCACATCAACATTGAAAGCATTATCAAAAAAACAAAGCATCAGGCATTGATGACATTTCCACTGAAGCATTACAGCAATCAGATGTAGCTGTTACAGTACTTAAAAGGATCTGCCTGGAAATTTGGAAGACAACATCATGGCCGAGTGACAGGAAAAGATCTGTGTTCATACCAAAACTGAAGGAAGGTGAACCAAATGACTGTGTAAATTACTGCTCAATTGCTCTGATCTCAAATGCTAGTAAGACTCTACTTAAGATCATTCAGTGGAGACTACAACCATACCTGAAAATAGAACTGCCCAAAGTGCATGCAGGATTCAGAAAAAGACAAAGAACAAGATATCATTGAAAATGTGAGATGGATCCTTGAGAAGACAAAAGAATACCAAAGGGATATCTACTTGTGTTTCCTTGACTACAGCAAGATCTTTGCATAAATCATAGACAACTCTGGAACTATTAAGAAGCATGGGTGTAGTTTTCTTGTACAACCTCTACACTGAGCAACCATCTGTAGTATGAATGGAACAAAGAGAAAAAGAATGGTTTAAAATCAGCAAAGGTGTACGACAGTGCTGCATACATTACCCTACCTGTTCAATTTATCTTCAGAACAAATAATCAGAAAAGCAGGACTAGATGAAGACAACCAAAGTGTAAAGACTGGTGGAAAAGTCAGCAACAACGTTCACTATGCTGATGGTACCACATTACTGGCTGAAAGTGAAAAAAATCTGAAACAAATACTTTTCAAGGTCAAGGCGCACAGCCGCGCGACTGGCATGACCGCCTCGGGTTCTTGCCTACCCCTCCCCCGTCCCCTCTTTTCCTCCCGTCCCCCTCTAAGTCAACACACTTCGAGATGTTTTTCTTTTAACAACATTATTTCTATTTATTTGTCAACGATGGTTATAAACAGTACAATCAAAACTGTTGGCCACAGCATGCATGTAACATCAACCAAATCACTGTCCCACTTCTTTCTGCCCCCTCGAGAGACACAGCCGAGGTCCCACAGTCGTTGTACGTGGCAGGAGGAAATTTGCCGTCAAAGCTTTTCCTCGGTCCTTATTCTTCTCTATATCCTTCATCCGAAAAGCTGCTACGCCTGCCGTTCAAGCAGACTTGGCAACCTTTCTTACTTTTACCCCCCTTTTTGCCCGCCGTCAAAGCAAGGCAAGGGGCCCTCTGCGCGGTGTTCTTGTCGCCTTCTCGCTCTCTCAGGGGGCAGGTCCGTGTTTCTCTCCTGCCCCCTCTCCCCCTTTACTTAAAGCCTAGGCTGTGTTCTCTCTCACCGGGTGCATTTTTCCGCTACCGCGACTATTCCCCCCCTTTCTAATTAGGGTGGGTCAGGAGGGTGTCGATCCTCCTCTTGCAAGGCGTGGGGGGGGAGAGCGGCAAAAGAGGCCGCAGCCGCGCCGGGCGCACTTTTTTATACTTGGGCCTTATCGCCCGCCCCCCGCCGCCCCTCCCCCCTCCCCACCCTTGGCTCGCCTGCGCACGTCTGTGCCCGGCCGCGGCGATTCGCAGCCGGGTCTTAGTCTTAAAATGGGTCTGCACCTTAACGTGAAGAAATCAAAGATTCAGACAATTGGCAAAATCAATAATTTCATCCTTGATGGAGAAGAAATAGAAATAGTAGACAACTTTAACCTGCTTAAACCATCATAAATAATGAAATGACAAGCCATCAAGAAATCCGATGACACATTCCTCTTGTCAGAACAGCTATGAAGGATCTAGTCAAGATTTTTACATGCAGAGTTGTACCTCTGTGTACAAAGATTCAACTTATTGAAGGCATGGTATTTTCAATAACATAATGTAGATGCAAAAATTGGGCAGTGAAGAAATACATGAAGAAAATTGGTGTTTTTGAATTATGATGATGATGATGAAGAATACTGTGTATACCATGGACTGTCCAAAGAGCAAATCAATGAATACTAGAGGAGATCAAACCTAAGCTTTCCTTAGAAGTTCGAAGGACTAGACTTTGACTTTCATACTTTAGATACATCATTCAAAGAGAAACATTGTTAAAGACATTGGGCCCGATATTCACTGCTGGTGGTTAGCACGATTACAGCAGCTAGCTGCTGGCACTGAACATTAAATGCGGATATTCAATACTGAGTTATATCTGGCCCTGGCATTGAATATCCGGGGTCGCTGCAAAGCCCAATCACTAACCCAGTAGCAGCAATATTGAGTCGCTGACTGGTCAGAGATACATGGTGGAAGTTAGGCCAGGGTTTCATGCGCCTGGCTTTCACCACAGATCGCAAACTGGGCAGTGGCCCAATATCGCCGCTGACTGGTTTGTGATTGGTTTCACCTCCGCTCCACCCCGGAATGCCCCGACACACCTCGAAGCTAAGCGATTAGCATCGAGGCGTATAATGGCATTACTCGGGGATATTCAGTGGCAGTAACTGTAAATATCCCCGAGTAATGAGGCACTAACCGCTTAGGGGCATTTACATGGTTTACATGCTTGTAAACCATGTAAATGCCTTGGAATATTGGGACCATCATTCTTAACAAGGTTAAAGGTCAGTGCAAAAGTAGATTAGCAATGTGATAGTTCAAAAAATAACAACATCCACGGATACCATTCTATCAACCATTAGACACCTGACTGAAGACTGAACACAATTTAAGACAACCACCCATAGGGTCCCTTTGAATTAACATCAACTCAATGGCGTTTAAAAACAACAATTCATGTTTATGAGCATTTTGTTAGCACTTTACATTTTTAGGTACCTAAATGAATCAAATGAGCACTCATGAAAGCGCATCCCTACCAGGCTTGACCTGCTCTCGTTATTTGTTGCTCTGCTACATCATTGCTAGTGTCACTGCTTGCTCAGCAGCTCTGTGGCCTGCTGTGTTATAGCTAATACCACTCCAGCTGCTGTCCCCTCTGTGCTGCTTGTCTAGCCACTCTGTAGGATAGGTCAATGCAAATGATTTGTTTACTCTTCCAAAAAGGCAAGGCGTCATGCTTTGAAGATATTAAATAGTACATTTAAAACAAATAGGACAAAATATTTTTTCTCAGTCAGAAAAGCTCTAGAACTCATTGCCGGATGATGTGGTAAAAGCAGCTGCTGAAGTTAAAAGTGCACGCTTGTAGTCTGACAAAATGGCGCGTTTTCTTCTATTTGCAATCTGATACGGGTCTATGGGAGAAGGATGCAAAGAGGCATGATACAGTAGCAGAGGCTGAATGGCAGTATAAGGCACCTTTGTAATGATCTTGAGAGTGTGCGTGCGTGTATGTGTGGTATGGGGGTGGGGGGCAATTTCTCCAAATAGGTTAATTTTGTGCATACCATGATAGTCCTGAATTTCACTTCTAAGCCAGAGTATTTGGAATATGATCTCAGTCTCTCAACATTATTATACTCAGCGTAGTACTTGGATGGTGTAGGGGGCCCTGTGTGAGGAGGGTTGTGGTGCAAGAGTGGCATGTGCAGGGGTGGGGTGCCTGTGTGTGTGTGTGTGTGTGTTCTTCTGTGGGGGAGGGGTTCACCTTTTTGGTATATACATATTTTGGTCTATTGCACCCATGCATTCATCTTCTCAACTTTCATCCCCTTTCACTCTTCTCCCCACTCTTTGTACCCCTTTACAGACTTCCGCTTTTTAGCTTCCAACTTTGCACTCTCACCACCTGCCCTCTATTCTTTTCCAATCCTTCTCCTTTAAATGTCTTCCGCCTTCACGGCATCTTCATCTCCCTATGTCTAATTTTTTCCTGGCCTGCAGGTAGGCCTATTGCTATGCAGGCTTCCTTCTTCCTCAGACTGCAGCGGCTTTATCCTTCTCCTCCACCAGTAAGAGATGGAGTCCCCTGGGGCAAGTTGCACCAATATTTGATGCCCCGCCCCCCGCCTATGGGAGATAGGGTACCCACGGGCATGTTGCAATGGTCTTAGCCCCAGTGTTTGCTTCTTCTTTCTTTGCTGGTGGCCGCTGCCAGAGGATATCCTGCTTGCCTGCCTGCCTGTCTTAATCTGGGCCATAAGTTTCTTTGGGCAAGAACAAAGAAACCTATGCATACAGACAGACAACATTTCTCAGCTTCTGGGGCCTCCCCATTAGGTGCCTAAGAGGTCTGACATGTTCCTGGAAGAAAAGTCCAAAAAACATTATTAAGTTAGACCTCGGGAAAGCCATTTATCCCTGTGGGTAAATAACATGGAATCTAGCTACTTTTTAGGATCCTTCCAGGTGGACAGGTCACTGCTGGAAACATGATTCTGGGCTTGCTGGACTTTGTTCTGATCCAGTATGGCAGTTCTTTTGTTTCTATTTATAGAAACAAAGAAATATGACGACAGAAAAATACCACGTGGCCTATCTAGTCTGTCCTTCCATATCAACAACTACAACAGTCCCCTTTTTTCCTTTAGAGATCCTCTGCGTTTGTCCCATGCTTTTCTGAATTCAGTTACTGTCCTCATCTCCACCACCTCCACTGGGAGACTATTCCATGGATCCACCACTCTTTCCGTAAAGAAATATTTCCACAAATCACTCCTGAATCTATCCCCCTTCACCCTCATCCCATGTCTCCTTATAGCAGAACTTGCTTTCAATTGAAAGAGGCTCTCCCCCTGAACATTTATGCCAAGGAGGTATTTAAACATCTCAATCATATCACCTCTATCCCGCCTTTGCTCTAAGGTGTACATATTAAGATCCTTAAGTCTGTCCTCAAATGCTTTATAATGAAGACCACTAACCATTTTAGTAGCCACCCTCTGCACCGACTCCATCCTGTTCACTTCTTTTGAAGGTGTGGTCACAAGAATTGCATAATATACTCCAAATGAGGTCACACCAAAGACTTATACAGAGGCACTATCACCTCCTTTTTTCTGCTAGCCATTCCTCTCCGTATGCACCCAAGCATCCTTCTAGATTTTGCCGTCGCCTTTTCTATCTGTTTAGCTACTTTAAGATCATCAGACACAACCATGCTTAGGTCCCACTCTTCTTTAGTGGACAAAAGTACTTCACCCCCTATACTATATTGCTTTCTTGGATTGCTGCATCCCAAATTCATGACCTTATATTTTTTAACATTAAATCCCAGCTGCCAAATTCTAGACCATTCTTCAAGCTTAGCTAGATCCCTCCTCATATTATCTACACCTTCCTGGGTGTCTACTCTATTGCAGATTTTGGTATCATCCGCAAAGAGGCAAACCTTACCCGACAGCCCTTCCGCTATATCACTAACAAAAATGTTGAAAAGAATCGGACCAAGGACAGATCCCTGGGGCACACCACTGGTAACATTCTTCTCTTCAGAGTGAGTTCCATTTACCTGTATTCTTTGTCACCTCCCACCCAACAAATTTCTAACCCAAGCAGTAAATTTAGGGTCCATCCCTAGGGTGCTCAGTTTGTTTATAAGTCGCCTGTGAGGAACAGTGTGAAAGGCTTTACTGAAATCTAAATACACCACATCTAGGGCTCTCCCTCGGTCCAACTCCCTGGTCACCCAGACAAAGAAATCAAACAGATTTGTCTGACAAGACCTGCCTCTGGTGAATCCATGCTGCCTCGGATCCTGTAATCCACTGGACTCCACAAACCTCACTATTTTCTCTTGCAACTGTGTTTCAAATAATTTACTCACCATCAAACTTAAACTAACTGGCCTGTAGTTTTCAACCACATCCTTACTTCCGCTTTTGTATAAAGGCACCACATGAGCCTCTCTCCAGTCCTTTGGCACCATTCCTGACTCTAACGAGGCATTGAAAAGGTCAGTCAGTGGAGCTGCTAGAATGTCCCCAAGTTCCCTCAGTATTCTAGGGTGTATCCGATCCGGTCCCATTGCTTTGTCTACTTTAAGTTGAACTAGTTTCTCACGAACACAGTCTTGTGAAAATTGTTCAAGATGTCCCTCGCTTCTGTTCCTCTTTGTGGGTGTTTTCTGAGGTCCTGCTCCTGGTTCTTCATCTGTGAACACAGAACAGAAATATTTGTTAAGCAATTCCGCTCTATCCTCATCAGCTCCTATATATTCCTCCCCTTCACCCTTGAGTCTGACAATACCACTTTTGCCCTTCCTCTTCTCACTAACATATCTGAAAAATGTCTTATCCCCCCATTTTATTGCATTGGCTATTTCCTCCTCTTTTTGAATCTTTGCTTTCCTGACTACTTTGCTAGCTTCTTAAAGTTTTTCCAAATATAGATGCCTGTCTTTCTCTCTCTGTGATCTCTTGTATTTGACGAAGGCCTCCCTCTTTTTCTTCACTTTTTCAGCTACTTCTTTCGAAAGCCATAGTGGTCTCCTTTTCCTTTTACCTTTATTTACCATTTTAACAAAAAGGTTGGTTGCCCTTAAAATATCCCCTTTCAGTTTTGCCCACTGTTTTTCTACATCCCCAGCTGTTCTCATCCCGCTAATGACTCCCTGAGGTATTGGCCCATCTTGGCAAAGTTAGTCTTCCTAAAGTCTAAGACCCTCACCTTTGAATGGATTCTAATAGCCCTAGTCCTAATACTGAACCACACCATCTGGTGATCACTGGATGCAAAATGATCTCCCACTACAACATCAGAAACACTTTCACCATTGGTAAGCACCAAGTCCAGTATGGCCCCTTCATGTGTGGGGTGTGTTACCAATTGCCTGAATAGTTCTCCCTGTAGAGAATCCAGGATGTCTTTATTTCTAGATGACAGTGCAGCAGGAATGTGCCAATCAACATCTGGCATATTGAAATCCCCTATCAGTAGCACTTCCCCTTTCCTAGCAATGCTGTGTATGTCTTCAATTAACTCTCTGTTCACTTCTTCCTCTTGTGAGGGAGGTCTGTATATCACGCCAATACAAATAGATTTCTCTTTCCCTCTTTCTAGTTTAACCCACAATGCCTCCTCTCTCCCTTTTAAGTTCTGTAATTCCAAACCTTTAATAGTATTTTTTACATATAGTGCCACTCTTCCTCCCGTTCTTCCTACCCTGCCCTTTCTGAATAAAGTATAGCCAGGTATAGCTACATCCCAGTCATGGTTTTCTGTGAACCATGTTTCTATAACTGCCACTAAATCCAAGTCAGCAACTCCCACCAAAGCTTCAACATCAGGGATCTTATTTCCCATGCTACGGGCATTTATCTATAATAGCTCAGGACAAATATATATATATATATATATATATAAGACATAACCTGAAGAATAAGTATCAGAAATAAAAATATGTATCAAAGAATACAATAAAAATCAAAGTTCAATAACATATACGTTCAGACTAACAAACTAATAATTAAAAACAGATCTGTGAGAATATCTATTACAGAAATATTAACTGTAATCATAATCCAATCAAATCACTTAGGGCTCGATTCTGTTCCAGACGTTGATCCCCTCTGTATGTCTGGTCTGAACTGGATGTACAGAGAGGATTGCGATTCTGATTCCACAGGGCACGTCTAGCCCCGCGGGATCAGAATCGCAATCAGTCATGTACGTGCAGGCCGGGACTGCAATTCAGTCCGGCCTGCAGATACATGACTTGCCTGACTAACTCAGTCAGTGCTTTTAAACTGAACTGCGGCTCCATGGCATCTGGTTGCTATGGCACTGCGGCTCCATTTAAAAGCTGCAATGCCGACCGCCGAATTAAAGTGTTTATTCGCCACAGCCCGACTCCCGATCTGGCCTCTTAAGGCCAGGGTTGGGCTGTGGGGATTGCCCTCTGCCCCCCTCCCCCCGCCCCATCCGCGCCCTAGCAGTCCCAACAAAACCATCCAGGAAAGTTATTCCACCTTGGAGGTGGAATAACTTCACCGCACGTCACCGGCCCAGGATGTACAGGGCCAACATTAGAATCGGTCCTGTGGGCCACGACCACCCAGACTCTGCCCCTCAGCTGCCCCTTCCCCGCCCCCATCTAACTTCCCCGCACAACCGGCGGGGAAGATAGTCATGGCCGGGAGAAGGCATGAATAGCGGGGATGGATGTCCTGCTATTCATGCCACAGAATAACCCTTTATGGTATAGAACTACCAACAAAAGGCCACAGGGCCAGCCCATCCATTCTGCGAGAATATTGTTTGCACAGGGCCCTGCGCTTCATGGGGCCCCGTGTGAACTTCATTCTCGCACAAATGGACGGCTTCAGAGGGAGACCGGGAAGCCCTCCAGTGTGAAGAGTGTTTTCCCTCATGCTGGCAGCTGTTTCTGCCTTTTTTTTTTTATAAATCTTTATTTAGCCTTTTACAAAACACCATTAACACAAGTATAGACACCAAAACAACATAAGAGAAAAAAGAAAGACAAAGAAGAAAGAATCCTATACAATAAACCTAAACCCACAAAATAGCCCCCCCCCCAACAAAACCCTCCCCACCCACGGCTCAGCTCACTGAGAACGACTCTTACTAATCCTAGAGCAGAGAAGAGCACACAGAACCATCAACTACCAGGCCTGAGAACGAGCCACATAGGCATCCAAAGGTGCCCAGCGATGAACATTAAGGTCAGCCCTGTCAGGATGATGAAGTTTACTATAAAGTTTCTCCAGCTTGGAATAATAGCAAACCAGATTCCACCATCCATCCAGGCTCAGGCTACTGAAACTCTTCCATTTCCAGAGAATCATTTTTATAGCAATGGCCATCATAAAATTAAATAAAAAAACCAGGTCCTGGGATTCGGCAGGGAGGAAACTAGAGGACCGCAATAGGATCCTTCTCCAGTCCAGCTCCCCAGTAAAGCCTAGGATTAATTTCATCCTGAGCCATACCTGTCTCCAGAAAGCTTGAACCAAAGAACACTCAAAAAACATATGAATATAAGTGCCTTTAGCTGCGGAGCAAGACCAGCACATCCCTTGATTGCCAGGATCCCACCTGGACAACTTCGACGGGGTGATAAAAGCCCTGTGCATAAAAAAGAATAGAGATTGGGTAAGAGCGGCTGATCTGGAGATGTGAGAGATTGGGCCCCATAGGATTTTCCATTCAGCCGAAGCTATAGTCTGAGACAGATCGGATTCCCATACTCGAGCTAGCCCGAGAGGCACTCGAGAGACATACTCCCTCCAGAGGGCATAGATCTTAGACGTAGCCCCCTTCTGTGACGTCGTGGACCTCAGCCAACAAAGCAACTCATTATCCTTAGTTGATTCGGATGTACGTTTAAGGAATCCAGAGGCAGCTATACAATGCTTCAATTGGAGCCACTTAAAGAGAAATGAGTCTGGCAGGGCGAATGTCCCTTTAATCACTGCAAAGTCCTTCCAACCATTGGCATCTACTAATTGCCCCAAAGACCAGATTCCCCTATCCTGCCACGCTCTCCAGGCAAATGAGCGTCCCCGAATCCGAAAGTGAGGGTTCCACCAGACAGGAGTCTGCTCCGGGGAGACAGCGACCTGATCTATAAGCCTCGTCAATGCCAGGTAGGCAGCCTGCGTGGATCTAATGACTCTTCCTACTGGGGACCGCTCAGGGTGTAGCGCCCCCAGCAGGTATCGAAGAGGACAAGGGGCAGCCAGATTAGTCTCTACCACTTGCCAAGTCGGCCGTTGGCCAGTATCATCCGCGACAAGCCAAGATGAGCCCTGTTTAATCAAGAGAGCTTGGTGATAATGCTGGAAATCAGGGAAGTGCACACCACCCTTGTCTTTGGCGGCTTTCAATTTTTTGGTAGCGATGCGCGGCTGCTTCCCATTCCACAAGAAAGAGATAAGGACACGTTCTATCTTTTGGTACCACACTGACGGGATAGAAAAGGGGAGCATACCTAGTATATAGTTAATTTTAGGGGTAAGAGTCATCTTAATGGTCTCTAGGCGACCCCACCATGAAAGATTAAGAGAAGACCAGGCCACCACCTTAGAATGAAGAAACAATAGGAGGTCCTCCAGATTTTTCGCAATCAGATCCTCCACCGACGCACAATACCATGCCCCCAAATATTTGACACAGCCCGCCTCCCACTTAAAAGGGAAATCTGACATCTCTGCCGAAGTGGCAACACGATTAAGGGGAAACACCACAGATTTAGACCAATTGATCTTATATCCCGACACATTGGAATAGCTATCAAATAAGGCTAATATAGACCTTACTTCCCCCGGCTGTGCGAAAAGGAGCAAATCATCTGCATAGGCAGATAATTTGACTTGCGATGAGCCAATCTGAATCCCGTCAAGATCTGTCTGTCCACGGAGAGCTATGGCCAGAGGCTCCAGGGCTAAATTGAATAAAAGAGGGGAAAGTGGGCAGCCCTGCCTTGTCCCACGATAGAGGGAAAAGGACCGAGAGAGAATACCATTCACCAGGATACTAGCAGAAGCATTAGCATAGAGCGCCCTGACCTTGTGAATAAACCCTTCCCCAAGACCAAACCATTGCATAATGAAAAACATAAACGGCCACTCAAGTCTATCAAATGCTTTTTCAGCGTCAAGAGCAAGAGCGATATACGGACAAGTAGAAGAGGAGGCCTTTTCAATAAGATGACAGAGGAGACGGGCATTATCAAAGGTTGATCTCCCAGGGACAAACCCACATTGGTCCGGGTGGACCAAGTCTCCGATCACCGAGGCGAGCCTACGCGCTAGAATACTCGCGTAAATTTTATAATCTGAATTTAGAAGAGAAATTGGCCGATAATTCGCAACTAGGGTGGGATCTCTTCCCGGTTTCTCCAGCACCACGATAGTGGCTTCCGAGAACCTACCAGTAGGGCTCCCTTCCTTAGCCAGCCCATCATAGTAGTCCAACAAAAACGGGGCTAACTCGTTACGGAAAACTTTATAAAATTCAGAGGGGAGGCCATCAGGGCCGACCGCCTTACCAGAAGGCATGGCTTGAATGGCCGAAAGTAACTCGTCGCGAAGGAAGGGCTTTCCCAGGCTGGAGGCCTGCTCTGCCTCTAGGACAGGATGAGCAAGGTCTTTAACGAAGCCCGTAAAAGAGTTAATGTCGGCAGGGAACTCGGAGGTATAAAGTGAACTATAAAATTTGGAGAATTCGTCCGCTATTTGCACGTCCTTAGTGAGACGCTCCTGCTGACTGGATAAAACAGCGGCTATACGAGGCTTACTTTGTGGTCCCCGTATAGTGTGGGCTAATAGCCTACCGGCTCTATTCTTTTCGACATGGAACCGAGCGGACTGCTTTAACATAACTTGCTCCACATCAGTGCTCAATATGTCATTATACTGAAAGCGAAGACGCTGTAAGCGAAGGAGTAATTCAGGCTTTGGGTGGGCCAACCACAGCCGCTCACCGGCACGGATTTGCGCATCCAAAGCGCGTAATGTAGATTGTCGCCGCTTGGCCTCCCTAATTGTGAAGCTGGTAATCTCCGCCCGAATAGAGGCCTTGAAGGCCTCCCACCAGGCCCAATCTGTAGTATCTCCCCTTTTGTTAGATTTAAAATAGGAAACAATAGCTCGCCGAATATCCTCTTGAAAGGCAGGATCTGCCAGCCATGACCGATTAAATGACCAGGTCTGATTGGGGGACTCAATTCCCTCAAAGGCCACATCAATCGTTACAGCTGCATGATCCGAGACCGACCTACCCAAGATAGACGAGTCTCTACAACCGGAGATCAGGGACTTGGAAATCAAGAAATAGTCAATTCGTGACAAAGAGCTATGGGGAGGGGAAAAGAAGGAAAAATCTTTTTCTCGGGGATGAAACAGACGCCACACATCCACTAAATCACAAGAAGTGATCAAGGAAGAAAGCGCATCACGCGCTCGAGAGGGGCGTTCAGCCCTGCCAGGATTCCTATCCAACAAGGGCTCCATAACCATATTGAAATCTCCTCCCACTATTTTTACAACCCCAGATTCTTCATGTAGGGTCCCCGCAAGGTTAAAGAAAAAGGCGAGGTCATCAACATTGGGACCATATACATTTAGAATTGATAAGAGTTCCCCACCAATTTGTAAAGTAGATTTAGCCCATCTTCCAGCCAGATCCTGATCGGAGCAGAGCAAATAAGGCCCAAGGGCACTTTTTAATAAGGTAACAACTCCATTCTTTTTATGCACAGCAGGAGAGCAGCCGGCCACCATATAAAATTTATCTGCTAACTTTTGAGCCTCTGCCGATGATAGATGCGTCTCCTGGAGCAAAATAATGTCAGCAGATTGACGCTTACAGTATAACTGAATTTTTTTCCTCTTAACCGGCGATCGCAGCCCCTTGACATTAAGAGATAAGATCCGCAATTTAGTGGCCATAATCTGCTACTGTAGTTAAGGATAGCTCTGTGTGGTCCACTCGGGTACACCCAATTCTCAAAGTCTCAGTGAGCCAAGAATCCCCCCCAATTAAACAAAAGAAAAACAGCTGGGTAAGACAGCAGAAACACATTAACCACATGAAGCAGCCTCTTATTGATAAACATGTTATTAAGACCCCGACCACCCGACCAAACTACACCATATATATAGATAATATAACAACCCCCGGCCCCAAAAATACCCAACATCCAGGAGTCCGGCCTGTGAAAGCAGCCAGCCATACCCGACCACAGTCTCACAAGAGATCACTAGTCAGACCATTAGGTCATCTTTGCTGCATTTGAAGCTCTTCATGTTCTTCAATAAATTGGCGCAAAAGAGCCGGATCATCAAACGACCTGGTTTGATTGTCCAAGGTCACCTTAAAGCGTGCTGGGCTGAATAAGCCGAAACGGGCCTGCAAGCCACGCAGCCGGGGTCTGAGATCCAGGAATAGCCTCCGCTTCTCGACGGTGTGTTTACAATAATCCGGGTAAAAGGAGATTTTCCGGCCTTCGTACTGAACCGACGAACTGGCTTTGGCCGCCGCAAAGATCTGTGTGACCTGTTGGTGCCTAAGAAGGCACATGATGAAAGGCCGAGGCCGCGGATCCTGCGACCGGGATCTCGTAGGAGAAGCAGGAATCCTGTGAGCGCGCTCTATTTCCAGCGGTGGAACAAAAGTCAGGTTCAGAATCTTGGGTAAGAAGGATTCCATAAATCTGACAGGGTCTGTCCCTTCCGCGCCTTCCCCCAGCCCGATAACTCGGATGTTATTTCGGCGGGCCCGGTCGCTCATGTCATCCATACTTTGTTCAAGCCGGCCAATCTTACGCGCCATAGATGAGACGCTCTTGATTTTAGTGTCGTGCTCCACTAGCGACTCTTCCACTTTCTCCACCCGAGCCGAGAGGGACTGAAATTGCGAGCCCAACTCCTTGATGTCGTCCTGGAGGGCTGATAGCGACTCTCCATTTGAATCGACGCGGCTCCGTATTGCACGGACTTCCTGCAGGAGTAGTCTTAAATCCTCAGTAGATTCATGCGGAGGCCCTGCCTTATGTGGGGACAACGGGTCAGTCTTAGATCGCTTAGACCCAGATGTTGTCGATGTTGGGGGAAAATCGAGGCGCGTTTGCTTGCTCCCCGACATCCCTGACAGCTGCCCCAACAAATTCAATCGCCGAGAGGGGTTTATTATCGGGTAAGTCGCTGATTTCTGTTATAAGGCCTAGGAGAAGAGGACTTATGCTTCCATGCCGGTTTCGTGCCGGCTCCGCCCCCCAGCTGTTTCTGCCTTTAACCTTTCCCGACATTCAGCGCGCTTCAAAGTAACAGCCGCCAGCGTGAGGGAAAACACTCTTCACGCTGGCGGCTGTGCAGAAGGAGCCGGGGCCTTGTGCGGGCTACCTCGTCTCACCTCTGAAGTCCCTTAGATGGCCGCAGGGTTCTTCGGTGGGTGGGCGGGAGGTCTAGCTTGGGGGGGGCTAAGACTGGAAATGAGCTAATGGGAGGGTAAGCTGAGACTGGAAATGGGCTGATGGGGGGGGGCTAGGACTGGAAATGAGCTGATGGGAGGGTAATCTGGGATTGGAAAGGGGCTGATGGGGGTGTGGAAGCTTGGACTGGAAATAGGCTGATGGTGGTGGGAAGCTTGGACTGCCAATGGCTGATGGGGGGCTGAGCTACAACTGGAAATGGGCTGATGGGGAGCTGGAATAGGACTGGAAATGGGATGATGAGGGGGATCTTGGACTGGAAATATGCTGATGGGAGGGAGCTTGGACTGGGTTGATGTGGGAGCTTGGACTGGAAATGGGCTGGTGGGGGGCTAGGATTGGAAATTGGATGATGGGGGAACTTGGACTCGAAATGGGTTGATGTGGGGCTGGAATAGGACTGGAAATGGGCTGATGGGGAGGGATGACTAGAAATGGGCTGATGGGGGGAGCTTGGGCTGCAAATGGGCTGATGGGGAGCTGGAATAGGACTGGAAATGGCTGATGGGGAGCTTGGACTGGAAATGGGCTGATGGGGGGCTAGTACTGGGAATTGGCTGATGGGGGAGCTTGGACTGGAAATGGGCTGATGGGGGCTGGAATAGGGCTGGAAATGGGCTGATGGGGGGCTAGGATTGGAAATTGGCTGATGGGAGAGCTTGGAGTGGAAATGGACTGATGGGGGGCTGGAATGTGACTGGAAAGGAGCATGGGGGGTTAGGACTGGAAATGGGCTGATGTGGGGGCATGGGAGAATGGGACTAGAAGGGAGCGGATGCTGGGTGGGTTTAGAACTAGAAGGGAGCTGATTTTGGGGGAGGACTAGAAGGGGATGGGGAATGAGGATGGAGAGGGGAAAATATATTTTGTCTGAGAGGAAAAATATCTATGAATGGCCAGGCATTGGGAGAGTAAGGGGGAATTGAGAATGGAAGGGTGAAATTTGAGTGGATGATAAAAGAATAAAAAAAGAAATGGAGGAAAGCGCAAAAGGGGAAAGATCAGTATGTTAGAGCAGATGTAGAAGAGAGAATGGAAAAAATCTAGAAGAGAGGAGAAAGGACAAATGGACAGCTAGCAGAAGACATGAAGAAACCAGAAGAAAGTGACTGGAGTAATTGCAACTGAAAAATAAAATGCTCAACCAAGACTTCCGGTGACGTCGGCCGACCAGATGGCGGTGCTCTGAGAGGGCTCCGCCGCGAAACCCACCAAATTGCTCATTTATGACCCCCAAGGGGCAACAGGTCCCCCCATCGTGAACGCTAGCGCTGAGCCGGAGGTGTGGACGGTGCTTGGTGAGCGCAGTGTGCCCGGCAGCGAACAATAAAGAGCAGCGCTGACAGTTTGGCCTTGCTGGGCCGGCGAGGAGAGAACGACGCTGTCGGGTGGTGGCAGCAGTGGCGTCGAGAGAGCGTGCGGCACCGAGCACTGTGCTGTAAAGAGTGGCGGAGAACGTGTGGAGAGGCGGGAGGCGAGCCTGCACTTGGCGGTGAGCGAGCCGGAGTGGCGGAAGAGCGAGGAGTGGATCGGGAGGAGAAGGAGCCCCCGCGCAACACGTGTGTCCTGGTTGGGAGGCCTGCACAACGAGGGAGTCCGGGACTGAGGCCCTGCGATATTGAAGAGGCCCTGAGTGCGGAGGGGTGTGCAGCCCATCACCAGCAGTGTCTGTGGTAAGGAATTGCCCTCGGCACTGAGAAGTGAAACACACGGTGTAGTGCCAGCCCGGCCCTGAGGGACTGCAGTTCCTTGTTGGATTATACCCGGCAGTGGGACACTGTGTGGTCCAACCTTTGAGCGGTGGGACAAGGAAGCGGCTGGAGAGGGCTGCGGAGTGGGGAAGGATGGCGGCGCGGAAAGCCCCAGTGGACCTTAAAGCCTACTCCTTTAAAGGTACAGGGAGTGTTAAGAGCCCCGCAGTAAAGCCGGCGGGTGGTAATGGGAGCCACAAGGACTTGGAAGTGGTGGATGTGGCGGTGGAGACTTCCACTGAGCTTAAGGCGCTGCGTAGCGACCTAAAAGAGTGGGTGGACTCGATGAAATCCGAGTTTGGATCACTGAAGCAGGAAGTGCACGGCTGGTTACAGGAGATCAAATCTGATCTGGACAGTATGGGGGCACGAATAGAGGAAGTGGAAAATTGGATGGAGGAGCAGGAAAGCCAGGGCACTGCGAGGGATCAGCAGATGGATGCTTTCAATAGTGCGCAGGAGGAACTCTGGCTTAAAGTTGAGGACCTGGAGAACAGGTCCAGGAGGGCGAACATTCGCATTCGAGGCCTGGCTGAAAGTGAAGGGGCGATAAACTACATCTCCATGGCGGAGGAGTTCTGTGGTGCGATGCTCCGGGCGGCTGATATGGCTGTGGAGGGTCTGTGTCTAACAGTGGACAGAGCGCACAGAGCACTCGGGCCTCGGCGAGAGAATATGCCACGTGATGTGGTGGTTTGCCTCCATGAGTTTCGGGCCAAGGAGCTGGTGATGAGAGCCTCACGGAAGGTGGGGAAATTTAAATGGCAAGGTTCGGAGGTTGAGGTCTTTGCTGATCTCTCGAGCCTCACTATCAAAAAGCGCAGAGAGTATCAAGCAATAACGAGAAGGCTCCGGGAGGAGAATGTTCGATACCGGTGGCTGTTCCCGGTGGGATTACAATTTACCATTAACACAAGGACCCTGACGGTGCACTCGATGGAGGCTGCGATCAGAGGCATGCAGAGTGCTGGCTGGTCGGATCTCCCGGGGACGCAAGGAGCAGAGCGGAACCCTAAGGCGGACGGCGCTTCCCGGCCGGAGAAGGCGCCGCTGAATCGTTGGAGCCGAGTTCCTGGCAAGGAGCAGCGGTTGAGAAGCCAGAGACCTTTAAAATGACTGGGGATCTGCACTTAATGACATATGAGTTCCATGTAATGAAGAGGTGATGGGGGTGAAGTATAGAGGGGAGCGGTGATAGGGGGGGACTGCAGGTGTTACGGTGGGTGGTGGTTGGCGGGAAGACGGGAAGAGATCCGGGGGTGCGGAGGTGGATGGAGTGGTGGGGGACGGAGGGGGGAGGAGGGGGGGAGGGGGCTGCAGGGTAGCAGAGGGGGGGGGAGGGGGGTAGTAGGTGGTGGGGGCTTTAGGGGCAGGGTAGTAGAGTACAATGCCAGATGTTAAGTTAATGAGCCTCAATGTTCGGGGCCTCAACTCCTTCGCTAAAAGACCGCTGTTAATGATGTAGTGTGACCGCTTAAGCGGGGATATCGTTCTCATACAATAAACTCACTTGCTGGCCAAAGATGAGGGGCGGGTACGGCATCCTGGCTTTCCCCAGCAGTTCTTTGCCTCCAATAAATTGGCCAAAAGAAGGGGGGAGTGGGGACCCTTTTCCCGGCGCGGGTACAAGGCCAAGTGGGGGAGGTCATAAGGGATAAGGGGGGAAGGTATCTTATAGTTAAATTACAATGGGACCATAAGTTGTATACCCTGGTGAATGTGTACGCCCCGAATGCTCAGCAAGCGCAGTTCTTTCGGGAACTGCATGATAAGCTCCTGGGGGTGGCAGAGGGCTGTATATTGATAGGGGGGGACTTCAATGTAGTGTTGGACCCGGAGCGGGATACCTCCAAGGGGTTGGTATCGTCCCCAAAGCAGCACAGGCTGGCATTACGGCGGATGCTTAGTAGTCTGGGGTTGGTGGATGTTTGGCGGGAGACCAATTGGGGGCTGAGGGACTATACTTTCTACTCGGGGGTGCACGAAGTGTTTTCCCGAATAGATATGATTTTTGTAGATAAAGTTTTAATGCCTGGGGTCAAAAGGTGTGTGATTCGGGAGCGAACCTGGTCAGATCATGCCCCGGTGGTGTGTGAGATTCAAATGGGGGGGGGCTCGATTGAGTAGAGGTTGGTGGAAATTGAATGATTCCCTCTTGGATGATGGTGAGGTGGTTAAGCAGGTAATGGCAGGTATAGAGGAGTACTTACAGTTGAATGATACCGGTGAGTGTGCACCCGGTACGGTATGGGACTGTCTGAAAGCGGTTGTCTGGGGTAAGTTAATTGCTATAGGGACATTTAAGAAAAAAATGAAAGTTCGGCAATATGAGGCTTTAGCAACCAGACTTGGGAAGGTGGAGAAACTGGTAAAGGGGAACCCGAAGTCTAGCGGACTCCTGAGTGAACTTGAGGGACTACGCGCGGAACTGAGTGAATTACGCATGCAAGAAATTTGGTACAAGCTGACCTTGCTACAGCAGCGGAGCTTTGCCTTTAGCAATAGGGCAGGGCGGATGCTTGCTCGCAAAGTTAAGAAGTTGCGGACGCGGAATACCATAGTTCGGATTAAAAATAGGCAGGGGGAGGATCTCTGGGAGGGGAAGGCGATTCAGGAGCAATTTATTCAATTCTACCAGCGTCTCTACACTCCGGAGAGCATAGTGGAGGATCATCAAGTTCAGGCTTATTTGGCGGGGGTCCGGTTACAATCTCTTACTGAACAGGAAGGGGTGGATTTGTCCGCGCCTATCCGGGAGCAGGAGGTGCTGGAGGTGATCAAAGGGATGCCCAGGCTGAAGGCGCCGGGTTTAGATGGGTTTTCTAATCGGTTTTATAAGGTGTTTGCGGGTCTTGTGGTGTGGCCTTTAGCTCGCATGTATAACTCGTTTAGCGCTGCGGATCTGATGCCGAGTTCAATGCAATTGGCGGGGGTTAGCCTTATACATAAGGAGGGGAAAGACCCTACTGACTGTGGCTCCTACCGGCCGATTTCGCTGCTGGGGGGAGACCTGAAAATATTTACTCGGATATTGGCTAATAGATTGGGCCCTGTGATGGGTAAATTAGTCCACCCTAATCAATCGGGGTTTATAAGAGGGAGGCATACCTCGGATAATATCCGACGGGCTCTGAATATCATATGGCCGGGGCGAGAACAGAAGGGGGGGATGGCCTTGCTGGCAGTGGACGCCGAGAAGGCCTTTGATAGAGTTCAATGGACATACCTCTTCCAGGTGCTGGCCAGAATGGGGGTAACGGGGGACTTCCTGCAATGGATTAGGATATTATATCGCCGGCCGATGGCTTGCTTAAAGGTGAACGGGGGGGTGTCCGAGGGGTTTGAATTGTTTCGGGGTACAAGGCAGGGATGCCCTCTGTCGCCCTTGCTTTTCGTCCTCTCAATGGAGCCTATGGCGCAGAGGATACGGGATGCGGAGGCTGTGGTGGGGGTCCATGTTGGGCGGTGTGTCAGCATAAGATTTCGCTATTTGCGGATGATGTACTGTTTTTTGTATCCGACCCCTGGAGATCGCTGCGAGCGCTTATGGCTGAGCTCCATGACTATGGTGCGGTTTCCGGCTTTCGGATGAATGTTACGAAATCGGAGCTTTTGAATATTACCCTCAGTGTGACCGAGGAGGCTGGGTTGCGAAAGGAGTTTCCTTTTCGGTGGGCAGATACTAGCATTCGGTATCTGGGTGTGCACCTTACCGCGCGGAGGGATTTGCTCTTCCCGAAGAACTACTTGGGGGCACGCACAACGATGTTTCGGGACCTGGAGGAGTGGGGGAGGTTAGAGGTGTCTTGGTTAGGGCGACGGGATTTGGTGAAAATGATTGTGCTCCCGCGACTGTTGTATCTCTTTATGAATCTTCCAGTGGCAGTCCCAAAGGGGTTTCTTAAGCAGCTGCAGGATCGACTTATGAAATTTATTTGGCGGGGTCGGCGGCCCCGAGTTGCTCAAAGGATATTGTGTGCGCGGAAGGAGGTGGGGGGCATGGGGGTGCCTAGGCTGGCGCACTACTACGAGGCGGCCATGGTACGGGGGTTTTTTGAGTGGGAGATGAGGGAGGGGGCGGAATGGGTGCAGTTAGAGAGAGACGCGCTACCTGGCGAGAGTGGAGCGCCCGACAGCGTTTGGGCTAGGGGTGGTGGTATGCCTGGAGGGCAGGGGCACAGCCCCTATGCTTTATTGACGCTGAGATATTGGCGGAAATGGCGAACGAAGTGGTATGGGGTAGGAGGGGGCTCTAAACATATACCGTTTGTGGGCAACCCAGAGTTTGAGGCTGGTGGGTTGGATCGGACATTTCGAAGATGGGCTGAGGGAGGGCTACGGACGGTTGGGCAATTTCAGGAGGGGGGGGTGGGTATCCTTTGAGGAGCTTCGAGAGGAATATCAATTGCCCGAGACCGATCGATTCCAGTATTTGCAGGCACTGCATTATTGCAAAGCGGTGGCACAACGGGGTAGGGGCCCGAAGGGGGAGGTGATAGATGGGCTTTTTGACAGGGGGGGTATTAAGGGCCTGATCTCTCGGCTGTATCAGGAGATGGAAGATGAGCCAGGTAGGGGGTGGGCGCATCGGCGAGCGTGGGAGTCGGATCTGGGGTGCAGCTGGGACAATTCGCATTGGGAGTGCATCTGTCGGGGGTTGCTTCAAAAGGTAATCTCTAGCAATATACTGGAGCACAACTACAAAATGTTTCATAGGTGGTATTTGACCCTGGGGAGATTGCAAGAATGGATGGGGGGGGAGTGGGGAGTGTTGGCGTGGCTGTGGTGAGTTGGGGTCCTATCTCCACATTTGGTGGGGTTGCCCTAAGGTAGCCCCCCTATGGGCGGCGGTAGAGGGTTGGTTAATGGAGGTGGGCGGGGAAGTGGGGTGGGGGCCCTGTTTAGCATTACTGAATATTGAGACAGGGGGGCAGAGTGAGGAAGGACGGGGGTGGAGTGGAATGGTGTGCACCGCGACTCGGCAGTTATTAGCGCGCAGGTGGAGGTCGACCTCTGTGCCGACTCTGGCTGAGGTGCAAGGGCGAGTAGCATATTTATGTACCATGTATCGCTTTACGGCGGAACATTCACGTAGTATGGCCCGCTTCCACCGTACCTGGGGGCCTTATTTCCGATGGAAGGATGTGACCTTGGGCTGCAGTGAGGGGGGGGGAGGGGAGCTGAAGGGGTAGGGGATGCTGATGGGCGGTGAGGAGTTAGACCCCCCCCTGAGAGTAGTGAAGAGGCTTGGGGGCAAGTGGGGCTCAGGTGGTTGTTTGGGCTGAGGGGATGGGGAGTGCACATTTGGTAGGCTGTGTCGATTAGGAGGAGGGGGGTACTGTATTTCAGTATGCATCTTACCTGGACGGATTGTCTATATTGTTATCTGTTATTTGTTCTTGTTGTGCGGACGGGTGGGGTGGGGGGGGGGGGAGTTTGCTCACTGTTAGTACCAGATATTGGATTTTAGTTACCCGCTGTATAGCTGCAGGGTGTTTGAATTTATGTATCTGGTTCTGTTTTGCTGTTTCTCAATAAAAATGTAAATTTAAAAAAAAAAAATGCTCAACCAAAAGGTAGAAAAATACTTTTTATTTTGATTTTATGAACTGGAATATGTCAGGTCTGGGAAATTTGTATCGTTAACATCTTTGCGTTTTTGTTTAGTGGAAGAGGAAATTAATTTATAGTTTTATTTCTGCAGTGTTGTACATTTCATGTTTGGCTTTTGGGCTTCCCAATTTAATTATTATCTTCCTATTTCTGAATTATGATCCCTTGTTCTTTGGTGACGGTTTATGTTTTGCATGTGTAACCAAGCTGAGGTATTTTGTTCATGTCCCACTTGTTCTCTTTCCCCCAGTGAGATGTTTTGGTATTCTCTGAGATGTACTGGTTAAATATTTGCAGTGTTGCTTTTTTGATAGGTAGGATTTGGTGCTTTGTGAGTCCTGGTAGTGCTGTTATGATACGGTGGGTTTGCTATGGGTTCTAAATGGTCAGTGTTTATAGTACTTCCTAATGGGCCTGGCGGTTGGCACTGGAATATAGTAATTTAGAAATCTGGTAGTCTTTCTTTATCCAGACACTCATTAAGAGGCATGTTTATGAAAACATTATGCAGATATTCATGCAAATCAGGCTCCTTATGCAAATTAGGTCCCACAATGAATCTCCTCACAAGGCCCCGCACCCTCCTTGGGCCGCCCCTGAAAGGCTGACATAAAACATATAAACAAATGTGGCCAGAACATGGATGAAAAATCTCCAAGTTTTCTTCTGGCTCAGTACTGAATAAATGTATTAGAGGGATTTTCATCACTGATGAAAAGGACGATAAAACTCCAGTATATTATATAATGTGATCTGCCAAAATTCTCCTGGTAGAAAGATTTTAATTAGGTTCAGAAAAAACCTGGGAAAACTATTATATCATGTAGGCAGTCCATATTTCATTGACTAAAGGAATTATAAAATGCATGAATATTAATATATGTCACAAATCAGATATATGTTTCTATAAACTGAAAATCCCCTATATTTCAAATATCTCGTTGTGATTTATAATTATGCACTGACAAGAGCTAGTGGTTGCTATAGTGAAAATCACATGCCATGCTAATGACATTTATGGAATTTATCTGGTCATGAACTTGGCACAGTTGAGATCACTGGAATTTCTGGGAGGGCGGGGGGGGGGGGGGCACTAGTTACATCTGCCTTGAGCAGAAGAACCACTATAAGTCATCTAGCTATTGCCCCTGAATGCAGCCACCACAATCCACGAAAATCAGCTTTATTCAAGACATTTTGCTATGGAGTGCTGCTGCCACCACTGCAAGATTCTGCATAATAGAATGCTGAGGTGGTTCAAAACCTGGAATCATGCATCACTTGGGCAAGAATGAACTTTCACATCCTGTGAACTGAACTAGTGACATCAATTACTGTGAACCGATGTCTCTATATGAAATATGTTCTCACAAGAATAATTACAGTGAGACAGGACTACCATTAAATATAGTTAGAGTTACCACATAATTGCATGTTTAAAATTATGGTCTAGATATGTATGATTATCCCACTGCTGTTTTAGACATTTAATTGGTAATTAACCATTTCACATTACTAGATATTTCTATGTATATGTACTTTAACAGATGTATCCTATTTTTTTATTTTAAGAGTGTTATCAGAGATGACTTCTGAACTATAATTTAAGCATCTAAGAAAATCCAGCAATGTTGATATATTATTTCAACTAGTAATTAATATTTTTCCTATGCTACTTTCTCAGAAATAGCTGAAACCTACAATGCTTCACCTTTTATACATAATACATCGATTTTTAAAAATCTCATACATCTTCCTGGCTAAAAAGCTTGAATTAATTTTGAATTATTGGAATACAGTACAGAAATGAGGTACCTAACTGAAAGTCGGCTATCAAAATGGTCTGAGGACATTATAATGCAGTAGAACTCAATAACCGGTAAATTCTTAAATGTTTACATATTAACGAGCATGAAATGTGCTAAAAGGTTATAACAACTTGAGAACAGCCCTATAATCTAGTGACACTAAGAGGGATAGTTACTAACATGTGTTAAGGGAATAACACAAGATATTTGCCACTGAATGCATGTTAAATGCCACAATCATGCATTATTTTACCATAACACACATATGTTTACCAGCGTGCATGCTACATAATAATAACATGTGAAGTATGCAAATGTAAATGCATGCAGAATACCCTATTATTATGCAAACTGAATAATGCATCTGGCACTGAACTTCCACAACTGCATTATTGACACAAAAAGAATGCCAGCTTCGAGCTGGCATTATTTTTCCTCCCTGGGAGCATTGGACTGCTAACACATGTCCCAATGCTCTTGGGTATCATCTTAAAGGGGTGACATATAAAGTGTAGCTACTCACCTGTAATAGGTGTTCTCCGGGGGCAGCAGGAATCAGTCCTCACATATGGGTGACATCAGCACCGACGGAACCCTCATGGTAGCATCTCCCCAGCTTTCAAATAAAACCTTTGGGAGGTGCCACCATGCATGTGTGGTATCCTTCCCACCCAAGGTTGCCATCTTGCTCAGTCAGATGACATAGCTAAAAGATGGCAAAGAAATAAAAGATGGTAAGGTAGCAACCCCAAGGGGAGAAGGGAGGGTTGTGAGGATTGATTCCTGCTGTCCTCAGAGAACACCTGTTACAGGTGAGTAACAATGCTTTCTCCGGGAGCAAGCAGGAAGTCAGTCCTCACATATGGGACTCCCTAGCTACAGGATACCAAAAGCCCAGAGAAAAGGCCACGGTCACCCTCAGGAGGAGTTATGAGCAGCAGCAGCAATTCTGTCTGCAGATACATGCTACAGAAGGACCTGTGTGTGTGTGTGTGATGGAAACCAGCACTCCAGTAGCCTGAACACAGAAAGGTCAGAGGGTAGCAGTTGCTTGGACCTCGAAAGGTTACGGAGCATGGTCTGGCCGAAGGCGCTGTCCCGTTGGGACTCCCTTTCCAGACAGTAATGAGCTGCGAAGGTATGGACTGAAGACCAGGTGGCGGTCCGGCAGATGTCCAGCAACGGGACGGAGTGCAGGATTGCAACAGGGGCCACCATGGCTCTGACACTGCGAGCCGTGACCCGGCCATCCAGTGTGAGCCCAGGCTGTTTGTAGGCTAGAGCAATGCAGTCTGCCACCCAGGTGGATAGTGTCCGTTTGGTCACTGCTTCCCCCAGCCAGCTGGAGTCATAAGAAACAAAAAGCTGAGAAGCTTTGTGGTGGCCCTGGCCCACTGAATGTAGAAAGAAAGGGCCCTCTTACAATCCAAGGTGTGAAGGATGATCTCTGCCCTGCTGGAGTGAGGCATTGGGAAGAAGGTAGGTAACACCACCTCCTGATTGAGGTGGAAATGAGATACCACCTTTGGAAGGAACTTGGGGTGTGTGCGTAGCACGACCCTGTTCTTATAGAATATGATATACGGTGCCTCTGCCACCAGGGCTTGGAGCTTGCTGACCCTGTGATTTGCAGGTTAGCGCATCCAGGAACATGACCTTCCACGAGAAGTACCTCAGGTGACAGGTAGCTAGAGGGTCAAATGATGTGCGAGTGAGCTCTGCCAATACTACATTGAGGTCCCATTCTATTGCTGGAGGGCAGATGGAGGATTTGGACAACAGGAGTCCAACAGGATGGTGATGCTCCATCAGGGCACTGAGTTTGATTTGAGCCCAGATTGTGAGAGATGAAGAAGGTACTGCAGCACCAGCTGCATCGGGCAGGAGAACAGGTTCACCCACTGCTGAGCGCACCAGACCAAGAACCTGCACCATTTGAAGGTATAAGCTGTCCTGGTAGAGGTCTTGTGAGAGGCTAGCAGGATCTCTTCTACTTCTCCCAAGAGACTGAAAGGGGTTAAGGTCACCCTTTCAGCAGCCACACCGTCAGTGATAGGGACTCCAAGTTGGGATGCAGGAGAGAACCCTCCTCCTGAGACAAGAGCCCCAGGGAGTTCCCCAATGGAACAAAGTCTCCACTGACAACTGGAGGAGTAGCGAGAACCATGGCTGCCTGGGTCACTGTGGAGCCACCAGAATCAGTGACACCTTGTCGTGAAGAGCCTTGAAGAGTGTTTTGGCAATCAGTGGCGTGGGTGGGAAGTCATTCATGAATCTGTCCTTCCACGGGATGAGGAACATGTCTGCCGGGACAGATGGGGCTGCCGGGAACAGAAGCAGGACAACTGGTAGTTGTCCAGACTGGCAAAGAGCAGGTTGGCTACTCTGGGGTCCAGCTGCCACTCGTGTGGCTGGAGGCCCCTGCTCAGTCTGTCCGCCAGAGTGTTGTCCTGGCCTGTTAGGTATACTGCCTGCAGGAGTATTCCCTGTTGAATTGCTTAGCGGCAGAGAGTGCAAGACCCCATGCCCCCCTGCTTGTTCACATAGAACATTGCCGCCTGATTGTTTGTTTGGATCAACACCGGCTGGTGTCCCAGGCAGTGACAGAATGCTCGGAGGGTCAGATATATTGCCCGAAGCTCCAGAGGTTGATCTGATGGCTGCTCTTAGCTTGAGACCAACTGTCCTGAGTGCAGAGTTCTTCACAGTGGGCTCCCCATCCCAGCAGGGAGGCATCCGTACTGAGGACCCTTAGAGGGCTTTGGGTTTGGAAGAGCATCCCCTCCTGCAGGTGTCAGAGATTTTGCCTCCAAGTCAGGGATTCTGCGGGTCACTGAGACTGTCTTTTGACAGTCCCTGGCCTATGCCCATTGGTCTTGAAGGCACCACTAAGTGGCCCTCATATGCAGATGAGCATCCAGGGTGACATGGACCGTCGAAGCCATGTGCCCGAGTAGGCGCAATAGAAGCCGAGCTGACACCGAGGGATGGTTTTAGGTTTATTCGCTTAATATACCGCTAAACGTGGGGGACATCATAGCGGTTTACAGAGTTCAAAAAAAATGAGGCAATCACCGTAAAGGTGAGATAGAAGAGGAAAGGAAGTTACATCAATCGACAGGAAAGCAAACTAGGCAGATTCATACGACAGGACAGGACAGTAGAGGAGAGAGGGAAGGGAAAACAGATCACACGTGGGGTACAGGAGGAGCAGGAAGGTCAAAGGCAAGGGTGAAGAGGTGAGTTTTGAGGCGGTTCTTAAAGGTGGAATGGTCTTGTTCAAGGCGAATAGAGGAGGGAAGAGAGTTCCAGAGGGCGGGGGCAAGGAAGAAAAATGCAGAGGTACGGGTGGATTGGAGGCGAGCACAAGTGGGAGAGGGGAGGTGTAGGCGATTGCACCTTTCCAGCCAGTGCTCTGAGATGGTCTTCCTGGTCCAGGGGAAGGAAGGCCTATGCCCGAAAAGTGTCCAATCTTGCTCCTATGAACTCCAGACACTGCGTTAGGAGGAGGTAGGATTTGGGGTAGCTTATCATGAACTCCAAATGTTGTAGGACCTGGATGGTATGTGCTGTGGCCTGTTACACCTCTGTGGCCATGCCTCCTTTTATAAATCAGTCATCGAGGTAGTGGAAGACAAATACCCCCTGGAGACAGAGGAATGCGACCATTTCTGCCAGGCATTTGGCAAAAGGAAATACCTGGAGTAGAACCCCTTGCCCCTGAGATGATGAGGTACTGGTTCTACCACTTTGTCCTTGAGAAGGCATGTAAGTTCCTTCAATAAGAGGTCCTGGTGAAGGGGAGACCTGGGGGGCTCTCCTATAAAGAAAGAAGGACATGTCTGAGACAAGTGGAGGAGGTTGCCCTCCCTGACCACCTGGAGGGCCCAAGAATCGGTGGTGATGGTTGGCCACCTGTGGGCATACAGGGTTAGACCTCCTCCTGTTGGCTGCTGTCCTCCTTGGGGTAGAAAGGCCATGTACAAGGAGTCAAAAGCTCCCACCTAGCCTTGGGCTAGGGAGCCTTCTATTTATGAGGGCCTTGCCCATGTCCCTTAGCCTGCAGCCTCTTTCCTTGGGTAAAAGGGTTTTTTAGCTAAGCCCTTCCGTTGGGGAAGGGCAACAGTCTTCTTGGAGAGCCTGGTCTTTGTCATGAACTTGGACTCCAACTCAGCAGCCTTTTCCATCATGGGTTTGCCAAAGAGGTTCTCCCCTTGGCATGGGACATTGAAACAATTTGTCCTGAACCCACTGCTTGAGGTCGGAAGATTGTAGCCAGGCCTGGAGTCAGGCACTAATGCCTGCCATGGCTACTCTAGCCACCGACTTGAAGCCATCATAGGCCGCTTGAGTCATCAATTTGGAGCACTCATAGACAGCCTTGGACAGTTTCTTGAACTTCTGCAGGCGTTCCTTGGAGGTTGTAGTTGAGAACCCGGTGAGTTCCTTCGCCAGGTGTCTCAGGTACATGCCCATGTACAGCTGGTAGGCCTGGATCGGCTGATGAGCATTGATCCCTGGTAGCACTTTCTGCTGAGAGTGTCCAAGGTGCGGGCCTCCCTACCCGGGGGCACGAGGAGTGCGTCTTCTGGCTCTTGAGGAGACACATGTCCGACTCCACCACCATGGAATCGTGTGGCAGTTGTGACTTCTGGAAGCCTGGGCTCTGGTGGACATTGAGTCGAGACACTTGCTGCCAGTGTCTCTCATATATGGAACAGTAGCTGTTCCAGAATGGGTTGGATGGGTACTGTGAGTGATTCCCTCGATGGGGCTTCGTACTGGACAATTTCTAATTCTTCCATCTGAGGGTCCTCCTCCGATATCTCACACGAAGTCGAGGAATGCCATCTCCTCAGGCGGGGACCAATGCCAGGGCTCTGAGGGTGTTGAGTCTGAGGGGACATCGCGATGGCATCGGGTGTCTGGGGACTCCTCGTCCTTGGTCTCCCATACTGAGTAGTCGGAGGAAGACTTGAGGGAAGGGCGGCTCGTGGGCTTGAGGCCTGAGCCCTGGCCACATCCCAGAGAGGCCCCTTGGCTGGTGCCATGAGTGCTAGCCAGCGAAGACCTTGGTCCCGTTGAGTGGGACCCAGAACAAGACCTAGGCCAAGGATTGACTTGGGGCCATATGGTCTCGAGGATCGGCTCAGCCTCCAGGGAAGAACCTCGATGTCGAGGGCCTGATGGTCTGGGTGGAGGAACCATTAGTACCGGACAGCAACTCCCACTGCTGGTCCATAAAGGCAGTCAGACTGCGCTCTAGGGCCACCATCCTGGATTTGAGTCCAGAAGGCTCGGCAGTTGTCAGCGCAGGCACGGAGAAACTCAGGCCTGGTGCCAGTTAACCTGGAGGGGAGTCCTCAGTGAGATTAGGCTCTGGTGACTGAGACCAATCTGCAGTCAAATCCTTTCAGGCGATCTTAGTAGGCCGATCCCGCTTCGATCCCTACGAAAGCCGTCGAGGACTGCGGGACCTGGTCCGGGGCTTACCAGAACCATTAGAGCCATCCAGAGATAGTGCCTTTGAGAATTTCTTCTCCTTCTTGTGTTCCCTTGAGGGATACGCCCTTTCTGAAGAGCCACGGCGTCGACTAGAATCTGTGGGGGCATCATGGGATTCCGCGGTTTCAGAGGAGGCCTTGGCCTTCTGAACTGGGGATTCTGGGAAGAACTTGTCGTGCTGCTGCTGACAGCTGTTGAGGACAATTGGTGAGGGACATTTTTTGGTGGACAATTTTTTACACAGATTGAAAGTCGTGGGGTCATGATCTGGCCCTAGGCAGCAGTCATGTATGTTGGTGAGGGACATTATCTTGGCACACCGATCACGCTTCTTAAAACTACTGGTAGCCATTGGGGAAAAAAGTACCCTAGTGAGGTCAAAGACCAGCGGTGCTGCCAGTCGGGGAAAAAAGGCACAAAAGCACCAAAAGGAAGGAAGAGAAAAAAGAAGGTACCCGAGACTCGATGCCGGGGCAGCACAACTGGAAAGAGTTAAAACTCAGGTCGAGAAAAAGGGTACCACACATGCATGGTGGCACCTCCCAAAGGCTTTCTTTGAAAGTGGGGGAGATACTTCCATGAGGGCTCCGTCGGTGCCAACTTCACCCATATGTGAGGACTGACTTCCTGCTTGTTCCCGGAGAAATTAAGTACTGCGTGAACCCTTCATTCCCAGCAGTAAAGAACCCTAGACCTTCAAAAGACAACACAGGCGCCTACTGGAGTTTTCCTGGTATCTTCTCCATCTGGTGCCAGGTTCAATATGACACTCGTCATTCCCCTTGTGGTAGTCTTCTGATATTACTGCTATAAAGCCAGATAAGGAATGTGCATATGTAGGATTAGATTGCTGGAAATCAAATAAGTAAACAGAAATTTCATACTCCAATAAGGGGAATAGTTATTACGCTGCATGGATTTATCCTTGGCTTGAATTTACTGGCAAAATACGTTCTTAGATTTGTTTAAAGTCTACTACCAGTTAGTTTTGTGACATATCCCTTAGCCCTACTATTTACTTGTGCTATGCCAATTTTAATCGTCTGTCACATCCCATTTGTTATTTCTTCTCTGTAACCTATCAGATCTGTTATATATGAGCGGTTCATCCCTTGTGTATTCTTTGAAAAGATAAGTGGTTTGGATGGTAGCCCCATTCATACCTAGTAAGACTGGTGTTGACCTAGGTTGTGTGTTTTTATTTAAGATTTTTATATTCCATTTGAGCAAGTAACATTGATCTAAGTGGATCAGAAATAAGCACACCTAATATTAAAACATTTGGGGGAGAGGGATCATTTACAAACAGTTAGTGCATGCTAATACCATTAATGTGTGGAATTTACCACAAGGCCCAGGTTGGGATGTGCACAGTTCCCTGCTGAACGCAGAGCCTTTCTAAAATATGTATGAGGTGCCGGGAAACACACCTGTAAGCGCCAGCTTCTACAGAAAGAGCACCTATTTTAGTCACTAACGCGTTCAAGAAAGGAATGATACCACTTGAAATTTTGAACGTGTAAGTGCCGATTTTGAAAAACTGGGGAGCATGTTTACTAACGTTCACCAATCATTAGTGTGGGGTTTGCCATGCACTAAAGGTGTTGTGCTAACAATTAGTTGTGGGCCCATGCTATAGGTTAGTGTGTGAATGGGTGGGGACTGGGGGGGGGGGTTCAAGTGGAACATGGGTATTCGCGGCACATCGTGGTTAGTGTGGGAGTTTTGGGCATGAACCATGAATGTTGCTATTAGTGTGGGTGCACTTAACACCCAGGTTGAGGTGGCACCCACATAGCGTTAGCATGCTGCTGTCTGTTAGCATCACGCTATCATCAGAGGGAAGGTTGTACATGCCTTCAACAATCAGCGTAGACCTCCGTGCTAATTAGGTAGCATATTCAAGATACCAACACACACTTTAATGAACATGCTCCTAGATGTCCAGAGAAAGCCAATTCGTAAGGCAAGCAAAAAAAAATCCTTTATTGTTTGAATTTTCAAATGGTTTCAGACACCAGAGATAAAGGAACAACTGCTCCCTCAATCACTCATGAAAATCCCAGGTCTGAACGAGCAGTAGCTGACACTTATACTTGCCTTGGAGCAGGTATCAATGTCAGTGTCTGATTTGTTGTAAAACCAGAAATGCACACTTCAATTTCAATGAGTGCATGTTGTGGGTTTGCTTTAGGCAAGTCAAAGATGCATGTGCTGTGGATGGGCATCTTTTAAAATAGCTATTTACATATCTAGGATATATTACATATTTAGGGTATAAGCATGTGTACATGTCTTGTGGGCCTTCTAAAATAACCACCTTTATATAACCCTGGTATATGTTTCCACTGAATGTAGGACCAGCCACTAAACATCACCACTGAATAAGGGCTGAGACCACTGGTTGTGGACCTGTTATATTGATAACATTAATTTCCATGTTAGTTATGAATATGGAACATGATTTATAATTCACAGTTCCTCGGTGCAATACCATATAATCATAGCTTCCCAGTCCCCTGGTGCAAAGAGCTATTAGCTTTGCAAGGATACAATTAATATGTCCAGAATCCCTTTATTGCAAGTGAGTAGGTGTTAGGCATCCTAATTAAGATTCCCCGGTTTCCTGCATTGTGCTTAATTAGCTGCTACATACCATAATCATTAAAACTCCATGGTGTCCATGTTTATACTTTATTCTGCTTAAGTTTGAAATATTTTCCTTCTATGGATATACTCTATGGTGTATTTACAACGCCAATGTTTCTTGTTGTGCAGTATAACCTACGTGATCTCCCCATTGTGTTTTGACATCATTATGAACATTCATAAGGCACAGTGCATTAGCTGTCTTCAGCTACCGTGACCTCTTCAGCAACTGTTTGACAATCACTGCTAACCAGGACCATTACGAGTAAATGAGCAGTGGAAATACATATTCTATTATTTTAAGTTTCTCGGCACGTTTCTTCACCATATTTTTTCCTATTCTTGCAGTTTCCTTACTTTTAAGAATTCCTCCGTTTGACAGCTCCATGATACATGCATTTGTCTTGGGTTTTGATCATCATTTTTCACAGAATCAAAATGAGAGTATATGAAGACCAGATGGAATGACTAGAGGTCAGGCATAGAAATCTGTGGATAAAACAGAACTGTGCTTTCAGAAATGGGCTTCTATACTGATAATCTGGACTGTGTATGGCTATAGGGGTCCAAATTTTCCCAGTCTGAGTAGAAGCATTCCAAGGGAAAGAGATAGGGAGGAGTCTGTAAAATTTGCATACATTTGAAAATCGAACATACAAAATGCAATGCAATGTGTGCCTTTGAGTCAGTCCTGACTCCTGGCGACCCAGAAGCTCCTGGGTTTTCTTGGCAGTGTCACTGGAAGTAGATTGCCAGGCCTTTCTTCCGAGGCAAAGGAGGGTTAAGTGACTTGCCCAAGGCCACAAGGAGTGCTAGTGGGAATTAAACCCTGGTTGCTTGGTTACCAAGCCAGTGTTCTAACCACTAGGCTACTCCTCCACTCCTTAGTAAGCATGTAAATTAATCCTGCAAATTTGTTTGCGCCAAACAGCAAGTATAAATATGCATGCATATTTTCCCTAAGTAATTTTCAAAGTGCCAGTGCACGTATACTTTTGCTTTGAAAATACAATCGTCTACACAGAGAAAAGGATACATATGCTTTTTACCGGAGTGTGTAGTTATTGAATTTGCCCCTAAATGACCATAAATATGTGTAAACTGCTTGCAGTTCCCATTAAAAAATTTCCTTAGTGAATGTCACTAACCATCGTTTTCTAGAACAGTCCCCATCTGTACTTTCAGTACCCTCTTCTTATGCATGTTTGTTGTGAGCTTGGCATATGAGTGACATGTTTACTAAGGTGTATGTTAGGGTTTTCCAGGTATCACATGTTGAGGGTAGAAATGAACACATGGTACAAAAGAATGTACAAATAAATAAATAATGGTACATGCAAAGTCATGCGCTACCTGTTTAGGGTGTGTACAGAATGGCTGCAGCAGATACTACATGGATTCAGACCCTAATGCACATCAGTGACAATGTGGGTGCACTTAATGTCATCCACTGAGGTGGCATTAAGAGCACCCGTGCTAACTAATATTGATGGTGAACACGTGTTGCCAATCCTCATGCTAACCATGATGTGCAGACACGCTATGCTCCACTTCACACCACTTATTTCACTCTCCGTCATGCTAAGGTGGTCATTTTAAAAGCCTTAGTTGTAATTTGAACATCTGAAAATGTGAATGTGCATGTCCAAATCACGGAGATGTCCTCAGAACTATTTCATAAATGGCTTTTAACAATGTTTCCAGTGCAGGGATGGCCAAGAAGGCAGAGAACAAGGTGGAGGCTTGTCTGTGGTGATGCAAAGGATTTAGACATCCCCGCTCGATTTCAGAAATGTCTGTGACCCTGTCTAAATTTAGACTTGCTCCAGGCATGAATAAGCATTGGAAAAGTGCTTGTTTTGGCCATAGAACATCCAGAGGATGTAGAGGATATACAATCTACGGGGTATGTTTACTACATGGGGGTAAGGGAGCGAGTGTGGTTAACGCATGGTAATGGCACCCATGGCCCCTTAACGCCGCAAAAATGCTGAGTTTCTGAGCGTAAAAGGCTCCTTCAGCATAAAGGGAGCAGGAGGCAGAGAGTGGGCATCAAGGGGTGGAGAGTGGGCAGTAACAACATGTGTACCTTTAACACCTGTTGCACTAACACCTCCTAGAGCCCCTTAATGCATGTAACCTTACGGTCATGTAAAACGTCACGGAAAGGGTGTCTGATGAGCAGAGAGAGCCTATTTAATTGTCTGCAATGTGATGCACTGACAGGGGAGCCCTAGACAGTGATAGTATGGCTCCATTAGCAGCAACAGCATGGTGCCCATATATGATAGGCCACTATGTTGATGGTGCAAATGGGCCACTGGAGGTTGCATGTGGGTCATGCAGTGGGGGTTGCTGGTGCACAAGGCAGACCACTCTTTTATATTTCTGCATTTGACTGACCGCCCAGTCTGAAACATCAGAGCGGTGTACAATAACAAATAATCACTACTAAAAGAGAGAAAAGAATGCCAAAAACAAGACAGGACAGAAGAGAGGACAGGGCAGGGGAAGAAGGGCTATATAATATGAACCTAGGTAGGAGGGAGGTCAGACCTAGGAGGGAGGTCAAAGGCGATGCTGAAGAAATGGGTCCTCGTCATCTCCTTGAACTGGGGAAAAGACTGCTCAGCTCGGAGGATAAGTGGTAGGGAATTCCAGAGAGCTGGACCAAGAAAAAAAATGCAGAGTGAAATGTTAAGTTCCAGATGCGCACAAGCCGGGGAGGGGAGGGACAGACAGTTATTGTGAATGGAATGGAGGGCACGGGGGGGATGTGCAGATGTACTAAATTGGTCAAATATTGTGAAATATCAGTGTATAATGCACGATGCACAGTGATGAGAACCTTGTATTGAAATCGGTATTGGAGAGGGAGCCAGTGCAGATTGAACAGGAGGGGAGTCATATGGTCAGTACGGGAGGCAAGAGTGATGAGCCAGGCAGCTGTATTATGCAATAACTGAGATTACCTGCACACTACGTGGGTGATAACAATGGGCGTTAAGTGCAGTGATGTGAATGTGAATATGTGTGTGTGTCTGTCTGTGTGTACAAGGTGTGACAAAAAAGAAACAAGACTGTTGCATCCACGCCCATGACTCAATGTCAGTTGGCTAACTGCTTATGTCACTGTGTTGTGCAACATCTCGCCACTATTCTGCTATAATATTTCTCATCTCTCTCACTATATTTTTCTTTTTCAGGTTGTTTTGTAGCACACTGCTCCATCGCTTTGTCACGCAACTGGAGGTGGCAAAAATATGGAGCAAAGAATCAACTTGAAAGATTGGAGAAGATCCAGAGTTCGTTGGCCGAATCATCACAGGAGATAAGACTTGGTCTTCCAGTACGACCCTGAAAGCAAGAGATAGAGCCTGCAGTGGAAGAATCGACTGTCACCCAGACTCAAGAAGCCGTGCATGTCCAAATCAAGGATCAAGGTCATGCTGATAGTTTTCTTCGACCAGAAGGGAGTGGTCCATCATGAATTTGTGCCTGAGGGTCAGGCAGTCAACCAGCACTTCTACCAGCAGGTCCTCAATCGCCTCCATCACTGGGTTTGGCGCAGCAGGCAAGCTCTGTGGAGAGACACGTTGTGGCTGCTCCACCATGACAACGTGCTGTGATGAAGCAGACGCCAGTAAACCCATGGAGGTAGAAGAAAACACTGATTTCTTTAAAGGAAATGATATACATAAAGTGCAGTTAGTGAGAAGTGCAGCTAGAGGGAGCATGCACGGAGATTCAGAAGCTAGGCTGACACGCCCAGGTTGGGATGATGCAAGAACTAATTCAAAGCATAATCAGATACACCTGGTCAGAGGGACAGAATCCTTACCTAAGAAACAGCTTTATAAGCAAAGCATAGACAAGCCAGAGGAGAGAGGAGCGGCACGAGCTGCAGCAGCTGCTGATAGAGAAGAAAGGGAAAGGAAACGGCTTCAAAGAGAGGAGAAAAGGCAGTTGAACTTGCAGCCCTTACCGGAAAGGAACAAGTTCCAGGAGAGCCAGTTTCAGGCTGGGATGCTCCAGAAGGAAGTCTTCAGGAAGGACAGAAGGAGAACCGGGAGCGTGCCTGGTAGGGAGAATACCAGAGACACAGACCCAAGAGTTCAGAGCTACCTTCATCCTTTTTCCCCTGTATGTGGGCCACAAGGAGTTCAGAGGTGGGTGAACCAGACTCAGCCCAGGAGTCTAAGAGACACAGATCTGAAACAGGAACTGAGGCCGGGTCACAGAAAGACCTGGAAGCCAGGGCGCCGTAAGAGCAGCCAAGGCAGCTGGAGAAAGGTTTGGGAACCTATAGAAAGAGTGCTTACCAAAAGTCCTGTTGCTTATTTGCCAGACTGGGTATAGCCAGGCTGGAGAGCCTTAGGAAGAAGTTCTGAAGTAAAACCAGGAATATATGGGGAAAGCTCAGGGGCCACAGATATCTCAGCAGAACAGGAGGCTATGCAGATAGACCCTGCTGAACCTGACCCTTTGCTAACTGAATGCCCTATGGACTGTACGTTTTGTTGTACTGGGAGTTTAGAATCCTTGAGAGAAATATAGCACGCAGGATATACTTTTGAAACACAGCTTTGTTTGACAAGCTGGAAGAAGAAGCATTGCTTTTGTTTGTATAACCTGTTTTGTTTGAACCGTGCATGACTAACAAAGACTGTGAAGCATATCCAAGTTTTTGACCTATGTAAATACCTTATGTGAAAATCCTGAAGAAGGTGGAAATCCTGTTGTCTTCGTTTGAACCTTTTGTGCATTAAGGGAATAAAACCCTATACTTTACCATTCACATGGCTTACACAACTATTCATTATGAAGAAAGGGACTACTAGTACCAGAAGGCTTCTGGGCTAACAAACGTTTCTACCTTCAATACAACAATAATCTCCCCATGGAACTTTGTTGTGGCCATCTGTTATGTGCATGGCCTGGGTGGCCACAGCATGTTATGCTGTGAGGGCACTCTCACTCTGACCGAGCAGTGATCATGGCACAGCTATGCATCCACATAGTGCTATAGAAATATACAAACATGATGACAGAAAAAGATCACATGGCCTATCTAGTCTGCCCTTCCATATCACCCACATCAAGAGTCCCCTTTTTTCCTTTAGAGATCCTCTGTGATTGTTCCATGCTTTTTTTTTTTTTTTTTTTTTTTTTTAAACTTTTATTTTCATTTTGCAACAAACAAAAGAAACAACACACCAAAGGAGACAAAACAAGTATACAATAAAGAAAAGTAAACCCAATTACCCCCCACCCCCACGCTTCTTCTCTAGCTGATTATGTCAGCATGTGAACGCTTCCAAACAACAGTGATTATACATCAAAACAATCAAAAGAGTATCTGCGATACAGAATAATCATGGGACAAAGATATATACAAATTTAGACAGTCAGATGAGAGCATTGAGCAGAATGTACATAGTCATTGAGCATCTTCCATTTAGACCGATGATGAGGAGTCTGAATGGGGGAAGCAAACATACGAGGTATTTGTTCATATTTACTGTAGAGACAGACATGATTCCACCATTCATTGGGGCTCAGATGAGAGCTATTTTTCCAGTATTTCGTAATTAGGGAAATAGCAATGCCAAGCATAAAGTCCAAAAGGAAGTAAGCCGTTTTTGGAAGAGAGGGGATCCCCGCAGCTGAGCGAAGTCCCACTATCCTCCAAGAAAGGGGCTCTTGAAAGTGCAAAATAGACTGGATACGACCCCAGACCCGACGCCAGTAATACTGTAGTGCGGGACATTCATACATAACATGAGGTAGTGAACCAATGGCCGCATGACATGTCCAACAACTATTGCCCTGAGTAGTGTTCCATTTGGCTAATCTGTCAGGAGTGTAAAAACACCGGTGGGCTAGAAAGAAGAGTGTCTGAGTGAGTGAGGCTGATCGGGAGACCCGTGTCACTCTACTCCAGACAAGGCTCCATTGCTCCGGGGTCAAAGTCACATGCAATTCTCTCTCCCATGCTTTCTGCGCTATAGGGGTATCTCTAGTTATAGCATTACATAAGGTTTTGTAAAAATTGGATGCTACTCCCGGTGAACTACCGATAGATCGGATAGTCTCCAACCAACCTTGTGTAGGGGAGGCCGATGGCGGGAGCACCTTAGCACTCCGAAGGCAATGCTGAAGTTGCACCAACTGAAAGTAGTGTTTCGCTGGGAGACCAAATTCAATTTGCAATTCCCTAAAAGTTTTCCAGCGACCTTCATGGAACAACTGACTAGGAATCCAAATGCCCCTAGTGTACCAGGGGCTCCACGCCATCGGCTTATTTTGTATTCGAAATCGAGTATTGTACCAAAGTGGGAGCTTGTCTAACGGACAGAGTCGGGAGTCTAAAGATTGCATAAGATTATTAAAGGCACCTAAGGTGTCTAAAAGCATTGGTGGAAAGTGGGAGTCTGATGGGAGAGTCATACCAGGGAGAAAGGTAAGAGGAATCGGTTTGCAAAGGTCCTCTTCTATGTCTAGCCACACAGGTCTACTCGGTACTGGATCTTCCAGCCAACGAGCGCCTTGTTTGAGAAGAAAAGATTGATGATACTTCAGGAAATCAGGGAATCTGACACCCCCATTTTCCTTATCTGCTTGCAGCTTATGTTTCGCTATCCTAGGTGTCTTGTTTTGCCACAAGTATCTAGTCAGAAGGCCCTCTATATCTTTATATATACGTCGAGGTAAGAGACAGGGCAACATTTCTAAGATATAATTCACTTTCGGAACAATCATCATTTTTATGGTTTCTAATCGACCCCACCAGGTAAGTGTTAAAGGAGTCCAGCGGTGAGTAAGCGCCCGGACTTTAGAGGTTAAGTCTTTGGCATTGAAGGAGATAGTGTCTTCCAAAGGAGAACAATAGTGAACCCCAAGGTATTTGACCATGCGAGGTTGCCATAAAAAGGGGAAGGGTTGCATATCTGCCTGATGAAGCAAAGGATTTAATGGAAAGGCTACCGACTTGGTCCAATTTATCTTATAACCGGACAGTTGTGAGTATTTACCAATTTGCTCTAGGACAGCCGGTACTGAGTCTATAGAGACAAAAAGCATAAGGTCATCAGCATACGCTGAAATTTTGATTTCCCTATGGGCGAAGGGGACTCCATGAATCTCCTCCGATTGCCGGATTAGTAAAGCCAAGGGTTCGAGTGCAAGGTCGAAGAGAAGTGGAGACAGTGGGCATCCCTGGCGAGTGCCGCGTTGAAGGGGAAAAGGCTGAGACTTTAAAGCATTGGCACATATACTGGCTGTAGGCTGTGCGTACATGGTGCGAAGACAACGGAGAAAACCTTCCCCGAATCCGTACCAGCGGAGGACTGCAAACAGGAAGGGCCACTCTAAGCGATCAAAGGCCTTCTCAGCATCAAGTGAGAGACCAACAAATGGGCGATCAAGATTAACTGCGGTAGTCAGTACATGGCATAGAGTCCGAGCATTGTCAGCAGTTGATCTACCAGGAATGAAACCGCATTGATCTGGGTGTATTAAGGTAGGCATCCTAACAGAGAGCCGGGTAGAGAGAATGGTGGCAAATATTTTATAGTCCGCGTTTAGGAGGGAAATTGGACGATAATTAGCTGTTAGTTGCGGGTCTCTCCCCTCTTTCTCAAAAACTACTACATTTGCCATTGAAAAGGACCCAGAAGGAGAACCCTCCTCGGCCAGAGCAGAAAAATAAAGTTTCAAAACTGGAGCTAAGTCAGCGTGAAAGGTTTTGTAGAATTCAGCAGGGAGACCGTCTGGGCCTGCGGCTCGACCTGAGGCACATTTCTTGATAGCAGAATGAATTTCTGAGACAGTAAAGGGTGTGTCCAAGGCCACTCTATCTTCGTCAAATAGGGTCGGTCTTTGTACCCCTGAAAGTAAGCGTTCAAATACATCTGGCTCAAAATCACATTCAGATTGATAAAGCCGAGTATAAAAATCACGAAAGAGTTCTAAGATTTCGGTATCTTTAGTGACCAAGCCCCCCCCCGACGGATTACGGAGGGCGGTAACACGCTTGGCTTCTTTTTGTCCTTTAAGGGCATTTGCTAATAATTTGCCAGCACGATTATTTTCCCGATAATATAGCCCTTGTTGTGATTCAATATTTTTAACAGCAGCAGTGTACAAAAGCTGATTGTATTGAAAACGCAAGCGTTGTAAACGGAGTAAAATACATGGGTCAGTACGGGACGTGAGAAGACGCTCCCCAGCTTGTATCTGCTGCTCTAGAATCAGTAAATGCTGCTTTCTTTGTTTCCCCTGCCGAATTTGATAGCTAGTTATAGTTGCGCGGATAGATGCTTTAAAACCCTCCCACCAAGCCCAGCTCGCTGTGTCATGGGGTGAGTTAAAATGAAAATACTCCTGGATAGCGGCCTTTATATCAACCTGAAAATCTTTTTGACCCAGTAAGGATCTATCAAAAAACCAAGCTCGGGGAGAAGCGTCCCGCGCAGTGACATGTAATGATAAAGATATGGCAGCATGATCTGAAATATGGAGAGGATGAGTCCTAGTCGTGTCTACTTGAGAAATCATTGCTTTGGAAATGAGAAAGAAATCTATTCTAGATTGGGAGTGATGGGGGGCAGAAAAGAAAGTGAACTCTAAGTCGGAGGGGTGAAGCAGCCTCCATATATCTACCAGCGCAAGATCTTGCATCAGAGCTGTAAGGGTAGCAAGACTCTTGGGTGGACTACTCGTTCTAGGCGGCTGTCTATCTATCAGAGGGTCTAACACTTGATTAAAATCACCACCAAGTATTAATGGAGTATTGGCAGAGGCCTGTGCCAACTGCGCAATACTTGCATAGTAAGCAGGGTTGTCCACATTCGGGGCATAAATGCAAATACATGTAAATTCACTATCTCCAACCTTAAGATGTACTCGGGCCCATCTACCCTCCTTGTCAGCGCTAGTATCAATTACAGTAGCTTGCAAAGATTTCTTAACCAGAATGGCTACCCCGCACCGTTTGGAAACGGCGGGAGAATAGGCAGCCACCATGTAAGGCTTAACATTGAGTTTCAGTGTTTCAGCAGAGTTTAAGTGCGTTTCCTGAAGAAACGCTAAATCAGCATGCTCATGGCTAAGATAGCTAAGGATTTTCTTTCTTTTGATTGGACTATTAATGCCCTTTACGTTGAGTGATAAGATTTTACATAAGGCCATTTAGACAAGTTAAAAATTCTGAGCATGATAGCGCACATAGGTTCACAATGTCCCTCATATTGACTGTATCTGGCTGTACATATGGCATAAAAGAAAATAAGCTTAGATAATACATTGAAGCGCCCCACATTAAAAAAGAAAAACCGCAGCGCGGTAGAGAAGAAGCAGAACCCCAAAAATTACTGGCGACCATGTGTCTGCGGGGAGAAGCCCCAGAGAAGGCCGAAATTGAAAAAACACATAACCTGTAGGACTGTGCGTGCTCCGAATCCGACCGAGGCACACATCATGGAGGGATAGGAGACCAAAAAACAAAAAAGTCATAGAAAGAAAGAAAGAAAGTCCAGGTAGTCTCTGTGCTTGACTATGACCGCCGCATCGGGCCCTTCAAAATGGCGGACAGAGCCGGCAAATAAAAGTCCAAGTCGTTGGATTAGCGCATCTGCTCTGCCTCCTTGGAGTCTAAAAATGCTGATAGTAGATCAGGATCTTCGAATGTCCTGGTTTGGTTGTGGAGAGTCACTCGGAGCTTCGCGGGATACAACAGGCCAAAGCGAGCCTGTAGCTGTTGAAGTCGAGGGCGAAAAGCAAGGAGTTTCTTCCGTCGGTCAACGGTAGGCTTTGCCAAATCAGGGAAGAAGGAGACTTTGTGACCTTCAAATTCCAAATGATGGTTCGCCCGAGCAGCATTTAAAATTTGTTCCACTTGTTGATATCGTAGCAAGCGAAAGATAATAGGCCGGGGGGTCGTTCGGTTGAGCGCCATGTGGGTAGGAACACGGTGTGCACGATCGATTTCCAGTTCTTTATGAAAGGTGATCTTCAGCAAGGAGGGAAGAGTTTTGAGCAGGAATTCTCTCATATCTCCCGCTTCCATCCCCTCCGGTATTCCAATGAGCCTCACATTGTTGCGACGGGCTCGATTATTGCTATCTTCTAACTCCTTTTGAAGAGTCTGTATCTGGCGCTCAGCCTTGTCCAGTGTGCCCAAGCGCACCGCGTGCGAGTCGAGGACCCCCGCCATATTGTCCTGCCGTAATGAGAGACTTTCAAGTCGGTCCTGGAGCACTCCAAAGTCTTCTCGCATGGCTCTAAGCGCTTCTCCATTGGACTGCACCAATTCCTTCACGCCGCGTATTTCCTCTAAAATCTCCAGGTGCATTTCGGGGTTTTCTCGAAATGGAGCCATCTTCTGTGGGGAGGACACCTCTGTTTTGGAGCGTTTTCCGTGAGAAGAAGAAGGAGACCCGAAGTCCAAGCGCGCTGGTTTATGGGCCGCCATCCCCCCCGAGGTACCCCGGTCAGCCCGGAGCGAAATAGTAAGTTTGTATAGGTATTAAGTCAGGATTCTAAGTAGGCCTCTCGGGAGCTTCAGCGCGAAGCGTCTTACCCGCTGGACATCAGGCTCCGCCCCCCCGTTCCATGCTTTTTTTTTTAATTCAGATACTGTCCTCATCTCTACCACCTCCACTGGGAGACTATTCCACAGATCCACCACTCTTTCTGTAAAGAAATATTTCTGCATATCACTCCTGAATCTATCCCCTTTCACCCTTATCCCATGTCCCCTCATAGCAGAGCTTGCTTTTAATCAAAAGAGGCTCTCCTCCTGTACATTTATGCTAGGGAGGTATTTAAACCTCTCAATAATATCACTTCTATCCCACATTTCCTCTAAGGTGTACATATTAAGATCCTTAAGTCTGTCCTCATATGCTTTATAATGAAGACCACTAACCATTTTAGTAGCCACCCTCTATACCGACTCCAGCCTCTTTATATCCTTTTGAAGGTACTGTCTCTAGAACTGCACACAATACTCAAATAAGGTAGCACCAAAGACTTATATAGAGGCACTATAACCTCCTTTCTTCTGCTGGCCATTCCTCTCCCTATGCAACCAAGCAATCTTCTAGCTTTTGTTGTGGCCTTTTCTACCTCTTTATATACTTTAAGATCATCAGACACAATCATGCCCAGAACCCACTCTTCTATAGTGGACAAAAGTACTTCACCCTCTATACCAGTGGTTCTTAACCAGTCCTCCTTGAACCCCTAGGCCAGTCGGGTGTTCAGGATAGCCCTAATGAATATTCATGAGATATATATGCATTAGAGATATCCTGTCAACCTGACTGGTTTGTGGCTCTCTAGGGCTGGATTCGGAGACCCCTGCCTTACATCTCTGTCATTTAAGAATGTGAGTGGGCAAGGTTGCAGATCTCCAAGACATCAAAAAGGTTAGATAGAATTTGTCACATGCCTCTTTGCTTCTCACCACCACCAAAATATTGTCTATTAGGCAACCTTTTGGTGGTGGTGAGAATTGAGGAGGCATGTGACACATTCTATCTACCCTTTTGATGTCTAGGACATCTGCACCTTGCCCACTCACATTCTTAAATGACAGAGGTGTAAGGCAGGGGTCTCCAAATCCAGCCCTAGAGGGCCACAAACCAGTCAGGTTGGCAGGATATCTCTAATGCATATATATCTCATGCATATTCATTAGGGCTATCCTGAACACCCGACTGGCCTAGGGGTTCAAGGAGGACTGGTTAAGAACCACTGCTCTATACTATATCGCTTCCTTGGATTGCTGCAGCCCAAATGAATGACCTTGCATTTTTTAACATTAAATCTCAGCTGTCAAATTCTAGACCATTCTTCAAGCTTAGCTAGATCCCTCCTCATGTTATCTATACCCTCCTAGGTGTCTACTGTATTGCAGATTTTGGTATCATCCGCAAAAAAAGCAAACCTTACCCGACAGCCCTTCCACTATATCACTAACAAAGATGTTAAAAAGAATTGGAACAAGGACAAATCTCTAGGGCACACCACTGGTAACCTCCTTCTCCTCAGAGTGAGCTCCATTTACCTGTACCCTTTGTCACCTCCTACTCAACCAATTTCTAACCCAAGCAGTAGCTTTAGGGTCCATCCCTAGGGTGCTCAGTTTGTTTATAAGTCGCCTGTGAGGAACGGTGTCAAAGGCTTTACTGAAATCTAAATACACCACATCTAGGGTTCTCCCTCAGTCCAACTCCCTGGTCACCCAGTCAAAGAAATCAATCAGATTTGTCTGATAAGACCTGCTTCTGGTGAATCCATGCTGCTTCAGATCCTGTAATCCGCTGGACTCCAGAAACCTCACTATTTTCTCTTTCAGCAGCGCTTCCAATAATTTACTCACCACCGAGGTTAAACTAACCAGGCTGTAGTTTTCAACCACAGCCTTACTTCCAATTTTGTGCAAAGGGACCACATGTGCTTCTCTCCGGTCCTTTGGCACCACTCCTGACTCCAACGAGGCATTGAAAAGGTCAGTCAGTGTAGCTGCTAGAATGTCCCCAAGTTTCCTCAGTATTCTAGGGTGTATCCCATCTGGGCCCATCACTTTATCTACTTTAAGGGGTATGTTTACTAAACTGCTGTAGCGGACTCCGTGCGATTTCAATGGGGCCGCGGCTCCAATATCGCACGGAGTCCACTACCGCGGTTTAGTAAACATACCCCTAAGTTTAGTTAGTTTCTCACAAACAGTCTTCTGAAAATTGCTCAAGATGCCCCTCGCTTTGTTCCTGTTTGTGAGTGTTTTCTGAGGTCCTGCTCCTGGTTCTTCATCTGCGAACACAGAACAGAAATATTTGTTAAGCAATTCCGCTTTACCCTCATCAGCTTTGACATATTCCCCCCCTTCACCCTTGAGTCTAACAATACCATTTTTGTCCCTCCTCTTCTCACTAACATATCTGAAAAATGTCTTATCCCCCCATTTTATTGCATTGGCTATTTCCTCCTCTTTTTGAATCTTTGCTTTCCTGACTACTTTGCTAGCTTCTCTAAGTTTTTCCATATATAGATGCCTGTCTTCTGTGATCCCTTGTATTTCATGAAGGCCTCCCTCTTTTTCTTCACCTTTTCAGCTACTTCTTTTGAACAGCAAAGCGGTATCATTTTTCTTTTGCCTTTATTTACCATTTTAACAAAAAGGTTGTTTGCTCTTAAAATATCCCCTTTCAGTTTTGCCCACTGTTTTTCTACATCCCCCAACTGTTCCCATCCCGCTAAAGACTATCTGAGGTATTGGCCCATCTTGGCAAAGTTAGTTTTCCTAAAGTCTAAGACCCTCATTTTTGAATGGAATTTAACAGCCCTAGTCCTAATACTGAACCACACCATCTGGTGATCACTGGATGCAAAATGATCTCCCACTATAACATCAGAAATACTTTCACCATTGGTAAGCACCAAGTCCAGTTTGACCCCTTCACGTGTGGGGTCTGTTACCAATTGCCTGAATAGTTCTCCCTGTAGAGAATCCAGGATTTCCTTACTTCTAGATGATACTGCAGCAGGAATGTGCCAATCAACATCTGGTATATTGAAATTCCCTATCAGTAGCACTCCCCCTTTCCTACCAGTGCTGCATATGTCTTCAATTAACTCTCCGTCCACCTCTTCCTCCTGTGAGGGAGGTCTGTATATCAAACCAATGCAAATAGGTTTCTCTTTTCCTCTTTCTGGTTTAACCCACAGTGCTTCCTCTCTCCCTTTTAAGCTCTGCAGTTCCAAAGCTTTAATTTTATTTTTTACATATAGTGCCACTTCTCCTCCCCTTCTTCCTACCCTGTCCTTTCTGAATAAAGCCTGGTATAATTACATCCCAGTCATGGTTTTCTGTGAACCATGTTTCTGTAACTGCCACTAAATCAAAGTCAGCCTCTCCCATTAAAGCTTCAATATTTGGGATCTTATTTCACATGCTATGAGCATTTATACACACTGCCTTCCATATCTTGCCCTTTTACCCATTTCCATAAAGGTATTTAATGTTTCATTTACCTTGAGGACTTTCCTGGGGGCTTTCTTCACCCATTCCCAACTAATCTAGCTTAAATCCCTCTTAGCAGACTGGCTAATATACTGGCCAGTCTGCTACTGAAGACATGACGGCCTTTCTTGGACAGATTGATACCGTCCCTGCTCTGCAACCCATGGTCCAGGAAACCAAAACACTCTCGATGACACCATCCATGCATTCATCTCCAGGATGCATTCATCTCGAGGATGTGAGCTTCTCTGTCTTGGCCTTTACCTTCAACAGGGTATATACTCTCTGGTTTCAGTGATGTGGGTGCAATCTCTATCTGGGTCACTGAGCCACATGTTGGGTGTCCATGCCGTTTATCCCAAGCCAGGATGCACATGGTCGCTATGTGCACATGCATTGTTTGCTGATCAGCGGACCGGCCACAGTTGGAATGTGCATGGCTGAAACAGCCCAGTGGTGGGTAGCAGGTGCAGTCTGACTGAGCTTGCTGTGGTAGATTGTTAGTCCCCAGTGGTTGGGACAGCAGTTGTTCCTGGCCTACTCATTGTGGTTATAGCAGGACAGTATCAGCAGCCCCACATCTGCCTAGAAGCCCCCCTTCATTTGGCATTCATTTTTTTACACTGGTGACTATCACACATTGCTGTGGGAGGACCCCTGTCCAACAGGGCCTGGATACAGGGCTAAGCTGTGACTGGCACCTACAGCATACTACAGTGACTAGCATAATACGCTGTACAGTGACTAGCATAATACGCTGTACAGTGACAGCAAACAAGGTGACTAGCATAATACGCTGTAGACAATACCTAACACACACTGACAGTGATATGGACCTGCAGCACGACCAGCAGATGCCATCTCTAGCAGTGCACGTTCTGGGGACCAGGTGCTGGGCACCCATCCTCACCCTCGGGGTGACTGCTAAGACTACTCAGTAGCATGGTCTGTAGCTGTTATGTGCATGTAGCACACACTGTCAGTGTGTCTTACTGAGCGAATGTGATGGATCAGTGCATTTTCATTTGGTGATCAGCTGCAGACTGCTGTTCCACTTGTGCAGTGCCTCATGGGTACTGGAAAGGCTAGTCTATACCAGCACGCAGCAGGCAGTCTAGGAAGTGACTTTCAGGCTTTTTGAATCCTGACACTGCTGTATAGGAAGATGTGGAGGTGTAGCCTACTGGCTAACATAATGTTTTTATATGCAGGGGACAGGGTTTGATTCCCATTTGGTCATTTGAGGTCTGTGTGCTACTCAGGCCACTTCCCTGCCTTTAACTGTCCTGACTCTACTGTGACTTGCAGACACTCATCCTTCCACTTAGTTATGCATTCTGGTCACACTCTGCGTCAGCAAACATGCTATTCCACATCATGGCCTTCTGCGAGCATGGCTTTATAGCCTTTGATACAGCCCATTGCAGGGGGTCTGACATGTTCATCCTACGTATGTCAGGACCCTGCTTGGAGGTGTGGCATGCTGGTAATGGCAATGCTTGGGGGCCAACATGCCATGATTTAAGGGACAGTCTCACAGCAGGACAAGCTAAAGAGATAAAGTTTCTAGATGAAATAAATGACTGCTTCTTGGAGCAGCTGATTCATGAACCAACCAGAGGGGAAGCCATACTGAACCTAGTCCTTAGTGGAACGCCAGATCTGGTGCAAGAAATAAGGGTGTTGGGACCACTTGGCAATAGTGATCATAGTATGATCATGTTTGATTTAATCAGTGGAGGACAGATAGTAAAGGAATCCACAGTACTACCTTTTAACTTTCAAAAGGGAGACTATGATAGAATGAGGAATATAGTTCGGAAAAAACTAAAAGGAGTGGTTCCAAAGGTTAAAGACTTACAGCAAGCTTGGGTGTTATTTAAAAATACTATCCTCGAAGCCCAGACCAGCTGTATTCCACGCATTAAGAAAAGTGGAAGAAAGTCCAAAAAACTGCCAGCATGGTTTAAAGGTGAGGTCAGAGAGGCTGTTGCTGCCAAAAGAGCAACCTTCAGGACATGGAAAAAAGAGCCAAATGATGAAAACTGGAAACAACACAAGCACTGGCAAGTTAAATGCAAAGCATTGATAAGGCAGGCAAAGCGGGAATTTGAGAAGAAACTTGCTACGGAAGCAAAAACACGAAATAAAGACTTTTTCAAGTACATTCGTAGCAAAAGGCCTGTGAGAGAGTCAATTGGACCATTAGATGATAGAGGGGTAAAAGGGGCAGTAAGAGGGGACAAGGCTATAGCAGAGAGACTGAATGAAATCTTTGCTTCGGTCTTTACTGAGGAAGATGTAGGGATGTTACCCAAGACTGAAGTGGTATTTAAAGGTGATACTGCAGAGGAATTGAGAGAAATATCGCTACACCGGGAAGATATATTACAACTATTTGATAAACTGAATAGTAGCAAATCACCTGGACCGGATGGTATACATCCCAGAGTGTTGAAAGAACTGAAATATGAGATTGCAGACCTGCTATTGGTAATCTGTGAACTTTCATTAAAATCATCTGTAATACCTGAAGATTGGAGGGTCGCCAACGTAACACCAATTTTTAAAAAGGGTTCCAGGGGTGACCCGGGAAATTACAGACCGGTGAGCCTGACGTCAGTACCAGGGAAAATGGTAGAAACCATCATAAAGAACAAAATTACACAGCATGTAGATAGTCATGGCCTAATGGGAGACAGCCAACATGGCTTTAGACAAGGAAGATCTTGTCTTACTAATCTGATCTGTTTTTTTGAAGGTGTGCATAAACAGGTAGACAAAGGTGAGTCGGTTGATATAGTGTATCTGGACTTTCAGAAAGCTTTTGACAAGGTCCCCCATCAGAGACTTTTGGCAAAGCTAAAAAGTCATGGGATAGGAGGCAGTGTACTATTGTGGATCGGGAACTGGTTAAAAGATAGAAAGCAGAGGGTAGGGCTAAATGGCCAATATTCCCAATGGAAAAAGGTGAATAGTGGAGTACCCCAGGGATCTGTACTGGGTCCCCTACTTTTTGACATATTCATAAATGACCTGGAAAAAGGAATAACTAGTGAGGTTATCAAATTTGCAGATGACACAAAACTGTTTAAAGTTGTTAAAACCCAAGAGGATTGTGGAAAACTGCAGGAGGATCTGGATAAATTGGAAGACTGGGCATCCAAATGGCAGATGAAATTTAATGTGGACAAGTGCAAAGTTATGCACCGAGGAAAGAACAACCCACACTATAGTTACACGATGCAAGGCTCCACATTAGAAACCACCACCCAGGAAAAAGATTTAGGAGTCATCGTGGATAACATGTTAAAACCCTCCGCCCAGTGTGCAGCGGCGGCCAAGAAAGCAAATAGAATGCTAGGTATCATAAGGAAAGGGATGGAGAATAAAACAAAGGATATTATAATGCCTCTGTATCGCTCCATGGTACGACCGCACCTTGAATATTGTGTGCAATTCTGGTCACCGTATCTTTAACTTTATTTATTTAACTTTATTTCAAATTTGATAAACCGCTTACGTTAAAAGAAACATTTAAGCGGTGTACAAACAATATAAAAAAGCGGCACTGCAAACTACGGACATAGAGTTATTAGAAAAAGTACTAGTATTAGTACTAGTATTAGAAAATAACTTAAAAAGGACATAGAGTTATTAGAAAAAGTACAGAGAAGAGCCACCAAATTGGTGAAGGGGATGGAAGGCTACTCCTATGAAGAGAGGGTAAAAAGGTTAGGGCTCTTTAACCTGGAAAAGAGACGGCTGAGGGGAGATATGATAGAGGTCTATAAATTAATGAATGGAGTGGAACGGATAAACGTGGATCAATTGTTTACGCTATCAGAATATAGAAGGACTAGGGGACATGTAATGAAGCTACAGGGTAAACTATTTAAGACAAATAAGAGAAAATATTTCTTCACTCAACGTGTAATCAAACTCTGGAATCTGTTACCGGAGGATGTAGTAAGGGCTGTTAGTATAGCTGGGTTTAAAAAAGGTTTGGACAAGTTCCTGGAGGAAAGGTCCATAAACCACTATTAAAAAGGGACCCAGGATATCAATGCTTGACCTAGTACAAGCACTGCAGAACCTGTGTCTTTTGGGGAAACTGCTAGGTATGTATGACCTAGATTGGCCACTGTTGGAAACAGGATACTGGGCTTGATGGACCTCGGTCTGACCCAGTATGGCATTTCTTATGTTCTTATGTTCTTATGCCCACTAACACTTATGTGACATTTCGGAATGAGTTACTGTCACATTTTATGTCAGCCGCAACCTTCATGGACTGACAACACCTCCTTGTGACTTTAACCCACCAATGGCTCAGCTGACTGCAGGTCTGTATATTCTGTGGTTTTCATCAGACATTAGTAATTGATGGTAAGATGTACCCCAACATGACTGCACTGCTTCAGCAGTATACTAGCAGACAGTTACATGCATACATCTGTAACCTACTTTGGAAACATGAGTCATGTGTGACATCAGGTCTGTAAACCAACGAAATAGCACTTATCCACGTGCCAAGACAAAGACCAAACAGAACCGTGGATTGTGTTGGAAGGATCTGTTTATTCAATTAAAACCAGCCAGGCCCGACACAGGCCGTGTTTCGCAACACCTTCTTCAGGGGCTCATTGGCTGCCTGTAAAGGGAACTTCTCAATAATGTCTTGATGGGTGTTCCAGGTAATATAACCCAAGGCATCCAAAAATTTTGCATGAGACCAACCGTATTGCTAAACAGTTGTAATGGGAACAACTTGCACAATTGTAAAATATGTAATTCGCATCTACTGCAACGTGGCAACCATGAATTGTATGCTATTCTCCCATTCAATGTTGAAAGACATCAGGTCTGTTACTGCACAGCTTTGGCTCCCTTCCAGCTCTTCAGTACTTGTGGACACATCCTACCCCTTGGATATCCACCTGCAGGTCTCAGCTCATGTCCATACATACCCCATTTGCCCAGTATGGATAACACCTGTGCAGTTGTTATCAGCACATTTGTCTGAGGAGTTGTATGGTGGTTGTGTGACTAGGACAGGTATAAGTCCAAAATGTCTGGTATCAGGCCTTCCAAGTGGCATTGCCACACATTTTCATGCACAGTACAAATACATTGGGGATATCTCCTACAGCGCATTGGTGCTATCAGCCCATACTACCCTCTCCTCTGCTGCCATCCATCCTTCAGCCCATCCATCCACATTTGTAATGCCACTATCATTTGCAATTGAAAAGAAAAAGATCTCTGACCATTCTCTAAACATGAAGTCAACTCTAACTCACATTATAAAGTTAGCAATACTTGCTAATGTTTCAGTCTTCACACTGTCACCTGTAATAAAGCTCAAACCATTGACAGAGTTCATCACTCTAGGAATAAATGAAGCAGCAATGTATTTATAAGGTTGTTAACCTTAGTTTTTACCAAAGTAGAGTCACCTTTAAGAAGAGTACAGGTACAGGATGGCTTTCTGCTTGTTCAGGGTAGAGAAAGAATGACTGTGCAGTGTTTTAATGAAAATATGAACACTGTAAGCAATCTTCTGATCAAGGATCCATCCTGGCTGTTTATTCAGTCCACTAAAACTAACCCATCTGCAGGCCCACAAAGCTGCTACAAGTTCTCATGGGTCCACTAGTTCAATTGCTGAGTCCATGTTTGACCTCCTTTATCATCCAGTTTGCTATCTGAACCACACTGTAGGTTTTCTGAAGCTAACTACTGTCAAAGTAAATGATATGTATGGGACACTTCGTGACGGTTTCATTTTTATGACATCAGCATGACATACTTCCTCAGGTCTTATAAACATTGTTTATATGTATTGTGAAGGGGATCATTTGGTGCACTCCCACTCCCACTGAACACCAGGGACCCCCATTAAGGCTAGTAATAGGGATCAGGTGGTGGGAGATGGGGCTTCTGCTGCGTTGGGGGGGGTGGGGGCGGGCATCGGTGTGTCAGGTTGGGGAGGTTTCCGTGCCAGGGGAATTTGCTTGTGTGGAGGATCAGATGCTTTTGGGGGACAGGAGGATCAGATGGTGTTGGGGGATCATTTATAGGGGGAAAGGGGTAAATAAGGGGATCAGATGGCTTAGCAGGACAATGGGAGAGGAACTGAGATTGGGGTGGCTGGGGGGAAAGACCATGGTATGGAAGGGTACCCTTGCAGTCGGTACTTATTTATGCCGTGTCAATCTCTAACATATTTTCAATAGACATGAATTCTCTTGTAAAATGAGAAATCCACATCCCACCCAAACCACTACCTCTCCCCACCCTTATCACATCTGCAGGAAATGTAAATGTGGTAAGCATCCCCACAAAGACCCTATTCTAAAATGGCATATAGAAATCTACATGCAAATGCTGCTAGTTAGATGTGGGGATGCTTCTAAAAGAACCCCCAATGTCTGTTATCAAAAGGTGCCTACGGACATTCATTGATATATGTATTTGTTTATTTGAAAGCACTGATACAACTCATTCATTTTTCTGGATAATTTCCAACCAATACAGTATAAGAAATATTTAGGGCTTCTCTTCCTAAGTGTTTCGAAATTGCAAATTTTGGCATTTATTCTATGTTTACTGGTGTTTTACCTCTCTGGGTACTCTGGCTGGATGCCTTTTCTAGTTAAATCAAATACAGTATATACAATTGAATCACTTGGGAGGAGTCAGCTTAGAAAAGGTACAAAAACTGGAGGACACCAAACAAGCCAGGGAGGGAGTAGAAAGTACTAGGAAAAGTGATCTATTAGTACCCTAATTAACTATTTAACATGTTCCTGTTATTACTTTGTTCTGCTGTCTTATTGTCATAATGTTAAAGGGCCCAATATTCGAAAGGCAGTTACACGGTTTGCAGACATGTAAACCGTGTAACTGCCTCCGAACTGAATATTCAAGCTACTATCGCAATATACCCGCAATATACTAAGCAAATATACCCTCTCTTCTCCTACACACCCTGATGCTGACCACTTAGCATCGAGCACGTCTGGGGCGCTCCAGGGAGGCAGTGACGGTCCCTAACTGGGCAGCAACAATATTGTATGCTGCCCCGTTAGGGATCTGCGACTAAAAGGCGAGGAAAACCATTGCCTATTTTTAAGCCGCAGGAGCTAACTGCTCTGGTGGTTTTGTAAGTAGCACTTACATGAAAATCTATGTTTGAAGGACTGTTGCTTTGAGGGTTTGAAGTTTTTGCCTGTGTTCTGTGGGATATAGAGGAAAATGTGAGGGGTGTTGGCTTGTGTGTCTGCTGTGATGGGGTATTGTTTGGTCAGTAGGTTATTTTTTGTTTCATTGAGCAGGTGAGCCTGGTTGGAGGATATGAGCATCTTGAGAGTCTGTGGATGAACACGCTAAGATTTTGTGGCTGTTTGATTCCTTGATGAAGCTCTTTGTGAAATGCATTGGGCATCCTTAGTGGTGTCAGGGCTCAGCGTTCAGATAAGTTAAAAGTGCTCTAACTGATGTTGAAAAAATGGTCTAACTCAATGAAATATTCCTCAAATTTTGGGGTCTGCTTAGTGGGAGTTCTATGGCCTGTTTTAATCATAAAACCATATCCCCCTTCATTCAGTCTCTCTTTCACTCACCCATTCTTATTCCTGGCTGCAACATCTCAAAAACACCATGGTTCAGGCTTCCCTCACCCTATGTGGCTGTCTGTATAGTGGAGCCGCGTGGGGCGAGACATTTCAGCTGATCTCCTAATCCAAACTATCAAGAGACTTCAAACAGTGAGATCAGCTCAAACGACTTGTACTGCACAGCTCCACCATTCAGACAGCTGATCGTGGTGAGGTTACACCTGTGGTTACACCTGTACAAAAAAAAAATGCATTCAGACAGTTAATTTCCCTGCCACCTGAACAGGTGTAACCATGCGCAAAGAAAAATGCATATGCCAGTCAGTGCTGCAGTTCAGACACATGGACGCGACTCCGGACGTATAGTGCCGTCCTCTGAATTGGCCCTGTATGTCTGGGTCGCATCCCCGCCCACTGTTATGTCTTAGTGAAACTAAAGTGAAAAGATCTGAATTTGCAGATAAATGTTTTGCCCCACAGAAGACAGTTTAAAAATTGTCCCTTACTACATATACTTCTTTAGTGAAGTCTCAGAAACCAAGATTAGATGCTGAATAATTTTTTGAACATTAAGAGGAATGTTGACTAAAGTGTGGTGTTAGCAGTTGCTGCACCTTAAGTGTGTCGGGCTCCTTCTCTGGCTCTATTCAAGTCCAGGCTGAAGACCCATCTCTTTGAGGCTGCTTTTGGATCCTGATGCTCCTCATTCTCTTGCCCACTACTTATGTGTATCTTGCCATACTCTAGTCCCCAGTTTTGTAATGTTTTTTCATCTTGATTAGATTGTAAGCTCTGATGAGCAAGGACTGTGTTTTACATCTATATATATACAGTGAGGCATATGCCTTGTAGTACTATACAAATGATTAGTAATAGTAGTAGTATTTATTTAACTGGTTTTATATACCACCTTCTCTCAGGGCAAAGGCGATTTACAAGTAACATGTTAGAACTAGAACGGTAGGGTTTACATGGAATGAGGCAATATAACATAGCACAACATAGTAAAAAAACAAGCTTGAGTCTCAACTTAATGTAACCAAGGAAAATGGAAATTACACTTACCTGGTAATTGTTGTTCCTTGAGGGAGTACAGTTCAGTCTTCCACCACTGGGTAGTGCACCTCCTCCTGCAGCATGGAGACTGGACAAGTCAAACTTGTGACATCACCGGGTATATCTTGCTGGTCTTCTCCCAGCATCCTCCAGTGACCTACTGACAAAGCAGACTCAAAGAAACAACAAATGAGCAGTTAAGGAATTAAATACACAACTAAGGTTAAGCCCCTACGTTTAACCTGCAGTGCCCTGAAATAAAAGGCAAATAACACCCTCCTCCTCCACCCTATCCTCTTGCCCGCAGACCATAGCAAGACCGATAGAGGGAAGGAAGGAGGACTAAAAGATCACAGAAAGAAGCTGCGCCCGTGATCAGTGGCATAACATAATACATTGCCTACGTATGGACTGGCAATCCCCCCCCAAACCGACGCCTCGCGTCTGAGACATTCATCCCTGGGCGGGAATGAGGACTGAACTGTACTCCCTCAAGGAACAACAATTACCAGGTAAGTGTAATTTCCATTTCCTTATCGGTCCTACAGTTCAGTTCTCCACCACTGGGATGTAACAGAGCAGTAATCCTTGGGAGGGACCCTTTCAGCCATAGCGCCGCACCGCCGACCCGAAACCGGCAACGCCCGGCAACTGAACAGGCAAAGGTGCCAACTGAAAGTATGGCAAGACGACCACGTCACCATTCTGTAAGTTCTTCACAGCCAGAACCACCCACCGTTCTGTCCAGGAAGATGACTGCCCTCCAGACCAAGGAAAGGGCAATCCCACAAATGCCTGCCTCCCAGGAAAGAACCTAGCCTCAACTAATGCCTTCCTGGTACCACTAAACATTGATATGAGATTGCCGAGAGGACTTTGGCAGACCCCTAAAAGACCAAGTACCGATCCAATTTTTTTTTTTAAAATTAAAAAATCCCCAGTACTTAATTGCGCGCCCGCGGAACTCTGTTTACGGCCAAGAGACGCAGACTGCTAACGAAAAAGCTCCTCTACCAATAACTCCAAAGAAGGAAACGAGACCAACCGCTTCAAGAAAAGGCAGAACCACCAGGGGTAGGAGGTAGATACCTTTCCGTAGAACCAACTGTTCCCGAGCTAAGAACAAGGACGGTTCTAACCAATACCATTCTTGCCAACCAAGTTCAGCAAACCAAACAGCTAGCCACTAGAGCACTGTCTCTCAAAACCTAGACTGTAACTTGACACCAGGACTCGAAGAATCACCAGCGACGGCCCCCTCCAGGATGCAACTGAGGTCCCACGAAGAAACCACCATCCTGCGGGCGGGTCGCGGCCTGCAACCCCGAGACCCATAGAACTGGAAACCGCCAAAGACGGGATCGACCGCCAAACAGAACAAATCTGGCAGACACGCCATACCCGCTCCTGTGAAAGGGAATGGTACGGTCACTTGCCTTGACGTAGGTTCGTCACCCGAGACCCACAATAGGCTTACCTTTCTAAACTCGCCCTTTTCGAATGCTAGATCATAAGAGAAGATCTAATCACCTGCGAAACAACAATAGAAACTGCGGTCAACCGATACACCGCCGAGGAGCCCCGTGTACCTGCCGGGCCAGGTCGGCTCCCCACAGGCAAGGGATATAGCTTATTCATAGAGTCTACCCCCATAAAACCTACTTCTGGATGGTCCCACTCATTCTGAATCATTTGCTCTATCACCTTATGAATGGGACAGACCACCTGAGTTTGCCCCATGAGCACCATGGCAGGGTAAAAACATTGAGAATGCAGTTGTTGAATAAAATTGCATAGGAGCAACGTCTTCCGTCGCCTACTACTGCCACCAAAATATTCACTTCAGCCAGACAGATCGCCCTGGCGGCCAGGATCGTAGGGCCTCTCCGATGCCTATTTGTACGAAGAGTGCCCCGACGAAGCTGCCACCCTCCGGCAACTTTCTGGACTCCACCTGAGAAAAGTTCCTGCCTCATACTTGATGGTACATCTTGTATGAACACACAAACGCCGGAAGATGAGACTCCCTCTATGCGAAGAGAACCCTAGACTCCTCAATCATAATCACCTAGCTGGTATCCTCATGCCAATATAGAAAAACCACTGCGATGTATCTGTCGGACAGTCCTGATCCTGTTGCATCCTTCACTCCGAATTCGAACGTTTGAAACGCCTGAGCTAGCTCAGTCAGCTGCCAACGTCTGCTTGACCCAAGGCCTCCTGACTCTTTCCAGCTTCCTGAGCAAATGGAACCCTGTAATGAGCACACAAGCCTGCACGTATCACGTCCATCAACATCGGAACCCACTGCGCAAGACCCAGTGGCGACTGCCTGCCCGATCTCTTTGAGACATTCCCACCGTCCAGGAACTCCCTGACCTGTGCGAGACATGGAAACCGTTTGCTTAGAGGACCATTCTGGCCCGACCCGCACTATAAAGTACCATTTGTAAGGGGCGCCCGAACGCTCCGGCTCACGGAGCCACCCCAGCGGAAACCCCGCTCTCCCTGGAACATCAAAACGTACTACTAAACCCTGTCTGCGTCCTATCCAGATCTAGAGACAGCCCAAGGCACTTTTGACCGCCTGGAGCACGCCAGTGCCTCTGAAGCAGCGATACCTGTCTGGGCGTAATTCGTACCCCCTTCAGCTCAGGACTGAGGTCGAACGCTCCCTCGCTGAGGCAAGGCAACTAAGATACCTTCTCCAAACCTAAGACTAGCAGTGCAGAGAAAGAACCAAGAATCTGTAAAGTCTGTGAAAATAGGTTTTCTATGAATTCATCAAACTCATATGATTCTCCTGTGTTCTGAGGATAGAAATGTTTCAATACATTATTTATTTTATGAATTTATTGAACATTTCTTATATACCGCCTTTTGTGATAGCAAGGCGGTTTACATTGAACAAACTGAAATTACATTGAACAGGGCATTATAACTTGGAGATAACTATTTACAGGGAACTTGCATTCCCAGAGCTAGAAACTTCCTTCCAGTAGAGAAGTATATATGTTTGATACTAGGCCATTGTTAAACTGACCTGTGAAGGGGGAACAGGGTGCTAGGCCCAGAAATGGACACTAATTGGACAGGTGCAAGAGGCGTTGGGACCAATAGAAAGTTCGCCGGTATCAAACGGAAGAAGAAGGTATAAAAAGAAGGAACTCCAGGACTCCATTGCTCAGACCTTTTTGGAAGTTACCTTGTCGGAGCCTTGCACACAATAAATTGGCTGGGAACCTGCAACCGACTCCTGGCTGTATTCATATTGTGCACTCCGTTGCCACAAATGAAACTCAGGTGTCTGCACATACTCCTAGCTGGGACCAGACTAAACCCAGGGAAAGAGACTGCCCCGGCTCTTGTTCCGAAGGCAACCTCCAGAGCATCCTACCTTAGGGAGGACGGGAGAACGGAACAGCACCAGTGCTTTGTTGAGCGTACCGAACTTACAGCCCATGGACCTGATAAATAAATAACAGGCCTATACCAAAACAAAAAATTATAGTAATAAATAAAATCATCAAAATAAATTCCTCAAAATAAATGAAGTGAACATCACTTGACTAATGTCTTCTACACGCAGGGCCTGCCAGCGCACCTAAAGATAAGGCCCCATTGCTGCTCTCGTGTTGTTGTTTTTTTCCCCAACTGATAAGCGGAAAAAGAAACCCCAAACCAAAAGACACTAAGCCCACCGGCTTCCTTAAACAACTGCCCCCCCAGGAAGAGAGAGGCTCCACGAGAGCCCAGTTGACTGTAAGAATTGCTGCACTCGCTGACTCGCTGAGCCGTGCTGTCCCTGCCACGCGACTAAAAGGCGCGGAAAACCACCAAGAACCATCTACGTGTCACAAATCCAAAAAATTCTTTAGCCTTCATGCAAACTAACTTGAATTTAACGAAAAAGAAAATTAAGTTAAATAATCCTAATCCACACGGAATTTAAGCTCCTGACAATGAACTTCATCTGCCTCGCGGCAGAAAAAGTGCAGGAAGAAAGTCCGCCAAAACGCGTTGGGCCTGATCGCCACGGCGATCCCCGATGCAGCAATAAAACTCTCGCAGCCGAGTTGCAGCTCCCCGAGGCCCTTACCTGCCTGTTGGGAACCGCAAGACAGCAGATTTGACTTTGGCGATACAATCGGCAGCCCTCCTGTCCATGCCGCTGTGCACACAGTATTGTAAGCAGCGATCGCGGAAAGAGCTCTTATCCCGCCTGCTCAGCCAACGCCAAAAATAGCCTGTTGTGATCACCGGCGCCGACATCAGAACCTGCTGCCCTGCTGCACCACTCCCCTCCGTGCACTCTAGGAGGGGAGAGCAGCTCGCCCAAAGCAGAGAACTTTGGAGGAAAAGGGCATCAACTCAAGCAGGACCAAGCCTTGCTTTTTTTTTTTTTTTTAAAGCAACAACACAAAATAAATGAATAAATGAAGAAAGTAGCTGAAAGGTGGAGCGTGCGGGAAACAGCTTTCAACCGACCGTTGCCTACAGATTGATAAGGAAGGTCAAGTGGCAGAAGATACAGCCAACCAAATGAGAAAGCAAGTGCATGCACCAGTCCAGGCCCGGCATGGTCCGCAACCCGAGGGATGGTCCTGCTCCACGCCTTCAGGGATGGGCGGCCCGAAAAACCACCCGCATGCGATGTATCACCACTACTGGCTATATGTTTGTTTCTCCCATATATCAAGATCTAAAATTAGCCCTTGATTGCAAATTGTATTAACCGGAGAGCACGAAGCCCAATCAAACCCCTGCAGAAAACTCAGCCTCACTGGCTTTCCACCTTCAGGTTTGCAAGCCCCCAAAGGGTGCACTCGCGCATGGCCGAAGAAACCGTATCGTAGGCCATAGCTATGCAATTGGATATGAGTACCCTCTAATGGGGTTTCTTTTTTGTTTGTTTTTTTTACACCATAGGCCATGGCTCCCCAACCTACATAACAAGGGTGGACTAATTAAGAAGCACTAAGCAATAAAGGAACAAAACACCTCTGCCTGAACTGTTCCTGCCGGCGAGAGCTGCGCTACCGTAACGTCCAATGTGATCTGAGCCGCAGCGGCCCGCCACACGGCAAAACCTGCTGGTACAAAATGGCTGCCGCTGTTAGCACTCCTGAATTGGCGCCAAATACCGTTACCTTACCACAAAAGGAATAGTTATCCGGCTCACTGTCCGCTGACAGCGCGGACCCCCTGCATTAAATCCAGGCACAAATAACCCAAAAGGAATTCTTACCGTGCCTCGCACCTCTCCAGCTTGCGCGGCACTGCTCCACACAGGAGGGAGTTGCCAGCCGCCGAGCGATCTCATCGTTCTCCTGCCCCTCGCCCCGACACAGCCCAGCAGCACGGGACCGGCAGAGAGGCACGTTGTGCGTGTATTGCAGGGCTCCCCTCCGTACAGTCCAGGAGGGGAGAGCTGCCAGGGGAATCTTGACCACCGCTCCAATAACTAAAGAGAGAAAGAGTAGCCAGACTGCAGTCGAAACAAACACCGCTACCGGCTTCCTCATTTTTTTTTTTTTTTTGAACATCAGCACTAGAAAAATGACCTAAACTAGATTAAAGGAAAATAAATCAGAGAGATGAAAGCAAATTTAAAATCCTAACTACCCTAACTGCTCTTTATCTTTCCTTTTAGTGAGCCCAGCACCTAGGCTCACTACATCCTCCTGCTGCATGGAGACTGGACACACTGGAGGATGCTGGGAGAAGACCAGCAAGATATACCCGGTGATGTCACAAGTTTGACTTGTCCAGTCTCCATGCTGCAGGAGGAGGTGCACTACCCAGTGGTGGAGGACTGAACTGTAGGACCGATAAGGAACAATAGCTTTAACTTAACGCAACCAAGTGAGCGATAGCTTAAGGTAGGGAAGAGGAATGGAAGAGAGGTGAGGGGAACATAAGGGTGGAGATACGTCCGGGGAGCAGTGGTACTGATCCCAGTTTTTTGCAGATGGTCAGGGAATGAGAAGTGAAGTATGGCGTAGATCTCAATAGGTCATGTTGGAGTGATTAGCTTTAGGTACCCAAGTATTCAGTGAACAGGTGAGTTTTTAGTTTCTTGTGCAATTCGTTGAAGTCCTTTGTGGCACAGATGTCATGAGGAAGTGCATTCCATAGGTTAGGGGCGTACAATGAGAACGCTCTATTTGATGTGGACTAGGTGCTTGTCCTAAGCACGGATGGAACAGTAAGGGTAAACTGCCTATCGTGCCATCTTGGTCGATTGCTTGGTGTCTTGTATATTATATTGTATATGAGATGTTGTGGTACACTTTAAAAGTCATATGTATGGCCTTGTGTGAGCTGGAATGGGCAGCCAATGTAAACTCTTCAGAACTGGAGCTATGTGCTTATATCTGGAAGCTCCTTATAGTATCTGGGATGCAATATTCTGGGCCATCTGCAGGGAGTGAATCACGTAGTCAGGTAGTAGTAGTAAGTGCCAAAGTTAAGGTGTGGAAAGTGCAAAGCCTGTTCGGTAAATACAGAGGGTGTGCCCAGCATACGCACTGCATTTACTGTGCAGCAGGGAAGACACTTATGTTGTCATTCTAAGCTGCATTTAGTGGGTCAGACATCCATACCCACCAAATGCTGAAACTGTATCCCCTGCCCAAAGCTCCCCGCATGTACACTGGAAATGTACAAGGAGTCTGGATGGGGTGGGAGGAGGAAGGCTGAGGGAGGAGCAAGGGCGGGCAGTGGGCAGGGATGCGACCCAGACATACAGGGCCAATTCAGAGGTCGGCACTAAATGTCCAGAGTCGCCAACATGGACGGGGTACTTATTCCACCTCGGAGGTGGAATAAGACCCCCTGGACATCGGGGGATGGCAGCTCAGGGCCAGGTCAGTGGGGCGAGGGGGTGCAGGAGCCTCCCCACAGCCCGAACCTGCCTTTGAAAGGCCACATCGGTGGTCAGACTGTGAGGAACAAACTTTGTGACAGCGGCCAGGAATTGCGGCTCCTTAATGGAGCCGTGGTGCCATGGCAACAGAATGCCACGGCACTGTGGCTCCATGCAGGAGCCAGGGCAGGCCTGTGTGGGGAAACTCTTGGACGTCCGGCGGCACCGAATCAGGGGACGGCCTGCTCGTCCAGACACGGGCCGGACATCTGGACCTGATTCTGATCCCGTGGGAACGTCTAGCTCCTCAGGGCTTAGAATCAGGGACTAGACTTGCCCATTCAGATCCTAGATGTCCGGGCAGGCAGCACGTTCTCCCTTCAGAATCAGGCCCTTACTATATGGACTGTGTTGTCTGCCATGGTAGGTACCATGGGAACACTCGTGCTAGCCCAGTGATAAAAAAAAAAAGAACAAGCAGTTGTGTCAGAGAAGTCTTGACCCCCGATGTGCTCCACTCTACCCCAGCATAGAACCCCCCACTCTGTGCACAACCCAGCAACACACAAGGCTCCTCTCCCAATATAAGACCCTCCCCAGCATAACCGCATCTTTAGAGCCCTCCCTAATGGAAAGTTCCATCAGTGGATGAAGTGAAGCCTACCCCCACTCCCAAACAGACCACCCCCCTAGCAAGGCCCACACCCTGACATTCCTCCCATCCTTGAGCACTTCCTCCTCGGTTCTTATCTGGGCGATTCTTGGTGTCCTCAGGATAGGAGCAGTCCCCCTCTGCTCTTGCATGGGCTGTGGAAGTTGTAGTCTCAAGGTACATGAGGAAAAAGGCTCTCAGATATAAATGTATATAAGTACACCTGCTGACAGAACAGCATACACTTATGTGTGCACTGTGCGTAGGTGTTCCCAGGAGCACAGTGTGGGTGGAACAAGGGTAGAATTGTGATATGCAAGCACATTTTTTTAAATACACAAAAGCATATACACACATACATTTACATCTTCTTCAGAGCAGGTGTACATTTGTATGAGCCTATTTTAGAAAGCCGTAGGGCCATCTATGTTGCCTTTATAAAACAGACATAGCACACTGTTATAAAATTAGCCCCTCTGTGTGCACTTTCCTTAACCCCACTTAATGCAGTTCATTTCGGGTGGGTAACACTAGGCACTCAATGAATAACTTCCTACTTTTACACCCAAGGATTTGCAGTAATCAGTTTGGGGCTGACATTCAGCAGGGCTTATGTGATGAGCAGCATCTGCTAACTGCATGAGAGTCTTGCTGACGGTGATCTTTAGCGGTACTCGGCACAACGTGCTGCTGACTATTTCCCCTGACTGCTGCAGCACTATCTGGACAGTGCCAGGTTTTTCCATAGGAAGGGTGATGATGGTGGTCCCTGGGGTTAACTGGTTAGCGGAGATTCAGGTTGTGAGTCAGAGAACAAACTGCATAAAGTTAAGCAACAAAAAAAAGCCCTCTCTTTATGTGATTTACTATATGGATAGCAGCTGAACATCAATGCTATTCAGATAGCGTCAGTGGAGAGTGATGAAACTGGATATTCAACACCAGTGGATATCTGGATTTTGGTGCTGAATATCTGGTTTTGTTCGAAACACCATGGCCAGAATTTTAAAATAACGCTGACTGCAAAGTCTGAATACTGACCTGCTCTTTTTACACAGGTTAACACATTATCAGTTTGATTATTACCCCTCTAATATTGTGTTTAATATCAGATGTAGGTGCCAAATATACACTCTTAAAACATGTCCTACTTCTACAGTTTATAGGACTCTTCAAATGCCAACAGATTCACAGGAACTATCATTGCTTTAGAGTCAGGTTCAGATAACTATGTCAAGCAAAAACTGCACTTCCTCTAGCGTTAACAAATCTATTTTTCAAACAGAAGGTCTGAATATATGAGTTCCTGGGATTTATTCCCTTCTGCATATGTAAGCAACTCTTCAAACAGGTACACGGTGCACACTTCTTTCAACAGCTACACTACAGATGACAGTGATGGATGAAATTTCAAGGGAAGGAAAATAAAAAGGAAATAAATAATTCTTCAAATCTATGCCACAGTGAATTTGGACAGTTTTCTATTTCTGAGTATTCAAGGATGTAAAATGGATATATGAAAAAGTTTTCTATTTCCTTGTACTTTTCAAAACATTTCTTGCCTGAATATTTTTTCCATAAGTGAGGCACAAACAAGAGAAAGCTACAAATCGAGTTCAAAGGACAAATTTCCTTTCTAGAATCTCTACCACTACTACTACTACTATTACTAGTAGTCATTTTCAAAAATGTTACTAGATGTACAAAAGAGAGTACAGGAGATATAAGTGTTGTGCAGCCCAAAAAGATTTAACTTCATTTTGTTTTGACTTCTTTCTATTTTTTTCCTGTCATATAGTTTCCCGGCAAGGGTATGCTATTACACAATAGCATGCACTATTGAGCAACAGTATACCCTATTGAGGAATAGTGTGCACTATTATGCTCTAGTACTTACTATTAGCATGCAATATTCATACATGGGCAAACAGTGCATGCTATTGCGTAATAGTGCACACTATTGTGTAACACTGTACACTATTACTCACTGCCAGAAAACAGGAAATGATGAAAATTTCATTATGTCCCTTTCTGCCCAGAATGCTGCTTTCCTTCGAAATGAAAGTACATCCATAATTAGATAGTGCCCCTGCTCTAAGGAGCTTAAAATCCAACAAATCAGAGGCTTCAGGAAGTTAATTGACTATAGTGAATTTGTCAAAAATCAAGAATATTGTGATCTGGAAGATGAAATTTTAAACATTAATACATGGTTCTTGAATAAAAGTCCTGAAAAACTGCTATTACCAGAGGTGTGCATTCATTAGTGCACATTTGGTTCATTTTGGTGAATGAAAAATCTAATGCACTTAAAATCTCCTGTACATGTATATACTTACAAATTAACATGTGTTCAATTGATTTGTGCACACATACAATCCCCACATTTAAACCAAATGTATGAAAAAATATATGAAAACTGGGAAAAATTTGGAAAAGTCAAAAACGAGCTAAATGGTTTTTTTTGACATGCACATCACTAGCTTATGTTTGCATGTATTTAAAATTTCATTTACCGCTCTTCTTTGGGAATATCAGTGGTTTTCTTCATAAATTAAAGCTGAAAACAAAATAATCTGAAAAAAATCTAAAAACAAAAGAAAAACATTTAATTATTTTACTTACAGTAGAGCATTTATGCCACCCATCAGAAAACATCCTAAGCAGTTACATTCAGTCATGCACGGTCAGCAATAAATATACAGAATGAAGACATTGATCACAGAGATGCTAAAAACTTAATTTACAGATGAAGCATTTTCTGGCAAAACTAAGATTTAAGATGCTTACGAAAAAGTTAAATAGCAAGCCAGATCTAGTGGGAGGGGCAGTTGTTATTCTAAATTCAGCTCTTTGTAGCCTTGGAGTATGCTTAGTTTTGGATTTTTCTTTTACTATTCAGGTGTCAATAGTAGTCTGATTAACATTCTGCAGTTTACGTCACATATCCAAACTATGTTCCTAGCTACCCAGAAAAATGTATATGTATTATTACAGGCATTGATACTTTTAAAGTTGGACTACTGTAACTCACTGTAGAATCTCTATAGATTGAAATTCCATGTAAAAAGGGGAAAGGGAAGGTGATGACAGTGGAGGTATACTATCGACCACCTGGCCAGAATGAACAAATGGATGATGAAATGCTCAAAGAAAGCAGGGAAGCTAACAAAAGTTACAACACAATAATAGGTGATTTCAATTACCCCAGTATTGACTGGGTCAGTGTCACAGCAGGACATGCTAGGGAGATAAAGTTTCTAGATGAAATAAATAACTGCTTCTTGGAGCAACTGGTTCATGAACCACCCAGAGGGGAAGCCAATTTGGACCTAGTCCTTAGTGGAACACCAGATCTGGTGCAAGAGATAAGGGTTTTGAGACCACATGGCAGTAGTGATCATAGCATGATCACGTTTGATTTAATAAATGAAGGAAGGACGGTAAGAAAATCTACAGTACTACCTTTTAACTTTTAAAAGGGAGACTATGATAAAATGAGGAAAATAGTTAAGAAAAAACTAAAAGGAGCAGTTGCAAAGGTTAAAGATTTACATCAAGTTTCGGTGTTGTTTAAAAATACTATCTGGAAGCTCATACCAGCTGTATTCCACGCTTTAAGAAAAGTGGAAGGCAGTCCAAAAAACTGCCAGCATGGTTTAAAGGCGAGGTCAGAGAGGCTGTTGTTGCCAAAAAAGCATCTTTTAGGAAATGGACAAAGGAGCCAAATGATGAAAACTGGAAATAGCACAAGCACTGGCAAATTAAATGCAAGGCATTGATAAGGCAGGCAAAGAGAAAATTTGAGAAGAAGTTTGCTGTGGAAGCAAAAATGCATAATAAAGACTTTTTCAAGTACATTCATAGCAAAAACCTGTGATAGAGTTAGTTGGACCATTAGATGATAGAGGGGTAAAAGGGGCACTAAGAGGGGACAAGGCCATAGCAGAGAGACTGAATGAATTCTTTGCTTCGATCTTTACTGATAAAGATGTAGGAATGTTACCCATGACTGAAATGGATTTTAATGGGGACACTAGGGAAGAATTGAAAGAAATATCGATACCAATGATCAACATTGAAATCGTTACTGACTTTAAAAGGCCCTAATCTGTAGTATCTTGGTGAGCTGAACATGAATATAACATTAAAAAAAATTTATTGGCTCTCGTTTTGAAGATATTGCATGTAGTTCATTTTTGACGTTTCACCGTGTAAATTTATCCAGTAGGACATCAACAACATCCTAAATAAGCCTTGAATGATGTAATATTGCATTACATTGAATAATGCCAGCATGCACACATCATCCAGAGTTGATCGCATCATTTTCTGATGCAATGCAATACTACTGCCAGACGACTGCTGAAGCCATCTGACGTCAGCAGTGTACTATACGTAGTCGGAAAGGAAAGTAATCTGGTATTCTGTTCCAATATTGAAAGCCTCATGAATGCCTTAAAAATCAGTCATGACCCACAAGACTGGAGACTATTTATAGACTCTTTAAAACTGAGTCTGAAGGCTGTGCTTTTGAACAATGGAAGCTGTCTTCCATCTATTCCAGTAGCGCATGAAAGAGACATGCGACAACTTAAAGCATCTACTGACTTCCATTAACTATAAAAAGTACAGCTGGCACCTCTGTGGTGACTTGAAGGTAGTTGCCCTTTTAATGGGACTGCAGCAGGGATATATAAAATACATGTGTTTCCAATGTGAGTGGGATAGCCGAGCAAGGGATTGGCACTACTTGCGGAAGGAATGGAATCGCAGACAAAATGTAACAGTTGGAGAGAAGAATATCCAGCACCCAGCTCTTGTTGAGGCTCACAAAATCCTGCTACCACCCCTTCACATCAAACTAGGTTTGATGAAAAACTTCGTGAAAGCCATGGAACGCACTTCGCCAGCTTTCCGATACCTGTATGAAAAATTCCCTCGACTCAGCAAAGCAAAGATTTAAGAGGGAGTTTTTGTGGGTCCTCAGATTCAAGAGCTCTTCAAAGATGACCGGTTCAACAACTTGCTGAAGGGTGATGCAAAACAAGCATGGAATGCTTTTCGCCTAGTGTCAACAAACTTTCTCGGGAATGTTAGAGCAGAAAACTACAAGGAACTTGTACAAGACATGCTGATGCGGTATCAGAAACTTGGCTGCAATATGTCTCTAAAGATCCATTTCCTTGATTCCCATCTCGATTTCTTTCCTGAGAACTGTGGTACGGTTAGTGATGAACAGGGTGAACGTTTTCACCAGGATATCGCAACAATGGAGCAAAGATACCAGGAAAAATGGTCCACTACAATGCTGGCTGACTACTGCTGGACACTCCCCAGAGAAGCTCCCGAACAGCTGTACAAGAGATAAGCGAAAAAATCTAAGAAGTAGTCTATGACTTGTTTTTTAAAGGTATTAACCGAAGGCCTATTATATTTACTATTGACATGCATATAAACATTAATTATTGTAGATTACAAAAAAACTAGAGCCAGCTTTGCAATTTCACTGTCATATTCGTGTTCAGCATATAAAAATTGATAAGAAATGACTATTTTTATTTCAGTAACATGACTTTTGTAAAAATGTGTTGACCAGTGTACTCTGGGAAGATGTGTTACAACTGTTTGATAAACTGAATAGTAGCAAATCACCTGGACTGGATGGTATACATCCAAGGGTATTGAAAGAACTGAAATATGAGATTGCAGACCTACTATTAATAATCTGTGAACTATCATTAAAATCATCTGTAATACCTGAAGACTGGAGGATGGCCAATGTAACGCCAATCCGGGAAACTACAGACTTGATGTCAGTACCGGGAAAAATTGTGGAAACCATTATAAAGAACAAAATTACTGAACATGTACATAGTCATGGATTAATGGGAGACAGCCAACATGGCTTTAGCGAAGGAAGGTTTTGTCTTACTAATCTGTTATGTTTGTTTTGAAGGTGTGAATAAACAGGTAGACAAAGGTGAGTCAGTTGATATAGTGGATCTGGACTTTCAGAAAGCCTTTGACAAGGTCCCTCATGAGAGACTTTTGGCAAAATTAAAAAGTCATGGGATAGGAGGTAGTGTACTATTGTGGATCAGGAACTGGTTAAAAGATAGAAAGCAGAGGCCATTATAATATCCTTTGTTTTATTCTCCGTTCCTTTTTTTATGATTCCTAACATTCTATTTGCCTTTTGGCTGCCGCTGCACACTGTGCTATATATTATAACTCTCTCATTTTATTTTTTAGACTTCTAGATTTTGCACACAAGCATTTTAGAGGTTTTATTTTATTCACTTTAATCTGGTTATCGGTAGACAGGGTAATTTGGAATCTTTAAGCTCTGTCTGCTCTATATCTAAGGGCATTTGTGTTACTTTTGTCTTTAATGGAATCTCTCTTTTGATATGCCCTAACTTCAATCTTTTACTATTATCGTTCAAGGATAAATCTTCTGAATCATGTGCCACTGGGAAACTGTCGACTTTCCCCTGTTATCTAGTTTAAAAGCTGCTGTATCTCCTTTGTAAAGGTTAATGCCAGCAGCCTGGTTCCATCCCAGATATGGTGGAGCATATCCCTTTGGAAAAGCCCTTTCTTTCCCCAGAATGTTGCCCAGTACCTAAGAAATCCAAAATCCTCTTCCTTATACCATTGTCTCATCCACACATCGGGACTCCAGAGCTCTGGCTGCCTTTTGGGTCCTGTGCGTTAAATAGGTAGCAATTCTGAGAATGCTACCCTGGAAGTTCTGGATTTCAACTTCCTACCTAAAAACCTAAATTTGGTCTACAGAATCTCCCTCCTACACTTTCCTATGGCATTGGCACCAAGACAAAAGACTCCTCCCCAGCACTATCTAAAACCTTGTCTAGGTGACACATGAGGTCTACTACCTTTGCACCAGGCAGGCATGTTATCAGGCGATCCTCACATCCACCAGCCACCCAACTATCTACATGCCTAAAGATCACCAGTTATGATGGCTGTCCTAACCCTTCCGCCATGGGCACATGGCCCTGGAAAAACCTCCTCGGTGTGAGACGTTTTTACATCACCTGGAGGGCAGATCCTAGCTACAGGATCACTTCCTGTCAGACCAGGGTAATGCTCTCCTGTCACATGACCTCTCTCTTCCATGGCAACAAGAAGGCTGCCAGACTGGAAGTGGGACTTTAGTACTACGTCCCTGTAGGTCTCATCTATATACTTCTCTGTCTTCCTTATATCTTCCATGTCTGCTAATTTAGCCTCTAGAGATCAGACTCATTCCCTGAGGGCAAAGAGCTCCTTGTACCTAGTGTGCATACCTAATATTCCTCACAAACGGGGAGAAAATCGTACATGTGACACTCAATGCAAAAGACTGGAAAACCTCCATTTCACTGCTGGACTGCTGTCTGCATCTTAGTTTTAAGGTTTTGAAGGTATTTATGTTGTTTACTTACTTATGTATGCTGGGGATACTTATACTAGTATAACTATGCCTAATACGTATAATGGACTTTGTTCATCTCAAGATTAATTAATTTCACATCCTTAATTAATCTATTCCTGATGAGGATAACCAGCTGCACCTGAAAGTGAATGCAGGCACCTCCTATCGTTTAATAGTTTTAAGAGCTTATAAAGCTAAGATTATCCCTGAGACTTAACAAAAGCTGGCTTGCTACACAGTGCCCTGACCAGTGCTTCTAAGGTAAAGTCTTACCAATTTCCTGAATGATTCACACAGCCCTTGGTTTGATAGACGGGGCCTTTCAAATTGCCCCTTTGATCTGTCTCAGGGCTTTATCACCTAATTGACAACTTCACAGATCTTTTGCCTCCTAATTGGAAAGCCTCTTTGCAAAAGTCACTAGAAACAAGTTTATTTATTTCTACGCAGAGACCATTTATTCTACCTGTATGTTAAGCTATACTCTGATTTGATTTAGATGAAAAGTTCTCTGGTGGTATTAAGACCTGACTGACTCAGCAAAAACACTGAATATCAGATTTACCCAATGAATTCCCCTTTTCCCCAAGATTTAAAGTATATTCCAGAAGATAAATACTTACAAGTGCAGATCTTTATCCAGCTGTAGTCCTTCAGTGAATTATAATTATGATTTAATAGACTTGCTATGCTACCTTTTCCAGGCATAAAGTGGTTTACAAATAGTAACAATTAAAAAAATTAGAGATGGCATATTCAAATCAATTTAACTGGTTAGCAATCCGGTTAAATCACAGTCAGTGGGATATTCAGCGGCACTAAACCATTTAATGCCTCTGAATATCTCCTTCTGCCAGGTTCAAATGCCCTCCCATTAGCCGGCTAGGTTCAGGGCATTCGGAGGTGGAGCATGAACAATGACTTAGGTTAGCCGGTTAGCGGGGATATTTAGTTGCTAACTGGTGAATCTAAACTGGCTAAAGTTAGGCGAAATAAAGACTGTCCTAAGTTTAGACAGTTAAACTGAGCAGTGGCTGAAAATTGCTGCTTCCCGGTTAACTAAAACACTAACTGGGCACACTGGATATTCAATGATGGTAGTCAGATATGACCACAGCATTGAATATCCAGGTCTAACTTAAGGCGGCGATAGCCAGTCGCTATATTCGGGCTGGACATCACAACTGAATATGTCCTCCTAAAAGTTAAAATTAAAAGAAGTTAAAAGTAAATAGAAAGAAAATGTTAAAAGAAAAAAAGGAAAGTAGGAACTCCATTTAATGAAAGGAAAGTAGAGAGAGAAAAAATAAAGGGAAAAAAAGGCCTACAGATGAGGCACTGCAGGCTGCGAAGTATAGCAAGTGGTGATTCCAGATGCAAGTTCAAAAAGGAATGTTTTAAGCTCAGATTTGAAGTGTTTGTATATAGATGTTAGACTAAGGGGTATGTTTACTAAACGGCGCTAATGGCGTATCTGCGACATTATCGCGCGAACGTCACGTATCGCGCAATAATGTCTGCGGTAAGGTGCGCAGAGGGTGGAAGACGGCTCCCCAGGGGTGGAGATGAGGGGTCAATGGGCAGAGAGTGGGCGGGCAGAGGACCCATGCACACTAACGCCATGAAATGAAGCTCCGAAAATTAGCGCCAGTGAAAACCTCGCGCTAGAGGCACATTTGCAGGAGAGAGAAACCATTTCAGTCAGCAATGTACAGCAAAGCCAGGGAAACCCAGAAAAGTGATAGTAGTGCTACATGTGCATGAACCAAAAAGGCAAATAAACATATTAAATGACCAGAACCACATTTCAAATCCCCATAACCAAGCTGGCCAATAGTGCTACTAATGATAAACATAAAGCAACACTACTGACAAAGCGTAAAGAGGAAGATATCATGTTTGGAAGGGGCTATGCTCTGTCCCGCTTCAAAGTGAATGATCCCACAGTGAAATAGCAGTGAGCAGGGTTTTCTCCTTTATATTGGGCAGGTTTGTTATTCTGTGGTCCAGCTGGGGCACAGTGCGGACTAGGCAGATGCCTAGATGGCACATAGGAATGTCGAAACTGTAAAGCAGCAAGACAGCAACTGACGAGGGTCCAACATGGGCACGAGTGTGTGTCCCACAGTGTCACAGGGGATATTACCCAACAGGTACCCCTAAGGGCACAGAACATTGGCAGGCGGTGCCGGGGGGAAGCGCGCATGTCCAAGTAGGCACCCCTACACGAGAACCCTCACCATAGGCAGCTGCCTACCAGCACACTGGATGGCCTGGGACTGCGCACCACCAGCTGCCTACCAGCACACTGGATGGCCTGGGACTGCGCACCACTGGTATAAAAGCATGTCAGCATGATGGTGGAGGGGTCCTGGTGGTGGAGGGGGCAGTGGCATCTGCCCACAGCAGACCAAGGCCAAGCCCTGTTTAGGTGGGTGCCATGTGGTGCAACAGACAAGGTCTGTCCAATGAACACTAATGGTAGCCCCAGGGAATGATCTACCTCTGTGACAACAGTTTGGTGCAGTACACACAGCCAGTGTGTTGAAGGTCATAGGTTCAAGCCCCAGCTGTGGCTCCTGCAAACCATGTCTCCATATTTTACCCAGTACTAAACCGTGGTAATAAAGACGGAACATTTATTGCAGATTAAATAAACAATCCATAAATGCTTATATTTTACCTTACAGGGCACAGACACCATAAACATGTGCAATTCCTAGAGCAGAGTTTCCCAAATACAGTCCTGGAGGGCCAAACACCATTCAGGTGTCATGCTGTCCCTAATAAATATGCCTGTGCTGCAATTGTATGCCACACCCCCATTGCATGCAAATGTATCTCATGCATATTCATTAGGGACAGCATGAAAACCTGAACAGTGTTTGGCCCAACAGGACCAGAGTAGGGAAACTCAGCCCTAGAGCAGCAGTCAAAAGGGTCCACTATCCAAAGCCTCATGGAGAGTCAGGCTGTTGGGCCCTGCGCGAAGCAGCATCTCCCAATACATTCCCACTTGCATACCTTAGCAATGCCGCCCTTAAGTTGGGAACATGTTACACATATATCGAAAGGTTGCTATGATTAATGGCAGATAACAAATCCTAGGTTAAACACAATTTGTTGACAGAGCTGCATCATAGCAACCTTTCTGATATCTGTGGAGTGTGTTTCTGTTTTGGTTTCTGACAGTGTTTACCACCCCAGGGAGTGACCCCAACAGTATTGCACACCATAGCCATGCCTGCACTGTGCCCAGGACTGGTGTGGTGGCCAGGGCTGCCAAAAACCTCTATATTTGCACAATGCTGGCATAGGTGTGGGAGTGTGTGTCTGTCTATCCAGTGTGTTGTGACTGCCTAAACCTTTCTGAGCCCACACTGCTTGCACTGTTTTGAGTGTTAGCCTGCCAATGTGCATAATGAGGAGCAAGTTACTATGTGTATGGGCTGGACAGGGTGGCCTGGGCAGGGTGCATCTGCATAGGGCATAGGGCAATCGCTGGGAAATTGTAGTGGCCGACCACCACCTGCACGGACCGGGTGGCCACAGCATGTCATTCTGGGAGGTCACTCTCACCCTGACTGAGTAGTGACCACGGCATGGCTAGGTTCCCCCATAATGCTATGCAGTGTTTCTCTCAGGTGATATTTATGGGTTTTCTTTTCTGGAGCCTAATTGCTGACATACTTGCTTGGTGTGTGTGCTCAAATCCCATTTTTGGGTGCACACAGTTCCTCCAGGAACTTGTACTAGCTAGCAGACTGTCTGCAGTTAGTATGTGTATGGCTGGAACACCGTGCAGTGGGTGGAGACTGACTGTGCCCTCTGCTGGTGAATGTCAGATAGTGGTTGGGGGCAGCTGAGCTTTTCCAGTATTCTGTCTGCTTGCCATTGCCTTATTGATGCATACAGATCTGCATTGACTGCCCTGTAGGGTGCCTGTTCCCCAGCAGGACTGGGATTGATGGTCCCCTCTACTGCCACCATTGCAGGGATGTAGAATGTGGATCTGTTGCTGGGAGATCCTGTTCCCCCACCCTCAGCCACAAAGGGCTGGTTGGCAGGCGCTACATAATCCGCTTTTGGGTCCAAACACCCCCTTCACTTATAACATGTGACCATGGCACCAACACAGGATATGCACTATTCTGGGTGCATCATAGTCCACAAGGGCTAGATGTGACTGGGAAATTGAGATGGACACAGCTGTATCCTAGGTGTGTCTGCGAGGACTACCTATCACACACTGGCACTGATGGGGACCTGCAGCATAGCCTTTCTCAGCCAAGGCAGGTGCTGAGGACCTGGTGCTGGGCGCCCCACCTCACCCTCAGGGTGAGCACAGGACCCGCACAATGTCACGGTCTGTAGCTACTCTGTGCCAGTAACACACACGGTCAGTTCCCCCTACCAGGACGAGGTGCTGTGGGGGTGAATACCCCATCTTGTGATCAGCTGTAGACTGCTGATCTGCATGTACAGTGCATCATGGATACAGGTGGGTTTACCCTATCCTGGTAACCACAGCAGACAGTTTGTGTGGTGACTTGCAGTCTTTCTGTAGCCAGCCAGGGAGGTGATATAATGTGCCCTATAAAGCTCTCTACAGGGCACATTATAAGGTGCCTTGGCAAACAGTGCACTTTATAATGTGCCCAATGGAGTGCCTTATAGTGCGCCTTATGCAGCACCTTAGGTTACAGCACTGTGGGTGTTTTTGCTGGCAGCACTAATTTAGATTAAAAAAGGAAATGCCTCAGACAGCCCTGATTTAAATTAAAGGGTAATGCCTCAGACAGCCTTATTACATAACACTACTGTGGAATCGAACTGATGACCTTTGCCTCCACAGTCATTGCAGTAACCAGTGGGCTACATCTTTATTCGTTATAACACTACGCTGGCATCAACTTAGGGTTAACGAGCGTTAGCGCGCCACCGCGCATGTGCAACATGTGCGTCGTGCACACCATGAGCAGCATCGCGCATGCATGGTGTGTGTGCATGCGCCAGCAACCCAGTCACTTCCGTGAATATGGAGAGGCGCTCACGTCAGCCAGCCTTCACCAGGCGTGATTTAAAAGTGCTCGCAAACCTGATCTGCACAAAGTAGACCAAATTATTAGCTGGATCATCAAGAAGGCAAGACCTCCATCGTGTCAGGAGGGTATGGCACCGCATCACTAGGCGCTTTAATCGGATTGCTGACCACCCACATGAGGTAAGTGCTGAAGGTAGGTGTAGATGCTGCTGTGTGCAAGTGTGCCTTATCCCCATGAGGCCATGACCTGCTCACAGAGGTCAGGCTTAAATCCTGTAGGTATGGAAGTTGCTGCTGTTCATGTGTTTATATCCACCCTACCCCCAGGAGGCCTTGATCTGATTACAGAGGTCAGTTATACATCCTGTTGGTACGGTACTTGCTGCTGTTCATGTGTTTATATTCACCCTACCCCCAGGAGGCCTTGATTTGATTACAGAGGTCAGGCTTAAATCCTGTAGGTATGGAAGTTGCTGATATTCATGTGTTTATATTCACCCTACCCCCAGGAGACCTTGATCTGATTACAGAGGTCAGGCTTAAATCCTGCAGGTATGGAAGTTGCTGCTGTTCATGTGTTTATATCCACCCTACCCCCAGGAGGCCTTGATTTGATTACAGAGGTCAGTTATACATCCTGTTGGTACCATACTTGCTGCTGTTCCTGTGTTTACATCCACCCTACCCCCAGGTTGCCAAGACCTGACTACAGAGGTCAGTTATACATCCTGTTGGTATGGTACTTGCTGCTGTTCCTGTGTTTACATCCACCCTACCCCCAGGAGGCCTTGATCTGATTACAGAGGTCAGTTATACATCCTGTTGGTACGGTAGGTGCTACAGTTCATGTGTTTACATCTACCCTACCCCCAGGAGGCCTTGATCTGATTACAGAGGTCAGTTATACATCCTGTTGGTACGGTAGGTGCTACAGTTCATGTGTTTACATCCACCCTACCCCCAGGAGAGCCAGACATGATTGCTGTGGGTTGTTTGACATCCTAGTGTCAGGGTACCTGCATCTGTTGTTGTTGCACTGCTGAGCCCAAACACCAGGAGACCCACACCTGATCACAGAGGTATGTTAAAGCTGCTGGTGTCAGCGTACCTGCAGCTGTTGGGGTGTCACTGCTCTGCCCGACCACCGGGAGGGCCTAGACCGGATAACATAGGTCTATAGCTCAGCTAGGTGGCTCTGTGCATGCTCTGGTTGCATTCGGCCACAACTGCTATATTCACAGGAGGCTTAAGTCCTGACTGCAGAGGTAGAGTTGTAGGTCTGATGTCATGGCAGTGGACCCTGCTGATGTGCATGGCCCACCCAAACACCAGGCGAGGTCAGAACACATCGCACATGTTCCGTGGAGAGCTCATGGTGCCATGGTGGGTGTGTCGGCTGATGTGTGTGGGTGAGCCAAATACACAGGTGTCTGCCACAGCATACAGGGAGTTTGGAAATCCCACTTTTGGAGACCAACATGACCACCACACGCATGGCATGGTGCACCCATGTCATGCAAGGAGGATGTGGGAACAGGGTAAGGGGGCCGGGGGTAGCACACAGTACACGTAGCTGGCACTCCACACATGGGCAGACCGACAGACACACATGCATGCGGCGCTGCCAACAGATTGTAGAGGACCCACTGGCCAGAGCAGCAGCAACACTCAGCTGCCTGCAGTGATGTGTGATAAGTGATGGCCACCCACCAGAGATATCCTCCCCTGATGTTCCCACCCATTGCATTCCCCCCAGGGGGAGGACCTTCGGAAGAAGGGAAACGAGTTGCGGCTGCACTGCCCAGATGTCCTGGAACGCCTACAAAGGAAGGCACAACAGGAACATGACAGTGAGTGTTGCGGCCACTGCAGGGATGTACAGCATGTCACAGTGGGCCAACAGCCTGTGTGTGGCCACACAATGTTTATGTGGTGTGGGAATGGCATGATGGTGTCCTAATGACTGTCTTCCCCAACAGAGGCTATTGCTGCCGGGGAACGGGCATCCACATCTGGGACACACACAACAGGGCCCGCGGCTCCAGCCCAACCGATGAAGGAGGAGGAGGAGGAGGGGGCAGAGTCGGAGGACAAATCTGAGGAAATGGAGTGGGCAGAGGGTGGTGTGGGGCGGGAGGAAGGGGAAGGTGAGGGTTGCTCCGGTGCACCGGTGGGTGGGTGGGAGGATGATGTGCAGGAGGAAGTGGAGGAGGAGGAAGAGAGTGTGGAGGGGGGAGGGCGAGGTTGGGGGGAGGTGTCAGGGGGGAGGGGGGAGAGGGTGGCCCTGTGGGTGCAGTGACACCACCACGTGCCACAGGCAGGATCCACGCACATGCCACCACACAGACTCCAGGTATCTGAGGCGGATGTGGTGGCAGGTGTGTCTGGGACCTGTCTGTGGCAGTGCTTGGTGTGCTGCAATGGCAGTGGGCACAAGACCGCACCATGTGGTGGCTTGCAGGCGCTATTCAGTGGCTGGCTGCCGAGATGCACATGCGACATGCAGGTGGTATGGGGGTGCATCTCGGCAGCCATCCCCTGATGGGCGGCCCCGGAGTGTCTGAGGGGCAGAGTGGCGGCCACATATGTGCCCTGTGATGCCGTGTCACTCGGGCCACAGCATGGGTCTACCTGTAAATATCAGCCATATATGTAAATATACAGGTTTTGTTATATATCACACTGTCACGTGTTTTCCTTATAGACAGATTGTTGAAGTGAGCATGGGACATGTGTGTTCATCCCTATGTGTATGTGTATTAGACATCGGTAACATACATGGACCGTCTCCACACTCATGTGTGGGGTCTGACCATGTGCATAGCCCCTGTGATGTACCGCACTGCTGTGTGTTCCACCAGCTTGCCTGTAATGTGTAGGCAGCATATCTGATGCACCATGCTCGTAGGGGAATAGGGGGGATGGCCAGCAGTAAGTATGTGGCAGGAAGGATAAGATGGACTGCTGTACCCAGGAGCTGCCCAGAGGGATAGCTGGTGAGGCCAAGACAGGTGGATGTTGGCCTGGAGGGGAAGCAGTGGCTCACTACAGGTGCAGGAGGAGAGTGAACAACTGACTGTAGCTGGTTACCTATGTCTGCCTGTGTCTTACACAAACATCTACAGCTAAACAGTCACGTAGGCCCTGGTGTGGGTCAGAGGGAATGGCACACATGTGGGTGGAGCAATGGAGAGAATGTGGGGTGTGAGAGAGTGACCGATCCGTAAAACATAGATGTACCACCATAAACATATTACTGCTTAACTGGAGAGGTAGGGTATACCCCCACACATAGGTAGAAGGGTGCACACAGGGCATGGTATAAGGTCTGTGCGTTGATTGGTGGTAGTGCATACACCACACCCCTAAGGGAAATGGGGAGACACATGTGACCATGGTGACAATATGGGGGACAGGGTACTCAGGGGAGTACAGTGGCAAACACCAGAAACGGGCACATAGGTATAATCAGGTTTAGTCATCTTTATTGGCACACAGTGACCTGTTCCCCACATTCAAGATCTGCGTGGCCGCCCACGTCCACAGCGACCATGCCCCAAGCAACGCCATTGTGCTGGTTCTGCTGGTGCTGCCTCTGGGGCTGGGACTGGCTGCTGGGAATGCCCAGCTATGGCTTCTTGAGCATCTGCAATCCGCAGTAGTGCCGCTGCCATCACCTCAGCTGTGGCACGCATCTGGCTCATCTCCTCCTGAATGCCCATCAGAACCTGATGAATGGCTGTGGGTGAGACACAAGGTGATGTGTGAGACATGTGTTGCACCCCCCCACCATGACTCATGCACATGTCCGGCGTATCCCAACAGACCAGTCCGCAGACCAATCATTTATGCAACGGCTAGCAAAACAGTACTATGTTTACATCTGTGTGTCCCATGATCTATCCACAGGCCAAGAAATGATCCTGCTGGGGGTTGTGGAGATCACAGATATGACACATGGTACTGTGTTGCACGTCAGTGTGTCACTGCTGCATCTGCGCACTGGTCGTATGGGATAGGTTGGATAATGTGGGGATTCATGGCACATAGATAGATAGCTGGGGGGGCGCTGTTCACTCTAAACCTGACGCAAAGTACTGAGTACCCTGACTATCTTTGCTATGTACCACTACCCAGGGAGAGGGGTCCGGCGGGTAAACTGTATAGGTAATCTGGGGTAAGTGTGTACCACTGTACGTCTCCATGGGGTATTTTGTGGTGAATAGTAGGCAGATGTATGAGCTCATTAGCATGATGACACCAGATGGCACATGCTACAAGGAGGGGGAGTGCACATGGCACACCCCCCCACTGCAAATACAGAACTATGTGCTATGGTGTCATAATATTAAGGGGCACATGGAATGTGGGGGCTTGTTGTGTATTCTGTTACCCACCTTCCACATCGTGCTTTGCTGAGGCAGTATGAGCCCGCAGCTCTGCAAGGATGATATCCATGCTGGTGTGTTGGGTGCGTGATGTCCCCGGCGCCTGCATTGTATGGTGACTCCCCTCTGACTCTGCATCCTCCACAGCCCGTGTGCTGCTGCTACTGGCCCCCAATTGTGCGTTGGCATCCGCTGCCCTGTCCTCTGCCTCGGGCAGCACAATGTTTCCTGGGGTCTCCCCGCCAGTGCTGTCCGCATCCCTGGACTATTGGCCTCTGGCCCCTCGGCATCCTCTGGCGCCGGCACATCCCCCTCCTCATATGCCTCCATGGCCTGGATGTCACCTGGGTGTTAGAACAGGGTACACAGCAAGGATGAGTTAGCGGTCAGATATCTACACCTGTGTAGTACATCCCCGCCAACAGCAATGTGGTGTACACCTGTTCCTGCTGTTCCTGCACCTACAATGGGGACAGCACATGTGCGTACATTTTTCTGTACTTGACGGGGGGGAGGGGCAGCCTCTCGCACTGGTGGAGCTGTGTCACATTTGCTTTTATGTTGCGGGGAATGGGGCTGAGACTGGCGGTCCCACTATTAGCAGCACTAGGTATGCACTGTGTGTGTGACCTTGGATGCGGGCTCAGCGTTACATGTGGCCAGGGTGCGTGTGTGAGCCCTGAGTGGGATTGTGGTCTGTCATAGTGTGTGTGAGCGATGTATATGCATTGGCCTGAATGGTATGGATGGCAGGTGTTGCAGCATTCATCCAGGTAAGCCAGATGTGTGTGGGGTCTGCTGCTTTGGTAGCCACTGTGTGGTGTGTGTGGACAGCTATCACATACTCAGTGTTTGTGGTGGGTTATTTCAGGGGATGGGTGGAGTGATTCTGGGCATGTGGTTGCACGTGGGTAGGGGTCACGGGAATGTGTCTGTGGCATTGCAGTACCTGCATAGATGATGGCCCCAGGTGGTGTTGGCTCTTGGCTAGGTGCAGTTGCTACGGCTGTGTCAATGTGCACCCCAATGTCTTGTGAGAGTGGGTGGGGGATCCACACTGTATGTTGGACAATGACAGAGTGTGATGTGTTGGACATCTGTGTGATGTGGTCGTTGGGGTTTGTTTGCGTCTACCTTGCCATCACAATGTGATAGCCCTTCCTCTGTCACTGGTCTGGGATATGTCTTTGGACAGGTAATCTCAAACACATGTCATAGCTGTTATAGGTGGTGTGTGTGGGTCCCCCCAGGTCAATGTTTTCTGGCCTAGTTGTATGTCCCTCCTGTCTGTGTCCCCCTGTCATATAGTGGTGTGTGCCTGGCTTCAGATGTATGCTGTTCTGTGTGACCTATATGCCATGTACGAATAGCTGCTGCATGTGCTGGGTTCATGGGGTGGAGGGTGTTGTGCCCCCCTGTATGTATGGTCATCCGGCCCACTCATGCATAGTCAAGGGGGGGTGGCACTCGGTCTGGCTGGAGGACTGCCCCCCCTGGTTCTGTACACCTGTGTAGTGCTCTACGATGTCCAGGACTGTGACTGTTGTGCAAGCAGCCCCAGGTACCTGTCACACCTACCCTGTGCATACACAGCCATTTTTGCTTGATATGTGGATTCCACTTGCCTGTGTTAGGGCACACGTGTTCTCAGGACATAGGCCCCCACCTTCCCGTCCATGGCTGGCATGTACTGGGCCGTGAGTTGTACATGTGTAACATATCTCTGTCCTACCTGCCTGTGGATGGGCGGTGTCCAGCACTTCAGGCAGTCCACGCAGGTATATGGGTCTAAGACGGTCTGCGAGTTCCTGCTCCAGGGGTGTCAGGGTTGGGGCAAAGGGACCACCCCCTCCGGTGCCCATGGCATGTCGCCTCTCCACCACCATGTGTGCACGGACACCACGCTTAATATCATTAAACCTTTTCCTAAGGCTATTCAGGTCCCTGGTTGGCCCCCCTGCCTAGGCTACGGCCTCCTGGATCTCCTCCCACACGTGTATCCGTGTGCCCACAGTGGTGCTTGTGCTCATCCGGTCGTAGAGCACCTCATACCGCTCCAAAACTTGGCCAGCAGGATGCTGTTTCCTGCTGGCTGAATCTAACAGCCCTCCTCCGGTCCTCGGCTGGCACCGGTATACGCCTACGTTTGGCACTGGGTGGCCCCTGGATGGGCTGCGACACACACAATGGGCATGCAGCCACCACCACAGGCCCACCTCTCCCTGGCGGCTCTGGGTCCCGCTGAACATGTGTCTCACCCTCCTCCTCCCCCCTGCCATGTCCTGCCGCTCCATCTCACTGCCCTCTGTGCCCTCTCCCTCCCTGTCAAACATCTTCACCCCTCCTGTTCTTCACCTACTCTCCACTCCCCTGCCCCTCGGCTCCTCTGCTCCACCTCACCTCACCTCACCTCCTCTCCCTTGCGCCTGCTCCTCAGATTACCTCCTGTCTCTCTCTCCTGCTCCTAGCCTCCCCTCCTCTTACTCTTTCTTGCCTGCTCTGCAACACACCTCTCCTCACCTGCTATAATCCTGATCTCACACTCGCCTGCTCTACAACTCGCCTTCTTTCTCTGTCGCCTACACAAACCCCTCAGCGTGTACCACATGTGCATGTGTATTTATGTGTTTTTTTACGTGGGCGCGTCCTTGTGCGCGTTGCGCATGTGCAGCAGCGTGAGCGTGGAGGCTCCGTGCTTTGCACACGTGCAGGGGTGATGAAGAAGGTGTGTGCCCAGGACCCATGTGACGAATGCCAGTCCATGCATGTGACATAAGGCCGGCCGCATGCGCATAACGGCACGCAGCACATGCGCACATCTCACGCTCACACACGGAGCTCCTGCGCAACGTGGTGTCCCCATACACGCATCTTCTGCATCACCCCTGTGCGTGCGCATTGCGCGCAGCCTCCACGCTCGTGCCGCTGCACATGCGCAACGCGCGCAAGGATGCGCACATGTAAAAAAACATAAATACACATGCACATGTGGTACACGCTGAGGGGTTTGTGTAGGTGAGGGAGATGAGGCGTGTGGTGTTGGTTGTTGGTGAAGCAAGGGAAGTGTCAGAGGCAGGTTTGGTGTGGAGAGTGGCTGGGTTCGTGAGTGCTGGTAGAGTTGTGTGGCTGGGTTCGTGACTGGTGGGTGAGGTGAGTGTCTGAGTTTGAGTGAGTTGGAGGAGTTGAGGGGGGTGGAGTTTATGGTGGGCTTTGTGGTTGCTGCATGTGCAGTGGAAGGTGATCAGGGGCTGCGGTTGCCTGACGGAGGAGATGGTGTCCATGGGGCTGAGGCACAGGGCATGGGTTTAGTCCCGCTGCAACACAGACCTGCAGCTGAGGGGGCAGGCCAGGCAGGGGCTGTACCGGCATGGCGCAGGAGGCATGCAGAGTTGCAGCCTCGCCTCTACAGGCCCAGGGCCCAGCTCCAGGGCATGCGTGAGGACCAGATCATCTCCCTCTACCGCCTGAGCACGGGGCTATTAGGGAGCTCTATGAGGATCTAAGACCTGACCTCAAGCCCCTGACTGGTCGGTCACATGCCATACCGGGTTTGGTCAAGCTCCTTGGTGCCCTGCATTTCTTTGCCTCTGGCTGTTTCCAGTCATCTGTGGCCGCAGTGGGAAGCATGAGCTGCCCAACCTTCTTACACCAGGTACTGCATGCCATGATCAGCCGGGTGGGGAATTACATTGCCATTCCCAACACTAGGCAACAGTGGGGGACCCTGAACCAGGCCTTTGAGGCGTTTGCTGGAATACCACACGTGATGGGAGCTGTTAATTGCACACATGTTGCCCTGGTCCCGCCCATAGACAGGGAGGTAGTGTTCCGCAACCGCAAACACTACCATTCCCTGAATGTTCAGTTGTATGTGATGCAGATATGCATATTCTGAATGTGGCCCCTAGGTTTGCAGGGTCCACCCATGACTCCTATATCCTGCATCACTCGGCACTATTCAGACAATTTGAGGCAGGACAGTATGAGGACTGTATACTGCTGGATGTGTATTTCTCATCTCTGACATGCACATGGTGATCCTGTGACTAACCGTATGTGCACATGTCTGTCTTTGAGGTGTATCCCTAGTTGTGTGTGTGTCTCATCTGTCTGTGTGTGATCTAATGTTGTGGGGGGGTGGGGGAGGGTGGTGCCCTCTAGCTCTACCTTGCTACGGTGCTGTGTGATGATGGTAGCATGGACGCTAGCATTTGTGTCATGGTTACAGATTATGTTGATTGCAATCCGTACACCTACCCCTTGTTTTGTGTGTCATAACTTTACACGCTGATGCATAGTTGTGGTGTCCCATCATGTGCTGTCATATATTTCTGTCATGATGTTTTGTGCATTTGGTTTGCACGTGCATACTTGTGTCCATTTGGGTGAACATCAGCTCCTGCTTTAACGTTCCACATTTCTTTCTGCAGGTGATGCAGGATATGGGTGTCGCCCCTGGTTGCTGACCCCTGTGCGTCAACCATGGACACGTGCAGAGAGGAGTTACAATGAGGCCCATGCCTCCAGCCACTCCGTCATAGAGCGCACCTTTGGCATTTTAAAGAGTCGCTTCAGGTGTCTGGATAGGACAGGTGGGGCCTTACAATATAAACCACAGACTGTGGCAGAGATAATTATAGCCTGTTGCATCCTGCACAACATTGCTCTCAGGCACCATATCCCTGTCCAAATTAATGAGGATCTGGAGGATGATCCTACGTGCCCTCCTGTACGTGTCCGTGGTGACACACGTGAGGGCACAGCAGTCAGGCGGCAGATGATTGAGGTGCTCTTCTCATGTAAGTACTGCATATGTTGCCACATACATTTGTTTAAATATGTGTGTACTACTACTACTAGTGAACATTTGTATCCCAATAGCAGTAGGATGCAACACTGCACTGACATGTAACAGACACTGCCTGGCCATCCCGGCTTACAATCTAGTCATGACTGAAACACAGAAGATGTGAGCAGGGCACAACAGCGGGTGGTGGTGGATTATGTGTGTCGGGAATAGTAGGCTTGTGGGAGGTGTTAAGCTGTCATACCTGATTTGTAGCTGATTGGAATAGGGGCTGCTGTACAGCCCACAGGTAGTTAGTTTGAGGCTTTGGGTGCAGCAAGGTGAAAGGCGTGTAGTATGGGGTAAACAGTAGGAGAGCAGACCACAGATGGGACCAGTTGCCTAGATGTGTGTATTTCACATTTTTTAATTTGAGCTGATTGATTGGTTGGTATGCTCTGATGAGCAGGGACTGTGTGTTAGTTATTTCTGTATAGTGCTACATGTGATACGTAGCACTATATACATGCTGAGTAGTAGTTGGATCACTGGTATTTGAGAACAGTAAGGGAAGTTACTGCAACACCACAGTGTGCCTGTATGTATAGATCTCAAAATCAAAAGTAGAAGAAAATAAATGCCTAAAAACTGACGTGTATGTGTATGATTATATGTGAAATAATGTCGGAAGCGTAGCCTTGAGGCACTACACACCCCTTGAAGCTACCATTTCCATGACAAATTTTGACAAATTTTCTACAAATTTCAAATGATTTTTATTGGTGACACTTTGGTTGTGGTGTTTTACCTTATTTATTGCTAGCTCCGTTGTGAGCTCAAAAAAAATTGAGCAAAATGGAAATGGTAGCTTCAAGGGGTGTGTAGTGCCTCAAGGCTACGCTTCCGACATTATTTCACATATAATCATACACATACACGTCAGTTTTTAGGCATTTATTTTCTTCTACTTTTGATTTTGAGGTTTATAGGGTAGAGATTTTTGTTAGGTTGTTTTTTGTATGTATAGATCAGCACGTAGCCTTGCCATGGATGCGGAAACGGATAGGGAACCTGTGAGGTGTCCTGACAGGGGGAGTATTAGTGCCATTATGTGTGTGGCTGTAGAATAGCCATTCAGTGCAGTGTTGCATATTTTCAGGCAGACCGAGATGATTCAAGGCCAGATCAGCAAGGTGTAGGTTACAGTAGGCAAGCCAGGAGCTGATTAGGGGGCGGGGAGGGGGGGCGGATTTGGGTTTTAGTTGTGTTTTCAGGGAGGACTGGGGAGATATAGCTGATAACAACTAGACATAAACCACAAGCCTCAACTACAAGCTGGGTATGTGTGTAGAGGAGGAGAGTGCAGTCCAAGACAACACCTACATTGCGGACCCTAGAGAAAGGAAGTTTTGGCCACACACACAAAGACGCTCTGATGGGAGGGGAGGGTTTAGGTGCACATATAGGATATCCATGCTTTGCCATTATCAATTTCACACAGTGGGATGACATGCAGCCATCAATGTCAGGTGGCAACTAGACATCGTGGGGTGGTTTGGCAGACATAACTCAGGCATGGAAAGATATATTTGTAACTCATCAGCACACAGCTGTTAATGTAAGTCAAGGTATGAGATATACACACCAAGGAAATGTATATGGACAGAGGATAAGGATGGAGCCCATGCATATTTCCCTGTGTTACAGGAACTGACAGCAGTGTAGCAGATGACATTGAGACACCAGAACACACACTGAAGGGGCATTGGGAGCGATATGGGGGACACAGGATAGTACTGCGTGCTTAGAGCCAAGCAGAGACACGGTAGCGAGGAGATAGTTCTGTTCCACATTTTTTACAGCAACAGAGAGGTGAGGAAGGGGATAGACAGAGTACGGACCCTTGTTGTTTGCCACACACACTTCAGTGATAACTTTAACATGAAACAAATCTGTACAGTGTGATGGGGAACAGTCAGTCTGTTAAGGATCTTGGGGGGTCTGCGAGCTGAGGACGTGAAGGTGCAGTGTGTGTTGCACAGCTCCAACATGACATATGTATGTTTCTCTTGTGTTTCTCAATCCACAGGACATACTTGGTGACCCTCCTGGTGCTGTGGTGCATTGGCATGTGACTGTGCATCAACCAACATGCAGTAGTCTGGGGTAGGTGGACCTACAGCTACTTTGTCTGTGACGACAGTCAGGGGGAGCATATGTCTGCAGTGATCTGTCATATTGTACATATGTTGTTGTTCACCTCTTTTCCCTGCACCCCCATACCCCATATGTTGCTGTTGGCACACATATCCACATGTGTTCCTGGCCAGTTTGTCTTCTCCAACACTGTCTCTGGGACACGTCCAACAGAGTTGCGTGTGTGTGCAGGTCCTAGGTGTTTGGGTGGTGGAATGCACTTACACCCTTCCCTGACATTGTAGCATCAGCCAACAGCAGGGTATCATTGCATTTAACAGGCCTTTATCTCCACTAATCTCCAATTGTGCACATACAGGCCGTATGCTACTGCTGGCACGCTCACCTTAGCATACTGTGTGGGTGTGTGTTTTTGGGTTGGCTGTGTGATGATACAGCGTGCAGGCATTTTGCATTATCATGTGGTATGAGGGGTCTGTACACCTGGGGAGTGGTGGTGACTGTGCTATCTCTACCTTACTGCTGTTTACCTTGTGGACATTGTGGACATGTGTTGTGTGTTGTGAGCTGACTTATCTCTTGTGTGCTGACAGACCACTGCGCAACAGCATTTTTGCATCACAGATATCACCATAATGTGGACATGCATCAACAGTGGCTGGACATGGGGACATGGTGACTCTACACATTTCGATGACATCTTTTCCCTTCACTGTGACGTGTTGTGGCCTTTGAGAGCTTCAGGGGATCCCAAACATACACTTGCTGCAAACACACGGTAGGTTGCACCTTTGTTCTTTTGTGAATGACATCAGCCTTTACATGTTAATGATTTACTGTTTGTCTCATAGACATTCCATGTTGGGTGTCTGTACACGAATGCTGATGCACATGGGGTGGAGCTGTGAAGCGCCTGTGTAACATGGGCATGGACATGACCATATCCATGTGACACCCCCGTCTGTGGTTCCAATTCAAAATGTCCCCAACATGCAGTGTGTTCTGTGTTGTGATCATGTTATGTTTGCCTGTGTGACGTTTCTTTACGTACATATTGATGTTTGACTCTCTGCAATTTGGGCTGATGTTGCAAGCAGCATACCAATACATTGTTTATCCTCTTCTGACACAGAGCAGTGAACACACAAAGCACATTTACTGCAGTGCATCCGTCGTCACTATCAACCACCTGTTGGAGGACACAACAACAGCATGGAACTATCCCTGGGAAATGGTGCCATAGGATGTTTGACCTCTGCGAGTGGGACACATGCCTAGGATGGACAGTATTATTGTTGGACTGATACTTTGGCATGACAAGCCTGTCCAACACACTGTTGCTGCTGTGCTCTGGCTGGGTGTCATGTTCATCGCAGGAGACACACATGACCTTTCCAGTACTGTGGCATATTGGGATGTCACACTTGACTATGCATGCCCAGGGTTTCAAGGACAGTCGTAACATGACTTGTTGGATTGCAGACACCCTTTGCAGTTTGGACACTGTGTACTGGTCCCCACATGTGCAGCAGGGACTGACATTGTCGCTGTATGTTGTACATCCTTCTGACATTGTATTGTTGTGTTTGCCCGTGTGTGTGATATGGAACGCAGGATACACTCATCTGTCTGTTTCAACACGAGCATACAGCCATGCGTGTTGCACAGGGGAAGCAATGGAGTGGTCCTCTTGTCCATGTCCACCTAGCCTCCACTTGGACATGACACAGTATTTGCCACAACACCACTTTACTGTACACCAACATCTTGGATTGACATCAGCAATCACCAAGGGTGTTACAGTGCATGTGTGGCATCACTGTATCATGTTTCAACGTACATGGTGCATGTGCATGTGACTGACTATGTTGGTGCAACACAGCATGTTGCAATATGGCTTCTGTGTGGGTTACTGTAACATGTTTGACCTTTCCATCTCTATATACAGGTTATTGTGTCTGTTTACTGTACAGACGTGACGCTCTGCATTGATTTAAAAAACCTAGCATTGCATGTCTGTACAGTCCTATTTATCCCCTGAGGTAACGACACTCACATTGCCCCGTTATATTTGGAGTGTGGCAGTGTGAGTGTCCATTTTCTTCCTTCATTTGTGCATTCCATGTACCGTGATATATGTATACAAACACTATCCACACCAACCAGTGCAGGGGGACCTTCTGCATAGTGTTATCTCTGCATGTTTCTGCGGATGTTGTCATTTGAATTCTCTGTGTTCGTGTGCCTCTGCTACCTGTTAGCATATCCTCATTGTGCATTTGACGATTGTTTTGGGTTACATTGTTGCAGCTTTGATTCCTATACCAGGCATTATGTGACAGCTGTAACATATATTTCGATATGTGTGTTTACACTTTCTTACTTTTAACAACATATGCTGTTTCATTTGTGTGCCTCCTGTGTTGGCAGACAGATATGTTTTAAGGAACAGATCATAATTGATGTGTGTTGGGCCCTCATCATGCACCGCCTACTGTCTACATGCACACATATGTATCTAACGCATTTGGGGCATGCAGCAGCATGTGGGGAGTGGGGGCCTAATGCATACTGCACACCATGCACCTGATGCACATTATCTCTCCTGCCCATCATCTGTAGACGGGCCAGTGACTTTTCTGAAACATGTGGGTTGCTGCCCTGCAAAATGTGTTTTCCGATTTTCACCTGGGATCCACTCACCTTGATATCATGATAGGCGGTATCTACACTATCTGTGATTATTAACCAAAATAAAAATATGTGTTTGACGTACATTTGTCTCTGCTGCTGCTTGATCACACTGACACTTGTATTTAGTGATTTCCTGGCCATGTACATGGCCCACCTGTGCTCACAACCATGTATGGTGCCAGCTGTCTATCTTCCAGCCGTTTGCCACATCACTGGGTATTACAGGTTCCCATACATACCTTCCCTTTGAGGTAATATTTTTGCAGTTTGCTCATTGTGGTTGTTTGGGATAGTGGTTACAGACATGTGTCCTAACACCATAGGTTGCAGGTTTGATCCACACATGGGGTTTACTTATTTTTTTCTGTTGTGCTAACCTGACCATTAGTTACCTGCAGGTTCATCACCTATGCACACACCCTTCCATCTCTTCACTGTACACCAAAGTGTGCCCTCTGTGCTGCCTATCCATCACATATCCATCCATGTTACATATGTCTCTTTCTTTACAGTGTTTACATGGCAGTCCACTTGGGGGATTGGCATTGCTGTGGTTCAGCTGGTCTGTGGTACACCTGTTTGAAGGTTCAATTCTCTCCTGTTCTGTTCCATATTTTGCCCTGTTCCACAGTGCATCCCCTGCTGCCCTTTGGGTTTAGGTTCTTTCCTGTTCTGCATGCTGTATCCACTGCATAACATTTCATTGTGTGTGTGCATGTAGTTATATGTGGCTCTGGTCCCAATTACAGACTGTGATCTGATCTGTACACATCAGATCTGCATGTGCATTCCATCATGGTTACTGTTGGAGGTTTCTTGTGTGATTCCCTGCAGTATTCTTGTATGCAGCCTTTGCTAATGACTTCACGTTGGTGGTGTGGCCTACCAGTTTGTGCATCAACATTTGTGCTAATGGTCATAGGTCTGTTCTCTTTCATTTGTATGCCTGTCCTGTACAGCTATTTTTCATTCCTGTGACAGTCATATCTGTGCAGATCTGTGTTGTTAGCACATTGTACCCTTATCACAGTTGCCAACCATCCTTCTGTCCATCTATGTGTGTCTGCCAGCTGTGTGCCGTCCTACCCTGATGCGCATGCTGCTACCCCATGTCCTGCACTGATACACGTTTCTGCATTGCAGCCCTTCCTGGTTGCCTCTCCTGTGTGTGCTCTGCATGGCACTGCTGCTCCTCTGTCCTCCTGTCATTACACCTATCCTGACACCTCTACCTCCTCTGCTGGACACGTCTTCCCATCCTCTGCCACACACTGTCTTTGTTGCATGGTACATTATCATCACCCTGTGCATCGCTACAACTGCCCCCGATATGTTTGTACATTTTTCCAGCTGCCACATGGGCTGGACGCAGATTTGACTAGTCCATCAGCTCAGATCTACTTTCTTCCATTACTTGTGCATTGTCTTTCCTTATTGCTCTGTGCAGTGTTAGGGTTACATCTGTATTTGGCCCATGCCTTTCTTGCTTTTCAACTTGGGGGACCTTACTGCCCTTGGCCAACATTTTTTGAGTCACCTATACATCCTTGGGGCATCTTAAGCCACACCTTAGAATCAGCCAGCTTATCGGGTGCCTACTATGGTGCCTTGGAGTTGACAACCTTTCAACATGGCCTCTGGGGCACATTATAACCCGCCTTGGCTGACATGGTGGTTCAGGATGTGTCTTCTGGTGTGCCCTGAAAGGTGCATTAGTTTATGGCACTGGGGTGCGGGTATTTTTAGCTGGCAGCACAGATTGTTGGACTGTTTCAAGCAGGAAAAGGAATTGCCTTGGCCAACCTTATTCATTAAGCACAATGGGGGATTGAACTCATGACCCCTGTTTCAGTGGTCATTGCATTAACCAGTGTGCTACACCTCTGTTGCTATAATTGCAGGTCAGCATGCAAAGTTAAGGTTAATGCATGGTAATGTGCACAGCTCCCTCTATTGTGCGAAAACGGACAGGGCACACTTTATCGTGCGATATCCCGCGATTGCTACCTTAAGACCGGAACACCCACTTCTTATATGGCATCCTTCACATTATCGCTGTAACTAGCGCCGGGAACATTAAGACGGTTTAGTAAACATACCCCTAAGATGAGAGGGAAGACTGTTCCAAAGGGCTAAATTCTATGTAGTTTCAAATTTAGCTCTTGCAGGTGTGGACATGTGCAGCTGATTACCATGAACAGAACAACGCAAGCAAGAAGGTGGATATAAGGTAATAAGGGAAGAGAGATCGTCGGGAGCCTCTTTATGAAGTGCTGTGAGAGTGAAGATCTTACTGTTGGGTTTACAACAAATGATGTAATCCCAAAATCCAAACAAAGCCCAATAACGTAGTGATCAAGGATGACAAAAGAAACAGGGAGTTTTAAGAGGATGAGGATTAAATAAAGGCCCTTGTCTTGGCAATGGAGAGATTACTGGAGACTTTGGAAAGGGCTTTCTCTATGGACTGTAAATGGTAAAAGTCTTCCTGGTGGTGGAAGAGGTAAACAGCATGCTCAGTAGTTTGAATATGAAAGGGAGGATGGCATCAGAATTAGCAGAGCAAGTAAGGTCCTGTAAAAACTATTTTTGAGAAGAGGTCTGATCTTAACATATTTAGTGGTAACTGCAATGGTTACTGTGCAAAGTGATAGATTAAGGATCTGACAGATGCATAGTTTTTTCAGAGAAGAAAGATAATGGTAGCAAAGGCTAAAAGGTAGAGAGTGTGTTTATGTGTGTGTGGATGATGGATAATTTAAGATGAATCTTGTGAAGAAATCGGCCAGTTTCTGGGCAAAGAATGAGGAGTAAACCATGATGAGACAGCCTGAGGAGGTGATGACTATAGTGAAAGAACAGTGGATGTTGGAAGCAAAGCTGTTTGCTATATGGATATGGCACAATTGCTTAATACATGTTAGAAGGAGATAGGCATGATTTTAAAATAATAGGAATGGGACTTTATTATTTATTATTATTTATTTAAACGTTTTTCCTCTTTGTCTCTCCGGGCCAGTCCAGGAACCACAGGGTAGTCAACCTCCTCCAGCAGCTGAGGACTGAATTACAAAGTCTTGCTGACAGCCTAACCAGCTCCCTCTGGTGTCAGAGACTCAGTCTTTCGGTCCTCAGAAGCTGGATAGGACATGGCTGACAGGCTCCCTGAGCGAAGAAGAGGAATGAGCTAATAGTTTGGAGTGCAAAAGTGTTGTATTTGATTCTGGTCTGCCCTAGCAGGGCAGATAGTCCAGAGGAGAGGGGAATTGAGCCTGCCTCGTGGAAGTGCTTTAATCTTCCCTGAAGGGAATCAGAAGCTCTGGGAGACCCAGAGTGCAGCCCTCTGTCCTAAGTGCTTTACTTTCTTCACCCATGAGCAGCAGGAGTGAGGGAGTCTAGCAGATCGCGTGCTTCTCAAAGGTAGGAGATTGACAATAGTTGTGCAGCGTCATGCTCGTGTCGGCCGGCAGAGAGCTGTGCGGGGACTCGGGATTGTTGTCTGCTGCAGGTGCATGCTGCCCGGAGCGGCAGCGTGCACGCAGTGCGGAAGTCAGTGGGGGCTGTCGGGGCCAGGTTTTTGCCGGAATTGTTTTCACACTGCTAGTTCAGTAGAGAGGCTCTTCGGGGGTGTAATGGACTCTAATGCAGTGTTATTTGAGATCTCAGATTTGAATCGGGGCGAGGAGAAGGCGGGAATGGTGGCCATTTTGTCTGTGGCAGCCGTTTCTCCCGCGTGTCAGGGTAAAACCGGGAAAAGGAAGACTAAATCTAAAAGGTCTTCTCCAGAGGGAGTTAAAGCCCCAGTTCAGTTGCCTGCAGTGCAGGGTGGCTTGGAATCTTTATTTTCCGCGGAGTTTATACTCGCCATGCATAAAGCCTACTGTTTAAAGGTAGAGCAGAATCTGAGCAGCACGGAGTCCCCTAACATGGTAGGCGCACCGTGTGGGGATCTTAAGGTGGCGGATCCCGGAGAGGGTCCTTCTAACAAGGATTTGCTTCATGAAGGGAGTTTCGATAGCTTCAGGCCACAGTTCAGTACGTCTCAGGGGACAGAAGAGGGTGAAGTTCTCTCTGAAGGGGGCTTGGATGCATGGGCACTGGGTGAGTTAGAAGAGGGTGAGACAGTGCCTGGCGAGGACCCTAATGTGTTTAGGGTCTTTCGTAAAGAAGAGCTGGGTGCTCTTATTGCCCAGTCCCTGGGGGCTTTGAACGTTGTCATTTCAGTAGTGCAGAAGGAACCACTTGAGGATCCTTTTCTCTAAGGGTTTAAGCCAGAGCAGCTTTGTTTTCCAGTTCATAGGGTGATTAAACAGATGATTGATTCAGAATGGGAGTGTCCATAGGCGTCCCTGAGAGGTAGCCGGGCCACTGGCCACCTTTACCCAGTTCCACAGGAGGAAAAGGAGTTGTTATGCATGCCAAAAGTGGATGCATTGGTGGCAGCGGTGACGAAGAAGACCACGATCCCGGTGGAAGGCGGAGTTGCCTTAAAGGATCTCCAGAACCGTAAACTGGAGGCGCTACTCAAGCAGGCCTTTGATGCTAATGCACTGTCGTTACAGGCCTCTATCTGTGGAGCGTATGCCTCTAGAGCTTCTATTCACTGGCTTCAGGCTGAGTCAGTTTCGGATAAGGAGGAAGTCTCTTCATCGGATGGAGCAAGACTGGAGTCGGCAGCGGCGTATTTGGCGGATGCTTTTTATGATCTAGTCAGGATTTCGGCGAAGTCCATGGCTTCAGTGATCGCCGCAAGGAGGTTTCTTTGGCTGCGGAATTGGGCGGTGGATGCCTCCTCTAAGGCTCGTCTCAGTAAACTCCCCTATAAGGGCAAGCTGCTCTTTGGGGAAGCCTTAGAGAAGATTGTGAAGGATCTGGGGGATTCCAAGGGAAGTCGGCTCTTGGAGGATCGCCCAAGAGGTTCCAGGCCCGCAGCGTTAGCAAGAGGACAAGGAAGGGACTTTCGCAGGTTCCGTGGATTTTGTTTTGCCCCATATCAGGGAGGCCGCTTTGTAGCACGGGGGCAGTCCTTTTGAGGGGCGCAAGGGTTTGGCAGGGAGTATTTCAACTCCCAGCAGAACGCCCTAAGAAACCGCAATGAAGGGCGGCCGGCTCAGGCGGAGCCTCCGGTGGGGGGACGGTTGCAGAGGTTTCACTCCGTCTGGGCCAACATAACAACAGATCAGTGGGTGCTGGAGACCATCTGCGAGGGTTATGCGCTGGAGTTCGTGCAGCCATTGGGGGAGTCTTTTCTAATGTCTCCTTGCGGGTCTCAAGCAAAGAGAAAAGCAGTGGGAGACACGCTTCAACGGTTGCTCCAGCTTCAAGCAGTGGTTCCAGTCCCTCAAGGGCAACATGGGTTAGGTCGATACTCGATTTATTTCGCGCTCCCCAAAAAGGAAGGTTCTTTTCATTCCATTCTGGATCTCAAACACATGAACCGCTGTTTGAGGGTGCCGCATTTCTGCATGGAGACCCTGAGATCAGTAATTTGAGCGGTAAAGCCAGGGGAATTTCTGTCCTCAATAGATTTAACAGAGGCCTATCTGCACATTCCGATAAGGCCGGATCATCAAAGGATCTTGCAGTTTGCAGTGCCCATGGGCCATTATCAATTCCGGGCGTTGCCGTTTGGCCTGGCTATAGCTCCGCGCACTTTCACAAAGGTGATGGTGGTGGTCATGGCAGCATTGCGAAAGGAGGGTATTCATTTGCACCCTTATCTGGACGATTGGTTGATTCGAGCAGGGTCTCGGGCAGAGTCGCTCACGGCTACCGAGTGAGTGGTTCAGCTTCTGGAACATCTCGGTTGGGTGGTAAACCAGTCCAAGAGTTAGTTATGGCCAGCAAGGCGGCTGGCTTATCTCAGGGCCTTGTTCGATACCGAGTTAGGGGGCGTGTTTCTGCCCGAGAACAGGGTGCAGAAGCTTTGCAGACAGGTGCAGGCCTTCTTGTGCCTCCAAGTGCCCTCGGCGTGGAGGTACTTGCAGCTGCTAGGTTCCATGGCAGCGGCCTTGGACCTGGTTCTGTGGGTCAGAGCTCACATGCGTCCACTTCAGCAGGCACTACTATCCAGGTGGTCCCCACAGCATCAGTCCCTGGCTCAAAGGCTTGGTTGTCCAGAGAGTGTGCGTGGCAGCCTGCAGTGGTGGTTGCATCCCCTGCATCTTCAAGCGGGGGTTTCACTCGAAGAGCTAGAATGGTTGTTGGTCATCACGGATGCCAGCCTCGTGGGCTGGGGAGCTCATTGTTTGTCTCAGGTGACACAAGGAGTTTGGTCAGCAGAAGAGAAAGATTAGTCAATCAATCGCTTGGAGATGAGGGTGGTCAGCTTGGCGCTTCAAGAGTTCGTCGGGCTTGTGCGGGGAAGAGCGGTTCGCGTTTTCTCCGACAATGCAGTGACGGTATCCTATATCAACAGGCAAGGCGGCACGGGCTGTGCAACCTTGTTGGAGGAGAGTCAGATGTTGAGGCAGTGGGTGGAGAGCCATTTGTTGGCCATTTCAGCAGTGCATGTAGCTGGAAAAGACAATGTGAAGGCCGATTATCTCAGTTGGAATATCCTAGAACCCGGGGAGTGGGAACTGAATGCGGCTGTGTTTCACGATATAACGGTTCGCTGGGGGCAGCCAGTGATGGACCTCATGGCAACGCTAGGCAACACCAAGGCATCGCGATTCTACAGCAGGTACAGAGTACAAATGTGAGAAGGCCTCGATGGGCTAGTTCAGCCCTGGCCGTTGGGCGAGCTGCTGTATGTGTTCTCCCCTGGCCTTTGATCGGCCGGGTAATACGGAGAATTGCGAGGCACGGAGGAAGAGTGATTCTCATTGCTCTGGATTGGCCAAGGAGGCCTTGGTATGTGGATTTGGTAAGACTGCTTGTGGATCGGCCTTGGAGACTTCCCAGTTGGATCAATCTGTTAAGTCAGGGACCAGTGCTAATGCCGCAGGTGGATCGGTTCTTGCTTATGGCTTGGCTATTGAAAGGGAACAGCTCAGGCATTGAGGATACTCGCCAGCGGTGATTACTACCTTATTGAAATCCAAGAGACGGGCTACTTCACTAGTGTACATCTGCGTGTGGTGTATTTTTGAAGGTTGGTGTGGGGAACGGGATGTGAGGCTGTTCTCCGCGTCCTTGCCAGTCGTTTTGTCTTTTCTGCAAGGGGGTCTAGAAAAGGGCCTCACTCTAAGCACTCTCAAGGTTCATTTGGCGGCCCTTGCTTGTTACAGAGGAAAAGTGCTGGGAGGCGTTCTCTCAGTGCACCCGGATGTACAGCGGTTTTTTAGGGCCGCTAGGATACTTAGGCTGCCCGTACGATTGGTAGTTTCGGCTTGGGATTTGAATTTGGTTTTGGAGGCCTTAACGCAGCCTCCCTTTGAGCCGCAGTCGGCAGTAAGTTTGAGAGAGCTTTCTTGGAAGACGGCATTTCTAGTCGCCTTGTGCTCGGCTAGGAGAGTCTCGGACCTGCAGGCGCTCTCGTGTAGGGTGTCCTATATTCAGTTTTCGAAGGAAAAGGTCATACTTCAGACGGGTCCATCGTTTCTGTCGAAGGTGGTGTCTAGTTTTCATCTTAACCAGAAAGTTTTGTTTCCTACTTTTTGGGGTACGGAGGAGAGTTCTATTGGGCATGCTCTTCGTAAGTTGGATCTGGGTAGAGTGCTCAGTATATATCTCAAGGTGACAGTCGTTTCAGAAGTCGGACAGGTTGTTCGTGACCTTCGCAGGGCCACGTAAGGGGGAGGCGGCTTCTAAAGCATCCACTGCCCATTGGGTGAAGCGGGCGATCAGGGAGGCTTATGAGGCGAAAGGCAGATTGCCTCCCGAAGGGCTCAGGGCTCATTCTACTAGAGCTCAGGCAACTTCTTGGGTGGAGCTCGCATTGGTCCCTCCCGTAGATATCTGTCGCGTGGCAACTTGGTCGTCGCTTCATAGTTTTACTAGACACTATCGCCTGCGTGTTCAGGCAAAGGTAGACGCAAAGGTTGGAGCTGCTGCCATGATAGCGGGACTCGCAGGGCCCTCCCATCATTAGGAACTGCTTTGGTACTTCCCTATGGTTCCTGGACTGGCCTGGAGAGACGAAGAGGAAGGAGAAATTAGACCTTACCTGCTAATTGTCTTTCCTTGAGTTCTCTCCAGGCCAGTCCAGGGCCAACCCAGTAGTCGGCGAGTCTTGTTGGAGGTCGACAGAACTTGGTTGGTCGTGGATTGCTTGGTCAGTTACAGAGCACTTCGGGGTCTAGAGACCAGGGGTGCAGAGTGGTTTTTTCGATAGCTTACAAGTGGCTGCACTTTGGACCTCCTTCTCGGGACGGAGGGTGTGTGTTAGGGGCCGCTCAAGGTCATGTTAAAAAAATAAATAAATAAATAATATGATGAAGATAATGAGAGATGATAATGAAATACAGCACTGCAGATGGAGTGGAAGGAAAGATCCTAGGGAGGCTAGGAAGTTTTCGTTGTTTTTTTTATTAGAATTTGCAAAGTGTTGTTAGTTGAGTTTTTCAGTTATAGGCTGCTTTGACAATAGAAGACTGAGTCTCTGACACCAGAGGGAGCTGGTTAGGCTGTCAGCAAGCCTTTGTAATTCAGTCCTCAGCTGCTGGAGGAGGTTGACTACCCTATGGTTCCTGGACTGGCCCAGAGAGAACTCAAGGAAAGACAATTAGCAGGTAAGGTCTAATTTATCCTTATTTACCACCCCTTCAAGTGATCAGGGCAGTTTACAATGAACAGAACTCCTTTACAAAGAACATAACTAGAGATGTCCCACAGAGCAGGTACAGAAACACAGAACTTAGGTGTTGTACATTCTTTAGGATGGGACAGATGTGGATTAAGAGTTCCATAACTGATGAAGGTATGGTGTTTTAAAAAGAACCTGCTTTATCGGCAATCTCTGAGAATGTAGTAGGGAACAAGAGAGATAAGAGAGTAGTGGAGAGATCACAATGGCCAATCCCATGGAGATTCCTTAAAAATGTATATGATGACAAAGCGAGGCTGGATGTGGAAAACTGAAAGAACAGACATCAAATAATGAAGAGGAATTTTAAGGCATAGGAGTTAGGAGCAAGGAAATTAAAGTGCTATGAGTAAGGGTGGGGGTAAATAATTCAAGGGAGATAGAAAAATGGGCACCAAAATTAGTGAGGAAGAAGGAGGGTGATTTATCAGGTGAAGAAGAAGAATAGCAACTTACCATTAGTGGGGGTGTGCAATTATTAGCATCCATTCAGTTTATTAAGTGGAGAGAAGAAAAAGAAGGAAAGGGGGAAAAGATCAGAGCATAGAAAAGAGAACGATAGAGGGGATAGATAAAAAGGGGGAAGTAGGAGAGTGGAAGTGACTCACATACTGCATCCACTAAAATACGCTGCACCCAGTCACTGACTACTCATGTATCTCACGCTCACACAAGCAAGGAGGAAGCACCTTTCCTGCAAACTCAAGGAAGCAAAAAGGGAGCAGGAGAGCCATGCCACTGGAATACAGGAACTTTATTGTATGTCAACAGGTCTGCCCTACATGTGTTTCAGCCTTGGAGCCTTCTTCAGGGGACATTGACCACTCAGGAGACCATTTTTTAGTAATAAATGGTAACTACTTCTCCCAATCTTGTACCGAAAATAGAAGCATAGGCTTCCATTCACTCATCCAAATGCAGTACATGCACATATCTACACACAGAATCATGAACTACACACCCTACCCAACCTACCATTCATGCATGCATTTCTCCACATCCACTCCCACCCACTCATGCACATACACACACGGAATTTGACTATAAAATTATAGACACCCCATCCTCTCAAACACATTGGGCCCAATATTCAACTGGGCAGGGCTAAGCTTGAAGGAAGTGAATATCCGGTCTGGCCACACTGCCCGGTAGCCGCCAGGGTTTTTCCTTGCCTACCTTATAGGTGCTGAGTACCAACCGTGCAGCTTCTAATATCGGTGCTGTACAGTTAGTGCTGGTCCCTGCCTTTGCTCTGCCCCAGAATGTCCCGGCATGCCCCGATGCTTGCCAGCTAGCACTGGGACACGTAGGGGACTTAGTTGGGGATATTCGACTGCACTACTCATGTAAGTGCTGTCGAATATCTGGTTAGCCAGCATTTACATGGTTAACTGACTGTTAACTGTGTAAATGTCCTTTGAATGTCAAGCCCGTCATGTCCAGTGGTTCACTACCTGTATAGCCATACACACGTACATATCCACTGAAATCCACTTACTCAGCCACATACACATCCACCTGCACTCACTCATGAACATGTAAGCAACTACATGGGCAACCTCCTTCACCCACCACAACCTACCCATAACCCCCACTTCCATGCTACCCTCCACCCACACATCCAATCTTTATCCATTCCAAAAATGCATAATTTGTGACCTCAGATCTTACACAGAGAAATGTGTCCTTGTGCCATGCTTTTAGCACACACTTTACAACTTGCTAATCACTGTAGTTTACCTTGAGTCACCACTAAAAGTGGGAAATTAAATAAATACACCCACACAAACACACACCACACACACACTGTGTTCAATGCTTGACAAGAAGGACTACAGAAAGCCAAACACAGGAAAGTCACAGCTGGTACAAAGTTATTGGGTTCCCTAGCCAAATATATCTTGTGCTGGCACTATTGATCCTATCCTTCCAACCACAATATACCTGACACTCTTCCTTCACCGGAATCATGAGCACATTCAAAATTAATCCTTTAGGGACAGCATGTTCTGATGCTGAACTCATGATGAACAAGATCACCGTCAGGAAGTACTGGCCCTGTTTTGAATATGCTAAAGGTGCCAGACTTAAAGAAGAAGATAAAGAAGCCCATTACTCCACCTGGCCAACTCAATTCTCTCTTTGGCTGGTAGAGGGAGGAGTTCCCCCCACCCCCACCCCCCACACATCCTAGCCATGGTACTCTACCTAGCCAGCTGTACTGGCTCTTTCACTGCCCCCAAAATTCGGGCACTCCAGGTGACTAACTAGGTTTGCCTAGTGAAATGGATGGCCCTGAGGAAATTAAGCATTCCTTTTCTGAGGTTTGGGCAGTGGGTCTCCAGAAAGAGACCCACAGGGTTTTCTGGGAACCTGTCAGGAAGCAAGATTACATTTCAAAAGAAAATCCTGGCATTCTGAGCTAGGAACAAGATGAAGACAATTAAGAAAATTGCAACTGGTTTTTTTTTTAAAGCCAAATTTGCAATAGCCAGTAAGAGAGGGAATGGCCTGGGAACAAGGCTATGAGCATGCCGTGGCTCCGATACCGGTCGGATGCCACTACCACTGCTTAATAAACAAGCCCCTAAGAGTAAACCATTGTGGGAGGATCTCTATCTACTTTGGAAGTCAGGGGTAGACAACTACTGAGAAGCTGATATAAGAGAGGCTGAAGTGGCAAGGCTGATTTCCGCAGTGCAGATAACTAGATTAGCCTAGAATTGTGTATTAAATTGCCTATTTAAAATGTCCTGTTGTGTTAAGGCATACAGTATATAGAGTCCTCAACTGGAATATAAAGATACTGATAGAAAGTAAGTTGTGGAAACTGGACATGTATCCAAAAAGGAAAGAGACAAATTATGATACCAATCACTACAGAAAGAGAGAGAGAGAGAGAGATGATATTCAGATAACAGTCATTCTGGAAGATGATCAGAAAAAAGTTCTGGCTTGCTTCCATATTTGTTTGGAAAAGGTGGTGCATTGGTTGCAGGAAAATAAGATGAAAGTGAATCTAACTGCAAAGCTCTCTGGGCGTCCCATAAGGAGAGGGAGTTGTTTTTCTCTGTTTACCTCTCTGGTGGAACTATAGGTCTGAGAGTCTTGGGATATTGTTTGGGTTTTGTAGTCAGGTGGGCTGAGAGCCAGCATGGGTCAAAGAACAGACAATATTTCTGGGCACCCTTATTTCCAGTCTCCCATCGGATTGAGGCTTCAAAACATGAAACAGTGTGGCAGTGGGCCTTTCAGCACCTGTGCATCCTAGATTGTCTGTGTTCACCTCTTCAGTAAGGTTACCAGATGTCCCCAATTTTCAGGGATTGTCCCCAATTTTAGAACTGTGTCCCCAATTCCCACCTGTGTGTAGCCTCTTGTCCCCGATTCCAGCAATTGGGATAGAGAGGGTTGAAAAAATGTATTTTCAATGTAGTTATTTGAATATGTCCATTTTTAGAATTTGCGTCCATTATCTTTATATTATGCACAGTATGGTAGAAATGTATCACTCTTTCTCTTATTCTACGATCTACCTGTTGGAAGTGATATTGATGCTGTCATGGGATGAATGGGAGACAAGGTAACAACTCCTTTTCCCTCCTTCAGATCTTGTTGTTCAAACCTGGAACTAAGTCAACCCTTTCTCCTCTCCTCTCCTTCTTCTCCCCCTCCCCAACTGGGATAAGTGTCCCAAATTTGCCTGCAAAACATCTGGTAACCTTACCTCTCAGACACTTCCATTCAGAAAGGGTGGGACACAGCCAGCCTAGAGCATCTACGGGTGCTGCAAGATAGGCTGAAGTTGGCCCATTCAGTGACCCACAGGTCCAGGGATCACACACCCCTCTGACCTCTCCCTCTCATCAGACCTGTTTGTATTGATTGGAGATGTCACTGGACTTGCACGTTTCGGACATAGTATATTTTAGGGATATGTTTACTAATATGTGGTAGTATACTGTGTACTCAGCTTTAAAACTTAATGTGGAGGTGGGTATTGGATGCGTGCTAACGAATGGTGGTGTACACAGCATGTCCTCATGCAGTTAACATGCCACCCCAGTGCTAAGCCTCAACCCTCCCACTCTCCACTCCATAGTCAGCATGGGATTTTTAGCACAGCCACGTTTTTAGCTCATCATAATAGTTACCATGGTAGGCTTAGCGTGCAGTAAACCCTATGCTAACTATTAGTACAGTTTAGTAAACATGCCCCTTGGGGCAAAGCCTTTACGGTGATTGCTGGGTATATAATGAACATGTTCCCAACAGTTAACACCTTGGTTCTCCGCATCACTAAAGATGCAAAAATGTGACTTACGTTGACTCGAATGCCAATGGAGGAAATCACAGCACCATCAACTCCAAACCATTTACTTGGACAGCTTAAGAACTTACTGTAATTCCACTATTAAACCCTAATGAGAATATTATAACAACCTCCTTCTACATGCTATCAATAAACCCCAGGAACTCTTTGACCTCATCAAATCACTCACTAAAGATCCCACTCGTCCCCACCAAAACAGCACTCTGCACCAGCAAGACATGGCCTCCTACCTACAAGCCAAGCACAACTCCTGAACAGCCTTCAGAACTGTATTCTTTAATGAGCTAGGGCCGGTCTGTCCATTGAGCAAGAATGTTTTTTGCACAGGGCCCCGCGTTTCAGGGGGCCCCGCACAAAAAACATTCTGCATCAGCCCAGAGAGATTTAAAAAAAAAATGGCTGCTGCGGCCGCCCTGGCAGCAGCAGAATCAAGCATCCTGCGGGGCCCCCCCCCCTGCCCGGCAGGGCCCTCCCTGCAGCATCAGCTTTCACAGCTGCGAAGGGAGAGCATATCTGACCTCTCGCCGCTCTGTTAACCCCGCCGGGGCTGATGGGAAATCCCATCAGCCCCGGTGGGATTAACAGAGCCACGAGAAAGGGAAACTCTCCCTTCGCGGCTCTGAAAAACCCGTGTTTTGGGAGCTGATGCTGCAGGGAGGGCTCTGCCGGGCAGGGGTGCCCCGTGGGATGCTTGATTCTGCCGCTGCCACGCTGGCAGTGGCAGCAGCAGCCGTTTTTTGTTTTTTTGTAATCTACCTGGGCTGATAGGGGGAGGGGTGTTAGGACTGATAATGGGCTATGGGGGGTTACGACTGGTAATGGGCTATGGGGGGGGCTAGGACTGGACATGGGCTGATGGGGGGGTTAGGACTAGTAATGGGCTATTGTGGTAGCTAGGACTGGAAATGGGCTGATGGGGGGGTTAGGTCTGTTAAGGGGCTGGGCAGGCAAATACAGGAAATGGGCTGATGGGGGGTTAGGGCTAGTAATGGGCTATGGAGGGCTAGGACTGGAAATGGGCTGATGGGGTAGGACTGCTAATGGGCTATGGGATGATGGGGGGAGTTAAGACTAGTAATGGGCTATGGGTGGGTTAGGACTGGAAATGGGCTGATGGGGGGGTTAGGACTGGTAATGGGCTATGGGGGGGCTAAGACTGGAAATGGGCTGATGGGGGGATATGACTGGTAATGGGTTATGGGGGGGCTAAGACTGGAAATGGTCTGATGGGGAGGTTAGGACTGGAAGTGGGCTGATGGGGGGCTTAGGACTGGTAATGGGTTGGGGGGTTGCTAGGACTGTAAACGGGCTGAGTGGAAGGGGGGCTTGAACTGCAAAAAGCTGATGGGGAGGGGGGCTTGGAATGAAAATGGGCTGAGTGGAAGGGGGGCTTGAACTGCAAATAGCTGATGGGGAGGGGGCTTGGAATGGAAATGGGCTGTGAGGGGAGGGAGCTAGGACTGGAAATGGGCTGAGTGGGGGGGCTAGGACAAGAAATGGGCTGATGGCGGGGCTAGAATAGGACTGGAAATGGGCTGTTGGGGGTGCTAAGATTGGAAATGGGCTGTGGTGGGGGCTTGGATTGAAAAGGATCCATGGCGGGGCTAGAACTGGAAGTAGGCTCATGGGGGGCTTGGATTGGAAATGGGCTGAGTGGAAGGGAACTAGGATTTGACATGGGCTGATGATGGGGCTAGGAAAGGACTTGAATTGGGCTACTGGGGGGCTGAGATTGGAAATGAGCTGATGGAGGGACTCGGATAGGACTGGAAATGGATGGGGGAGCTAGGACTGGAAATGGGCTGATGGGGGGCGAGGACTGGAAATGGGCTGATGTGGGGACTAGAAGGGAGCAGATGATTGGTGGGGCTGGAAATAGAAGGGAGCTGATGTTGGGGGAGGATTAGAATGGGATGGAGCTGGGAGAGCGAAATAGAGAGGGAAAAATATTTTGAGTAGGAGGGAAGACAAATCTACAATTGGCTGGATATTGGGAGAGTAAGTGGGGATTGAGAATGGAGCGGTAAAATTTGAGTGGATGAAATAGGAATAAGGAAAGAGCAAAAGGAGAAAGATTAGTATGTTAAAGCAGATGTAGAGAGAGAATGGAAAAAAAACTAGAAGAGAGAAGAAAGGACAAATGGACAGCAGATGATGGAGAGTTAGCAGAAGACACAAAGAAACCAGAAGAAAGTGGCTGGAGCAATTGCAACTGAAAAAAAATGCACAAAAGGTAAAAAAATATCTCTTTATTTTGAATTTATTAACTGAAATATGTCAGCTCTGAGAAATGTGCATCATTAACGTCTGCGCTTTGTTTAGTACAAGAGGAAATTAATCTATAGTTTTATTTCTACAGTGTTGTTGTACATTCCAAGTTTGGCTTTTGGGATTCCCAGTTTAATTGTCTTCCTGTTTCTAAATTGTGATTCCTTGTTTGGTGATGGTCTATGTTCTGCATATGTAACTGAGCTGAGGTATTCTGTTTATGCAATTCCTATTTGACATTGCCACTTGTTCTCTTTCCCCAGTAGGTCATGTATTGTTATTCTCTGAAATGTATTGGTTTAATATTTGCAGTGTTGCCTTTTGATAGGTAGGGTATGGTACTTTGTGAGTCCTGGTAGTGCTTTTAGGATACGACGGGTTTGCTATAGGTTCTAAATGGGCAGTGTTTGTAGTAGTTCCTAATATGCCTGGCGGTTGGCACTGGATTATAGTAATGTAGAAATCTTGTAGTCTTTCTTTATCCATACAGTCATTAAGTGGCATGTTTACTAAAAGTTAGTGTATGGTAACATTATGCAAATATTTATGCAAATAAGGCCTCGCACCGATTCTCCGCACATGGCCCCGCACCCCCTTGGGCCGCCCCTGTAAGGAGCTCGACGAAATAATCACCAACATCAACACTACCACCTCCACACTTGATCTCTACCCAGTATCCTGGGTAAAAACTACAAGAGTACATTTTCTACCAATCATATCAAACATGCTCCAGACATCTCTCTCACATGGCTTCATCCCACCCTCACTCAAACAAGCCTCTATCAGACCTCTCCTAAAAAAGCCGAATCTAGACCCCAGCTCAGCTGCCTCATACAGTCCTATAGCCAGTGTACCATCCTTAGTAAAAATCATGGAAAAAGCCATTCAAACCCATCTCCAGGACTGCATAGACAACTATGCACCACTTGACCAGCATCAACATGGTTTCTACCCTAATCACAGTGCAGAAACCTTACTTACCTCCCTGTTAAACACACTCATCCCCGGTACAGAAATTCTCACCCATGGATTCATCCTACTTTAACTGGACATATCCACCACTTTTGACACTGTCTCATCAATTCCTTCCCAACCAACTCCATTACATCAGAATACAAAGCATCCCCCTCCAATGGATTCATTCCTACCTATCCATCCGGAGTCAAAATTGAAATCCAAAAATCACATACTTACATCCTAACTCAAGGAGTACCTGAAGGCTCAGCTCTCTCCTCTCTACTATTCAATATCTACATTCAACCACTGTGCACAATCATACAAAACTTCAATGTCAATTACCTAATTTACACCGACGACATAATGATTTATATGCCCTTCTCCACATCCACTCCTAAATATTCGAAAATCACAGACTGCTTTATCGAAATAATTAAATGGCTCCACTTTCACAACTTGTCAGTCAACTTCAATAAAACAGAAATTCTTCATGCCACAAGAGACCTTAACCAGTCCCCCTCATCTATTAAGACTGGCAATTCTGACCTCCATGTCAAAACAGAAATCAGATACCTACGCGTCATACTTGACCAATAACTGAATTTCCAAACCCAAATCGAGTATACCAGTAGGTCTGTCTATTACAAGCTCAGAACGCTGCAAAACCTACATCCCCTCCGAACTATGGAAACATTCCGCTCAGTCTGCCAAGCAAAAATCACCCCTCTATTTGACTGATGCAATTCAATATATCAAGGCCTACCCATGCATGCTCTTCTTCCACTACAACTCGCCCAAAACACTACAGCACGCACTAACTGCCAAGTATCCAGACAGACTTATATCACTCCAATTCTCAAACTCCTACACTGGCCACCCATGAACTCATGAATCAAATACAAGATTCTCACCACAATACTCAAGGAACTAAATAACCACTCCTCTGAGCACCTTCAATCACTAATCCACACTCTCAAGACCAACAGACCAAGAAGGAATAGCACACAAAATTTCTTCAGTCTACCTTCACAGATTTGCAAGAGCAATCAAAGCACATGACTTAGAGCATTTACACTCTACACTCCCCACCCTCCGGAACATACTACCCCCACACCTAGAAGCATCAGCTCAAATGCAGACTTCCGAAAGAAACTAAAAACCTACCTCTTTCAAGAACACTTCAGCATTGAATCACAACAGAATGCAACACAACATGAATTTTCACAAACAAATGGAATTTCCCCCACCCTCCTTCCCTGAACCTCCCACTCAGATACCCCAGCCCACCTTTCTGCCCCTCTGTGTAAATAGTTGTAATGCCTTACTTTAAGCTTATTGTTATCTCCTGTTACTCATAGGTTATGTCACCCAGTTGTTTTCATATGTTCATAGTATTCATCTAGTTCCATGTAAACCATTTTGACTAATAGAAAAATGGTATAGCAAAACCTGTTAAATAAATAAATAACTAAAAATACTTGACTAAGTACCCTAACGCATGGTGCCAGTATCATGGATGCACTTAACTCCACCTACCGTTGGAGTTGAGTTAGGTACAGCCATGCTAATGTCAACATTGACAGTGTGCGTTATGTCCCTCCATGCTAATGTCCTCATCACTGCCACTCACAGTCCCTACCTCCCCTATTCAGCACCCTAACAAGCGAGTGGTAGTGCATGAATTAGTATGCAGTAACTGTCATGTCACTATGATAACAATTACTGCAGACCCAAGCAGTCAGCTATTGCATGCAAAAACACGTTAACTGCTTAGCGCACCTTAGTAAAAGGGACCCATATATTTATTCCCATTGCAACCTATGGGGTCTTAAAGCTTTTTGACAGCTTAGTGCCTTCCTGCTGCCCTGGTAGAAGGGAATGCTGTAAACCAGGCATGTCCAACTTCGAACAGGTCGTGATCTACCTTTTCTGGCCAAAAGTGCCGGTGATCTACCACCATGAAAATTAAGTTTCAAATTAAATTTTAACCCAATAAAGTTGGAGGATTTCCCCCCCCCCCCATTTTTGATGAACCTTCTGTCATTTACTTGGATGTGATCAGCTGTTAAGCAAATTAAGCAAAATCAAAACAGAGAGACGAAGATCCAGTAAGAACTGCGAGGGGAAATGGAAAGTACATTTTTTCTTAAAGTTTTCTTGAGTAATAACTTTCTTTAACTGTCTTAATGACTTTCTTTAACTTTTATTGAGTAATTTGTGTTAAATTTAGGTCGAGTATTGATCCAGGCTGATCTTGCACAATCTTTAATATTTCGCTCTTGCTCATTAGTGAGACGTTTGAGCCTGCATTTCATCCACCAGCTTTTTGAAGTTGGGTTAATATTGTGTGAGGGCCCGTCTCAGGGAATAGTGGAGATGTTCATCTGTCATGTTGGAATGTTGTGTACTCTTTGCCATTTTCAGATGGGAAAATGCAGATTCACACAAATAAGTTGAACCAAAACAGGAGTGTGCAGCTTCACTGCATCTTCTCAAGTTGGGAAATTTGTCTCTAGGCACTAGCTTCCAAAACGATTCTTGCTCAGCACGGGTCTGGAGAAAAATGACATTTTTAAGGGTTAATATTTCATTTTCAAGAGATGGCTTGTTCAATGAGTAATTTTTACTGATAGCAGCTGCAGTTTCTTTAATGTAAACATCTACTTTGAATGGGTATGACAAGTGATCCACAACTGTCCCAATTTTTTGGAAGTCACAGAATCTATTTTCAAATTCCTGGATAACAGAACAGATTTCTGTCGCATACTTCTCGTTCTGAAAAACAAAATTTGGTTATTGTCCCAGATGGTCCTGCATATTAGGAAAATGATCAAAAGTGTTGTTTGCAAGTTCAGTCATCATTAGCTCAAATTTGCTCTTGTAGGATGAAACTGTACTCATCATCTCGCCAATGCATTTGTTTTTACCTTGTAGTTCAAGGTTCATATCACTTAGTTTGCCTGTAAAGTCAGCGAGAAATGCCAGATCACATAACCACTCCTCAGCTTCCAACTCTGCTTGGTCATCTCCCCTCTCCTTCAAAAAAAACTTATTTCATTCAGCAAACCACAAAATCTTTGCAGAAATTTGTGCCTACCTAGCCACCTTACATCTATGTGCAAAATGATTTCCGCTGCCCCTTCATCAAGAGTAGGATTCAAAAGCCGTCTTTGAAGAGATCTTCTACGAACTGAATTTACAATTTTGAAAGTGATGTCCATGACAGTCTTTGTATTGAGTCTCTTGCTTGCCAAAACGTGCTGGTGAATGATGCAGTGGTAAGAAAGGAAATCTGGGAAGTCGTCATGCAGTCTACAGAGAGCTATGAAACCGTTAACCTCACCAGTCATTGCTCTTGCTCCATCAGTAGTGATGGAAACAAGTCTATGCAATGGAAGATTACACCGTGTCACAAAAGAATGGAAAGAACTGAATATTTCCTGATCGGTAGTTCTCCCTTTTAAAGAAATCATTCCAAGTAGTTCTTCTTTCACACTGAAGTCTTCAAAAACCATCCGGGTAAAGACTAGTAACTATGGCATGGCGGACACGGTGCACCTCCCCCTCGCCCACCCCCTTCCCCCCCACTCCCACAATAACTCACAACACTCCATTGTTGGCTTAACACCGGTCGCAGCTTTATTAACTTTAACAAACTTCAACAATAATTCCAAACAATCCAATCCTGCCTCTACCTCAACAGTAATGGCTCACCAGCCATATGGGTAGAAAGTGAGGTCATCGCTGTTGCCACCGCAGTGAGGCTACTGCTCATCCTACCACCCCTTTCTCCAGCTTCGCCATATTACTAGCAAAAGCCTCACCGGGGTTATCTGGGTCGGGGGTACCCCACCCCCGCCCAACTAATACCTAGGGCTCCGGACCCCGGAAACCTCCGGGATCCCGCCGCCCCCCCCAGCTGCAACAACCCAAACCTGCCCCCAAATCCTGATAATGGGCAGGAGGGAGGGATGTCTGCAGTCTTCTGCCCCGCGTGCCCGAATGCACGCCCCGGCAGGTCCCGCTTTCCTCCGCTACCTCCTCTCTTCCCACTGCCCGCACCGATTGGCTCCCGCTGCTGCCACTCAGCCGCGAGAGCCAATCAATTCAAACAATGCCGCCCGTCCTCGCGGCATTCTTCTGACCCCCGCAGCCTGAAGGGGATGCCACGCACTGCCGGCCCGGTTACCAATGGCCGGCCAGGTACGTGGCCCTGGGGCCTTCTTCATAACTGGGCTATGTCTCTTATGTCTGTAGATTAATCCAGTTGGAGTGAGAAAGCAACACAATTCGAAACATCCTCCAACAATTGTTCAGTTGTGCCTCCACACATCTTTTCTATTCGCCGCATGACGGTGTTTCTTGACAATTGTACATCTTGAATAGCAGCTATGATCTCTTTCTTATTTTTAAATCCTTCAAAAAGATTGTCAGCTACTTCAAGAAAACAATCTTTTACAAATTCCCCTTCAGTGAAAGGTTTGCATTTCTTTGCGATCAAGTTGCTGACCTTGAAGGATGCTATGGTTGCATTGACCGAATGTGACCTTGGCTTCGCCATCAACTGTTGCTGAGTAGTCAATTTTGATTTAAGTTCTTTGAGCTTCAGTTTACGAATTTCACTTTTGGATGGAAAATCAGCATCAAACTTATTGCTATGCAGAGCCCTATAATGACGTTCCAGATTACCCTTTTTGGGCAAGGATACTGGGGTGTTACAAATTAGACAACAACACTTGTCTTTCACCATGATGAAGTAGTTCATTTCCCATTCATCATGAAAGTGGTAGGTTTTGTTCTTCTTTGGAACACTCATCTTCGTTATACTGGGGTGGCTGGATGTAAGAAGCCAAATCTGCTAAGTTATATAAACACTGGCTGAATCTGGTCCATAAACTGTCACTGTCCCAAAGTATTAAAGATCAACAGGAACTGAAGACCTCTGGATGATGTGCAGTACGAGGACTAGAGATGCCAAAACCACATATGCAGTTCTAAAAGTAAAAATAAGAATTCATCATACTGGCACCAATAATCAAATACCACCAAACAATCATCAAAAAAACTCAAACACCTGTCCAGCAAACCAGATAAAATCAAATACCGCTAAACAAGTTCAAATACCACCACACGCGATTTAATAAATTCTGCACACAGTGTAGAATCAACGCAAAGGCAAGGCAAAATAAAATTGCAGTGTAGAATCAACGCAAAGGCTAGGCAAAATAAAATTGCAGAGGCAAGCAAAAGTTACAGTGGTTTGAACCAATTCGAAGGCAAGGCATAGGCAAGTTAGAACAAAATTGGAAAAGCCGGCCAAAATCACCAAATTCTTGACACTTTGTTGTGTCTGCCCGAAAATGTTTAATGAAAGTGAACTATAAAGAGACCAACGACCAGCACACGACACAACTAATACGGTAAGTGTATTCAGGTAAAGCCCGGGCGATTGGATATCGCCCGGTATATAACACACTTCTAAGGGGTGTTGGGGCGGGGGCAGGAATGGGTGATTCTGAGAGGCAGGAGACCAGGTATGATGCTGGGCCTGTGGCGTCTTGTTATGGGGTGCGGGTGGCAGCCCCCTGGGGTACTCACAAACTATTGGCAAAAAAACAACAAGCGCCCCCAATACACCCACAGACAAGATTCCCACAGGCAGGGAAAAAAGACAGGCAAAGGATCAGCAGCAGCGGCAAGCCCTCGGCAGATGACCTGCCGGCACGAGCTCTCTCCTAGCGATGGGGCAAGCTGCTGGAGAGATGGAGCCAAGTGGGGCTGGCGATCTACCTCTGACCCCTCCGCGATCTACCTGTTGGACATGCCTGCTGTAAACAATAGATAAGATGGCAAGGGCTATAAGTTTTATCAATTTTTTAACTAATTTTCCCTTACATAATGCTCTATTACAGTTTTCTACAACTTTTAAAACTTTTTAACGTCTTGAAAGCTTTTAAAAAATAATCTTTTGGGTTTTTTTCCCTCCTTCTTGGTAGATAGATGAGCAAGAAGACAACTACTGATATATGGGGCTGCACCCACTTTTGGGGGTAGATTTTGCTATGCAAATCTTGCTGCTTAATTTCCTTATAAAATAGCTTTTCTGAATCATGACAGACCATTATCACTTAGTACATTCTAGATTCTGTTTTTGTTTTCTTTTTTTGTTTGATTTTGTTTTTTTGCTGTCCCTGTAGATGGCAGCTGGGTGCACGTAAACCCAATGAGCTCTGTGTTTGAACTGTATTTCCAATTTTTACTTTCTCTGGCACAGTCATTCAGTTGAAACATGACCATGTTAGGGGTTTTTGGTGTCTGCTTGTAATTGAAAGTTATGTTTGGTTTTTATGATGCTTTTTCTTAAAATATTTATTTGCTTCAAATGTATGACTTATTATCCTTGGGAGGCATATTCAAAGGCATTTACAAGGTCAGCAGCGCTGAATATTCCCACTATTTTTATTAACATTTGTTATTACTATTATTATGTTATTATATTTTATCATTGTTTTTTACAGCATACAAGTGGGCATACTAGTGTGCAGGGAAATGCCTTGTGTGTGGTTTTGAAAGCGGCTCATAAGCTTGTTCCTATGTATCTCATGGCCCTTTAATTTGATTATGTTCCTGGAAGACAAGTGGATTCAACTCAGCAAAGCCGAAATTTGTCTACAAGTTATATGGTGCTCCACTTATATACCAGGGACCTTAGTTCTGGAACAAGTTGCCGTTTGTTATTACATTAGAACCTAAATACTATGGGGCATATTTACTAAAGTTTAACGGGCATTAAGTAAGTTAACGGGTATTAAGTGCTGTCACTGCCCATATATTTCTATGGGTCATTGCAGTACTTAACACCCATTAACTTTAATTAATGTGGATTAACGTTTAATAAACATGCCCCTATGTGTTTAGCAAGAGGATAAAGATGTGGTTGTTTGTGAATAATTTGTGAATAATTTTTTTATTTTGGACCAATGTGTCTTAGCTGTACATTTTAATATCAATTAAATATTAATTTAAGTATTTTAATATTAATTATTATTGCTATTAAATATTTTTATATTAATTACTAATATTTAATATTAATGTTTAATATTTTAATATTAATTAATTACTTAAATAAAAAAAATTCCACAGTCATTCTTGCAACTTACTCCAACAAACATTATTCATACCCACTCTACATAGTGATTATTATGAACAATTTCTCTCTAATGAGCTTGCCACTCTCCTATAAATAATAACAAATGTAAATCAACAGTACTCCTAAGTTCTTTTTCCTCACCCCCTCTCACTCCATGTTAACGATAACTCACGTTAAGTTCTTTTATGTATTAGCCTGTTTATCCTGTTAAATATGTCAACACTGTTAAATGTAACTGTTACCTGTTCTGAGTTCTTTGTAAACCGCTTTGATTCATGAAAGGTGGTATGTTTACTAAACCGTCTTAACATTGCAGCGGTGGTATTATCACGTGATAAGTGACATTATCACGCGGTTTATCGCGCAATAACACAGCGGCGGCATTAAGGCATACTAACGCTGTGAAATCCAGGTCTGAAGGGTGGAGTAAGGCTTCCCAGAGGGCGGAGAGAAGGGATCAATGGGCAGAGAGTGGGAGGGGAGAGGCTCTAGGCACACTAATGCTGTGAAATCCGGGTCTGAACACTAACGCCAGTGAAACCCTCGCATTAAGACATATTTGCAGTAAAGAGAAACCATTTCAGTCAGCAATGTGCAGCAAAGACAGGGAAACCCAGAAAAGTGATAGTTGTGATACAAGCGCAGAAATAGTGATATTAATGATAAACATAAAGCAACACTACTGACAAAGCGTATAAATTAAGATAACATGTTTAGAAGGGTATATGCTCTGTCCCCCTACAAAGTGAATGATCCCACATTGAAATAGCGCTGATCAGGGTTTCTGTCGTTTAGATTGGGCAGATTTGGTATGGCATGCACATGTGCAGCAACAGCAGAGTGGGCACGTAAGCAAGGGCAACTGAACTGATGCTGTAAATGGGATACAGGGGGCTGCAGGCGGCACATGCTGTGGTACAGCTGAGGCACAGTGCGGGCTAGGTACATGCCTAGGTGGCACATAGGAATGCCGAAACTGTAAAGCAGCAAGACAGCAACTGACGAGGGTCCAACATGGGCACGAGTGTATGTCCCACAGTGTCACAGGGGAGATTACCCAGCAGGTACCCCCAAGGGCACATAACATTGGCAGGCGGTGCGGGGGGGGGGGGGGGAGAAGCGCGAATGTCCATGTAGGCACCCCTACCCTAGAACCCACACCATAGGCAGATGCCTACCGGCATACTGGATGGCCTGGGACTGTGCACCACCAGCACAACCGACATAATGGCATGGCAGCATGTTGGCGGAGGGGTGCTGGTGGCGGAGAGAGCAGTGGCATCTGTCCACAGCAGACCATGGCCTAGCCCCGTTTAGGTGGGTGCCGTGCAATGCAACAGACAGGGTCTGTCTGAAGAACAGTCATGGTATCCCCAGGGAATAAACTGTCCCTGGGGCAACAGTGTGGTGCAGTGCACACAGCCAGTGTGTTCAGGAGCAGAAGGTCACAAGTTCAAGACCCAGCTGTGGCTCCTGCCAACCCTTTCCCCATATTTTACCCAGTACTAAACCGTGGTAATAAAGATGGAAACTTTATTGCAGATAAAATAAACATGCCTGAAACGCCTATATTTTACCCTACAGAGCACAGACACCATAAACATGTGCAATCCCTAGAGCAGCGTTTCCAACTGCAGTCCTGGAGGGCCAAACACCATTCAGGTTTCATGCTGTCCCTAATAAATATGCCTGTGCTGCATTTGTATGTGCCGCCCCCATGCATATTCATTAGGGACAGCATGAAAAACTGAACAGTGTTTGGCCCACCAGGATCGGAGTTGGGAACCTCTGCCCTAGAGCAGTGGCCAACAGGGGCATAAACATCCATACCCACAGGCTCCACTATCCAAAGCCTCATGGAGAGTAAGGTTGTTGGGCCCTGCGTGCAGTAGCATCTCCCCATACTAGCACTTGCATACCTTAGCAATGCCACCCTAAACTTGGGGATATGTTACACGTCATATATCAAAAGGTTGCTATGATTAATGGCAGATAACAATTCCTCAGTTAGTCACAATTTGCAGATAGAGCTGTATCATAGCAACCATTCTGATATCTGTGGAGTGTGTTTCAGTTTTGGTTTCTGACAGTGTTTACCACCCCGGGGAGTGACCCCAGCAGTATTGCGTACCATAGCAATGCCTGCACTGTGCCCAGGAAAGGTGTGGCAGCCAGGGCTGCCACAAACCTCTATATTTGCACAATGCTGGCATAGGTGTGGGAGTGTGTGTATGTCTATCCAGTGTGATGTGGCTACCTACACCTTACTGAGCCCACACTGCTTGCACTGTTTCCAGTGTTAGCCTGCCAATGTGTATAATGAGGAGCAAGGTACTGTGGGTATGGCCCAGACAGGGTGGCCTGGGCAGGATGCATCTGCACAGGGCATAGGGCAATGGCTGGGGCATTGTAGTGCCCGACCACCACCTGCACGGACAGGGTGGCCACAGCATGTCATGCTGGCAGGTCACTCTTACCCTGACTGAGCAGTGGCCACGGCATGGCTAGGTTCCCCCATAGTGCTATACAGTATTTCTCTCAAGTGATATTTATGGTATCCCTTTTCTGGGGCCCAATCACTGACATACCTGCTTGGTGTGTGTGCTCACATTCCATTTTTGGGTGCACACAGTTCCTCCACGAACATGCACTATGTACTAGCTCACAGACTGTTTGCAGTTAGCATGTGTATGGCTGGACCACCTTGCAGGGTGCAGCAGGTGGAGACAGACTGTGCCCTCTGCTGGTGAATGTCAGATAGTGGTGGGGGGGCAGCTGAGCTTTTCCAGTGTTCTGCCTGTCTGCTATTGCCTTATGTGATGTGCACACATCTACACTGACTGCCCTGTAGGGGTGCCTATTCCCCAGCAGGACTGGGGTTGATGGTCCCCTCTACTGCCACCATTGCCGAGATGTAGAATGTGGATCTGTTGGTGGGAGATCCTGTCCCCCACCCTGACCCACTGAAGGCAGGTTGGGTGGTGCTACATAATCTGCTTTTTGGTCTAAACATCATGCTTCTCTTATAACATGTGACAATGGCACCGACACAGGATATGCAGTATTCTGGATATGCAGTATTCTGGTTACATCATAGTCCACAAGGGCTAGACGTGACTGGAAAATACAGATGGACACAGGTGTATTCTAGGTGTGGCTGCAAGAACTACCTATCACACACTGGCACTGATAGGGACCTGCAGCATAGTCTATCTCAGCCAAGCCAGGTGCTGCGGACCTGGTGCTGGGCGTCCCACCTCACTCTCAGGGTGAGCACAGGACCCGCACAATGTGTCGGTCTGTAGCTACTCTGTGCCAGTAACACACACGGTCAGTTCCCCCTACCAGGCAGAGGTGCTGTGGGGGTGCATACCCCATCTTGTGATCAGCTGTAGACTGCTGATCTGCATGTGCAGTGCATCATGGGTACGGGTGGGTTTACCCTATCCTGGTAACCACAGCAGACAGTTTGTGTGGTGACCTGCCGTCTTTCTGTAGCCAGCCAGGGGTTTGTTAGTAGCTACAGAGATGTAGCCCACTGGCTACTTCAATGACTGTGGAGGCAGAGGTCATGGGGCTGATCCCACAGTGGTGTTATTTAATAAGGCTCTCTGAGGCTTTTCCTTTTAATTAAAATCAGTGCTGCCAGCAAAAACACCCTCACAGTGCTGTAACCTTAAGATGCCTCATAAGGGGCCCTATTGGGCGCCCTACAGGGCACCAGGGCACATTAGAAGGCGCCTTGGCAGACAGGGCACTTTATAATGTGCCCTCTGGAGTGCCTTATAGGGCGCCTTATGCAGCATCTTATGTTACGGCACTGTGAGGGTGTTTTTGCTGGCAGCACTGATTTAACTTAAAAAAAAGGAAATGCCTCAGACAGCACTGATTTAGATTAAAGGGAATTGTCTCAGACAGCCTTCTTACATAACACCACTGTGGGATTGAACCAATAACCTCTGCCTCTGCAGTCACTGCAGTAACCAGTGGGCTACATCTTTATACCTTCTAATACTGCGCTGGTATGAATTTCGGGTAAATGTGCGTTAATGTGCCACGGCGCCCACCATCGCGCGGTACAGATTCTAGCTACCTTGCCGCCGGAACGCCCACTCCTTATATGGCATTCTTCACATTATCGCTGCAACTAGCGCCGTTAACATTAAGAAGGTTTAGTAAACATACCCCCAAGTCACAGAAGAAGATTTTAAAATATAATCAGAAAGGTGTATTATTATAGATTGGGAGGATAATTTTCAAAGCTAACTATTTAACTTGGCAAATAGTGATTCACCTAGGTAAAATGGCTCAGCTGAAACCGGACCTCTTCTGACCTAAAAATATAGGTGGGCTTTCACCATGTATTTATTTTAAGCCAGAATATGAGGAGGCATTCCTAAAACCATGTATCAGCTTGGAAGGAAAAATAGCACCTCATTTACAAATTTGGGGCATGTTTACTAAAGTGCACTAACGGTTAGCACATGGTTCACTACTCATTAATCGCACCACATAGACTGTTAGCATGGGGAGTGCAGTAAATGTTCAGCAATAACCATTTAGCATGGGGTGGGGACTGAGTGGGATGGGGCAGAGTGTTGGTGTTGATGGCACATCATGTTAAGCACAAATGTCACTGGTGCATGCTAATCGTGTTCGTTGTGTGTAGGACAGGTGTACTTAGTGGGGGCGGTGATAAGTGTACCCCTGTTAGATGTGCTTGCCGGTTAATGCGATGAGGTGAGTCTCCCCATGGAAGCTGCAAGGGGACATGCTGGGCACACCCCAAACAGTGTAGGTCTACACAAACCTTTGGGGCTTAATGCATGCTAAATGACTGTGTTTTACTAAACATGCCCCTAACTGAAGTATTTTGTCTCTCTCGCTTGCTCTCACAAAATAACAGGTACAAAGCATACAGGCATGTTTAGCATGCAGACTTTACACTAATTTGCAAAGAGAATGTACTCAGGAAGATAAGTGCAAAGAAAGTATGTGAAATTTGGCTGCATATTTCACAGTTATGTGGGTTGCTTGTTAATTGTTCTATATTCTAAAAATAGACAAATGGGAATCAATTTCATTTCTCTATTCTATGTGTGTATTCTACAAAAGTTATTCAAAGGAAAGGATTTAGAGTAGGTGAAATGTCTTCCATTTTCAACCTAGTTTTAATATCTTTCTGTATCATTCTTTAAGCTCTCCAAGAGGCTTTCAATGGCATTGAGCAACCATTTAAGATGAGTATTTCTGTTAACATTCAAGACAACCGATGGCAGCGGAGTAGAACGCCGAGTGGGAGTGTAGCCGGTTCCTGCACTGTGACTCTCGATGGGGAAGAAGCAAAAACAACGCACCTTGAAGCCCTCCGGGACCTCTTCTCTGGTGAGTGGGCTGGTGCAGTCTTCAATTGCCGGTTTCTGTCTCCCCTCGGTGCATATGGCTTCAGAAGATCCACGAGGTTGCCCCGTGGATCTGAGCGAGGAAGGGGTGGATCTCAGCCCCATACAAGCGTCTCCATTGCAGCCCAGAAGTCGCTTCGAGGAGGGGCAATTAGCGGGAGTACCTCCAGGTCGGGAGGTCACCAGCACTGCGAAAGGCTGTCATTCGAAGGTGCAGTTGGTTGTTGCTGCTGCGGGGGTGGGGGGGGGGGTCGACTGAGTGGTCTGCCCCCTGGGGAAAGTTTAGGTGTGGAGCATTTGGAGAGCAGCTCCCCTAACATCTCGGCTATCCGGTCTCTTGGATTCTTGGAAAAAACGTTGCTTGCGACATTGGATAGCTTATGGGATGCAATTTCTACTCTTCAACAGTCCCTTCTGCCTGTGGTGGGTGTTTTCTCTCAAGAATTGAGTGCTGTTAAAGTTCAGTGTTCAATGGTGGTTTCAGAGCTGGCGGGCCATGCCTCCAGAGTATCCCAACTGGAAACCAAGGTGGAAGAGCTGCATGCCCTTGGAGGTGTGAATTCCGGGGATCGTGGAATTCAAGCAAAGCGCATAGAATTTCTAGATAATCAATTACGTCGGAATAACTTGAGATTTCTGAACTTTCCTCATTCTCCATTGTTGGAACCTGTGGATTTGGTCCGTAAGTACTTGATGGATGTCCTGTGGATGCCTGCTGATTCATTGCCTCCTGTTGTAAGGGCTCAGTATGTGGTAATATCTTCTGTTGAGGCCAGTATGAGGTTGGACTCTGATGGTACAACCGATCCTCCCCAATTGGATCTGACGGAGTTCTTGGAAAGTTCCCTGGAACTGGTAATTAGTCGTGCCACTCTCTTGGTGTGTTTCGCCTTTGAATCTTACCGGAACTCTGTACTTAGGTTATATATCCAAAAAATGTCTGAATCTCAGTTTATGGGATCAAAAATTAAAATTTTTCCTGATTTAGCTAGAGATACCCAGAAAAGGCAGAGAGAATTTCTGACCTTACGTCAGAGAACTACCGCTCTGGGTGCGCAATTTAGATTAAAATATCCATGTAAATGTGTGGTGTTATTTCAGTCTAAGCAATTTCTTTTTTTTTTTTTGGAGCCCCAGCAACTGGTGCAATTTCTTCAGAGTAGGGAATTAGAGGGGCAAGGTTGAGTCCCGTACCGGCTGCCATATTTGTTATCTGTGCTCCTATGATTTCTTGGTTTTCTAGGTTAAAGGAGCACCCTTATACCTTGTATGGATTATTACTTCTTTGGGCCCTTAGTGTGGGGTATTTTGTGGACTAAACCAATGAATATTTTTTATTTCTGTATTATTAGAAATTTTGCTTCATTGAGTGTTATTCTGTAATTCATATTCAGATTTTGTTTCTGGATTGTATTCTTAGTATTAATAATTGTATTAATAATTCCAAAAAATAATACAAATTTACATTAAGAGAAAAAATAAAGAAAAACATTTAGTCCACATCCAGGGGAGCAGCCAGTGCCAGTTAAATATAAATAAAGAAAATTGATCATTACAGATAGAGGTTTATGCATGGAAGGGAGTTGGTGCTCTGAAAATTTATACAAAACTCTACACTGGTCAACAAAGTTTTACAAAAGTCATGTTACTGAAATAAAAATAGTCATTTCTTATCAATTTTTATATGCTGAACACGAATATGACAGTGAAATTGCAAAGCTGGCTCTAGTTTTTTTGTAATCTACAAGAATTAATGTTTACATCACGAAATGCATGTCAATAGTAAATATAATAGGCCTTCGGTTAATACCTGTAAAAAAACAAGTCATAGACTACTTCTTAGTCTTCTACAGCTGTTCGGGAGTTTCTCTGGGGAGTGTCCAGCAGTAGTCAGCCAGCATTGCAGTGGACCATTTTCCCTGGTATCTTTGCTCCATCGTTGCGATATCCTGGTGAAAACGTTCGCCCTGTTCATCACTAACCATACCACCGTTGTCAGGAAAGAAATTGAGATGGGAATAAAGGAAATGGATTTTTAGAGACATATTGCAGCCAAGTTTCTGTTACTGCATCAGCATGTCTTCTACTAGTTCCTTGTAGTTTTCTGCCCTAAAATTCCTGAGAAAGTTTGTTGACACTAGGCAAAAAGCATTCCATGCTTGTTTCGCATCACCCTGCAGCAAGTTGTTGAACCGGTCATCTTTGAAGAGCTCTCGAATCTGAGGACCCACAAAAACTCCCTCTTTAATCTTCGCTTCGCTGAGTCGAGGGAATTTTTCATGCAGGTATCGGAAAGCTGGCGAAGTGCAGTCCATGGCTTTCACAAAGTTTTTCATCAAACCTAGTTTGATGTGAAGGGGTTGTAGCAGGATTTTGTGAGCCTCAACCAGAGCTGGGTGCTGGATATTCTTCTCTCCAACCTTTACATTTTGTCTGCGATTCCATTCCTTCCGTAAGTAGTGCCAATCCCTTGCTCAGCTATCCCACTCACATAAGCAACACATGTATTTTATATATCCCTGCTGCAGTCCCATTAAAAGGGCAACTACCTTCAAGTCACCACAGAGGTACCAGCTGTACTTGTTATAGTTAATGGAAGCCAGTAGATGCTTTAAGTTATCGTATGTCTCTTTCATGTGGACGGCATGCGCTACTGGAATAGATGGAAGACGGTTTCCATTGTTCAAAAGCACAGCCTTCAGACTCAGTTTCGAAGAGTCTATAAATAGTCTCCAGTCTTGTGGGTCATGAGTGATTTTTAAGGCATTCATGAGGCTTTCAATATCGGAACATAATACCAGATTACTTTCCTTTCCGACTGCGTATAGTACACTGCTGACGTCAGATGGCTTCAGCAGCCATCTGGCAGTAGTATTGCATTGCATCAGAAAATGATGCAATCAACTCTGGATGATGTGTGCATGCTGGTATTATGCAATGTGCTGCAATATTACATCATTCAAGGCTTATTTGGGATGTTGTTGATGTCCTACTGGATAAATTTACATGGTGAAACGTCAAAAAGGAACTACATGCAATATCTTCAAAATGAGAGCCAATAACATTTTTTTAATGTTATATTTGTGTTCAGCTCACCAAGATACTACAGATTAGGGACTTTTAAAGTTAGTAATGATTTCAATGTTGACCAGTGTTAATTATTTCAACTTGCTGACTTTATAAAACAAAATAATATTAATTATATCTGTGGAACTTGATTTATAATAAACGATTCTAAAGACAAAGCTTCAGAGAAAACATACTTGGTGCCATCCAATGTAACCAAAATTTACAGAGAAACTTAAGGAAAAAGGATGCACAAAGTGCTAGAACGCATGGCTTTAATAACAAGAAAGCCTTGCGCCTAAGCTGAGTTTGCCTTGAGACGTCTGGAAAAATATTAATTTTCCCCCACAAAATTCAGCATTCTTGTTTTGAAAAAAACAAATGCATAACTGTATTTTTATCAACCTCAGAGGGAAAGGAGACAAGAAGAGTGGTCCGAGTAGGTATCACATCATGAGAAGATTCAATAAACTCAGAAACATCTAATGAATCTAGCGAGGAAATAGGAGCGGCTCCCTGAGAGACACCACCTGGGGTCGCCCCCCTTACAGGCAAATAATATAACTTATTAATAGCTGGTTTAGTGTTATCTTGGTACCCTAAGATTTCAGATAAATATTTATCAAACAATATCTGAAGAGACAACAAGCGAGTATATGGGAAATTTAAACATCTAATATTTGTCGCCCTCAGAGAATTCTTGCTGGGTATGCAGGGTAAGACTATCTTTAATAAAAGACAAAGAAGAATTCTGCAAGGTATCACATTGAGTTTCCAATTTCTGACATTTAATATCTAATACTAGTAATTGAGAATCATGCTGAGCCAACTTAGCCACTGAATCCTTTGAAAACTCTGAGAATTGAGATAGAACAGAGATTAAAGAAGCCTCAATTCGTGATGGTTTACCTAGTTTTTACCTGTGGACACTCAGAACATTTCTTTTATTTTTTTATTTCTAAATTCTTACTATTACATCAAGCAATATTTCTACATACTTGAAAGAAATGGAAAGATGCTAATTTACAGAAATAATATCAAGTAATATCAACATTTTTGAAATTTGTAAATATTTAAATCTGTATATATGTTTAAACTATCTATATACCTAATCAGCATTTACTCAGCATTTACTCAGCATTGTAACCCTCAAATTACCATTTTTATTGTAATTTCAATTGTTTGAATAAGTTTCAATGTAATGTTCAAGTTTTGTTCTATGTAAACCGCTTTGATTTTTCTGAAAGGCGGTATATAAAACCGTTCAATAAATAAATAAATAAATAAAAGTAGAAACTTTATCAACAATTCAATTTACATTTCTTTAACTGATGTATGGCGTGTCCTCTCTGGATTGTATTCTTAAAAATTTATAAATTATAAATAAAAAACATTCAAGACAACCCCCATGGAAATAAAATCATTCAGGTAATATGGGAATAAAGAAAGTGCAAGTTTGTCTTGTCACTGTTTCTTAACTTTTAATTTACGTAAGAACATAAGATATGCCATACTGGATCAGACCAAGGTCCATCAAGCCCAGTATCCTGTCTCCAGCAGTGGCCAATCCAGGCCATACATATCTAGCAGTTTCCCCAAAAGACACAGGTTCCACAGTGCTTGTATTGGGTCAAGCACTGATATCCTGGGTCCCTTCTTAATAATGGTTTATGGACCTTTCCTCCAGGAACTTGTCCAAACCTTACACTAACAGCCTTTAATACATCCCCCGGTAACAAATTCCAGAGTTTGATTACACGTTGAGTGAAAAAATATTTTCTTGTATTAGTCTTAAATAGTTTACCCTGTAGCTTCATTGCATGCCCCCTAGTCTTTCTATATTCTGATAACGTAAACAATTGATCTACGTTTACCCGTTCCACTCCATTCATTAATTTATAGACTTCTATCAAATCTCCCCTCAGCCGTCTCTTTTCCAAGTTAAAGAGCCCTAACCTTTTTTGCCTTTCTTCATAGGGGTATCCTTCCATCCCCTTTACCATAATACATGTCTGCAGTACCTCAATCCAGGCAGGTGGTATTCTGTCCTTAGTCCAACCCCATATCCCTTCTCCTCCCTTTCCCCCACGCACCTCACCCTTAGTGCTCCCATCCCCTCCCCCTCATCCCTGTAGTACCCTTCTCCACCCCACTGTTTAAATAATTTGTGACTTACTAAATACACAGAAGAATCCATACATGTTCTTCTCTAACAGAATGGTAGAATTTATCGTAATGGTTGCAGCATAACATTCAAGACAGGCTGAACAATAACGTAATATTACATGCATTCCCTATCTAATACAGTGTACTTCTCACTAAATCTCTAGCTTGTTAGGCCTCCCAAGTCACACACAGCCCCCTGTTTTGTTCATTTTTTGCTATGCAAATCATGAACTAAAACTTTTATAAACCATGTTCTCAAGTGGGTTGGGCTATGGAAGCTCACCCACAACATGAATCCTATACAGCACGGGTTCTTAACCGGGAGTATCTATACCTCTTAGGGGTATGGGACGGGATCTCTGAACAATTAAAGAAGATGTTGCTAAATTATAATTTAGATTATTAATTATCACAGTTATCAACATGAAAGGACTACCAAGGACTACAAAGAAATAGATCTACACCTGTGAATATTAATCATCTGAAATAAACTCAAAATGTTTTGGGGAAAAGTGAATTCTTTGGGTTAAAACTGATAGATCTGTGTAGTGTATTTTAGAATTCAGTGTTTTTGCTGAGTCACTCAGGGTTTGAATATCACCAGAGAGATTTGTATTTAAGTCAAAGAAGAATATAGCTTACCATAGAAAATAAATTAAGAATGAATAGACATTGAAATTTGTTTCCAGAGAGCTTTTATTTTTAATGTAAACAGAGTATAGCTTAAACATAGAAAGTTAAATTGAGTAAATCATTAATGAAATAAAGTTGTTTCTACAAAGTTTTTAATCTAAATCAAATCAGAGCATAGCTTAGCATACAGGTAGAATAGTCCTGAGTAGGAAGAAATAAACTTGTGTCTAGTGACCTTTACAAAGAGGCCTTCCAGTTAGGAGGCAAATGATCAGTGAAGTTGACTTGAATAGGTGTTAAAGGCAAGTGACAGATCAAAGGAGCAATTTAAAAGGCTCCTTCTATCAAACCAAGGGCTGTATGAGTTACCCAAGAAACTGGTAATCCTTTACCTTAGAAGCAAGCCAACTTTTAATATGTCATCACTGATATGTCAGCCACTGAGTTCTTTCTCATTTAATACCACTGAAGTACTTTAAATGAACTTTTATTTGCATTTATAAAAAATTAAAAATTAATTTATTTTCAATAGTAAAAATAAATTGATTCACATTAAAATAAATAAATAAAATACAATAAAATAAATCACTTTAATGAATAGAAAACTAGTTTTGTGCTTCAGTGCATGCCTCCTTCCCTCCCCTTTAGAAATCCAGATATCCTTTAATTCTATCACACTAGGTCATATGCTGTAACCAAGCATTGTCCCCACAGAAAAATACAAAAGGGAAAATTCCATAGCAATTTGGCCAGTATTTTCCTATAGCCTTAACCATCATTCCTTAGAGTATACTAACATATGAGGAGGTGGAGGGGGGAGTTAGGTTTGTTAACTGCCTCCAGATGTGCCCGATAGGCTTGATCCAGTCCTGGATTTACCCCACTGCATGCAGGGACTTGTAGTCTGATTCCTCTAGTGTACTCCATAAGAAAAGCAAGATTACATATTTCTGCATGCAATGGGGTAGATCTAGGACTGCATCAAGCTTGTCAGTCTAGGACTGCATCAGTCTTGTCAGATCTAGGACTGCATCAAGCTTGGAGCCAGTTGGCAACACTAGTGGGGGGGGGGGGGTTGTTAATAGAGTATGCTACAGCAATAACACACATGATTTGCCTCTTAATAAACATTAGGGGCAATACCATACAGTTTTTCACTGTAAAGCAAAAATGCTACTGCAATGCATAGTGAATACTAATGAGATCAAAAGCCTGCAAATACATTCAAAATGCCCCATTAATATTAGTGCTAATATTAAGATTAGTGGGATTGCCACTAACAATCATTGGCTCAATTTTGAACCTTTCACCTGGGTTGGACAGGAATGAGTCGGGGTGGGGAGGGGTCACTCCTGTCCAGCTTCCACTAAATCATCAATGATCACCAAAGCTTATCCTGGGCAGCCTTCAAGGGGAGGGCTATGGATCGGAGTCTGGAGGGGGGGGCAGTTCTTCCATGGGGGAGGGTTGAGTATGATTGGAGGGGGGCTGTATCAGTGTGTGAGTGAGGGGGGGTATGTTCACAGAGGAACATTCCCTTACTGTGTTCGGGCATGGAGGATGGAACTTCCAGCCTGCCCTCTGCTTTTTGGTGTACCCCACCCTTGCATATGGCCCCCTAAGGAGCATCGCACCACGGTTAGCAGCCTGATGCTCCAGGGGAGCTAAATAACGCAACCTGCGTGACTGATTGAAAACTGTGTTATTTTTCTACAGTGGGGTTTATTAACCTGCAGTACTGAGTTTCCGCAGATTAGTGACCCCTAGAGTATACTAAGCCATAGTGAAATCCAACATTTTATCACAGCTTAGTAAGTACCCCTTAGAATCTTCTACTCTAGATGCACAAAACATAGTAGAGTCTATGCCTGTTACCAGAAAAAGTATTTACTGTTATACTTAGCTTTCAATTTTATTTACAGAATATCATGCATATACCATTTCCAAGCAAAATGGAAAACGCTCAAGCATGCATCACTTCCTACTGCTACTACTGATCATTTGTATAGCGCTACAAGATGTACGCAGTGCTGCACAAACATGTAAGAGACAGTCCCTGTTCATCACAGCTTACAATCTAGTCAAGACAGCCAGCACAGTCAGGACAGACAACACAGTAGCTGTAGACATGGGATACATCTAGGGGGGAATGATAAGGAAACACAAAGGAGAACACAAAGGAAATGGCAAGGGGGCATGGTGAGGACATGGTTTCAGCATGGCCTGCGCAGGCCAAAAATGTACATGTGCATTCCGCACATAGATTTTTAAACAGCGCTCATTGTTTATTTCCTTCTTCAAATTGAAAAAAATTATAAATATAAAAATTGTGGTCTCCATACTTAACTGGCAACACTTCTGGACATAAGTTTTCAAAACGGCCTGGCTAGACATGGAAGTGGCTGCAATCATGGCTTGCGTGTGAAAGTGCAGCACGTCCTCATGGAAGCTGCCAAGTTGGTGTCATTTAGCTTTCCCATATATAGACTTCTAAAATGGATCCTCTGGTTGTGCATAACCACAAATTCACCGGTGCTTCAGCACATCTCTATACATAGTTTACAAAAGGCTCCATGTTTTGCAGAGCATTTCTAAAATACTAGGGATGTGCAGCCCAAAAATGTGAATTTCATTTGGTTTCGGTTTTTTCATGTATTTTCATCTCCTATAGTTATTGCATAGTTCACAGTCTTTTGCAAGAGTGCGCACTATTGAGCAAGAACATGCATTATTTGTGCATACATGAATAGTGGTTGCTACTGAGTGTGTGGAAGAGAGGAGGAGTGGCTAGAGCAGTAGCCTGGTAACCAAGACACCAGGGTTTGATCCCACTGGCACTCCTTGTGGCCTTGGGCAAGTCACCTAACCCTCCATTGGCCTTGGAAGAAAGGTCTGACAATCTACTTCCAGTCATACCTTGCCAAGAAAGCACAGGGGCTACGGGGTTAACAGGAGTCAGCACTGACTCACTTGCACATATTTTCTATGTTAGCACATACGCTTACAAAAGAACGCGCATCATTCATGGGAGCCAGGACATAATGATGTCATCATATCCTGTTTTGCCACAGTCCCAGCTTTCATTTCAAATGAAAGCAGAGCCCTAAAAAATACTGGTGGAATTGTACATATACTGACTTTGATGTCTCAGTTCCCATCACCGTGTCCTAAGTAAAACTGGCCTTAAAATTCTAGTAAGATTTCATGGAAAAGGTATAATTTTAATCCAGATGCCTTGCAGTTTTCCAAAATAAATCAAGCTTGTAAACGTCTCTAAAATTCTGTAACAAAATAACCTTTTCGAGAAAAAAGTAATTTTGCTGGGTGGATATTATTGTTTTAAATCTAAGTTAAACAAATACAAAATTAAATTAATATTCCAGTAGGAAATGTCTTTGCTAAAACACCTTTGCATCATCACTGTAATAATCATTAACACCAAGACAAGAGAAACATTATGGCACAATCCCAATGCGATACCCAACGCTGGATGAAAGAATTTCACCTCATCTCAATGGTGAAATTGACAATCAGCTTTATTAACTATTGCTCATGGAAAAAGCTTGCCTCAAACTTTCTTTTGACTCATTGCAGGTTTATCATGAGCTTTTCAGTCTGCTCTTTTGTGGCTGAATAGAATCCTCTAATGATATGAACCAAGCACTTAAGCAAAAGATCAGCCATACATTAAAACCTGCACTTTAAAAAAAAGAGAAGCTGTGCAAATACTTAATGTCAATTAGTCTTGGGAACATGATAAAAACGATTTTGGAGTGGAGCAACATCAGACTCTCCAGTTAATTGTTTCCATGCATTATATTTGCAGGCTTTTGAAACAACTGCTGTGTGAAATATTTGCAGCTCTTCCAACATTGTACTAAAGAGAAAGATCAGTGCAGCAGGCGTTGCCTTAACATCAAGCCTACGAATACAGAAGTTACATTGTATTTTAAAGAAGGAAAATGCAGGCACAGGAGTATGTTATAGCAACACTTTGTAACACTGCAATATTTTTATGTAGTGGTATTGTAAACTGGTTTGTGTTGGCATGATTTATTTAATGAATTGTCTATTAAAAATGGATGTTTGTATATCCTATAAAGCACAGTTTCCAAAGCCTTTTATGTGGGTGAATAGCTGTCAAAAAATGCATCTCTCCCTCTAGAATGCACATACTCTTAGAGGTCTGTCTGCCAAGCTGTGATAGGCTTTCTCAGCTAACATGGCCCGTTAATGAAAATAGAGGCATGTTAGCCGCAAAAGCTGTGTGTTATCTGTTAAGGGCATGCACAGCATTTCCCAAGCAGATAACTCAGTGAAAATGCAGCGATCGCAGCATGGCATCACAGTGGATGTAGCTAACCCCACCCTTTGAGGTGGCATTAGTTGCACCTGTGATGTCCACAAAACCAGTGGTTACTGTACGCTGCCAATGCTGGCGCTAAAAGCTCATTATAGATATGTCCACTCTCTGTCCACACCCCACCCACTCAAGTAACTAATGCATGGTCTACAGATAACAATTTCCTGTGCTAACAGCTAATATGGCTTAATAAGCATGTCCCAAAGTTATAGCTGGAAGTGGCATTTCTGGGAATATAGTTAGTTTAGGAAAGGATAATAAAATACAGAAAAAAGTAACAGTGGACAATCTGAATGTTGCTCCCATATTCATATAATGGAATAAAGCATATTTTGTTTAATTTTGTAAGTCATGTAAAGAAAAGGATTAGAGATAGAGCAAGATGAATCCAAGAATAGAAAAATGAAACACGGGAAATCTCCCTGAATTTTAAGCCCCCTCTAAAGACTTTGCATGCATCTTTTTTTTTTACAACTGCACATTACCTTTAAAGAAATATTTTGCTGTTGCTCCAGTCCACTCCCTTTTCAGCCCATATCATGATCTTTTTCTAGAATTTTGTTTGTACTAGAAAATTCTCTCTTCTTATGCATTATTTGTATAAACACTGATGCTGTACTGCTGAACTTCTTGTATATCTAGATAACATTATCCTTAGCTCATTTTCTGTCTTAAAAGCTTGCTCCAAAGTATTACATTAGTCCAATAAAAATATCACTTACATCATTTTGTTGACATGAATTTCTATATCTTTGCAGAGACTCCTTTGGTCCAATTGCTGATTAAACTGTCTTGGTACAGTGAGTATCCTAGTTAGCACATTGTCTTTCTTGGAATTCTATAATCTGTGACTACCAATAGAAGAAGTAAAGACTCAAACTCAGCTGGAGGAAGGAGAAGTGAAGTAACCATGTAAGAAGGAGATTAGGTTCTGCTCTTTCTCCAAAGCGAGAGGGTACAAGGATGAAGGGAAAGTAGATTTTCCTCTGACGTCATGGAGAGTAGAGGTGAGAGTTTGAGCTTTGGAAGAGAAAGGGAGGTCACCAAGTTTAGAAGAAAAAGCCTTTACTAGGTAAATCTCTAATGCAGAGACAGGAGTGGAAGTCTGAAGAACAGAATCGGATGAGGAGCTGAAACCTTCTTGCACAGGGAAGTTATCTTTGCCGTATCTAGTAAGAAAGAAGAAGCAGCAGCAGCAAAGAACTATTCCAATTACCTGTACAGGTTCAGTCTAACTGTAACCTAAAGCCTGAAGGACTGAGGAAGAGTGCACCCTATCGACAGCAACCAGAAATGATGTAAATTTCATCATTTCCTGTTCACCCAGATTGCGGCTTTTGTTACAAACAAAAGCACATCCCTAATGCCTAAGGAATATTTTTGGAGAAAATGGAATCAGTTTTGTTAGTAAAAAGAAATAACATTCTGATGTAATTATGTTCAGTGTTGAAGCCTGTCTTCTTTAAATGAATGGAACAGAAGACATGTAAATAGATACTTATTTTGTGAATGTTTTCCTTTGCCACGTTCATCAACTGAAGGAGATTTTATTTTGTGGAACCACATGGCCTGTGTATTTTGTCTTTTGCAAAAGTGCAACAAAGTTGTTTAAGAAATTTACAGTTTGCATGTGAACCTTCAAGATGTAAAAAGGAGCTCAAGCTACCTCTGCAGTCTGTAAAATTAATGGAAATCAAGGGAAAAAGACAAGGGGCTCTGGGTATTGAGTGGCACCAACACGGCTGGTGCTGCTGAATATCCATGGGTACTGCCACTGAACATCTGGACATTCCGTGGGCAGAATGGGGGTGGCACCCAGTGATAGCTGAGCAGTGGCAACATCGAGCTGCTGTTCTGTTATTGCAAAGCGGAGAAAGTCAGGTGCAGCAAAGGCTGGCCTAACTTTCATCATTGAAGATAACCAGACAGTGGCTGAATACCTCCACTGCCCAGTTAGCTTCATCACTGTCCGGGCATCTGGAAATTCAATGCTGGAAACTGGATACTGTGATGAAGCTGAAGCCATTGAAGCTATAGACTTAGGAAAAAACACTGTTTATTATAAAGTAACTGACTCACAGAAGGTGCAGTTACCTAAAAGTGCAGCTAGAGGGAGCAGGCACGAGACTGCAGAAGCTAAGCTAACACACCCAGGTTTTGAGAATGCAGGAGCTAATCAGGTACACCTGAGTAGAGAGCCAGGAAGCTCAGTGGAGAAACGGCTTTATAAACAGTGCTCAGAGGGACTGAGAGAGGACCTCGAGCTGAGAGAGGAGCTGAGAGAGGACCTCAAGCTCAGGGAGGACCACAAGTTTGGAGAGGAACACAAGTTCAGAGAGGAACTGAGAGGGGACCTGAGAGAGGAACCTCACATACTGAAAGGCAGAGAAGCTAGGAGTACCTACAAGGAAGAGCTAAGTTCCAGGGAGGACAAGGCCGTTCCAGAAAGCTCCAGGAGCCAGTCTTCAGGGAAGACGGTGATAGGAGACTGCCAGGTAGAGCAAATACCAGCAGAGCACGTCTCAAAGATCCAAGGTACAGTTATATTTCCTTTCCAAGATGTGATCCAGCTCCTAGAAAAGCTTATAACCCAGAGAGTCGTACTGATAGGAAACAAAGCTGGGAAAGGCTTGTGAAACCTTTACAGAGAGGCATAGTAAAAAGCCATAACAGTTATTTGCCAAACCAAGACCAGCAAGGCTGGGGAATATTGGAGAGATCTATTGAACTACAACCTGCCTTATCCAGGGAAAGCTCAGGACTAGCTGACAACACGGCTGAACAGGAACCTATGCAAATAGAGGTGATAGAACCAGAGCCATTGCAGTTAGAGCACCCGATGGACTGCTCACTCTGTGTTTCCAAGAGTCTAGAGTCCCTCACAGAACTGTAACAGGCAGGACATGCTTTAACATAACTTTTGTGCTTTTGCTAAGCTGAAAGAAGAAGTTTCGTATTTGTTTTTCCTCTTGGTGTTGAAAACCTGTTTGAACGCAAAGAACTGTGAAGCGCCTGTAACAGTTACTGACTTTGTAAATATTTTGGCATAAACCCTGAAGTAAGGTACATTCTGTTTTGTCTTCCTGGAGAACCTTTGAGCAACAAAGGGAATAAAAACCATTTAAGTTTAACCCTGCACAAGGCTCACAACTATTTCTTTATGAAGTGGGACTACAAAGACCATGATGCAACTGGTCTAGAAAAGTTTTTCCTTCTTCAACCAACAATAAGTGTCCGCCCTCTCCTTTCTGCATGCTGCCACTAGGAGGGGCTGTGACAATACTCACCTGGAGCAGGTATTCTCCGTCCTCACTTTTGGGTGACATCCACTGACAGAACCTGCACAGGAATGCTCCACAGCTCCCATTGGAAGCTTTTGGGAGGTTCCATTGTGCCTGTGCGCCTCCTTCCCGCCTCCCACCACAACACCATTTTAAAGTAGTCTTATAGCTGTAGCAGAATACAACTCCTTAGGGAGATGGGAGGGCTGTGAGGACTTATTTCTGCTGTCTAATCCCCAAACAGATTCCGAAGTCCAGATTGGCCGAAGTTGCTGTCATGTCTGGAATCCTTGTCCAGACAGTAATGAGATGTGACTGTGTGGTCAGAAGACCACATTGCAGCCCTGCAGGTCTCTTCCTTGGAGACCGAGTGCAAGTTGGCCACTGATGCAGCCATGGCTCTGACATTGTGAGCTGTGACATGACATATAAGTGTCAAGGGAGCTGACCTAGGCACCAAGGATACAATAAAATACCTCGGAGTCACACTAGACCATAGGCTCGAAATGAAATCACACATAAAGCTTGATGTGCAGTCATGAACGGCAGTGCATGTTAAGTGCTTGCACAGCCCTTTTAGTTCCAGGAGTCCTGGCAGCACTCAGCACTTTATCTTTCGTTAATGAGTATTAGCCTTTAATAAACATGCTCCACTGTATCCAAACGTAACCTGCCTTCAGCCAGTACTGAGACGGTGTGAGCGAAAGCTTACTATACCAGCTACCGAGACAGCTCGGACCTCTGCTGCTGAAAGCTGGACTGAGGGACTTGTAAATGTTTAGCTGGCTTTTAAAATACTGTTTTATTGAAGAGTTTTGAGAGAATTGTTCACAAATGTTCACTGTATTAAACTGTTCAATGTAAATAATAATAATAATTCATTATTATTATCATTTTGTTATCTGTAAACCGCTCCTGATCTCTGGAAGGGGCGGTATATAAAAATGTTCAAATAAATAAATAAAATAAATAAATAAATAAACAATATCGTAAAATCTGTATACTTCAAAATACGCACTCTTAGACACCTGCGTCCCCTACTAGACCACGAAGACTTCAGAACCATCTACCAAGCACTGATACTGCCGCACTTCGATTTCGCCAATTCCATTCTACAAGGACTCCCACAATCCACCATAAGCTCCTTGCAACTCGCAATGAACACCGCTGCCAGGGTTCTTCTAGGAGCGGCCAGAAGTGAACACATCACACCTATCCTCAAAGAGCTCCATTGGCTCCCTATACACGGAAGACTTACATTCAAAACCCTCATTCTCACATTTAAGGCCTTAAATGGTTTATCGTCCACATCACTTACCAAACTCATCCAATCCGTCCCATCAAATAGAAATAGGAGACATGCAGCATTAAACTCACTAACAACCCCAAAGGCTATAACAACGTGCAGCCTATCAACATCAAACAGAGCTTTCATGTTTAGCGCACCAAAATACTGGAATGCTCTCCCACCTGATCTCCGCGCCATAACCGACCTAACCCAGTTCAGAAAGGCCCTTAAACTGCACCTTTTCATCAAATACTACCCTACATGAACCGTAACATAACAGCCTCACCCTAGTATAATCCACAATATCCCTCTTGTTCCAAGCATCACTGCTAATTTTATGTAAATAGTTCGAGCATGCTATCTAGCTAATAGATTATATACTCCATGTAAATAGTTCTCCCATGTTATCCAAGTTGATACTCCTGTTATATGTAATACCAAACAGCCTGTTGTTCTGGTTCCTTTCTGTTATTTGTAAACCGCGCTGATGTCAAAGAGTGCGGTATATAAGAAGTTGAAATAAAAATAAAATAAATAAATAAAATCAAGGCTCAGGGCTGTCTGGGCATAAGGAAAAGAGATGCAGTTTGCTAGCCAAACTGAAAGCGCACATTTGGAAACAGCAGCCCCTAGCTGGATGGACATTTTATGGGCTTTTGTCCATTCCAAGTAGAAGGCTAAGGCTTGTTTGCAGTCCAATGTGTGCAACGCAGCTTCCCCTTTGTGAACATGATGTCTCAGGAAAAATGTTTACGTCTCAATGGTCCGTTAAAGAACGCTAATAATCACTTAATGAATAAAATTGCGCTCAATATAACAAAGTATGATAATATCTTCAATCCTTCAACAATTGTGCTGGTAATTTCCTTATATATAATTATTAATGATTATTAATCCCCCTCGGAGGTCTCAGACTTATGATAGCAACTGTCTTTGCGGCAATGCCGGTTTAAAAGAACAGTATGCTAGTTAGCATCAACGAGGGGGATTAATAATCATTAATAATTATATATAAGGAAATTACCAGCACAATTGTTGAAGGATTGAAGATATTATCATACTTTGTTATATTGAGCGCAATTTTATTCAGGAAAAATGTTGGCAGAACAATTTCCTGGTTAAGATGGAAATCTGATACCACTTTTGGAAGGAATTTAATATGAGTACAGAGGACCACTCTGTTATGATGGAATTTGGCATAAAGTGGATGAATCACGAGGGCCTGACGCTTGCTCACTCTCCATGCTGAAGTGACCGCCACCAGAAACAGGACTTTCAGGTCAAGATCTTCAGAAGGTAGGAATTAAGCAGCTCAAGGGGAGCTTTCATGAGCTGCACAAGAACCCACATTGAGGTCCCAAGACACTGCGGGGAGGTTTGTAGGGAGGCTTCAAGAGAAGCAATCCCCACAAAAAGCAAACAACTAAAGGCTGTCCAGGCCCAATTCCCCCTATGGCTCTCCCTATATGTCCTCAGCAGCAGGATGGGGAGAGTCAGCAGGGGGGCAGGAGGAGGTGGGATCTGGGCGGAGCAGGGGTGGGCCAGCTCAGCAGGATGTACAGGGCATATTTATTTATTTATTTATTATTTATTTATTACAATTTCTTATATACCGCACTATTGTCAGCGCGGTTTACATACAACAAAATGACCATAACAAACTGTTTGGCTTCACATAGAACAGGAGAAAACAACTTGGATAACATGTTTATGCTTTACATAGAACAGGAGTAATAACTTGGATAAACGGGGAATGCAAACTAAACTACTTACATATGTACAATGAGACCGAGTATTGGGAATTCAGTGTGAACATGTGTACAATGGAGTTGATATATTAACTTGAGGGTGTGAGGGAGAGGCACTTATGTAGTGGTAGGGTTAATCTGGTAGTATTGAGTAAATAAATGGGATTTGAGAGCCTTTCTGAATTGTGATAGGTCAGTAATTGCACGGATGCCTGGTGGTAATGCGTTCCAACATTTTGGGGCATAGATACTAAATGCCCTGTTAGATGTTGCGGTTGTGTACTTTGTTGAAGCCTTTGGAATTACTAGCACATTTGTAGATGGGGTTCTCCTTGTTCTGTTGGGAGGAGCTGGCTGGATGATGTTGGTTAAAGAGGGGGAGGTGATGCCATGGATAGATTTGAAGGTGAGTAACAAAGATTTGAATGTAAGCCTTCCTTGAACGGGGAGCCAATGAAGTTGTATTAGGATAGGCGTTATATGGTCGCATCTTGCTGCTCCTACTAAGATTCTGGCTGCGGCATTCATGGCAAGTTGCAACGGATTTAGAGATGATTGAGGGAGACCTTGGAGAATAGCGTTGGCAAAGTCAAAGTGTGGTAAGATAAGTGCTTGGTATATTGTCCGGAAGTCTTCAGTGCTTAGAAGGGATTGCAGGTGTCTGAGTGACCGGATTTTGAAGTATACGGCTCTGACTATGTTGGCTATATGGGTTTTCATATCTAGTCGTTGGTCGAGGGTGACCCCTAAGTACCGAATTGCTGATTTGGTTTGGAGCTCAGCTTCTTTAACTTTTATATGAGTTGGGGGGCAGAATTTCTGGTCTCTGGTGATAAATAGCACCTCAGACTTTTTGTGTTGGATCCTGAGGTTTTGTGATAGGAGCCATTCGGAGACTGTATTGAAGCATTCAATCAGTGGCGAAAGGTCCATTTTTTCTGTGGAGAATGGCATAAATAGGAGGATGTCATCAGCATTTGTCATCTGTGAACACAAATTACAAGAAGAGGACTGATGATCGGGTCCAAGGCACTGAAGGCACCAATTATAGGTAATTGTTTCAGATATGGTCATTGTGCACTGGGCACACTTTTTAAACCCGCTGGCCGGTTTCTAGGACATGCCACCTGGAAAGATAGCCATAGCAAAATCAAATGGCTCAGTTTTTAAATGAGGAGGCTCAGCTGGTGCACTGGCACCAAGGGTGGCAGAGGTGCCATAGAAAATGAAAGAAAAATGACTGAAGGGCTAAAAATAAAAGTGAAAACTGTGACAGCGAGCGATTACACAGAAAAACCTGGAAGTGCAGAATCCCTGCAGGGGGGAAAAAAATCAATTATCAAGTTAAGAAAACCGAAATGTGTCTGTTGGGCTCCATGGAAAAACAAAGACTACATTAATATGGCGCCAGGATGGCAGGAGGGAAGGAGGCGCAAAGGCATGATGGAACTTCCCAAAAACCTCCAATAGTAGCTGGGGAGCACTCCTGCATGGGATCCATTGGTGGATATCAGCCAGAAGTGAGGACTCCTTCCTGCTTATCTATGGAGAATATATGGATTTCATTTTCAAGGGCAGTGGCTAGCCATCGCCATTGAATACCAGGCCCTTGGATGGGAAGTCAAAACCTGTTAGGTATGATCTTCACAATAGGCAAACTATTTCTTATCGCATTTATCTGCCATCATGATTCCATGCTTAAAATGTTCAAAAATTGAACTGTTATGCCTAACTAATTTTATAAACTGCCTAGTTAATACCCATTTTCTGCATGTATTTTGATCCTAGTACATGTGCACTTGACTTTATAAAATATTAGCATAAATTTCTGAAAATCTGCATTAATTTAAGGCTAGTGTAAATGTCCATACCTGAATTTGTAAGGAATGCACATAAAGTACAGGATTTTATAATTTATGCACAATATCTTGTGCAGTGCCCATCCTCCACTTAAACTTACCAATGAAATTATATGCTACTGAATGCGTGTGCATCTTTACAAAATAGGAACTGCATTATTTGCATATGTAAATGTTCACATATGCATGTATAAGACTAAAATACTTAGATTTACAAAGGAAATTTGAAAGGAAAGATTTGAAAGGAAAATTTTATAAGAGATCACCTAAGCGTGAGGGCCAATAGGCACCTATTTAAAGCCTATTTTATAAAGACATATAGGCGCCTATGGAGACCTTTTACTAAAAACTACTGTGGTGTTGCATCTAATGCACCATAGCATGCAAATCCATGGTGCATTAAAGCAACATCACAGTGTTAACTGCTGGGAGCATGGAAGGCATGTTTTTGGTAGTTGCTGCAGTTTATGCGACCCTGCCTTGGCACCAGAAGAGCACAAATGCACTCAATACCATCTATGAAGGTGGCGGTGAATGCACCCATGCTACTCACCCTCCATAGAGGAAGCGTGGGTGCACTGCCTGCATGCCACTTACCCCACCCACTCTACACTCCTAACTCTCCCACTTGTAACCCTAAAGCATCATGGACAGTTAGCACCATAATTGAGTGGTGCTAATTGTCATGGCCCCACGCTAGCTGTCAGTGTAGATTTGATGCAGGCTTTTAGCACACATTAGACCCACACTGACAGCTAGCACCCTCTAGTAAGAGAACCACCATGTGTCTTTATAAAATACTAGGGTGATAGTGGCAGAATATGATACTTGGGAGGAGGCATAAATGTTCCCACAAAATATGCAGATACATTTGTATTTTATAAATAATGGGCCTGATATTCACCTAGGTCAGCTATGTGTCACTATGGCGCATAGCCGTCTGTGCCAACCTTTAACCCCGGATATTCAATGCCAGGGTCATATGCGCCCCCGGCATTGAATATCTGGGTTTGCGGCACAGCCTCCTAGCTGCAGTAGCTAACTGGGCAGTGGCGATACTGCATACTGCACAGTTAGTTCCTGTGACTAAAAGATAGTCTTTTGCTTTGGCTATCTTTTAGCCACAGGTCGCTAACCGGGCAGCATGCAATATTGCATATTGACCAGTTATCAATCGTCGCTGCCTCTGCTCCTCCTCGGAACATCCACGACATGCCCCAACGCTAAGCCGTTAGCATCGGGGCATGTAAGGGAGAAGATTGGGGATATTCAGCAGCACTAACCGTGTTAATGCCATTGAATATCCCGGTTAGAGGTCTTTACATGGTTTACAGGGCTGTAAACCACGTAAATGCTTTTCGAATATATATCGGGCCCAATGTGTGCAAATTGCAACTTTTTTGCCCATGTTGCTCACAAATTTGCAGGTTGCATAAAAGTATATGCCTTCTTGGCATCACACATACTTTTATATGCATAAACCCTGGAGTAATTTTAGAAAAACCCTGTTGGAGATAATGTTATAAGGAGCCGCCTAGTTTTAGGTGGCAAGAATGTGCGTAAATTCAGAACTTTAGTCATTTACATATGTAAGTGGGCATTTACACATGCCAAATGTCATCCTATAAAAGATGAACTAGCGTAAGTGTCTGCACTTAAGTACGTTGCATACTTTCAATGTGGGTGTATATACGGGTGGAGTTTGGGAAGACTGTGGGCACATGTGAATTATAAAATCCCACAATGTATGTGTGCATATTTGGAAAGTACGCATTAACATTTGCACCAGCCTTTGAGCTGCTATAAGTGCTAATGCCTACATGTACGCATGTCCTTTCTCACTTAGGCATGTAAAAAAGTGGGTGACTTTGTATAATTATTCCCCCATACCAAAAAATTCTCAATAAAATTACCCTTCTGAAGCTGAATTTTGCGGCTGAATGGAAAATTTTAAGCCCCATCCCAGACTGATCTAGTCTACCCTAATTTTAAACAAACTATGGCTTTTTAGCTACTTAAAATGGACAAAATTATCTGTTTAAGTGCCATGGATTTTGAATTTAAAAACCTTTATGTCACTGGCGCCATCAGCAACCACATGTGCTTTTAAATATTGACCTGCATAACACCACTGCACTAGAAAAATACTGGGATCATGACCCTTAGGCAATAGTGAAGAATGAAGAATTTGTGATCACCTGGGACATTTCCATCCCCACCACTGAGAACCTCATAGCAAGAAGAGAAAAAAATATAAAAATGACCTTACTAATAGATATGTCCGTACCAAGTGACTGTTCTCTGTATTATGCATGGAGAAAAATGTGATCCTAAAGAAACGCAATCAGAGACCAAGAAAATGTGGCATAAGATACAGAAACTGCCCCCTTGTTTTGTGCATCACTGGCCTGATTAAATTTGTGTGTCACGATATGTTGCTTCTATATATTGCACCTTTTGAACTCCTGAAAGAGCTCTCTCTTTCAAACAAGGCAAGGACTGAGACAAGCATTAGCAGTAAAACTGAGAGACTGAGATCATCTCGAACATATACACTGGCTTAGAAGTAAGATTCATTTCTGTCATGGCACGCAGCAAACTAATGCTCTAAGAATAATGGAGTGTTGAGCCTCATTTCCCTTGTCTCTTTTGTTCCTATGATTCCATCCACCGTACATTTTGCACCCTTTCGCTTCCCCCCCCCCCACCTCAAACAGTCTTGTGTGAAATGTGGCTTGTGCAGGAGCTGATCACCCCCACAAATAGCAGGGATAGTGCTGCCATATGAGAAAAGATGGGATGTATTGTTTGAGTCTTTGGCCATGTAATGATGAGGTTTCTTGGACAGTGCCTGTAGCAGCCATATCGTGCAATTGAAAAGCTCATGAAATGTTTTACTGCCTGGTTCACCGAACATGCCTTTACCCCTTCACTGTGAGATTTCAGTGCTCTAACGTGATTATAAATTTCATTTAGATCTTAGTCATTAAGTAATATATTACATTTGCAGTGGTGCAGGACTCGTAGTTATCACATTTGTAATGCTAACTCATTGAGAGCTATTGCCTCAAGATTCTTCAATGCCAGAGAGCACTAGGCTAGAAGTGAAAGAAGGCTTTTAAATGGGGCAAGAAATCATCTGTTGCATCTTGTAGCTGAAGAGTCAGCAGAGCAAAAGGGTTCCCATGATGCTTCACTGAACTGTGTCTTTCTCATCTTCAGATTGTTGGTGACTGGTGTGTCCCACAGTAAGAACAGAAGATATGCTATGCTGGGCCAGACCACGCATCCACTGATCCAAGAATCCTAACTAACATTAATTAAACCAGGTCACCAGGAAATGCTCAGCGGATCTTAAAAAGCAGATCCCTACCTTGCTCTTCACTTACGGAAATAAGCAGCGGCTTTCACCAAGTCCACCTGCCTCATAATTACTTAGGGAGCTTTCCTCTAGGAATTTGTGTGAGCTCCTTTTAAACTCATCGATGCTAACTGTCTGGGCCATTCCTCTGGCAACATATTCCTTGGCTAGGTTGTGCAATGAATGAAAAAAAAAAACTTTCAGCAGTTTTAAACCTGCTACCTATTCATTTCTTGACATATCCTCCAGTCTTACTACAATTTGAAGAGGTAAAAAATCGTTTCATATTTAAATGTTCCACCACATGGCTTTATAGATTTATATCATATCCCCTCTAAGATGAAGCTCTAACCTATTTAGCCTCTCTCCATAAGGCAGCCATTCCATACCTTTTATCATTTTCTTATAATTCCCTGTACCTTCTCTTATTCCAACAGATCTTTGTTTTAAGATGGGTGACCAGAAATGCACACACTTTATGATGAGATCACACCTTGGACTTATACAAAAGCACTTTCACATTCTGAGATTTATTCTCTATTCTTTTCTGAAAACATTTTTAAATTTGTCTACTTTCTGTACAATGAGAGTGAGGATTTCAAAGCACTGTACAGAAAGACTCCAAGAACATTTTTTTGAGCAGTAACTCACAGTCTGAATCCAGCATTAAACTTATGTAACTAGAATTTTTTCTTTAGGCACTTGTTCATTCTAAGGAACATTCACCATCAGATTTATATCAAAAATGTTTAGCTTGTGTGTGTTAAAGAATTTAATTGCGAGGACCACAATTTTTGGTCTATTGGGTGAGAGCAGGGTTTACATTCTGGGCAGGTTTTGGAACTGTGAGTTGTGTTTTTTATATGAATTGTTCTTTTATATAGTGTGTTGCAGGCTATTTTCAAACCATTGCATTGAGATTTTTGTTTTGTATTTATTGAAGCCATTCTAAATTTTGATTGATTATGAGGCATCCATCCCAGCTATTCGCCCTCTTCCGTTCCCAGCAGAAGCCTCCCCGTACGAACAAGGAGTTTGTATGGGGAGACTTAATTGGGGGTGGGACGGGGCATTGTGGAGGCGGAGAGAGGGCAGAGAGAGGGTGGGCAGTGGGCGGTCTGTGACCCCAGACATACAGGACCGATTCCAAAGTCAGCCTTGTACGTTCGGGGTCAGCAAACTGGACTGGGGATGGCAGACCCAGGCAGCATCAAAAAGATGAGGGGGTCCATGGCAAGGTTGCTCCATTCAGCAGCCTGACTGATTTAGCCGGGTAGGGGACTGTACATGCAGTTGATCAAAAGCGAATCTCGGCCTGCACGTACACACCCTAGACCCGATTCTGATCCCGTGGAGCACGTCTAGCCCCTGAAGGATCAGGATCGGGTCTGCATCTGTGCACAGAGGCCTGGACATGCTCTATGGAATGTGCCTCCATATATATATATATATTGTATATATATATCATTTGTTTTAATTAGTGGTGAGCTTTGGAGAAAGTCTAGGAGAATGTTTTTGTGCTTACTTATATGAATTGCTTTTTCCACACAGTAGTTTGAAGGTTCTGTTTGCAAATCATTAGACTGTGACTCTTGCTAATTGAGGTAATTTGAGTTTAACAATTTTAATTTTAGTTTCAATTAATACAACAGATAAATTCATAGCACTCTTTTTATATTTTTAACCAGTGGTGACACTTTTTGAAGAAAGACTGGATCATTTTTATGGGTTATAAATTACTTTATCAGCTCAAGCTTTCAGGTATTTTACATATTTATTTATTCAAATGGTGGCTATGTTCATATATTTGTATTAATGTTAGATATAACATTTTACATGTTTTTAGATTGTGACATTTTAATTTCTACCCCCGTTACATGTGTCAGTCAATACATGACCATGTTGGGTTTTATGATGAACTGAGTGCTTTTTCAGTTCTTTATTAAAATTCAAATTTTTTATTGAATTGATTTTTTATAAGTACTAAAATAATGTTAGATCTTGTGTTCACTCATGCCCTTTCTAAAATAGCTCTTTACTTATGTGTGCAATGTACAGGTGTATATGCCTGGTCATCCACGTGTAAATCACAAATAAGGTTTCTACAGTAATCCCTTTACAGACTAAAAATCCATCATATTTCGCCAGGGTCTTGATCAAATCTCAGGATGCTGTTTAAGATCTACAACACAATGTTTTACGGATCTCTTCTATGTAGATGGTTCAATTGACCCTTAAATGGAAAATAGCTTTCTCTGTGAAGGGACCGGCTTTGTAGAATTCCAGTCCTGTCACACTAAGGGATATGTTTACTTATCAGCAGTAGCGGCTTCCATGCAGTATCGGAGCCATGGCCCCATTGAATTCAATGGGGTCACAACTGCGATATCGCATGGAAGCCAATACCACTGATAAACATACCCCTAAGGTTGAAATCGAGCGGGTCAATATTTAAACAGTCTGCACTGTGCCAAACATCTAAGTTCTGTTTTTTCTTAAAATAAGGCAGTATTATGTAGGTAATTTGCATGCCACCAACATGCTTAAGTCACCTCTTTTAAATGACTTCCGCGTGGGGATGGGCACTTGTGTGTAGAGTGTAGGCAGTCACTATTCAGTAAATATGCATGCCAAGGTAAGTGGTAGATAGTTTCGGAGTCAGTAAGCACAGGGGAAGAGTTTAGGCAGGTGCAAATTTACACAAATAATTTATAGACTGCTATAACCTTTGCATGTTTCTATAAATCCTGTCACAGGCATTTTCACCAAGGGTCCCTTTTACTAAAGCCCGCCAAGCAGTTAATATACATTTTAGTGGGTGTAACGGTCTACAGTAACAGCATAAGCCCTGATTTTCAGATATTCTGCATGTACTGCACATATGTGCATAGTTATATGTATAATTTATACTTGTATACACTACTCAGCAGCACTAGCAATACGTACAGTGCTGCTGAATATACAAATAATTTAAAATATTTAGGTTGGATGTTTCAAATTATTTCCCAGATATTTTAGTGAATAAATTCCACATGAGACTGAAAGTTCAATTATTTACTCAGTCCCATGGCTCTGTTAGCTGACTTTGTAATGCTTTACTGTATAGTACGTGGACCTTTTCTGGAAGCTGCCATTGGCATCTCTTCTTTAGGGAGCTAGGAAATAGAAAAAGGAAAGTGAAATCATGTTGCTTCTACTCTGTGATAAGACAGTAGCTGCACGGACTCATTACTGGTCACCTTTAGACAAACATCTGTGTGGGATTCAGACCCGGAATTGAGGGAAACACCCAGAGATCAGTCTATAAAATAGGAGTAAAAGTATAGCCAGTTTCAAGCGGAATTCTGTTTTTAAAAGTTATGACTGCCTAAATCATATGTTAGTGGGGGAGATCAGTGTTTGGAGACTGTGGATTCTTGTTCGGGGTCTGATAAGTTCTGATCTTGATGGAAAATGGGGAAATGCCCTCTGAAAGTAATATTCTCTTTGGTAGCAGATGGAAGAAGCAGCAGAATTAGTTTCGCTGTTCTGTGGACCACAGGCGTATATAGAATGTGGGTATCGTAACGTGGTGGTGATTAGGCTGCCTCTGGTTTCTGGTAAAGTCTGTCAATTCTCTATTCTTGGATATCTAAAATCCATGAAGTTGTACAATTTGCTTGCTGATGCTTGAAAGGAAAGTGCTTGCAGTCCAAGGACACTTAGATCAATTCCTAGACAAAATGCGTTGTTATTGTATCTCCACTGATGGGAGGATTAAAGGAGATTTTAAAAAGGGAATCAGAGGTAATATTATGTCGTTACCTAGTTTACACCTCTAGAAGAGAAGAGATAGAGTTGAGTTTGCATTCATAGTATTAATATTAGGGGGTGGTGATGGAGGTAGGAAGTTACTGAAAGAGGGAAGGGAGCTGTGGTTGGAGATGAAAACAATTGGGGTCAATCCACTTGATGTTTTTGGACTCAATCACCTAAATATCATATTTTCTCATATATTTACTATCATAAAATGTGATATACAGTCATTATTCTGGACATTTTCAAACTTTCCAAAAGCTATCTACATAGAGCCCAATTAAGATATTTGGAGTGACCAGGAGGGAAAACCTGTCCGTCCTTTCCATTATCTCTGCCGCCACTCTCACCTGCAATGACTTATTTACCCACCTAGGCAGATAATTTTTATTTGCCTTCTGAGTGCCTCTGCTCTGGAATCCAGGAGGTAGGATGCTCCACTCCAAACTTCCAGTGTAGAATCATCCATCCCACAGAGTCTGGGTCAGTCTGAAAAAACATCAAAAAAGAAGACACTCATTAGGAGAGTAAGACCAACAAGTGCAAAGCAAAGATTAACCTAAAAAAACTCAACTCACTCTCATGTAGCAGCACACATTGGAACCATCAAGAATGTGTGCAGACCCAATCTTTCTCATACCAAAAGATAGGTCAGAAGACATGCCAGACTTACCAAACTTGGCAGGAGGATGCACCAGGTGCAGTCCTCCTCATCCCAATAGTGGTCCCAAAGGACCAGCTGCAGGAATATGGGTGGGCAGCATCTGGGGGCATAGCTGAGTTGCTGGATGCCATTCTGTCTGTTAATCAAGCAATGGGGTATAAGCACGCGAAGCCTGCATGTGTATCCTGTGTCTAGTACCACTGTTAGGATGGCACACTACCATTATTGAAAGGGACCATAATAGTTTGTGTTGTCTAGGCAAAGCTGAGAAGTGTCCTGTGTTTTTTGTTGATTTTAAGTAGCAGACTTCAGAGAAAGGACAAGCAACGTGAATGGCACAAGGTACTCTTTAGCCTTCAGATGTGTTCACCAATTTGTATATGGCAAGGTTATTTCTGTGACTACTAAGATGCATCTCTGTTTTTTATTTTTTATTTTCATTTTGGGTTTATTTTTTATGCTTAGTTTGGAGTTTAGAATTTTTTATTTTTTGAGGTTTTTTTGGCTCCTTGAAGGTTATTTTTTTTATATATATATTGGGACTCCTGCAGCACAGCAGCCCCAGAGTTTTCTTGACGAGGTACAGTTTTCTTGACAAGGTCTTTTCTTCTGAAGCAATGGAGGGTAAGGTGACTTGCCCAGGGTCACAAGGCGTGCCAGTGGGACATGAAGCCTGATCGCTTGGGTACTAGACTGTTGCTCTAACTACTAGGCTACTCTTCCACATGGTGTACAGATATACAGGGTGGCCCAAAAAAAGTGAGAACATCTCATAAATTAAAAGCTTAAATAGTTTACTTATTTACCTTTTTTAGCTATATAACGTCTTTATTTCGACAATTTCTGGTCGCCATCTAATTATCTTGTTTATCTTTTTTTTTAAATTTGTCAATCATTTACATCTGTCTTTTTGAAATTTTAAATAACTTATATACTACGAGATGTTCTCACTTATTTTGGGCCACCCTGTATATATTGTGACAGAGACGCCTGTCTTGGACCCATGAGAATAGAAAAGGACATGGAACTGGACTTAGGGGGGAGCCCAGTTGTGTATTTCAAGGGTAACCTGAATCCTGCGTACACCGATACCCATGAAATCCCTGCCTGGCCTGGATCTCAGGCCCCGCGAAGGGAGAGAAAGAAGAGAGAGAGAAAGCCCAGGGTGCCTCACCCAGACTCCTATGAGGTCCCTGCAGGCATGAGAAGAGATTATTATTACCTGGGAAGGGCCGGAAGGGAGGAGGAGGGGCTGGAACCCTGGGGGTGGAAATATAAACCCCTGCTAAAACAAAGAGAGGGGAGGCTAGAGAAACAAGGGAGGCTGGAGAAACAAGGGGAGCTGGACAAACAAGAGGCTCAGGAGAGTCAAGAGAAGCTGTTGACGCAGTGGAGCCATAGAGGAGAGCCCTGGGAGGAGCTGAACCACAGGGAACACAGCCGAGGAGACGGGCCGAAGGCTGAAGGTACTGACCGGCTGTCTCAGGTAGAGCAGGGAACAGGAGTGACTCTAGGATGCAAGGGGGAGCTGTTTACTGAGCTGTTTGAGAACTCAGAACGGGACACTGCTCCAACAATTGAAGATATGCAAGTCGATACTGCTGAGGATGACTTGAGGGCTATGGATATTCCTATGGACTGTACTTTATGCCAAGCCAAGTGTGTTGAACCGTTATGCTGAGGGCTAACACTTTCTGAGAAGGTCCCCTAAAGCTGGAAATAACAAGACCCAGAGAACCGACAGGAAGCCGGGGATACTTCTGCTAGCACCCGGAGGTTTGTGACGCAGCCAGGAAAAATTGCAGGGAAGCTAAAAAAGCTTGGTGAATATTTGCTGCCTGTGTCTCCCATATTTTGATTTAAACTTAATCTGGGAAGGGAGTTAAGAAGAAGCATTTGTTCCAGTGGGACTAAGTTTTATTGTTGCCATTAATTGTTTTACAAGGCAAGGCTAAAAAGAGGCATTTTTACCCTTACTAAAGAAGTGCTGTTTTTCAGGGCTGAGAAACGTTTGAAGCAGCTGTGTGTGTTTGAAGCTTGTGAAGCAGTTATGCTGTTCTAGTGCTGTATTACCAATAATCCTGCATGAGAAGGAGTCCTGTGTACAGGGTACTTGAATTTTTGCGTAAGAAATAAAATTCTGTCACTTTGCCTTACCTCTGGACCATGACTACAACTTCTTCTTGAAGCCATTTTTGAAAGCAAACTACATATCCCAAGATACACCTGGGGAAAGTTAGTTTGCCCAAGCCAATCGAGAGAAGTTCCTCCGATACCACGCCCCTCTAGTCTAGAGGCGGGTGGTGAGGGCGCGACAATATATATATATATATATATATATATGGAAAGAAACGTGACTATGGATGTCCATTATGAGGGAAGGGTGCAGAGTGACATTTGTAAAACTAAACTCTTAAATGCTAGCCATTCCACAGGGCCTGAAGCTTGCTCCAAGTATTGATGGTTTATTTTCTGACTGGAATGCGTTATGTGCATGTGTGTATGGTGGGGTAGAGAGAGGGGCTGCACATTTTCATTGGGATTTTCTCACGGATTTCTATGGATCTGGGCAAAATAGTCTTTCAAAAGTATACAAATGAAGCTGCATGAAGACTGGAGTTTAATCAGATATTTTTGACTTTTAACCCTTAGCTAGTACTGAATGCTGCCATCATATATTTTTTTAAGTGCCGACAAGTCAGTGCTGACCTCTGGCGACCCAGCAGCCTTTGGGTTTTCTTGGCAATGTATAACTGGAAGTAAATTGCCAGGTCTTTTCTTTCAAGGCAATGGAGGGTTAAGTTTAGAGGGTTCAGGGGCGATCCGGGAAATTTCAGACCAGTGAGTTGATGTCAGTACCGGGAAAAATGGTAGAAACCATCATAAAGAACAAAATTACTGAACATGTAGATAATCATGGCTTAATGGGAGACAGCCAACATGGCTTTAGACAAGGAAGATTTTGTCTTACTAATCTGTTATTGTTTTTTGAAGGTGTGAATAAACAGGTAGATAAAGGTGAGTCGGTTGAAATAGTGCATCTGGGCTTTCAGAAAGACTTTGACAAGGTCCCTCATCAGAGACTTTTAGCAAAACTAAAAAGTCATGGGATAGGAGGCAGTGTACTATGGTGGATCAGGAACTGGTTAAAAGATAGAAAGAAGAGGGTAGGGCTAAATGGCCAATTTTCCCAATGGAGAAAGGTGAATACTGGAGTACCCCAGGGATCTGTGCTGGGTCCGCTGCTTTTTGACATATTCATAAATGACCTGGAAAAGGGAATAACGAGTAAGGTTATCAAATTTGCAGATGACACAAAACTATCTAAAGTTGTTAAAACCCATGAGGGTTGTGGAAATTTACAAGAGGATCTTGATAAATTGGAAGACTGGGCATCCAAATGGCAGATGAAATTTAATGTGGTCAAGTGCAAAGTTACGCACCTAGCAAAGAACAGCCCAAACTATGGTTACATGATGCAAGGTTCCACATTAGGAACCACCACCCAGGAAATATTTAGATGTCATTGTGGATAATATGTTATAACCCTCCGCCACGTGTGCAGTGATGGCCAAGAGAGAAAATAAAATGCTAGGTATCATAAGGAAAGGAATGGAAAATAAAACAAAAGATATTATAATGCCTCTGTATCATTCCATGGTGCGACTGCATCTTGAATATTGTGCGCAATTCTGGTCGCTGTATCTTAAAAAGGATATAGCATTATTAGAAAAGGTACAGAGAAGAGCCACCAAAATGGTAAGGAGGATGGAAGATAGCCCTATGAAGAGAGGGCTCTTCAATCTAGAAAAAAAACGGCTGAGGGGAAATATGATAGAGGTCTACAAATTAATGAATGGAGTGGAACGGGTAAACGTAGATTGATTGTTTACATCATCAGAATATAGCAATGAAGCTACAGGACTATTTAAGCTATTTAAGACTAATAAGAGAAAATATTTTTTTCACTCAGCATGTAATCAAACTCTGGAATTTGTTACCAAAGGATGTAGTAAAAGCTGTTAGTGTAGCTGGATTTAAAAAAGGTTTGGACAAGTTCCTAGAGGAAAGGTCCATAAATCATTATTAAAAGGGACCCAGGATATCACTGCTTGACCCACTACAAGCATTGTGGAACCTGTGTCTTTTGAGGAAACTGCTAGTGTAATGGGGTAGATCCGTCCCTTGCCATGCAGTCAGAGGAAACTGAGGAAAGTATGTCAGATTCTGACAGCCAAGTAAAGCACATGGCTACAGGTTGCCAGGGGAGATATAAACAAACTCAGCCATGAGTGCATCAGCCCCGCCCAAGTTGCAAACAATCCCGTGCCCTGAGTGTAATAGGATTCACCTGGGTGGGGGAGGAACGAAGCTAAGCCCTAAGGCTGATAAAAAGCACTCATTAGAAAGCAGTGAGAGTGCTGGAGAGAGAGTTGGAAGCAGTTCTCGAAGGAGAGCTGAAAGGGGAACTGAAACGGGAACTGGAAGGAGAGCTGTTAGAAGGACTGATAGCAGAGAGGCTGAGAGTGATTTAAGCAGCCCTGAGAACCGACCAAGGAAAGCTTCAGCTGAAAAGGTACAGAGAACTCAAACCCAAAGACTACAGGAAAGCTACTCTCAGTTAGAGCCTGGTGTTGAAGGTAACTGGAGAGAAAAGCCACGCAGAAAGTCAGTTTGGGTGTGCCCAGAAGCTCCGGTGAGAGGAAGGTACAAATCTCTAGACTCTGCTGATATTGAAGAAGCACTGCCGAGTAAACCTTACAGGCAAAAGCCTGACAGTGGTCTTTGTAAAAGGAACAGGGAGAAAACAAAGAATACCAGTTTTCTCTGGGATAGAAAAGCTCTCCGGGACTCTCTTAAAGGTAAAGAGAATTGTTTTAAATCCCTGTGTGAATGTGTTCCCATGTATCCAGCGGGGGAAGGGCTGGAAGATATGCAAGTTGAATCCATAGATGAATGTATAATTGATGAGCCTATGGACTGTACACTGACTATAGCAGATACCGTAGAATCACTTCGCTGAGTTGGATGTATAAAGCTGTAGGAACAGCATTGAGAAGCAAAGTGAGCATTGCTGCCTTTGAAAAGAAACGTTTATTGCTTCCTGTGTTAAAGGACTGTATAGTGAAAACTGGAAGAAAAAGGAGTTATTTTTCTTCAGTTCCTGATTTACTTTTCTTTGTACCAGAAGCATGGTTATTTTGTCCTAAGTTCTTTGTGCTTACCAAACCCCGGGACGGAGAAATAAAACCTCATTTTGACCTTACCACTTTTGTTGCTTCTATTCCTCTGCTTGGGGAGTGTTTGGGACTTCATTACCCAGAGGGTGTGTACTACTACGCCTGCACTACCCCCACTTCCTGGCTCAGGATATTCACCAGCCTGACCCTCTCTGTATGCCCTAGGACTCAGGGTGGGCCACTGGTGACACTAGGTACTTATGACCTAGATTGGCCACTGTTGGAAGCAGGATAATTGGCTTACTGGACCTTGGTCTGACCCAGTATGGCATATCTTATATTCTTATGTTCTTATGAGAACTGATATTACCAGACCAACACTGTCTATTTTAAAAAGGGTTAAAGAGGCTTATGTATAGGAAAATGATGCAACCAATGTATTATATAGCTCAGAGGTTCCCAACTCCAGTCCTGGAGGGCCAAACACCATTCAGGTTTTCAGGCTATCCCTAATAAGTATGCATGAGATGCATTTGTATGCACTGCCCCCATTGTATTCAAATGTATCTCATGCATACTCATTAGGGACAGTCTGAAAACCTGAATGGTGTTTGGCCCTCCAGGACTGGAGTTGGGAACCTCTGATACAGCTCAAGCAAGGTGAGCCCAAAATACCTCAATGCATGCTTGTTTTCACTTCTTTCTCCCAGTGCTGCGGGCTTGGGCAAACTTGTACGGATGGGCCCCTTTTATTTTTTCTCTACTGAGCACCACCCTCTCTTTCCTAACTGACCCCACCCCCAGCCACTGTTAATTGGATGATGCTGGGCCTCCTCACTGCCAAACTGACAGGAGGACAGCTGCATACTCAGTTCTTCTCTTAGTTTCATGAAGGCTGTTGCAAGCACTCATCTACCTTCTTATAGCCGTGTGGGCCAATGCAAGTCTGCAGCCACTGAATGGATTAATTTATCAGTGCAGCTGGCCTACTGAAAAAGTTAACCATTTGAAATTAGGCTAACGTTAAATGGGTACGCTTGAATATTCAGCCACTCTTTTCAAATTCACAATGTCACTGAATATATGCTTAGTTAATTGCATAATTCTGCACATAACATTTATGCCTCAGCCTTCCTCCTATCCCCATGCTTTTAAATGTTAACCCTGTATAATAGAAATTTCAAAAATCACATCATAGTGTCTGATCAAATCATCTGTGATTTTTCTGGGTAGAGTGCATAAAAATTAATTCAAAATCTTCAAAATACACACTCCACGAAAACAAACAGATATGCTTCTCAAAAAAACGTCAATGTCCGTCATGCAGTGATCTTAAACAAAATAAATAGTAATTAGATCTTACCTGCTAATTGCTGTTCCTGAAGGAACGACAGTCCAGTCCCTTCACTTCTGGGTTACGCAACCCTTCCAGCAGCTTGGAGGCTGAGCCCAACCTTTTTGGGGGATGGAGCGGTATAAATACCACTGGGACCACCCACCCACTCCAGTATTCGATTGAAAAAGCAGATCTAACTAACTTTTACTGAAAACTCCATAACGTAACCTAAAATAAAAACTCAAACCTATGCAACAGGCATATATATTGAAATCATCTTCTTTTTTTTTTTTTTATATGTAAAGGGAAAAAAAGGAGAGGAGGCCTGGGAACAGCCTGAGGAGATGTCTGCTTCTACCCGAGCCGGCTTCCTCCCGGTCTTCTTCCTGCTGTACTGGTCCTACGTCCGAAACATTGCCTTGCCATGAACCCGAGGTCTGAAACGGTTGCCGGAAGCGGGTGGGATCAGGGACTGGACTGTCGTTCCTTCAGGAACAGCAATTAGCAGGTAAGATCTAATTACTATTTCCTTATCGTCACTCCAGTTCAGTCCCTTCACTTCTGGGAAGTACCAGAGCAGTTCACCCCTGGGTGGGTTCCGGCATACCGGACTGAAGAACCGCTAGACCGAACCGGGCGTCCGCTGCACTCTGCACGTCCAGCCTATAGTGCTTGGAGAAGGTATGCAGCGATGACCAAGTCGCTGCCCTACAGATGTCCAGCGGAGGTACCAGGGAAAATTCCGCCCAAGAGGCTGCCTGAGCCCTAGTGGAGTGGGCCCGCAGCCCCACCGGAACCTGCTTCCCCTTCAGGATGTAAGCGGAGGCAATCGCCTCTCTGATCCATTTGGAGATGGAAGCCTTGGCCGCCGCCTCACCTTTGTGCGGCCCTCTAAACTGGATGAATAGACGGTCGGACTTTCGGAATGGCGCTGTGCGAGAGAGGTAACATCTCAAGGCCCTCTGGACGTCTAGTAGACGCAGCCTGTCGTCTCTACCTTCCTGCCCCTTGGACGCTAAGACTGGTAGGGTAACTGTCTGGTTCACATGAAAAGGAGAGATAACCTTGGGTAAAAAGGACGGCACTGTACGCAGAACCACTTTGTCCTTGAGGAAGGACAGGAAGGGGGGCTGGGAAGAAAGCGCCTGCAATTCCGAGACCCTTCTGGCCGAGCAAATGGCGACCAGGAAGACTGTCTTCAGAGTTAAATCCTTTAAGGAGGCTCTCTTCACTGGCTCGAAGGGTTCCCCGATCAAGGCATTTAGCACTAAGTTAAGATCCCAAGGAGGGATGACCGATCTCCGTTGCGGACGTAGCCGACTAACCGCTCTTAGGAACCTGGAGACGTCCGGTGCGCCCCTAAGGGTTTACCCCGGACCTTTCCTCTATAGCAAGAGATAGCCGCCAACTGAACCCGCAAAGAGCTATGCGCCAGACCTTTTTCGAAACCTGCTTGCAAGAAGTCCAGAATCTCCGGGACCGAGGCCGAAAGTGGCTTCCGACGATGCTCCGCGCACCAAGCTTCGAAGATGCGCCAAACCCTTACATAAGAAAGACAGGTCGAGCGCTTTTTGGCCTTCAACAGAGTCGAGATTACTGCTCCTGAGTAGCCTCGTTTTAGAAGCCGCACCCTCTCAATAGCCAGGCCGTAAGCGAGAACCGATCCACGTGAGGCATCCGGACCGGACCCTGCCTCAGCAGGTCCCTTTTGTAAGGAAGCCGCCAAGGACGGTCGGCGAGCAGTCTGATCAGATCGGCATACCATGGGCGGCGAGGCCAATCCGGAGCTATGAGGATTACCAAGCCCTGGTGAGACTCCACCCGTTGGAGAACTTTCCCAATCATAGCCCAAGGGGGGAATACATAGAGAAGGCCCTCCGAAGGCCACTTTTGAGACAGGGCATCTAACCCTTCGGACATCCTTTCCTTCCTTCGGCTGAAGAATCTGTCCACCTTGGCTGTAGAGAACCGTGCCATGAGGTCCATGACTGGGCGACCCCAAAGGGCTACTATCTGGTTGAAGGTCTCTTGTTCTAGTTCCCACTCTCCGTGGTCTATCTTGCACCTGCTGAGAAAGTCGGCAGTGACGTTGTCCTCGCCCGCCACATGCTGCGCTGAGAGAGCCAGTAGTCGGGATTCCGCCCACTGGAAAAGAGAGTCCGCCTCATTCTCTAAGGCGTGACTGCTGGTGCCTCCCTGGTGGTTGATGTAGGCCACCGCGGTGACATTGTCGGAGAGAACGCGAATTGCCTTTCCCTGCACTAATATCCTGAATGCCTTGAGAGCCAGAGTGACGGCCCGCAATTCCAGTCTGTTGATGGGCCACTGTGATTCCAACTGTGACCAGCGACCATGGACGAACTGGTCCTCGCAGTGCGCTCCCCAGCCTGACAGGCTGGCATCCGTCGTCAACAGCAACCACTGATGGGGATCGAGGGGCATTCCGCGGTCCAGGTTCTTCGGACACCTCCACCATTGGAGGGACTGTTTGGTCCGCGGAGCGCAAGGTAACTGCATTGAGAGCGGCTGATGCTGGGGAGACCAACGACGCAATAGCGCCCGCTGCAGCGGCCGCATGTGGGCCCTGGCCCATGGCACCACCTCTATTGATGTCGCCATAGTTCCCAGAACTTGGAGATAATGCCACGCTGAGGGATTTCGTCTGCCCAGAAACTGCGTGATTAGAACTCTTAGATCCCTTGATCTTGACCGTGACAGGAATACCCTGCCCCTGAAGGTGTCGAATCTTGCTCCGAGGTACTCGAGTTCCTGAGAGGGAGTCAACCTGCTCTTTGTCCGGTTGATGACCCACCCCAACTCCTCTAGGACCTGAATCACTCTGGACGTTGCCAAATGGCTTTCCTGTGCCGACTTTGCGCGGATCAGCCAGTCGTCCAAGTAGGGGTGTACTAATATTCCCTCCTTCCTTAGGAAGGCCGCCACTACGATCATTACCTTGGTGAACGTTCTGGGAGCCGTGGCTAGGCCAAAGGGCAGGGCCTGGAACTGAAAGTGGCCTCTTGGTACTGCGAATCTCAGGAATTGTTGATGGGACTTCCTGACCGGGATGTGCAAGTAGGCTTCCGTCAAGTCGAGGGAAGTGAGGAACTCCCCTCCCCTCACGGCCGCTATGACTGAACGTAGGGTCTCCCTCCGAAAGTGAGGTACCCTGAGGCAGCGGTTGACTTGTTTTAGATCTAGTATTGGCCGAAAGGAACCCTCCTTTTTTGGTACCACAAAGTAAATCGAGTACCGACCGGATCCGCACTGGTCTGGAGGTACTGGAATTACCGCCCCTAAGGCTATTAGACGGGCAAGAGTAGACTCGACTGCTGCCCTTTTTGTTGGAGCGGCACAGGGCGACTGAACAAATGCTGGTGGGATTTGCTTTGCAAATTCTAGTGCATAACCTTCTCTGATCACCTCTAGGACCCATTGATCGGATGTGACACGGGTCCAGGCGGGGAGAAACAGCCTCAGGTGGCCGCCTACCGGCCGTCCTTCCCCCTGGACCCCTGACACCTCATTGTTGTTTCCTAGGGCCCGAGAAGGAGGAGGAGGAGGAGGAGGAAGCCCCAAATCCCCGACCTGCCCCTCGAAAACCTCTGAAACCTTGTCCCTTAGAGGGAAACCGGCCCCTGGAAAAGGGATTTGATCTGGCTGTTCAAAATCTCCGCGCCTCCCTAGGCTGTGTGCGCACTGGGGCTTGGGGGCGGCCTTGTCTTGGTCTATCTTCTGGGAGTCTACCTCCCTTAGACTCGCCCAGATCCTTGACCAGCTTCTCCAGATCCTCCCCAAATAAGAGTTTCCCTTTAAAAGGGAGCCGACTTAGGCGTGCCTTCGAGGAAGCATCAGCTGCCCAATTACGTAGCCACAGATAACGTCTAGCCGCCACTACCGAGGCCATGTTTTTGGCTAGGCTTCTGATGAGGTCATACTGACTATCCGCCAAGTAGGCTGCGCCGGATTCCACTCTGGCCGAGTTCGCCTGGATCTCGGCCGAAGAGTCCTCTGACTGAAGCTGCTGAGCCCATCTTAAGCAGGCTTGAGCTACCCAAGCTCCTGACACAGAGGCCTGCAATGCGAGGGCGCTTACATCAAAGGCTTGTTTCAGGAGTGTATCCAGCTTCCTGTCTTGTGCGTCTTTTAAGGCTGAACTGCCCTCAACTGGGATAGTCGTCTTCTTAGTGACTGCAGATACCACTGCATCCACCCTGGGTGATTTTAGCAGTTCCTTATCTGTCTCTGGGAGAGGGTATAGGCGAGACATGGTTCGGACTCCCCTTAAACTGGATTCCGGTTGGTCCCATTCTTCCTGGATCATCTGGCGCACTACCCTGTGGACCGGGAAGACCTTCTGGGATCTTCTAATGGCCTGTATTAAGGGGTCCTCCAATGCCTCTTCCTGCGATGGTATATCTGAGGCCACATTGAGTACTTTTAAGGATTCATTAATTAACGCCGGAAGCTCCTCTCGCCTAAAGACCCTAACTATCCGAGATTGATCTTCTTCCGGGATCTCTCCTTCTTCCAGCTCCTCCTCATCCTCGTCCAAATCCTTCACCGAGCCATCCTCTTCCGGAGCCCCCTGGGAAAAGGACGGTAGGAGGTCTTCCCCATCCAGACGCTGACGCTTAGAAGGGATGCTAGATTCCGGGTTGATAGCCCCGAGGAACCTGGCTGATCTTTCTTCCACTGGTGTGGTAACCTCCTCTGCTCCTAGGCCCTGCTTGCGCAGGCAGTAGGCCTTATGGAGTAAAAGGATGAAGTCAGGGGAGAAAAATTCTCCGTCCCCTCCTGCACTCGAGGGTGGGGGCGGGGGGAGTAGGGAAGGCGTGGGGAGCTCCGAGGGGGTAGAGGTTGAACCCTGGGACCCCACCATCCCCTACTAGAGGGTCTGATGATCCCTGGGAAGGCTGCAATATCTCCTGTTCTACTGATGCAGCCACTGCGGCGCAGCTCCTGCAGATTCCTGCCTCTGCGGAGGTGCCCCTGCGCGTACCACATGAAGGACAGCGTGGCTTAGATGCCATGGGGAAAGGTTGGGGCTTATCTTTGTAGGCCCTTGCAACCAAAGCCCAATTCCCTTAGGAAACAAATCCTTTAATTACCCCTAGGAGATTTAAACGGATTATCTTAAACTAAACCCAATTGGGCTGCAATAAGTTAATAGCGATTAAAATTAACGTTAAATAAATTAAAATCGAAATCGAGCATAAATCAAAAAAAAATTAAATCGAAATTAATTAAAATTAGTGGCTAACACTCCTTTGTCCCCTAAGGGAGGTACTTGCTGTTTGTAGCTTGAAGATCCTGGGCCCGATGCTGCGAATACCACCCGAGGGCTCTACACGTGGTAGGCCTCACCACGTGGAGCCTGCTCGGGGAAAAAGGACTCTGGCGCCTGCCTGCTCTCCAACGCTGAGACCGGCGCTGAGCCCCCTCTGAAGCACGAGTGCGATCGCCGTCTGATCGCGCCGTGAGATAACCTGGGCACCGCGCGGTTCTTCTCCGCGGTCAGCAGCGTCGGGCCGGGATGGTTGGCTTCCCTCCGGTTGTCGTTGCAGCCTCTAGCGCTCAGCCACCTTCAGGGCTTCGGCGCAAGGCTGTTTCCCCCGAAGATGGCAGAGCTAGAGGTTCAGGAAGCTGGGTAGAGCAGAGCACCTCCTCGCTGCTGCAGATCCGAGGCTTTGCTCTGCGAGCCGCGTCGGAGCCGGGGGGGGGGGGGAGGGAGAGGGAGGCAATTCTTAAAGGAGCAGAGCCCCCAAAAAACGCTAAAGAAATAAAAGCAAAATTAAATAACTGAATTAAGTAAAATTAAGCAAAAATTAGGAAAAATTAAGGAAATTAAGAAAATCAAGGTAGGACTCCAGTAAGCCCCAGGCTTACGGAACCCTCCAGCTGCTTGGAGGCTGAGAATACTGGAGTGGGTGGGTGGTCCCAGTGGTATTTATACCGCTCCATCCCCCAAAAAGGTTGGGCTCAGCCTCCAAGCTGCTGGAAGGGTTGCGTAACCCAGAAGTGAAGGGACTGGACTGGAGTGACGATAAGGAACTCAAAATACTACGCGGAAGGTCTCAGTAACCACGGTCTTATGACAGACATGATACACGATCGCTGTCATAGTACACAGGCCCCATAACATCAATGACCTTCCCCGTAGACCCAGACTGGCCATCAAAGCAAAATCACTTAGTAAATCACTTAGCTTTGAAAAAGGTTTTTATGTCTTGATCGCTGAACTATGACAGCGATCGTGCATCATGTCTGTCATAAGCCGGTGATTACTGAGACCTTCCACGTAGTATTTTGTGTTATTTTGTTTAAGATCACTGCATGACGGACATTGAAGTTTTTTTGAGACGCATATCTGTTTGTTTTCGTGGCGTGTGTATTTTGAAGATTTTGGACCAGTACACTCTGAAAAAAAGACCATATATATAGATTAAAAATTAATTCAATGCATACGTTTATAAAATGAAAGAAATTCATACTGCATTGGTTGAAAGTAATCCCTGAAATGCCTGAATAACCTGAACTAGGATATTTCCCTTTATTACTCACCATAACACTCCTTTTTCTCAGTTGTTTGAGATTGTGTGTTCATTCTGTGGGCCCCATTTCATGCAAGGCCTAGGGCAACTGCCTTTTTTGCCCTCAGGTAAAAGCAGTCCTGCTTCCCCCTATTCAAGCTCTAATGCACTTGCTATTCTACCTTTAAGTAGCAAATATTTTTATTCAGTGTTCTACCTAATAATTTGTTCAACTTTTATTTGAATATAATGTTTTGAGGCCAGAAAAAAGTTACATTTCAAATTTTGTATCATATATTACACCTGCAAAAAAGATTTATTTAACTTCTGATTTTCATGAGTTGGCAGATTTTTGACCTTCTTAGGCAAATGTGCATACCATTCAGTGTGGGAGTCCTGTGACCTTTATTTCAGGTCATTACGAAGGGCAAATAGTAACCGAATTACTGACTGATGAAAAACATAAGGTAAATTAACAAAATTTGCCCCTCCTTTCTGAAGATACTACTAAACATTTGACCACTCTCTAAATACATCCTGTCTCGATTATTGTAACCTCCTTCTTGCTGTTCTCCCTCTTAGCCATCTTTCTCCCCTTCAATCTGTTCAGAACTCTGCTGCGTGATTAATTTTTCAGCAGCCTCGATATTCTCATATAACCCCTCTTCTCAAATCACTTCATTGGCTTCCCTTTCGTTTCCGTATCCAATTCAAGCTTTTCCTTTTGACCTATAGGTGCATTCTCTCTTCTGCTCCTTTCCACCTTTCCTCTCTTCTCTCTCCCTACTCCCCTTCCCGTGAACTCCGCCCTTCTTCTGGCTTGATTCTCTTTGCCCTTTTCTTCCACTGCCATCTCCAGACTTTGGACCTTTCACCTTGCTGCTCCTTATGCCTGGAACATTCTCCCTGAGTCTGTACGTCAGGCTTCATCTCTGTCCCTTTTCAAGTCTATGTTCAAGGTTCACCTCTTTGAAGCTTCTTTTGGATTCTGATCCCCTTTTTCCTGGTGTCTCCTTACCCTCCTTTTCCCCTTATTCTTATCCTTTGTCTTGTCTCTTAATTAGATTGTAAGCTCTCAAGAGCAGGGACTGTCTCTATGTTTGTACAGCACTGTGTTTACCTTGTAGCGCTTTATAAATGATCAGTAGTAGTAGTAAATATTCAGTGGGAGAAGGATATATGGATAATTAAATTCTTAAATCATTATGAGGATTTTTAGACAAATATTAATATTAATTGGTGGTGATGGAGATAAGAAGTCACTGAAAGAGGGAGGGAAGCTGTGGTTAGAGATTAAAAACTATTGGGGTCAATTCACACTCATTGTTTTTGGTCTCCAGCAGGTCTGAACATTAAATATACTAACATAACTTTTAATAAATAAATAAATAAATGTATAGTAATCCCTGTTATTTCTACATTCAGACTTGATTAACATTATATAGATTGTGTCTGAATATCAACACATTGGGAGCAATGTTAGGTGGAGCTGCCTAGATTTAGGGTTCAAGAACATGTACAAATGGGGATCTTTTAGTCGTCTACGTGTATAAGTAGCCACTTATGTGCATAAATAAGTGTGTTCACACTATCCCCATCCTGTAAGTATATATGTAAACATGATGGCGCATACTTACATTATGGGTGGAGTGTAAAGGGGTGGAGTTTGGATGGAATTGGTGGGGCATAACGTTACATGGGCATATTATAAAATACTATAATTTATGCACATTCTTTAGAAATCTAAAGCTAGTATAAGTGACTATGCTTATATATCGTGATGTCACCGATCTAACTCTATTCAGAAAGGCACTCAAATCTCACCTTTTCCCCCACTACTACCAGACCAGCCAGACACCGACCTGACCACCCATCCCCACTTTGACCACCTGTTCTACAGGACCCAACTCAAACTAAGAACATAAAACCTACTGTATATACATGTAAATACATATGTAAATAGTTTCAGCTAACAATTCCCCTATGTTTATCCAAGTTGTCGTACCTGTTCTCTGTAAAACCAAACAGTTTGTTGTTCTGGTCTATTGTTATATTGTAAACCGCGCTGATGATAAATAGTGCGGTATATAAGAGCCTGTAATAAATAAATAAATAAATAAAATAAATAAATAAATAATAAATAAATAAAGTTAATGTGCTTTAACCATTAACACTAGTATTTGATAGAGAAAACAGCACCTACTTTAAAAAAAAAATAGCACATAGGTAAGCGCCTACTTTTGGGGATAAAGTGGGAACCTCCTTATAAATTTACCTGAGAGTTACACTAACTCAGAGCCATCAGCACATCCATTTACCTGCAGCCAGAGTGGGAAGACACTTACATACAAAGCACAGTTGCTTATGGGAAGGGTGGTAATGGGATGGTCATGATTTTTGAATTTATTTAGTAGTATTTTGCAGTATTTGCAGGATTGAAGTATTGGGAAGCCCTAGATATATGGTTTTACAATAATTTAATATAAGGCAATATCAAAGATTGATGACTTTTATATTGTAGCACAAAGCATGATCTTTTAAGTCTGTGTACTAATCTTGATTTTAAAAACAAATGTAGATTACATTCAATACAGGAGTGGAGGAGTGGCCTAGTGGTTGGGGCAAGGTACTTCAGGCCAGAAGGTCAGGGGTTCAAATCCCACAAGAGGACAGCAACCTTGGGCTGGAAGGACTGGGGTTTCTAGTCCCACAGATGCTCCTTGTGGTCTTGGGCAAGCCACTTAACACTCAATAGCCCATGTCCCTGTAAAATAGTTATCTCCAAGTTATAATGCCCTGTTCAATATAATTTCAGTTTGTTCAATGTAAACTGCACTGATGCAGAATAGCATGGTATATAAGAGAATGTAAATAAATAAATAAAATAAATACTTGTGAACACATAGATGGACATTATTTTAGAAAGTAGGCTAAGTATTTTGCCCCAGTATGCGAAGGAACTAAGTTCCCTTGAAGGACAATTGTAGATGACCAAACTGTCTTTTAAACTGGAAATCACCATGGTTTCCATTTACTGTCCATATAAAAAATACATCATCCATATATCTACACCATCTGAACATCAAAGTAGAGTACATTGGAGGCTACATGCTCTAGAATAAGAGCACTGGAGGATTATAGAACAAGTAAAAGCTGTTTTGGAAGGGGTTGATGTTGATTCTCTCTTAAAATGTCATAAACAGTTTTGGATTTTTTAAATAAATATGGCATTGCCAAGAGGTTTCAATGCAGAAGCGCAATGGCAACCTTTAACTTAAATATGGTTTGTCGACACCAAACAGCTTTTGACACGAATGCTGTTGTTATTGGGTCCCTTAATGTTTGACAGATGCTTAAATGGGAACTTTGTCACTTCCTGTTTTTATAAAGGCAGTTTCAATGGATGTATGCCATGGCAACAATAGTTTTGGATGGATTCATGTTGAACCCCTGATGCAGAGGGAAAACATTCCTCCCTCAAGACATTCACCATGTCGAGGCATTTGGATTCATAGCACCTTAAGGTATGGGATTTAGACAACTTTGGAAGCTTTGTTTGCTTTATGAAGAATTAAGTAGTTTTATTTATATTAAAATTACAGAATATTTTTTGATTAAAATGAAGCGCTGGAAGAGGCTCTTGTGGCTCCGCAGACCTTGTTGGCAGTATTGCACCAGGAAAGTAGGCTCCTGCCTGGTAGAGTAATTAGTAGTGAATTGGTTTACCCGGCACGAAGAGTGTGGCAACATTTGAATAAGCTCTGGGGTGAACCATCAGGGGTTTCAAGCTGGCTACCCATACAGGGGAATGATCAGTTTACACCAGGATCAGAAACGTCAGCATTTGTATATTGGAGGAGACAAGGCATATGTAATATTGGACATGTGGTGGATCAAATGGGGCAGTGTAAATCTTGGGAGACTTTGCGCATGGAGTATGGACTTAGCAGGCGGCATTATTTTGCTTACGTGCAACTCTATCACTATGTGGCTTCCCTACCACAGGATGCACTGCGGGTGGAAAGATCGGCACAGATATTAGAGTTCTTTGCACTGGGGGAGGAGTCACCGCCTACAATTGCACAGCTGAAAAGACGATTAGATGACTATAGTAGTTTGCCTGATTATAGGGTGGAAGAAGCTTTGTGGGCACAAGAATTGAATATCTTGGTAACTCCTGGTTCACTCCTTCAGGCCTTGAGTGGGATTGCGGGGCTGGTGAGGGGAGCTCGATGGCGGGAGGTACAGTTTAAATGCATTCTACGGGCACATTTCTCTCCAAGACGGGCGTTACGATCCCATCTCACTGAGTTGGGCAAATGCCCAAAATGTCCATACCCTTTGGCGGACTTAGGACATATGTGGTGGGGGTGTCCGATAGTTTGCCTATACTGGAAGAGGATAGCTGATTTTATGAGTAGGATTGTGTTACAGCGAGTCCGTTGGACAGCATCGCTTGTGGTGTTAGATCAGCTTGGACCACTCCACCCGAAAGGGAAATGGGAACGCCTTTTGGTCAGGAAGGCATGTCTGGTGGGTAAAGGCCCAATACTTCATAGGTGGAGAGAAGCGTCAGGTCCCACATATTGGGAATGGCGCAACAACTTTCACCAATTGATGCTTATGGAAAGGAGAGAGGCTAGAGGAAGTGCTCGACGTTGGGCCTTATTCCTGCTAATTTGGGAACCATATATTCAGATATTGAGGCCTCGTGTCCGAAATGAAGTGCTTCAATTGGGATGAGAAGGTCGTAGGATATTAATAATATAATTAATATGCATGTTCACTATGGGGGGTTGGTTGCTGAAGGGGGAGGCTGTGGGGTGGGAGGGAGGTTGGTGGGGAATGGAGGGGAAAGGGGGGGAGAGGGGAATATTGTAAATTCTTTTTTTTTCTTGCTGTATTTGTATGATTGATTTGCTGAGGAATCCAGGTCTGAGAGATCACTAGAAATGCTATTTTTTGAGGTATTTGTTGTTTTTTTTATATATTGTTTTGCATGTTCTGTGTTATTTGGTTTTCAATAAACAGAGTTTACAAAAAAAAAAAAATGAACTTGAACTTAATGGACTGACATGGGCCGGTAATGGTTGTAAATATACAAGATGTAGAGATGCAACACCTGACTAATGATCCTTTCTAACATATAGATGAGCAATTACTCACATAGTTTATTATTTATATGGAAAACTACTGAATTTCGGGTAGTGTTTTTTTTTGTCTGCTTTTTTGTTTATATTATCTGTTATTGTTTTTTCTGAATACAGAAATAAAATGGGCATTCCAGGGGGTAGGGTGGGTCAAGAGGTGACAAAATCTCACAGATATCTACTTTTCAGATATATGTCTGTGTTTCCAATGAATCACAAAAATACCAGGTGCAACGTACGTGGGTTATGAAATAGAAATGACACAGGTTGTTTCTCTTTGACTAAATTAACAACGAGTCTGCAGGTCCAAAAGTACCAGAAATATTCACAGAATTCAGAAAAGCATGGGTTAAGCACAGAAGATCCCTAGAGGTAAAAAGGATGGAAATTAAATACTAGAGTAACCTGTATATAAACCTGCTTCGTATCATTTGCAGAGGACATGAAAATTGCTGTACGTCGGTAGCTGTTTGGAACCTAAGATTAAGCTTTTCAGGCAAGTAAAATGTATTAGAGATTACAGTGCTTCAGAATCTTAAGACATCAGAGGGTTAGCAATAAGGAAAACAACGCCATCTTTGTTGCAATGTGTGTGTTCCCTCATGTCTGCATGTATTCATTCTGTACACTGTCTTACATTTGAAAGCATGGTCATAGAAGGGAAGGAAATGGCAGTTTAACTGTTCATGTTTTGTGGGGAGGATCAGCAAGACAGGCTACTTTGCCAAATGTAAAATACCTGGAGAACATATGAATGTTTCATCAACGAAAACATTAAGAATATGGGCAGCTATTCCATGTTTTAATGCAACGGAAAATACACTGCAGCTGCACTGAATTTGAAGCAAATATTAATAGGCAGCACCTTATGTAGACAGACCACGCTATAAAGTAATAAGTACATTGATACATCATATTTCAGGACTCGGACCAAGTTATACTCACAAATGATTTATAGACTTTGGTCAATAAAAATATTTTCACAGTGGCCAAAGGAGTTACAGAGACTACCAAGCCTAGACAGAAACAACAAAATTAAAAAAAACACACGATCCAGTCATAAGTTCTTTCCCTTGATATGCAAAAAAAGAAGTAAAAGATGTAATTCTATTTAGATTCCTTCCTATTGCGTACATACAAGTTTTATCATAGAAACACAGAAACATGATGGCAGAAAAAGACCACATGGCCTGTCTAGTCTGCCCTTCCATATTGACTACTGCAATAGTCCTCTCTTTTTCCTTAGAGATCTTCTATGTTTGTCCCATGCTTTTTTGAATTCAGATATTGTCCTCATCTCTACCATCACTACTGGGAGACTACTCCACGCATCTACCACTCTTGTAGTAAAGAAATATTTTTGCATATTACTCCTGAGTCTATCCCCTTTCACCCTCATCATATGTCCCCTCATAAGAGAGTTTGCTTTCAGTCGAAAGAGGCTCTCCTCCTGTGCATCTATGTCATGGAGACACTTAAACATCTCTATCATATCTCCTCTATCCCGCCTTTCCTCTAAAGTATACATATTAAGATCCTTAAGTCTATCCTCATATGCTTTATAGTGAAGATCACTAATCATTTTAGTAGCCACCCTCTGCACCAACTCCAACCTGTTTATATCCTTTTGAAGGTATGGACTCCACAACTGCACACAATATTCCAAATGAGGTTGCACCAAAGACTTATTCAGAGGCACTATCACCTCCTTTATGCTGGCCATTCCTCTTCTTATGCACCCAGGCATCCTTCTAACTTTCGCCATCGCCTTTTCTACCTATTTAGCTACTTTAAGATTGCCAGATACAATCACGCCCAGGTCTCGCTCTTCTTTTGTTGCCAGAAGAACCAGAATTCCCTCTCCCCTACACTGTACCACTCCTTTTGAATTTTGCAGCCCAAATGCATGACCCTGCATTTTTTAGCATTAAATCTCAGCTGCCAAATTCTAGACCATTCTTCAAGCTTAGCTAGATCCCTCCTCAAGTTATCTACTCCTTCCTGGGTGTCTAATCTATTGCAGATTTTGGTATTATCCACAAAGAGGCAAACCTTACATGACAACCCTTCCACAATATCACTAACAAAGATGTTAAAAAGAATTGGATCAAGAACAGATCACTGCGGCATACTATTGGTAACCTTCCTCTCCTTAGAGTGAGCTCCATTTACCTGTACCCTTTGTCACCTCCCCCTCAACCAATTTCTAACCCAATCAGTAACTTTAGGGTCACTCCCTAGGGTGCTCAGTTTGTTGATAACTTGCCTGTGTGGAACGGTGTCAAAGGCTTTACTGAAATCCAAATACACCACATCTAGGGCTCTCCCTTGGTCCAACTCCCTGGTCACCTAGTCAAAGAAATCAATCAGATTTGTCTGACAAGACCTGCTTCTGGTGTATCCATGCTGCTTCCAATCCTGTAATCCATTGGACTCCAGAAACCTCACTATTTTCTCTTTAAGCAGCGTTTCTAATACTTTACTCACCACAGAGGTTAGACTAACTGGCCTGTAGTTTTCAACCACATCCTTACTTCTGCTTTTGTGTAAAGGGACCACATGTGCCTCTCTCCAGTCCTCTGGCACCACTCCCGACTCTAAAGAGGCATTGAAAAGGTCAGTCATTGGAGCTGCTAGAACGTCCCCAAGTTCCCTCAGTATTCTAGGGTGTATCCCATCTGGTCCCATCACTTTGTTTACTTTTAATTTAGCTAGTTCCTCCCGAACACATTCTGCTGAAATTTGTTCGAGATCCTTGTCACTTCTGTTCTTGTTTGTGGTTGTTTTGTGAGGTTCTGCTGCTGGCCCTTCATCTGTGAACACAGAACAGAAATATTTGTTAAGCAATTCCGCTTTATCCTCATGAGCTTCTACATATTCCTCCCCTTCACCCTTATGTCTGATAATACAACTTTGTCCCTTCCTCTTCCCCCCATTTTATTGCATTGGCTATTTCTTCTTCTTTAAGTATCTTTGCTTTCTTGACTATTTTGCTAGCTTCTCTAAGTTTTTGTAAATATAGATGCCTGTCTTCCGCTCTCTGTGATCTCTTGTATTTCATGAAGGCCTCCCTCTTCATTTTCCCTTTTCAGCTACTTCTTTTGAGAACCATAGAAGCTTCCTTTGCCTTTAACTTTTATTTACCTTTCTAACAAAAAGGTTGGTTGCCCTTAAAATATCCTCTTTGAGTTTTGCCCACTGCTTTCTACATCACCCGCTGTTCCCATCTCACTGACTCCTTGAGGTATTGGCCCATCTTGGCAAAGTTAGTTTTCCTAAAATTTAAGACCCTTGCTTTTGAATGGGTTTTTATCAGCCCTAGTCCTAATACTGAACCACACTATCTGGTGATCACTGGATGTGAGATGATCTCCTACTATAACATCAGAAACGCTTTCAACATTGGTAAGCACCAAATCCAGTATGGCCACCTCACATGTGGGTTCTGTTTCCAGTTGCCTGAATAGTTCTCCCTGTAGAGAATCCAGTCTCCTTACTTCTAGATGACACCACAGCAAGGATGTGCCAATCTACATCCGGCATATTGAAATCCCTTAATAATAGCACTTTCCTAGCAATGCTATGTATGTCTTCTATTAAATCTTCATCCACCTCTTCTCCCTGTGAGGGAGGTCTGTATATCACGCCAATGCAAATTGATTTCTCATTCCCTCTTTCTAGTTTAACTCACAGTGCCTCCTCTCTCCCTTTTAAGCCCTGTAATTCTCTATCTTTAATGTTATTTTTTACGTATCATGCCACTCCTCCTCCCTTTCCTCCTACTCTATCCTTCCTGAATATCATTGTTAAATTTCTAGGGCCCTATATTCAACGCCAATGGCTAGGCATGAGTACTGCATCTAGCCATCGGCGCTGAACCTTAAATATGAATATTCAATGCCAGGGTCATATCTAGCCCTGTCATTGAATATCTGGGGTCACCGCACTGCCTCTGCCGCCTCAGAAGCTAACTGAGCAGCGATGATTGAGCTGCTGCCCGGTTAGTCCCTACGGGTAAAGTTAGGCCAACTTTTCCTGTGCCTATCTTTACCCATGTGTCGCTAACCAGGTAGCGGTGCAATATCATTGCTACCCGGTTAACCACTGTCGCCACTCACAACACGCACCGGAACGCCCATGACACACCCCAATGCTAAGCGATTAGCATCAGGGTGTGTAGCAGCATTAGTAGCGGATATTCAGCAGGCACTAACCATATTAGTGCCTTTAAATATCCCGTGCAGCGGCATTTACACGGTTCGCAGGTCTGTAAACCATGTACATGCCTTTGAATATCAGGCCCCTAATATCTAGTGCCTGATCCTGTAAGTCTTGCAGGTTTATTTCTACAGAGGCTTTACGAAAGCAATAAGAACAGAGGCAAGTCTTAAGGAATTTGGAACACACAGATGACCTTTGAGTAGTAATATGCCTGAAACTACTGTAGAGATTATGTATACATTGGAGCATGTTCAAAAAAGTGAGCTTGGAGTTTACCATGCACTACATATTCTGCACTGACTCTGCCTGATAAAAGTCCTGCACCATCCACCTTGTGTGAGCTGGGGCAGTGACTGAGCAGCTTAGGGGTGGAGTGTGTGTGTTCATGGCCCATCACGATTAGCACAGGCGTCATTGACATGGACTACTTCCTACCCTCTCAGTGGGTGGCTGCACGTTCCCCCCTTGTTAAGTGTGCTTTTCTGGTTAGTGAAGTGAGGTGCATCTCCCCTTCCTAACTACAGGGGGAAATGCTGGACAAAATCCAACAGTAAGCAGAGGTCTATGACTTTTCTGCACTCATTTTTGGGGCTTACCATGTGCTACATAGCACATTTTAGACATGTCCCTTCATTAGGGGAGCAGAGCTTCGATCAGGCTTTCTAGTTTATAGAAAACATTTTGTTATGCTTTTTCCTTTTTTTTGTTAAACTGGCTTTGACCCCCGAATTAAATCAAGAAATTTTTGTTATTTGGCACTATGAAATAATTAAAAAAAAGAAATCAGAGGCAAAATCAGAATTCAAACACTGTAACTTTGGCCCATGTCTAGTTATTATAAACTGTTTAAAATTTATTTTATATAGATCTCTATCTATAAATATAAATTGAAAAATGAATCCATATCTCTATATATTATATTATATGAAATGTGATCAAATGGGACAATTTGGTAAGTTATGGTGATAATTTTGGTAGCATACTATGAATGACATACAAATTATTGCATGCAAAAATCAGCTGATGTTACATATTAAGCAAATGAAATGCTAAAATAATGTCTGGTATCATACCGCTGGCATGAAAAGCTCACATTGGTACATGAAAAAATGCAGTGATTTAGCAAATTGCAGTGACAACATCAACTGGGATCTTTTTGAGAACAAGTGTAACAGCCTGGCTATAAAGCTATCTCTAAATGCAACTAGCACAAGAAAGTAAAGAGTTACGTCAGTGAAAATAAGGAAGTAAAGGAAGAGCGATGTGGAGTAGGAAAAGAAGAATGAGGGAAAGTAGAAGAGGTGGGAGGAGGCAGTAAGAATAAAGGAAGGTCCTTCATCATCAGGGCTGGCCCCAGATTGGCTCAAGATGTAGATGCCCTAGGCAAACCTGAAGATTTACTCCCCCTCTGGCTATCAAAATCTGTTGTTTAGCTCTGAAGGTCCTGCTCTTTACTGCCCCCTCCCCCCCCCCGAAGTTGCTGCTCTAAGCATCTGCCTAGTTTGCCTAGTGTTTGGACCAGCCCTGTTCATTCTTCTCAATTATTAAATGTAGCAGTGATATCAGAGACAGAAAGCAGAGCATCAAAACCACTACCAGACCACAGATCTGCAACGCTCTTTTTAGTATAGAGGAAAATGAGCTTTTTAACCAGATCTGGGAGCTAAGTAAGAAGCCCACAGCAGTAAAAGGCAAGCTGTGGGAAGAGCTAGCTATGGCCATCACTGGTTTAGTAATATCAGCGTGCAAGAGAGGTTCAGGGGCGGTGAGTGCCATAGAGCCCTTTTATTAAAGGGCACTGTGCAGTCAGCATAGGTTTTGGCGCACATTAGGTGTGTGCTGAAGTCCGTGGTCACTGACAGCTTGAGGCCGAAAGTTAGTGGAGGCTGATTTCTACGTTAACTGAGCATCACGCATTGGGGTGATAAAGGGGTGGATTAGGGGTGGAAGGTGGGTGTGGTGAGCTTGCACAGTTTACACATAGGTATACACTTTGGGGATGATTTTCAAAGCTGTTTATTGTGGTAAAAAGCAATTTACCCTTGTGAACTGGCCATCGAAAAACTGCCCTCCTTCAATGCGTATGTGAATTGTCCTACAAAACGTATACTTTAATTAATTAATTTATTTTTATTTATTACAATCTTTTATATACTGCGCTATTTGGTATCAGCGCGGTTCACATACAACAACATCAACAGAATAACAGGCTATTCCGTGTTTACAGCAAACAGGTATATAAACTTGGGTAAATAGTAATTACACTTACCTGGTAATTGTAGTTCCTTGAGTGACGATAGCTTAGTCCTCTACATATGGGTAGTGCACCTCCTCCTGCAGCATGAAGACTGGACCAATCAAAATTCAGCATCACTGGATCCAGCATCCTGGCTTTCCCTTGCCCTCCAGTGAACTACTGTCAAAGCAAACTGAAAGAGATAGCTAACCTTTAAGAAAACAACGGAAGAGATTAGTATGTCATGTAATTTGGCAAACCCAGTTGAAATTTTTTTTTTTTTCTTTTTCTGTTTTTTTTTTTTTACAAGAAGGGAAACCTAGAAAAAAAGTCGCAGTAGACTGCATCCATCCCCACAAGAAGGGACGGAAAAACCCCAAAACAGTCAACCGAGGATCCCGATCCTGCCGCACCAGAAGCAGTTAGCGAGAGCAAAAGGTCAAAGAAAAAACTCCTGAAGAACTCACCTGTACAGACTGACTCTCGTATTGAATGCGTGCCGCGACAAAACAGCGTCCCAAGGGAGGGAAGGAGGACTAAGCTGTCGTCACTCAAGGAACTACAATTACCAGGTAAGTGTAATTACTATTTCCTTATCGTTCCTCCAGCTTAGTCCTCTACGTATGGGATGTAACAGAGCAGCCTTAACGGGAGGGATTCCGCCAACCGGCACGCAAGACCGCGGAACCAAAACAGGCATTACGTGCTGCCAAGACATCAAGACGATAGTGCTTACTGAAAGTGTGTAGGGACGACCACGTCGCCGCTTTACAAATCTCTGCCGGCGACACCAAACTATATTCCGCCCAGGACGTCGCTTGAGCTCTGGTAGAATGAGCCCGCAAGCCTAGCGGCGCAACACGCCCCTGCAACAGATAAGCGGAGGCAATCGCCTCTTTAATCCATCTAGAAATAGAGGCTTTTGCTGCCGCCTCACCCTTCCGAGAACCGCCAAACAAGACAAACAAACGATCTGATTTGCAGAAGTCTTCTGTGACCTTCAAATAGCGACGCAAAATTCTCTTGAGGTCCAACCGACTAAGACCGCGATCAGAGGCCCGCTCTCCCGACGCATGTAACACTGGGAGCGACACTACCTGATTCAAGTGAAAAGGAGAAGACACCTTAGGTAAAAAGGAAGGCACGGGCCGCAGAACCACCTTCTGATCCGAAAAAGACAGGAAAGGTTCTCTGCAAGAAAGAGCCTGAAGCTCAGAGATACGCCGCGCGGAACAAATCGCTACCAGAAACACCGTTTTAAGGGTCAAATCCTTCACCGAAACCCGAGAAAGAGGCTCGAACGGCGCGGCGGTCAGCGCCCGCAAAACCTAGTTGAGATCCCACAGAGGGACGGACACGTGACGCGGAGGGCGCAGTCGAGAAACTGCCTTTAGAAAACGGATCACATCGGCATGAGAACCCAGCGCGACCCCCTGTATTTTACCTCTGTAACAGGAGAGAGCCGCGAGCTGCACTCGCAAAGAACTAGCCGCCAAGCCTTTATCAAAACCGTCCTGCAAAAAATCCAAGACAACCGGAAGAGAAGCCTTAGCCGCCCGAACTTGACGCCTGGAACACCAATCCTCAAAGATACGCCAAATGCGGACATAAGCCAACGAAGTGGAGCGCTTCCGGGCTTGAAGCAACGTCGTGACAACAGCCCTCGAATAGCCTCTCTTCCTAAGCTGCGCCCTTTCAATAGCCAGGTCGTAAGAGAGAATCTCTCCACCCCCGGCATGCGAAGAGGACCCTGACACAACAGATCCAGAGTAAGCGGAAGCCGCCACGGAGAATCGCTTAACAACCGTATCAGGTCGGCATACCAAAGACGATGGGGCCAATCCGGCGCTATCAACAACACCCGTCCCTTGTGAGACTCGATCCGCTGAATCACCCGCCCCAGAAGAGGCCACGGGGGAAACACATAAAGGAGGCCGGAGGTGGGCCAAGTCTGCAAAAGAGCATCGATGCCCTCGGACATGGGCTCCCGCCGACGGCTGTAAAAACGAGATGCCTTGGCGGAACGAAAGGTTGCCATCAGGTCCATTACCGGCGGACCCCAACGCCTCACTAACTGTTGGAACACCGCAGGATTCAGCTCCCATTCGCCGGCATCCACTTGAACTCGACTGAGAAAATCCGCCGTGACATTGTCCTTTCCGGCAATGTGTGCCGCCGATATCGTTTGCAACCAGGGCTCTATCCACGCGAAGAGCAACTGGGCTTCCGCTTCCAAGCCCACGCTTCCGGTACCTCCCTGCCGATTTATGTAAGCCACTGTCGCGGCATTGTCTGAGAGAACTTGAACCGCTCGGTTCGTGACCTGTAATTCGAAGCTTAGCAGCGCTAACCGAACGGCTCTCAGCTCCAAATGATTGATCGACCAACCGCTCTCCTGCTGAGACCAAAGGCCCTGCGCCACGAGGTCCCCGCAGTGCGCGCCCCAGCCCGAGAGACAGGCATCCGTCAACAGCGGAAGCCAGTCCGGCTGTTCCAAGGGCATCCCCGCTCGAAGCGAGGACGGGCGCAACCACCACATCAGATCCTGGCGAACTGACCGCGGGCAGGGAAGACGTTTGTTCAACGAATCGTTCTGATTGGACCAGCGGCGGAGCAAGGCCCTCTGCAGGGACCGCATGTGGAAGCGAGCCCAAGGCACCACTTCCAACGATGCCGCCATCGTCCCCAAAGGTTGCAGATAGTGCCAAGCTGACGGAGCCGCAGCCTTTCGAAAGTGGCGCACAAGAGACTGAAGAGCTAGCACTCTCCTCTCCGGGAGCAACACGACACCCCTGCAAGCATCGAAGCGGACTCCGAGGTACTTGAGCGACTGAGTCGGAACCAAGTGGCTCTTGTCCGGGTTGACCACCCAGCCGAGCGACTGCAGAAGCCCGACGACCCTCACCGTCGCTGACTCGCTCTCTAAGCGAGTTTTTCCGCGTATCAACCAATCGTCCAGATAGGGATGAACCAGTACCCCCTCCTGACGTAAGGCTGCCGCCACCACCACCATGACTTTGGTGAACACTCGAGGAGCGGTGGCCAGCCCGAAGGGTAACGCCTGGAACTGAAAGTGACCCCACGGGAGCGCGAAACGAAGATACTTTTGATGGGACTCCCTGATAGGTATATGGAGTTAGGCCTCGGACAGGTCGAGAGAGGAAAGGAACTCGCCTTTGCGGACCGCTACAATCACGGACCGCAAGGTTTCCATGCGAAAATGCGGCACGCGAAGACAGCGATTCACGCCTTTGAGATCTAAAATGGGACAAAGAGCACCATCTTTCTTTGGCACCACAAAATAAATGGAGTACCTGCCGAGACCATACTCCGCCGGCGGAACATGGACGACGGCCCCTAACCGGAGCAAGCGATCCAGGGTTTGGCGAACATGAGCGGTCTTTACCGGTCCCCGGCATGGAGTTGCCACGAAGGAATCGAGAACGGGTTGGGCAAGATCCAAGGCGTACCCGTCCCGAATAATCTCCAAAACCCAGCGATCGGACGTGATACGGGTCCAAGCAGGGAGAAACTGCCGAAGACGACCCCCAATCGCAGTTACCCCCGCCTGGACCCGCAGCCCTTCATTGGGACTTGCGAGCGGCGGACGGAGTCGCAGCAGTGAATCCTCTAGAGGCTCCTCGGAAGCCTCGAAAACTGGGGGATCTCGAAGGATACCTGCCCCGCTGCGATCCCACGAAACGGGAAGACCTAAATCGACGAAAGTCCCGAAACTGACCTCGAGGGGAAGGGAGAGACCTCCCTCTCTTTGGACGATCCTCCGGGAGACGGCCGCCCTTGGATTCGCCCAACTCCTTGACCAACTTATCAAGATCCTCACCAAAGAGTAGCTTGCCCTTAAAGGGCAACTTACCCAGGCGAGACTTAGAGGAAGCATCCGCCGCCCAACTCTTCAACCAAAGGGCTCTGCGAGTGGCTACCAAAGAGCCCATACTATTGGACAGCGCGTGGATGAGATCGTAAGGGACATCCGCGAGATACGCCGAACCAGACTCCAAGCGCTGAAGCTCGGCCAGGTCCTCAGCTTCCGCGGGGGCCGCCTGACGAAGACGCTGAACCCAGCGGAGACAGGCGCGAGCAACCCACGCGCCACAAATGGAAGCCTGCAACGCTACAGCGTCCGCCTCAAACGATTGTTTCAACAAACCGTCCATCTTCCGGTCCTGAGGCTCCTTTAAGGCCGCGCTACCCTCAACAGGGATTGTGGTCTTCTTAGTTACCGCCGAGACCGCTGCATCCACCTTAGGCAAACTTAACCGGTCGAGATCCTTGTCCGACAACGGATACAGTTTATGCATGATCTTTATGCCCTTGAGACCAGATTCCGGGGCATCCCACTCGGTTTGTATCATTTGGTCAAGGACCCGGTGCAGGGGAAAAACCGCCTGCGGCTGACGAACAGCCTGAATGATGGGGTCCACCCCATCGTCCTCCTCAGCCGGCGGAGCTGAAACCAGCCCAAGAGTCTGAAGCGCCTCAGACAGGAGCGCAGGCAATTCCTCCCTGCGAAACACCCGGATGATTTTCGCCTGGTCTTCCGGCTCCGGGATCTCGCCTTCTTCCAAGGCGTCGTCCTCCATGTCCAACTCAAGATCTTCTCCTTCAACCCAATCAGACTCGGACAACAGGGGCTCCTGCAGGCGCGGCCTCTTGGCCGCTCGCCCCCCAGAGGGCCCACCGTCCTTCGCCGAAGGGTGTGTGGAAGGGCCCTGCTCCGAAAGGGGACCCAGCGCAATCCCTTGACGTCGTCGACAAAACGCTTGATGCATCAGTAAAACAAAATCAGGAGAAAAGTCCTCCAGAAGGGAAGCTCCTCCGAAATCAGCTGGCGGCCCTGCACCCGCAGAAAGCGCGGAGCTCGCCCCCGAGGGCCCTTCTAAAGGCGAGTCAATAGCCATAGGTGCGGCAGCGGGAGGGAAACTGTCAAGGGCGGCTCCAGCCGCTGCTCCATGCTAAGGGACACGGAGGCACAGCGCGGACAGACGCCCGTCTCTGCTGAAGCGCCTCTCCGTGATCCACAAATGACACACAGGGATCCAGAGGACATGGAGACTGGCCACCCTGTACCCCAGGAAAGAAAACAACCAAAGCAAGCCCTTGCTCAGATACTGGGTGGCTACCAGCAAGGAGGGCGACTGCTGCCCACTCTGTGCTTGGTGGCTATTGGATGCGCTTGTTGTCTGTCTTTTTTTTTAAAATTTTAAATCCACAGAAAACGAGCCAGACGCAGGCAGGCTGCAAAGCCCGTGAAAATCACCCCTAGCATCCCACAACACACTCGTCGCAGGGGAGGGTCCTGAAAGACGAATAAAAACAAAAGAAAGAAAGCAAAAACGGGAACAAAACAACAAAGCTACTAAAAAGAACAAAGGAATCAAAAAAGAGGGACAGCGGAGGAGCACCACGTCTCCGGGACAGCCGACGGCCGTCGCATGGACCGCGGGGAGCAGAAAACTGCAAGCAACAAAATGGCCGCGGGCATCCACCAAGCGGAGGCGCGGGAAAATTTTTTGGTGCCTAAAAGAACAGCGCAGGCAAGGCCCCGGCGAAATAGCCCGCTCTCGTCTGAACCTTAAAACTGGGACCGAAGAAAAAACGCTAAGGTAATAAAAAAGGTAAAGAAAGGAAAATAAAGAACAACCCGCGATAGCGGCCAAGACCGGGGTCGTTGCCCAAACTGTGCCCGCTGTCAAAATGGCCGTCGGCACTTACCAGGCACAGAGTCCTACCCTCCAGGAACTGTGACGCTGGGCCGTCGCCGCCGCCGGAGCTCTGTCCCGAACAGCCTTGGGCACAGAGATCCGAGGAAATGAAAAGTAACAGCAAGCGGCTATGGCAGAGCAGGAGAGGAACCTCTGTGAGCCCCTCCCCCTCCGGAGTGCCGGTTTCCTCCAAAATTAAAGAGACAGGTACTCCTGTACTAAAGAAAACAAATAGAACCCCCAATAGGGACCAAGAAAGAAAAAAGAAAAGGTTAGCTATACCTAGACCTAAACTAACTAACTAGTGAGCCCAGCCTGGCTCACAAACATCTTCCTGCTGCATGAAGACTGGACACACTGGAGGGCAAGAGAAAGCCAGGATGCTGGATCCAGTGATGCTGAATTTTGATTGGTCCAGTCTTCATGCTGCAGGAGGAGGTGCACTACCCATACGTAGAGGACTAAGCTGGAGGAACGATAAGGAACATAAGGTTAACTTATTACAAACATGTTTATATAAAAGGTATCATGACAACACAAAAGTCCTAGTAATCTTACTGAGAAAGTGGGAGAGGCTATTTGAAGATAAGGCGTGTCTCTTATTTGGGTGGGCTTTTGCTGGGGGTAATGTTTGGTGGGTAGTATATGAGGAAAAGGTGATATTTAAGTGCTTTCCTAAATTGAGTTAAGTCGGTAATGGCACGAACGCTTGGTGGTAAGGCGTTCCAGCATCTTGGGGCGTAGAATATAAAAGATCTGCTTGCCGTTATCTGGGTGCATTTTGTTACAGCCTTAGGAAGTGTTAGTGTGTTTATAGCTGTCAGTCTTCTGGATCTAGTCGATGGAGTTACATGGATGAGATTTGAGAGTGAGGAGGATGAAAGTCCGTGGATGGCCTTAAAGGTCAGCAGTATGGTCTTGTAAGTGAGCCTACCATGTATGGGGAGCCAGTGGAGTTGTTTTAATATAGGAGTCACGTGCTCAAATCTGGTGACTCCCTGAAGGACCCTTTAAGCAGAAAGTAGAAGAGTCATTCCTAGTAGTATGGTTAGAACAGACAGTGAAAACAGTATTCAGTTCTACATGTATTCAGGTTCTACATGTATTCAGTTCTACATGTATTCAGGTTGACATTTTAAAGCACTTGTACAGTCAATATCATGTGCTAGCCACAAGTGCTTTGTTGGAAATATTCTGTGCTTGCTAGCAGATAAATGTTGACAAAACAACCCAATTAGCATTCAACATTTATCCATATAAAATTAGGAGAGGTCAGGAGCATTCCAGGGTCAGGGCTAAAATTTATCCAGATAACAGCAATATTCAGTCACTATCCAAATAAACTGACCCATTTAGAGGGACTGCATTAATAGCAATCCTAACAAATTAATAATGTATCCATTTTCAGGATCACATATTCATAGCCACAGAATATCAGGGGTAAGGATAAACACATTTATCAGTGGCTGTGGGTCTGAATATTGGAAAAAGTACCCATGCAGAAAAGAAGTTCAGTTCTCATAAGAACATAAGATATGCCATACTGTAATTTATTTATTTATTTATTTATTTATTTATGCTTATTTCTATACCGCTTTTTCCAAAGATCAAAGGCGGTTTACAGGTAACATTTAGTGAACATGGTTTTACATAGAACATCGTTTTTTTTCATAACTATGTACAGTTAACATGATAAACGATAACATGGAACATTGTTACAGAACTAAATACAGTTTAACATGGATTATTGTTACAGAACTATTTACATTTTAACATTAGCTAGTAATGCTTTGTCTATTTACATTGATTCTTTGCTAAATTAAGCTTTGTTTCTTAAATGTAGTGAGTGTTGAGGCTTGTTGAGCTGTAGTTAAGGAGGATTGTTATGGTTGTGTGGTGTGTTGGGTGGATAGGATTCATTTAAATTTGTGAAGTGTTCTTTAAATAGAAATGTCTTCAGTTCTTTTCGAAATGTTTGAAGATCTTTTATTTTGCGGAGTTCTAGCGGGAGTTTATTCCATAGGGTGGGGGCTGCATAAGAGAAGGCTCTTGAGCTTGTGGTCTTCTTTGTTTTCCGGATGGATTTTTTTATTTCTAGTGAGTAGGTTGCGTTTTGTCTGCGGGCTCTAATTTCTTTTGGAGCTTGAATCAGAGTGGTTAAATGTGAGGGTGAGATGCCGTTTGTTATTTTAAATGTGGTTAGGAGTATTTTGTATGTTATTCTACTATTTATGGGAAGCCAGTGTAGTTCGGCTAATACGGGAGTTATGTGGTCAGCGAGGCGGGCTTGTGCTGTTACTCGAGCACAGATGTTTTGAGCTCTTTGGAGTAGGTTGGTGCTTGTAAGAGGGAGGCCAATAAGTATGCTATTGCAATAGTCGAAATGAGGAGTGATAAGTGTGCTGATGACAGATCTGAAGTCATGTGTGTCAAGTAGTGGTCTTAAGTGTTGGGTGATCCTAAGTTTATAGAATATGGTTTTCACTGTTTGTTTTATATGAGGAAGCATACTAAGTGTGTGGTCTATTATAATGCCTAGGTATTTTACTTCTTTTTTAACTGGGATTATTGTGTTGTTAATTGTTATAGTTTCAGGGAGATTAGAGTCTGGTTTTCTTGATACTATCATTGCTTCAGTTTTTTTTAGGTTGATGCTGAGATTATTGTTTTCTAACCAAGTATTTGCTTCACTGATACAGTCTAGTAAGTTCTGGTATGTGGGATTATTTGTGTTTATCGGTAGGGTGAGCATGATATCGTCAGCATATATGTAGTGGTTTACTTTATATTTTTTTTTTTTAAATATATTTGTGATGGGTTGAAGATACAGGTTGAAAAGAAGGGCAGATAGTGCCGAGCCTTGTGGGATACCTTGTCCTTGTGTGAAGGGCTCTGAGGTGGTTTGTCCTAATTTAACGCGTATCGATCTGTTTGTGATATATGATATGAACCATTGCAGAATTGTTCCACCTATTCCTAGGTTTAGGAGTCTATTAATGAGTGTGTTGTGGTGTACATTGTCAAAGGCTCCAGTTATATCAATGAATATGAGGATGTATCCTTGGTTGTGTGAGTCAGTGCCTTTGATGAGGTCGTTCATAAGTGTTATTAGTAGGGTCTCGACTCCGTGGGATGGTCTGAAGCCGAATTGGTGTGAGTCAAGTGGAGCATGAGTGTCAATAAAGTCTTGTAGTTGTATCTGTATTATTTTTTCTATTATTTTGGCAATAAATGGAAATGGAAATAAATGTAATGGGCTTTGGCGTTTAAGAGAGGCAGCCCGTATGTGTGTAAACATGGTGATATTGATGGAGCACAGTGATATTCATTGACTAGTGGTAATGAGGCATTATTATTATTTCCCTAGAAAGGGACTTTTTCAGAAAGGCCTTGATGTTTGATATATAAAATTGCAGTCAATGTTTAAGGGTGGCTGCCCACTAGTCCCGAGTATATCGTCTTACATGGTGTGAGGCAATGGTACATGTGAAAATATAAGTTGTTTGTATTAGAGGAGAAAGTGTATAATGATGTCATGTTTTATTTAAAGGGATAGAGGCCAATTCCACACGGGGCCCGTTCGGATGTCCAATATCTGGATGGGCCGGCTGTGCACCCGATTCTGCACTCACAGGAGCTAGACACTCCCACAGGAGCAGAATTGGGTGCACTGGGCCTGGGCGGGCAGGATGTGCCCCGATTCTGGCCTGCTGCATGTCCAGCCCCCTCCCCATACAACCCACCCAATGCACCTGCATGGAGCTCCGGTGCCATGGTGTCCTGTCGCCATGGCACCAGAATGTCATGCAGAAGCACTGATCGGTCACAATGCTGCAAATCTTCCTTTTCCATGACTCCCAATCCCTGGAGAGGCCTGCCAAGGCTGGGATCAGGCAGTGGGGAAGACCATGGTGCCGCTCAACTGTGTCGGTGATCCTGCCATGGCTGGCCCGCACTGTCGGGGGGATTTATTCCACCTTGAAGTTGGAATAAGTCCCCCATATAACCTGCAGCCCCTGGATGTACAAGGCCATGACTGGAATCGGCCCTGTACATTCAGGATCAGGGTTCTGCCTCTGGCCCGCCAATGCTTTTCCCCTGGCCCACCAACTCCCTCCCCCATCCAGAGCTCCCAGCACATCTCATCTATACATGCACTATACATGCAGGGAGCTCAGGATAAGGAATCAGACCCTGGACATTCATCTCCACAGAAAGAGGCGCAGAATAACCTCCAAAATGTTTTGTGGTTGTAATAGATTTTAAAAGCCTGGCCGATACTTGGTAATTAATTGCTGTGTTCTCATATGATGATTTTATTCTTTAGTAAGTTAGAGTTGTATTGCTAGACTTGCAAGTTGATATTTGAAATGCCTATTTTCTTATCAGTAGTGTGTAAGGACTCCGCAGATTTGTTTTGTTTCATTCTTGGGTCTTAAGGTAATATCAATTGTGTTCTATATTTGAAGATGTGGGGTTTTTTTGTTTTTAAAGAGGTGCACATTGTTTTGGAAGCTTTCCTGATCTTAGTTTAATTATAAAACAGAGATATGTTCTAGCGCTGTGACCTTGTATCATTTCAATACTGTGATTGATAGCAGATCTCCAGCTCGGGTATTTCTTCGGAGGTTATGAGAAGTGCTCTGATGGCTGATATTATTAGCATTTCAATTTGTTGTACTTATCGCCCTTCCTATTGAGATGATTGTTGAAAAATATTTTAAAGAAATAATTTTCATATTGTAAGGATTTTAGTGATATGCTAATTAGAACATATGTAGAGAGTTGTCATTTGGAATGAGCAGAAATAACTTTATATCTTCTATCTGCAGTTCATTTAAAAGTAGGAGGAAGTTTTGATAAGTTTTATTAGTTATTTGTTTTTTGAGGTCTGACTGTAAGATGGCTGCTTCTGTAGTGTGACATTAAGAAATAACTTTGTTCTGTGTGTTGTGGAGATATTCTTAAAGCAGCTGCAAGCTGACACATTTTATTTGCCAATGGTTTCTGTTATAGCCTTGAAGAATTTATCTGATCCACACAATTGAAGAAATATGAATTTTGATAATAGAAATGATGATTGAAATATTTGTTTTATAACAGGAAGTTTTGAAGGAACATGAAAACTGGAAATATTTAAAATTCTTGTCAAATAAATTTTGTGAAGCCTGAGCAAGTAAGAATAATTAGAGGCGGATGACTGATGGAATATATTTTTAAACTAAATGAAGCCCATATTACAGTTGGAAATAAGAATAAGAATACTTTCCTTTTTTTATCTTTCTTCTTTTGGAAATAAGGTTCTATGATTGATTTTGCAACAGTAGACTAGGGTGCAGCAAGTGTTTTTTCCTTGCTATCTGTCTGGGCTATAATATGGAATGGATTCTCTGAATTAGTGGACTGGGGGAATGCAGCATACACTGCAGTAATAGCTTAATAGAAAAAGACTGAAAATAAGAATACCTCAGTGACCAAATGACACTCAGAAAATAAGAATACCTCAGTGACCAAATGACAACAAATGACACACATAACATAACGGCAACATAGCTTGGCAGGATTGGATGTTTACAGAAGGGAGAGACAAGTTATTGAGTTGTTCAAGGCTTCAAGCAGATTAAGCCTTGTTAGAGAAAGTCTTAAAAAAACATTGTTTACAGATACAGTAAAGCATAATGTAGCTAATTCCCATCTCTAATGTAAAGAACAACTTTTGAGTCCAATTAGCCACAGTAGAAATAAATATGTATGATTGCGATTTTATTTACAATTATGTCTAAGGTTATTTTAGGGGTCCTGGATTTGACAAGTGTGATGGGTGGGGGGGGGGGGGGGAACAAAAAAAATTAACCATTTCTGTATTTGTGTTTGTACAGCAAATAAATTTGATCCATGATGTGTGAGCATGTTGAATGCAAATGCAAATAGGACCTCTTAGAGCTTCTTATAATCTTCAGAATAAGAGTCTCTAGTGTACAAATTTTAAATGATGTGAATGATTGGGAAGATCTTCAATATGTGATAGAACATAAGAACATAAGATATGCCATACTAAGTCAGACTAAGGTCCATCAAGCCCAGTATCCTGTTTCCAACAGTGGCCAATCTAGGTCATACGTACCTAGCAGTTTCCCCAAAAGACACAGGTTCCGCAATGCTTGTACTGGGTAAAGCATTGATATCCTGGGTCCCTTCTTAATAATGGTTTATGGACCTTTCCTCCAGGAACTTGTCCAAACCTTTTTTAAACCCAGCTACACTAACAGCCTTTACTACATCCTCCGGTAACAAATTCCAGAATTTGATTACACGTTGAGTGAAAAAATATTTTCTTTTATTAGTCATAAATAGTTTACCCTGTAGCTTCATTGCATGTCCCCTAGTCTTTCTATATTCTGATAACGTAAACAATCGATCTACGTTTACCCATTCCACTCCATTCATTAATTTATAGACTTCTATCATATCTCCCCTCAGCTGTCTCTTTTCCAGGTTAAAGAGCCCTAACCTTTTTAGCATTTTTTCATAGGGGTATCCTTCCATCCCATTTACCATTTTGGTGGCTCTTCTCTGAACCTTTTCTAGTAACGCTATATCCTTTTTAAGATACGGCGACCAGAATTGCACACAATATTCAAGGTGCAGTCTCACCATGGAACGATATAAAGGCATTATAATATCCTTTGTTTTATTTTTCATTCCTTTCCTTATGATACCTAGTATTCTATTTGCTCTCTTGGCCGCCGCTGCACACTGGGCCGAGGGTTTTAATATGTTATTTGCAATGACATCTAAATCTTTTTCCTGGGTGGTGGTTCCTAATGTGGAACCTTTCATAGTGTAACCATAGTTTGGGTTGTTCTTCCCTAGGTGCATAACTTTGCACTTGTCCACATTAAATTTCATCTGACATTTTAATGCCCAATCTGCCAATTTATCAAGATCCTCTTGCAATTTTCCACAATCCTCCTGGGTTTTAACAACTTTAAATAGTTTTGTGTCATCTGCAAATTTGATGACCTGGAATGAATATGTCAAAAAGCAGCGGACCCAGCACAGATCCCAGCACAGATCCTGGGGTACACCACTATTCACCTTTCTCCATTGCGAAAATTGGCCATTTAGCCCTACCCTCTGCTTTCTATCTTTTAACCAGTTCCTGATCCACAATAGTACACTGCCTCCTATCCCATGACTCTTTAGTTTTGCCAGAAGTCTCTGATAAGGGACCTTGTCAAAGGCTTTCTGAAAGTCCAAATACACTATATCAACCAACTCACCTTTGTCCACCTGTTTATTCACACTTTCAAAAAAACATAACAGATTAGTAAGACAAGATCTTCCTTGTCTAAAGCCAGGTTGGCTGTCTCCCATTAAGCCATGACTATCTACATGTTCAGCAATTTTGTTCTTTTTGATGGTTTCTACCATTTTTCCCGATACTGACGTCAGGCTCACCAGTTTGTAGTTTCCCGATCACCCCTGGAACCCTTTTTAAAAATTGGCGTTATGTTCACCAGCCTCCAATCTTCAGGTATTATAGATGATTTTAATGATAGTTTACAGATTACTAATAGCAGGTCTGCAATCTCATATTTCAGTTCTTTCAACATCCTTGGATGCATATCATCCGGCCCAGGTGATTTGCTACTCTTCAGTTTATCTAATAGTTATAATACATCTTCCCGATGTATCGATATTTTCTTCAATTATTCCGCACCTTTAAATACCACTTCAGTCATGGGTAACATCCCTACATCTTCCTCAGTAAAGACCGAAGCAAAGAATTCATTCATTCTCTCCACTATTGCCTTGTCACCTCTTAGGGCCCCTTTTACCCCTCTATCATCTATTGGACCAACTGACTCTCTCACAGGTTTTTTTTGCTACGAATGCACTTGAAAAAGTCTTTATTACACGTTTTTGCTTCCGCAGCAAGCTAGCTTCTTCTCAAATTCTCCCTTTGCCTGCCTTATAAAGGCCTTGCATTTAATTTGCCAGTGCTTGTGCTGTTTCCAGGTTTCGTTGTTTGGCTCTTTTTTCCATGTCCTGAAAGATGTTTTCTTGGAAACAACACCCTCTCTGACCTCACCTTTAAACCATGCTGGCAGTTTTTTGGACTTCCTTCCACATTTCTTAAAGCGTGGAATACAGCTGGTCTGGGCTTCCAAGATAGTATTTTTCAACAACCCCCAAGCTTAATGTAAGTCTTTAACCTTTGCAACTGCTCCTTTTAGTTTTTTCTTAACTATTTTCCTCATTTTATCATAGTCTCCCTTTTGAAAATTAAAAGGTAGTATTGTGGATTTCCTTACCATCCCTCCTCCACTAATTATATCAAACGTGATCATGCTATGATCACTATTGCCAAGTGGCCCCAACACCCTTATTTCTTGCACCAGATCTGGTGTTCCACTAAGGACTAGGTCCAATATGGCTTCCCCTTTGGTCGGTTCATGAACCAGCTGCTCCGAGAAGCAGTTATTTATTTCATCTAGGAACTTTATCTCCCTAGCATGTCCTGCCGTGACACGGACCCAGCCGATACCGGGGTAATTGAAATCACCCATTATTATTACTGTGCTGTAACTTTTGTTAGCTTCCTTGATTTCTTTGAGCATTTCATCATCCATTTGTTCATTCTGGCCTGGCGGTCAATAGTACATCCCCACTGCCATCGCCTTCCACTTTTTACATGGAATTTCAATCCATAGAGATTCTATAGCAAATTTAGTTTCCTGCAAAATTGTAATCCTTTCTGACTCAATGCCCTCTCTAACATAGAGCGCAACCCCTCCACCAATTTGATCAGCTCTATCATTACAATATAGTTTGTACCCAGGTATCACAGTGTCCCACTGGTTGTCCTCCTTCCACCATGTCTCTGAGATTCCAATCATATCTAACCTCTCATTTAGTGCTATATATTCTAACTCTCCCATCTTATTTTTTAGACTTCTAGCATTTGCATACAAGCATTTTAGAGACTGTATATTATTCATATTAATCTGACTATTGGTAGGCATGGGTAATTTTGGATCTTTAAGCTCTGTCTGCGTCATACTCGAGGGCATTTGGGCTACTTTACTCTTTTTTTGGAACCTCTCTGCTTTTGGTAGTATCCTTCAAGGATACATTCTTCCGAACCATGCGCTCTTTTGCACTGTCGGCTTTCCCCCATTATCTAGTTTAAAAGCTGCTTCATCTCTTTTTTAAAGGTTAATGCCAGCAGCCTGGTTCCATGCCGATTAAGATGAAGCCCATCCCTTCGGAAGAGCCCCTCCTTTCTCCAGAATGTTCCCAACAAATCCAAAACCCTCATCCTTGCACCATCGTCTCATCCACGCATTGGGACTCCGGAGCTCTGCCTGCCTTTGGGTCCTGCGCATGGAATGGGAAGCATTTCGGAGAACACTACCTTGGAAGTTCTGGATTTCAACTTCCTACCTAAAAGCCTAAATTTAGCCTCCAGAACCTCCCTACCACATTTTCCTATGTCATTGGTACCGACATGTACCAATGACATAGGAAAATGTGGTAGGGTAGTGTTTTGATATGTTTAGATATCTTACAAGTTGTGTGAATTTGCATGATTTACAGTAACAAAGACTGAAGGAAATGCAGATACAAGTGAAAACTTAATTGCATGTCAAAGTCAAAACAAGTTTATTTGATTAAAAAAAAGTTAAAGGAAAAAGAAAATTAAAAAAGAGTGGTATACAGTGAATTCAGTCTGGGGTGCAGGTTATCAAGTGCATTTATGTGACAACACTTGTCATAAATATTTTTTATTATTTTTGTTTCTTATTGTGCAAGAAGCATAGTGATACATGTAATATTATAGAAAAATCTTTAGATTAGGGATTTAGCTTTTACAAGTAACAAATAATGAGTGATACAGTTTCATTCTGACAAGTTAAGTAATTAAACCAAGGAGGTAAAGGTGTACATGATGTTTTCTTTTCCATCACGTTCATGAAAGTGTAAGAGATTAGAGTAGCAATGCCCCAGTCTATTTTTCAGCCACCTGCAAGAGTCTATTGGATTTTAAATTCTCATGATATGTTTCAGTTTGTTATTATGATATGAAACATGCAGAGTTGATGTTGTTAAGGAAGTGTTGTTAAGGAAATGTCCTGTTACAAGTAGAATAGGTAAAATAAATGCCATGACTGATTAACTAAATTAGTATAACTGATTGAGATAGATTCAAAGTGTAGACACTACAGACCGACTCAAAACCCAGCAGCCCAACATGGCCCTCTCACTACTCGCCCTTACCAGCATTTATTTCCTTGCCAATGCTGTCCATGACACTCTTGCACTCTCCTCTTGCTTTAACTCCATCCCCATCCTACATAGTCTAGGTAGGAAAAACTACAGAAGCCCCCACCACCCACTACCACACACATACCATGTCAGACACTCACACTTACTCTACATAACACTCAAACATCCTGAGAACACTAAACAGGAGATGCCACAAGTACATCGTAACTTGAATTGTGCCCTCATAAACTCACGCTCAGCTCGTAAGAAATGGTCAGCCATCACAGATCTTATAGCAAACCATAACTTGGACTTACTAATGGTCACAGAATCCTGGCTTACAGACACAGACACAGTCCTTCTAAACCAACTCATCCCACCTAACTTTTCTATCCACACCTGCCACAGAGCCAGCCGAAAAGGCGGTGGGGTTTTCATCCTGGTAAAAACCGAGCTCCAGTATCGGCTGCTATTCTCCAAAAGCACTCTGCATCTAGACACAGTTACCATAGGCAACAAGCATAACACCGTAAATCTCATCTATAGAGCTCCAACCTCCCCTCCAGAAGATCTCTCCAACATCTACGCTCATCACCATTCCACATGATAATAGATCAAGACGAAGAATAAACCTTCACACGATACAAGTCCCTGACTCTATTCGAAAGACAAGTCAGAAGACAAGTAACACAGCTTTCTCATACTTCGCCCCTATGCTATGGAACAACCTTCCGATTGAAATCAGAGAAATCAAAGATCTTCAATTATTTAGAAAAAATCTAAAAACCCATCTATTTACTCTGCACTACAATATCCTCCACATTGAAGATAATCCTAACACAGAAAAAAACACCGATCATCAATCACTCACTGACCCTACTTAGACAAGGCATAATCCTTTCCCACACATTCACATTGCTCACCTAGATTAAGCTTACCCTTAGAAAGCAATTGCTTGTCGCTAATGTGAATAACTGTAATTTAATGTAAATATTTGACTTTACTGTTGATATACTGTTGGTAGTATGTTTTTGAAACATTATATAAATCATACCCAGTTCAAATGTTCCTACCCCTCCTGTTATCTCATTGTATTTTAAGTTACACTTAATAGTTGAATGTTCTTTGTTCTAAATCTGTTCTATGTAAAATAATAGTGCTCTATTATTAATGTTTGTTACCTGTAAACCGCCACTGATCTCTGGAAGTGGCGGTATAGAAAAGATGTATAAATAAATAAATAAATAAATAAAAATAATCAACCTAGCCTGTAACCCTGAAAACCCACGCAAACCTAACTGGTTGTTGGGTGACTTTAACCTTGCATCCCTACAACCCTCACATGCTAACACCTTCCTTGAGGCAATGACTGAACTCGGCTACGAACAGGTGGTAAACGCTACCACCCACCACAGAGGGAATTCACTGGACCTGATCTTCGCTCCACATGTGGTTACAAGTCATGAATGCAACCTCAACCTTTCCATCACCCCTGTCCCGTGGTCTGACCACAGCTTAATCATATTCCAGATTCCATTGCAGCAAGATCAAGACCCACCCTGCCGCACAAATACAGCCTCATCATTAAATACTGGTCATTTCAAACCCCTTGACAAGGAAGAGTTTACCGAAAGTGCACTTCCAATACTCGTACAGCCATCACATAACCTCAACAATATGATTGCTAGATGGAATGCCACTCTGAGCTCACTTTCTCAGCTACCTCCCTCGGACAAATCACTAAGCTCCAACAGACTGGCAAGAAAAAGAAAGCCAGCTCCCTGGTTCTCTGCAGAACTGCGGACGTCTCTTCTTCTCCTTAGGAAGCATGAAAGAAAATGGCGACGTTCTCATTCCATAGTTGACCAATTAACATACATTGACCACTTAAAATGTCACCGTGAGACATTATCAGACAAAATGAGAGAATACCACTCTGAGCTCCTCCACCGCTCTCTAAACAAACCCCAGGACCTCTTCAGCTTAGTAAAATCCCTAACTAAGGAACCATCCCCTCCTCAACCAGAACCAATACAACCCCAGTTATATGCTGACTACCTCCAAACCGAAGCCCTCAAAATAGACATAGCACTAAGACCCACACCTAGCCATATCCCCTACCTACAGCCACAGCTCACAGAGTTCACACCTCCAGCCGAGAGAAACATCGAAGACCTTATTGCCACCATCAATACCACCACCGCACCAAATGACCCATGCCCAGCATACTGGATCAGAGCAATGCGCATGGAACTCAACCCAATTCTAGCCAACATCATAAGACTATCCTTATCAACAGGAACATTCCCTTCATCTCTCAAACAGACGTCCATACGACCCCTCCTGAAGAACAACAGACTAGATCCGCTGAAGGCTGAATCATACCGTCCGATTTCAAGTATACCCCTGCTAGCCAAAATAATCGAGAAGGTTGTCCAAAGACAGATCCAGCATCACATTGACATAGCAGCCCCCCTAGATCCCTGACAACATGGATTTTGGGACTCTCACGGAGTGGAGACACTACTCGCCACGCTAACCAACACCTTAAACAGAGGGATAGACAATATTGAAAATGGATTTGTACTTATTTTCCTTGACATTGCTGCTGCATTTCATTCAGTCAATCATGATCAGCTCTTTACTCGCCTCCATGAGAAGGGAATCCAGGGCTTGGCTTGGGATTGGTGTAAATCCTACCTAGCAGACCGATGGCAACAGGTACAGATAGGATCCAACACAACCGAACCATTACAGCAACATCAGGGGGTACCCCAAGGCTCCTCTCTGTCTGCGCTACTCTTTAACATTTACATGCAGCCTATATGCGAAATCATCCGCTCATTCGAAATCTACAGCCTGATCTATGCAGATGATGTCCTGCTGTTTGCACCAATCAAAGTCATGCACCCCGAGTTTACTGCTCTAGTAGAATGCATTAATGCAATCACCGACTGGCTTCAAGCCCAGAACCTCTGCATAAATTTCAAGAAAACTGAGGTCCTGCTTATCACAAAGAACAAAAACTTTTCTCCTCCCGCGATTTAAAGGTGAGAGACGCTGAGCTCCCAAGTAAACCCACGATACGCTACCTCGGCGTTATGCTTGACCAACGCCTCGACTTCAAAATGCACATAAACAACACCACCAGGACTATATACAATAAAATCAAGACACTAAGGCACCTAAGACCTATGTTGGCTCCCGATGATTTCCGAACAATATTTCAGGTGCTGGAAACACCACATTTCGACTATGCAAACATCATTTTGCATGGCCTCCCCAAGAGCACCCTCAACTCGCGATGAATGCTGCTGCCCACGTTCTCTGTGGAGTATCCAGAAGAAACCACATCACTCCCATCCTTAAGGACCTTCACTGGCTACTGATAAACTGCAGGCTCACATACAAGGCACTACTCCTCACCTTCAAAGCCATCAACAAGCTATCCCCTTTGTCCCTCACAGTCCTCCTTACCCCCACCCCAACAACAGGTCGAGAAGGACAGTAGCCACCAACACACTGATTATCCCCATGGAATCTACAAAATGTATGCAAGCAACTAGGAATAGAGCCTTCGCTTTCTATGCCCCAAAGTGCTGGAACAACCTTCCACCTAGTATCAGATCGATTAGAGACCTTACACAATTCAGGAAAGCCCTCAAGCATCACCTATTCCTTCTACACTTCTCGCAACCAAACGACACTTCTCCACCTCCCACACCCCAATCCACTCAAGCAGCGCCCAACACATCACAAACAAACTAGGACAAACCTAATCTCTGACCCATCCATTGGATGTTCAATAATATCAATCTAAGGTGTATATAACAGATCGGTGATAGTAACACTATAAATACTACCAATACCTAAACTGTAACAATGAATATGTGTTGATACATATGCTATAACGCTTACCGTAAACAACCGATAAGACCCAGTCCTAACCATGAGGATTAGGTCTAACATCTAACATGTAAATAGTCACCTCGCCACATCTTTTGATGGTCCAATGTAAATAGTCCACCCAGTAAATAGTAAATAGTTCACCCAGTTACAACTCCAAGTTACCGCTCCTGTTCAATGTAAGCACAAGGCAGTTCTTCCTTGACTGTTCGAGAATTGTTAATTGTAAACCGCACTGATAATAAAGAGCGCGGTATAGAAAAGCCTTTAAATAAATAAATAAAATAAATGCTGTTTGTGTTGAATAAAGAGTCAACAAAGAGACGCTGTAAACAATGACAATTGAATTTCTAATTGGTTTAAATTCTCTTTTTTTTTAAAATTTCTTAAGCACAATTCTGTTTATGTAATGATCTATCTATATTTGTTTCTTTGTGTCCTGAATTCCTTCCCTCATGAACTGAGATGTCTGTGTTAATCAGATAGTGACATTACTGACAATATTCAAAGTAATGTGAGTCAAACCACTAACTAAGAGAGCTTTCCTAAGAATTCTTAGTAAATAATTTAAATGAGTTTAACTTACTTGCCATAAACTGTCAGTTATGTTTTGATGTCTGTTACCCCTTAAGAAATAAGATTAACTATATCTTGTGCACTGGACAAGAGAGGTGTGTCTATAAGGCCACAAGCTAACTTTAATTTGATAGATAAAGAGAAACATTAAAGAATGTCGATGCAAAATAGAAGTATGTTGCAAGTTATCTTGGTCTCCATATAGTTAAATATGTGTAATAATTAAGTGCTAGCAGTAGATGAATTGTAATTAATTAACATTGGATTAGATAAAATAATTCTGTTCAGTAATTCTATATTGCTATTAATAGTTGTGCATGTTTGCCAGTGTGGAGAATCAGAAGAAGGCTGAGTTTTTGTTCTGCAAATTATATATTACATGCACTGAGTCTTATGGGCCGAAGAAGACAACTACTATGAATGAAAGGAAGTCAGCAATGCTACTAAAAGCCAGAATGGAGCAAAGATCAGTGATTCCAGCAATGCTGCGGAAAGATGTATGTGCAGCCATGATGCCTGGGTGGGCAGTTACTGACAGACTCTGTACAAGATGTGCATAGTGCAGCCCAGAGTGAAAGGAGAAGCTGCTGAACTTGGAGTTACCATCGGTGGCAGATGATGCCGGTGCAAACTTCTGAGGGGCCACTACTAGAAACAGTGCATGAGGAACAATTGGTAGAGCTTTGTTCTCTGTATGCATTCTTATTGAGACCTAGCAAGGGCAAAGTGTGTCACATAGGGGCTTGTTTACAAAGCTGCGGTAGCGGTTTGTGATTGTTATCGGAGCCGCGGCCCGAATGATTTCAATGAAATCGATGGGGCCGCGGCTCCGATAATGATCGGAAACCGCTACCGCAGCTTTGTAAACAAGCCCCATAGTTTTGCTCAAGTTGCAGGATGATTGCAATCCTTCTTCTGTATTGTCAAATGGACTATATATATCTTTAAAGACTTCTTCCAACCAACAAGATGAAGTTCACCCATGGACAGATGTGCCTAGGACTCTGAAGTAATGTGAAATAGAAGGCGTTTCCTGCCGGGGCAGAGGATTTATTATATTTATTTATTAATTGATTGATATATTCTCAGTTTATTTACTTATCTATCTATCTATCTATCTATCTATCTATCTATCATGTATGCATGCATTCACTTATTTAACTATTTATTTTAGACATGAGCATGTTTTATAGTGATTCTTTACAGAACCAGAGGGGGGACATCCATCCCCGCTATTTGTGCCTCAGAATGACCCCCAATGTGCCTGGCAGTTGGCACTGAAGTATAGTAATGTAGAAATCTGGTAGCCTTTCCTTATATTCACTGTCCATGCAAATGGTATTCAGACACTCATTGAGAGGCATATTTACTAAAGGTTAATGTGCATTCACAAATGTTAATGTGCATTAAATGCAGGAACACCCATTTGTTTCTACTGGCGCAGTGGCACTTAACACACATTAATGCCCCTAAGTCCATAGCCAGGAAAAAAAGAGGCTTGTGAAGGGCTCCTTTGAAAGTCACCTATAATTTTAGATGAGCAACCTATACAGTTTAAAATAAAATAAATTAAATTTATGTAAATGAGGTCCAGTAGATATGCAAATGAGGCCCCACAATGAGTCTCTGCACATGGCCCTGCATCACCCTTGGGCTGCCCCTGACTGAAGTAACACAGAAAACATTTCATCACAAACAAGATGACAGATGCACAGAACTACTTCTCAGCGAAGGTGGTGGATTCAAAAAACAGTAACAGAATTCAAGATTACAAGAAAGAAGCATAAAATACTAGTAGGGAAATAAACAACGGAGGCGGGAGTCTGAAAAATTGCACTAGGAGGAGAAGATCTGCAGATTGCGCGGGCCTTTAAGTTGTTATTTGCTATCATACATAGTGTTTCTCGGTTTCTGTGTAACACAGGAATGAGTAATATGCCACATGACAGTGAAGAAGAACCTTATTAAGGGAATGCAGTGTTAGCTGGACTTAATTCATTATAAGCTGAGAGCTTTGCCTATGGACTGCCAATAGAAATGAGTAAGTGTGCCATTTAAGGTATTTGTGGCACAAGATGTTGATCACTGCCACAAGCTTTCATGTGTCATCTTCTGTTTGCCTTATAAATCTGGTATATCACTGAAATCATAACAATGGCCAGGCTTCAAACCTCAAAAAAAAAAAAAAAGAGGTCTGGATTTATAGCGGACATAGCTGCTCTCATGCTTTCTAATCTTGCTGCTTCTCGTGATCCTTTGTACAATAGTTTACCAGAATAGTGTTGCATCAACTGATTTGAAAACATAAGAAACGTGTCAATTAGAATCTCTGAGAAAAATATCCAGTTGGGAAATGGGTGCAGTGAATCAGCTATTGACTGAGGGGGGTCTTTCTGTCCCGCGAATGACTCCCTTCCTGATGGGACGTCCATCCCCGCTATTCGTCCCCCTGCCAACCCCGTCAAAACCCTCCCCGTATGTACAACGGGTTTGCACAGGGGGGCCTAGATGGGGGCAGGAGGGGACATTCCAAAGGCAGAGTGAGTGCAGGGTATGGGCAGGCCATGATCCTGGACGTACAGGGCCGATTCAGAGGTCGGGCCTGTACATCCGAGGCCTCGAATCTATACGGGGGACTTATTCCACCTCGAAGGTGGAATAAGTCCCACTGAATGGAGGGAGATCGCAACGTGGGACCCGGGGACACAGGTGAGGGGGTGCAGGGTGTTCCCCGCAGCCTGACCCAGGCCTGGAAGGCTGGATCGGGGGAGAGGCTGCAGGGAACAGGCACCCGGGTTTGACTGGCCAGGGTCACGGCTCGTGAATAGAGCCACGGTGCCATGGTGACAGGATGCCATGGCACTGTAGCTCCATTCATGGGACCGACTGAATTAGCGGCGTAGTCACTGGGACGTACAGCTGGACAGAATAGGGTCCAGGCCTGCACATCCAGGTGCTAGACCCAATTCTGATCCTGCGGGGGCTGTGGGATCAGAATCAGGTCAAACTTAGCATGCCCAATTCTTCCTTGCCTTACAGAGAGCTGGATGTGCATTAATGGAATTGGCCTCTGAGTGCATTATTCGAGACCTGCAATATGTTCCTTAAAGCATGCATAAGGACGGCAGTCTTATTAATGAAGGTGTCTATTTGCCTTCTGTCCCTTCACCGTGCCACTCCACAGAACATAGCCTACGTTGCAAAAAAAAAAAATTGAAAAGCCCAGGCCAGTTTTACTTAACATTGCCAATTCGGCACATATAAACATAAGAACTAGGCCACAAATCACTCTCATTTTCTTGTCTGTTGTTCCCAGCAGGCTCAATGCTTAGTTATTGTTTAGCAATTTGCAAGTTCTCTATACTGTTTCCCATTGCAGTGCCGTAATGCTCGAGCAAAATATTTTAATGAGCTGCATCTGCATACCCAGGAGGTAGACAATTTAAGAACCTTTATAGTTTTACTGCATGCAGACAGATGGACTGAAGAATTATACTTATGGCACACCTTTTACAATTTACAAATGCAAGGTTATTGCAATGTGGCCTAATTGGTAGAAGATATACATATGGATTATGGCTATTTATACCTATACATTTCAGAATTATTGGTAATACTGTATTTCTTAAATATACATTAACTTAAGAAAGCAATATACTAATGAAATTGTATTTTGCCATAATAGCATTGTAATGCAATTGATTTTATCTTAGTTTTAAATGGGGTACTGAAGATGATACGCAATCTACTGATAGAATATACTGTACAGTTTTAAACCTTCCAATTGTGGAAACCATTGGGGCAGAATAATGCCCCAAAATGCTACCAGAATTATGCCAGACTGCATATAATATACGGAGTGGAGGAGTAGTCTGGTGGTTAGGACAGTAGCCTGGAACCAGAAAGGCTAGTGCTCAAATCCCACCAGCACTCCTCGTGGCCTTCGGCAAGTCACTTAACCCTACATTGCTTCAGGAGTGTAAGCCCTCTACGGCCATGGAAAGAACTACTGTACCGGAATGTAACTTGCCTTGAACACTTACTGGAAAGGTGTAAGCTAAATACTAATTTTATAAAAACAAGGGTGATAATCAAGGTCTTTCCAGTGGCAAAATGGATTATTGCCCGCCCTCCATGGATAAAAGTGCCTGGGTACATCAACTAAGTATTTGTTTCTACCTGCAGGTTTTAGAATGTGTGCCTGGGTCAAAGTTAGACCAGAAAATAAAGCTAAGAGGGTCGTTTTAGAAGCCTCACTCATGTTCTGGACATCTGAAAACGGGCACACAGAAATCCACATCACAAGGACAACTCTGTTCCCAGCGTGAGGATGTTCAAGTAGACTGGGTGCATGCTGGAGAAGCGGCCTGAGTGGAGCAACGAAGATGAATGTCACAATGCGATTTCAGAATGGCAGAAGCATGTCTGGCTCTGGTTAGAACATAAGAACATAAGATGTGCCATACTGGGTCAGACCAAGGTCCAAAGTATCCTGTTTCCAACAGTGGCCAATCTAGGTCATATGTACCTAGCAGTTTCCCTAAAAGACACAGGTTCCACAATGCTTGTACTGGGTCAAGCATTGATATCCTGGGTCCCTTCTTAATAATGGTTTATGGACCTTTCCTCCAGGAACTTGTCCAAACCTTTTTTAAACCCAGCTACACTAACAGCCTTTACTACATCCTCCGGTAACAAATTCCAGAGTTTGATTACACGTTGAGTGAAAAAATATCTTCTCTTATTAGTCTTAAATAATTTACCCTGTAGCTTCATTACATGTCCCCTAGTCCTTTTATATTCTGATGATGTAAACAATCGATCTACGTTTACCCGTTCCACTCCGTTCATTAATTTATAGACCTCTATCATATCTCCCCTCAGCCGTCTCTTTTCCAGGTTAAAGAGCCCTAACCTTTTTAGCCTTTCTTCATAGGAGTATCCTTCCATCCCCTTTACCATTTTGGTGGCTCTTCTCTGTACTTTTTCTAATAATGCTATATCCTTTTTAAGATACGGCGACCAGAATTGCACACAATATTTAAGGTGCGGTCACATCATGGAACGATACAGAGGCATTATAATATCCTTTGTTTTATTTTCCATTCCTTTCCTTATGATACCTAACATTCTATTTGCTCTCTTGGCCCCCATTGCACACTGGGCAGAGGGTTTTAACATGTTATCCATGATGACGCCTAAATCTTTTTCCTGGGTGGTGGTTCCCAATGTGGAACCTTGCATCGTGTAACCATAGTTTAGGTTGTTCTTTCCTAGGTGCATAGCTTTGCACTTGTCCACATTAAATTTCATCTGAAATTTGGATGCCCAGTTTTCCAATTTATCACAATCCTCTTGCTATTTTCCACAATCCTCTTGGGTTTTAACAACTTTAAATAGTTTTGTGTCATCTGCAAATTTGATAACCTCACTTGTTATTCCCTTTTTCAGATCATTTGCAATGCAATGTGTGCCTTAGAGTCAGTCCTGACTCCTGGCGACCCAGAAGCTCCTGGGTTTTCTTGGCAGTGTCAGGTCATTTATGAATATGTCAAAAAGCAGTGGACCAAGCACAGATCCCTGGGGTACTCCATTATCCACCTTTCTCCATTGGGAAAATTGGCCATTTAGCCCTACCCTCTGCTATCGTTTAACCAGTTCCTGATCCACAAAATTACACTGCCTCCTATCCCATGACTTTTTAGTTTTGCCAAAAGTCTCTGATAAGGGACCTTGTCAAAGGCTTTCTAAAAGTCCAGATACACTATAACAACCGAATCACCTTTGTCTACCTGTTTATTCACACCTTCAAAAAAACATAACAGATTAGTAAGACAAGATCTTCCTTGTCTAAAGCCATGTTGGCTGTCTCCCATTAAGCCATGACTATCTACATGCTGAGTAATTTTGTTCTTTGTGATAGTTTCTTCCTCTTTTCCTGTTACTGACGTCAGGCCCACCAGTCTATAGTTTCCTGGATCACCCCTGGAACCCTTTTTAAAACTTGGTGTTACATCTTCAGATATTACAAATGATTTTAATGATAGTTCACAGATTACTAATAGCAGGTCTGCAATCTCATATTTCAGTTCTTTCAACACCCTTGGATGTATACCATCTGGTCCAGGTGATTTGCTAGTCTTCAGTTTATCAAATAGTTTTAATACATCTTCCCGGTGTAGCAATATTCAAATACCACTTCAGTCATGGGTAGCATCCCTACATCTTCCTCAGTAAAGACCGAAGCAAAGAATTCATTCAGTCTCTCTGCTACAGCCTTGTCCCCTCTTACTGCCCATCCTATACCTGCTCCTGACCATGAATAAGCAAAAAAAATGAGCTTGTTTCATGGCTGCAATCCTTCAGTGGGGAAGAGCACAATGCACTGTCGTCACAAACCCTACCTTTAGAGCTCGAGCATTTAAGAACCTATTGTAAATAATTGAAAATATCTGTTAATTGTTAATCCCTGTTATCCATGTTTTTATTCCCTGTTCTCTGTAAACTTAACATTTGTTTTATGTTTAAGTACAAAATTTGTTAAAATGTAAACCGCGCTGATATCAAAAGTGCGGTATATAAAAGCTGTTAAATAAATAAATAAATAAATAAATAAATAAATACCACAGTCAATATTTTCTGGCAAAAGAAATCTAATCTCCAAACAGATAACTAATCTGCCACCACACATCCAAGTGCTGCACTGTCACTTATTTATTTATTTATTTTATTTAACAAACATTTATATACCGCATCTTCCTGAGATCAGTTGCGGTTCACAATAAACAACAATTAACAAAGCAGCGTTTGTTTTACATGTAACATCTTATAACCAAGAATATTATAAGTAAACAGCAAATGTTAAGATTGAACCGAACAAAACAGTGAAAACTATATACATTATATACAGATACAGATTATGTAGGGCTTTAGCATTGTGGATAGTACAGTTTCATCTGGGTGGCATTGGCTGTTTAGATCGTTGGATCACCTTAGATAAATACTGGTTATCCATTATCTAAATCAAATGAAGGATGATCTGTATTGTTGTAATGCATTGTAAATAGGTAAGTTTTCAATTTTTTATGAAACTCAATGATCTCAGTTATCATTCTTAGGTCATCTGGGAGGGAGTTCCAGATTGTTGGAGCTGCATGCGAGAAAGCTCTATTGTTTGTTAATTTGTTTGCTTTTATGAAGTCTTTGGGAGTTTTTAGTTTGTTTAATTGTCCTTTCCGTTGAGTAGATTTTGCATGTTCTTTACTGATTAAGTTACTTAGCGTGACTGGGGCCATATCATTTAGAGATTTAAATGAAGTTATTAAGGTTTATATACTATCCTGCTTTGTATTGGGAGCCAGTGAAGGGATGCAAGTATTGGAGTTATATGTTGATGTGAATGTACTTTCATTATTATCCTAGCTGCAGCATTTTGCGCAAGTTGAATTCTTTTAATGTTTTGTTTTGTTGTACCTAATAAAATTAGATTAGCGAAGTCAAAATGTGGGGTTATGGTAGCTTGAATTATGCTGATAAAATTTTGTATGTATACAAGAGGTCTTAGTTGTTTAAGGATTTTAAGCTTGAAGTAAATTTTCTTTGTGGTATTTCTGATAAGGGTTTCCATTGTAAGGTGGAATGGAAGCCCTATTTCTGACATCACAGGCACACCTCCATTCTTGACTGCAGGCATGCTCATCTTTTGGGGTGAATTGGGAACAATTTTTGACAGCACATATCTGTCCCTTCCTTCACTGCAGCCACCCCCTGGGCTGTTGGACATGCTGCCCTGGACGTCCCAGATGTTCCCTAGATGTCCCTTCTAAATGTTTTTTTTTTGGGGGGGGGGGGGGAGCATTCAAGTGCATATTGTCGCGTACCGCCCCTGGTGGCCAGTGGTCATAGGGGTAGGTTGGACACAAAGATATTTTGATATGAGAGGAGGTTCCTTTAAGAGCCAGGTGCAGCCTGGTCTTAGTAGTTCAGCTCCTATTAAGAAGTAAATTGTGAATGCAGAGTAGAGGGATAACATAGGCTTTTATTTCCCTTTACGCAAAAGATTCAGGTGGGTCACAACATAGAGGAAAATGTCCTTTACTTCAGGAATGAAACAAACTCATGGTAAAGAAAAACTGTTATGCTTCATAGTTGTAACAAGGATTAATTAAGGCTTCCTAGAGTAACTCAACCGTTTCAATACTCTTCTTCCTTTTAGCATACAAGTAACACTCTGGAGACAGCATATATTATTTACAAGGCTAACAGTGATTCTACACTGCTTGTAATGCCTAGAGAACAGTCCATCTCCTCTTGAGACAAAAGACTAGGCTCCACAAATTCCACTTGCATCGACGCTGAGTCAGAGTTGTCCCTTTCTGTATCTGGGGTTTCTCTGGCTATTGGAACTGGCCAGTCGCTGTTCTTATTTTCTGGGTGTTTGTAGAGTTCTTCTAAGGTTCGCCAGTGAGCGTGGCCTACCTTGGTGCTTTTACAATCTGGGTTATACAAGGTAGGTTTACTTTCCTTTCTTGTAAAACGAGCATTGCTTTTAAAAGGGCACTTATAAGGTGAGCTTTTTCTCTTAAAAACAGAGTCAGCATACCTTGGCTTCCAACAGCATGTAGAACAGGAACTTTCTCCTTCCAGTTGTTCTCCAGGGATACAATCCTCATGCCAGTCTTTTCCCTGAAAGCTCTTGTTACCTTTCAGTCTGGTCACTGGTTCCTCCGGTAAGTGCAGGCCTCTTTCCAAGCCTAACTTCTGGCTTCTGCCTTCAGCACTGCTCTGCTTCCCAAAGTGACTGTTCCTTTGCTCAGCATTGCTTTCCCATTCACTCCTAGGGCTTAGCTCAATGCTCCTGGTGCTTCCTTCTTCTTGGCCCTTGCTCGTGGTGCATTTCTCTCGCACGGCTTTGCTCCTGGTGCTTCTCTCCGGTCCACCTCTACCTCCACACCCTTTCCAGTCTCCAGCCTCTTGCTTATAAAGCTCTCCTGTGTTTGAGCTTTCTGGGCCGCTTGTCAGGTGGTGTCGATTAGCTAGGTGTGTCCAGTCAGCCTCTGTGAGAGCACGCCTGCTCCCTCTAGCTGCTCTGTGTGGGAATTGCATCCCGTGCACATCTTTTATATTATGAAAAACAGCTTCTTTTCTTGCATCTTTGCTTCCATCAGCTCCTGCTGCATGACAATATGTAGATGATAAATATTATAATTTACGTGCGTACTTACAAAATATAAGCACCGACATTTACATCAGCTATATGGCTGGTGCAAATGTCTTCATCTGCAATGCATTACTACTACTAATAATAATTATTTGTACAAGGCATATGCAGCGTACATATAGATTTAAGACATAGCCCCTGCTCATCAGAGCTTACAATATAATCAAGACAAAACACATTGAGGCAGATTCCATATAGGCTGGTTATCTCCAGCGCTGCAGCACATCCCACATGTTTAGCTAGCCTGTGCACATATTCAGAGTGAGAGCCACGCACAAGTGCAAGCACGGGCCATTAAGTGAAGCGGAGAAACTTATCCCCGCTAATATTATAGGACATGGGTAGCTGTTGAAATGGTTTTGGACGTCCCTGCAATCACTGTATTCTGCACATCTGCACCTTTCTGATTTTGCCCATCTCCCCAATATTACCCGTGGATGCCTCTGATGGCTACGCCTCCTCGGTTAAAAAGTTCATCCCTAAGCTACTGTTCTCACTGAGAGTATTTTGCTGATGCAAACTAGAAATAAATACTAATGATAAATGAATTCTGATGCAAACTAGACTATATACTAGTCTTTTCATGTCCATAAAAGTGCTAAGTAATCACAGTGCACTCTAATATATGATAAGAGAAAGTAAATATTAACTTGTCTGTCATGACATAACCTTGCATCCAAAAGTACTTGGCAGTATAAAAATGCTTCAGTTCATCTTGCAATGGTCATCTCTAAAAACACTCTTTAAAATGCTAAGTATGGACCCTTACCAAGATCAGAAAAACCTAAACTAACTTTGCAGTTCCCCAAAGGATGCATAATATTGCTGAGTTACAAAAGTATGCTCTTTTAATGACTATGGCCTTCTGGCTATGGCATCTGTTTCCCATATATCTGGGTATTGGCATTTCTTACAGCAGCTCCTTACATGTGGCTACACTTGTCCCATACAATGTCCACTATCTGTCTTGGCTTATTTAGATCGGTATACATCCACTATCTGTGGGACAGCCCTGTCTGCTTTCCCACAGCCTGTTTTGTGGCAATGCTCTCCTGGTCAGGCCTGTGTGGGCATGGGAAGGGGGGATCCCTATGCCATGATACCAAGTAGCCAGCCTTATCACCACCATTTAGAACCCAGCCTTATCACCACCATTTAGAACCAAGCAGAGAGCTTGTAGTTTAAATTTCATAATAAGTCAGAGCCTAGCAGCAGCAAAGAGCTGTAATTTAAATCAAATCAGAATATAACTTAGCATAAAAGGCAAAACAGGGTCAGTACTCTTTGAGCAACAAATAAAGTCTTCTAGAGACCTTTACAAAGAGGCCTTCTACCTAGGGGGCAAGAGACCTGTGAAACCTTTTCAATAGGTGTTAACACCAGGTGGCAGGTCAAAAGGCCATTTTGAAAGACTCCTTCTATCCAAGCAAGGACTGTTAATCACCCAGGAAGTTTGTCACAGCTTAACTCAGCAGCAAAGGACAGGGTACTGTGTAGCAGCCCTCTTTTAATAAGTGTTATTTCCCTCCCTCTCTACCCAACACCCACCCACCCCTGGGATAATCATAGCTTTATAGCTACTTACACAGCTTAAAGGAAAAAGGTGCTTTCAGGTGACACTCGTCATCCAAATCAGTCATACACTAACGACCTAAGATTAATTAAGCTTCAGGTGAACAAGGTATATTAAAAGTATTAGTTACAGTTTTATTAGTATAAATATCTATAGCAACCCTTAGTAAGTAAAGAACTTAAAGATCTAAACACAAGCTTAAAACTAAGATGCAGACAGCAGTCCAGCAGCAAGATGGGGGGCTTTCCAGTCTTTTGTATTGAGTGTCACATGTATCATTTTCTCCCAGTTGGTGAGAGGTCTTACGTGTGCACTAGGTGCAAGGAGCTCTTTGCTCTCAGGGAACGAGTCCGTTCTCTAGAAGCTAGAGTAGCAGATTTGGAAGACATAAGAAAGACAGAGAGGTACATAGACGAGACCTACAGGGATATAGTCCTGAAGTCCCACCTCCAGTCTACCAGCATCCCTGTTGCCATGGAGGAGAGAGGTCATGTGACAGGAGAGCATCACCCTGGTGTGGCAGGAAGTGATCCTGTAACTGGGACCTGTCCTCCAGGTGATGTAAAAACCTCTCGCACCGAGGAAGTTTCTCCAGGGCCATGTGCCCATGAGGGAAGGGTTAGGACAGCCGTTATAGTTGGTGATTCGATCATTAGGCATGTGGATAGCTGGGTGGCTGGTGGACGTGAGGATCGCCTGGTAACATGCCTGCCTGGTGCGAAGGTAGCGGACCTCACGCACCACCTAGATAAGGTCTTAGATAGTGCTGGGGAGGAGTCTGCTGTCTTGGTACATGTCGGTACCAATGACACAGGAAAATGTGGTAGGGAGGTTCTGGAGGCTAAATTTAGGCTTTTAGGTAGGAAGTTGAAATCCAGAACTTCCAGGGTAGCGTTCTCCGAAATGCTTCCCGTTCTACGCGCAGGACCCAAAAGGCAGGCAGAGCTCCGGAGTCTCAATGCGTGGATGAGACAATGGTGCAGAGATGAGGGTTTGGGATTTGTTAGGAACTTGGGAAAATTCTGGGGAAAGGAGGGGCTCTTCCGAAGGGATGGGCTTCACCTTAACCGGGATGGAACCAGGCTGCTGGCATTAACCTTTAAAAAGGAGATAGAGCAGCTTTTAAACTAGATAATAGGGGAAAACCAACAGTCACCCAAGAGCGCATGGTTCGGAAGAATGTATCCTTAAAGGATACTACCAAAAGCAGAGAGGTTCCAAAAAAAGAGTAAAGTAGCCCAAATGCCCTGGAGTATGGAGCAGACAAGAGCTTAAAGATCCCAAGTTACCCATGCCTACCAATAGCCAGATTAATATGAATAAAATACAGTCTCCAAAATGCTTGTATGCAAATGCTAGAAGTCTAAAAAATAAGATGGGAGAGTTAGAATATATAGAATTAAATGAGAGGTTAGATATGATTAGAATATCAGAGACATGGTGGAAGGAGGACACTGTGATACCTGGGTACAAATTATATTGTAATGATAGAGCTGATCAAATTGGTGGAGGGGTTGCACTCTATGTTAGAGAGGGCATTGAGTCAGAAAAGGATAAAAGTTTTGCAGGAAACAAAATTTGCTGTAGAATCTCTATGGATTGAAATTCCATGTAAAAAGGGGAAGGCGATGGAAGTGGAGGTGTACTATCGACCGCCTGGCCAGAATGAACAAATGGATGATGAAATGCTCAAAGAAATTAAGGAAGCTAACAAAAGTTACAGCGCAGTTATAATAATGGGTGATTTCAATTACCCCGGTATCGACTGGGTCAGTGTCACAGCAGGACATTCTAGGGAGATAAAGTTCCTAGATGAAATAAATGACTGCTTCTTGGAGCAGCAGGTTCATGAACCGACCAGAGGGGAAGCCATATTAGACCTAGTCCTTAGTAGAACACCAGATCTAGTGCAAGAGATAAGGGTGTTGGGGCCACTTGGCAATAGTGATCATAGCATGATCGCATTTGATGTAATTAGTGGAGGAGGGATAGTAGGGAAATCTACAGTACTACCTTTTAACTTTCGAAAGGGAGACTATGATAAAATGAGGAAAATAGTTAAGAAAAAACTAAAAGGAGCAGTTGCAAAGGTTAAAGACTTAAATCAAGCTTGGGTGTTGTTGAAAAAATACTATCTTGGAAGCTCAGACCAGCTGTATTCCACGCTTTAAGAAAAGTGGAACGAAGTCCAAAAAACTGCCAGCATGGTTTAAAAGTGAGGTCAGAGAGGCTGTTTTTGCCAAAAAAGCAACTTTCAGGAAATGGAAAAAAGAGCCAAACGACGAAACCTGGAAACAGCACAAGCACTAGCAAGTCAAATGCAAGGCATTGATAAAGCAGGCAAAGGGAGAATGTGAGAAGAAGCTTGCTGCGGAAGTAAAAACGCGAAATAAAGACTTTTTCAACTACATTTGTAGCAAAAAGCCTGTGAGTCAGTTGGTCCATTAGATGATAGAGGGGTTAGAGGGGCACAAAGCGGCGACAAGGCGATAGCGGAGAGACTGAATGAATTCTTTGCTTCGGTCTTTACTGAGGAAGATGTAGGGATGTTACCCATGACTGATGTGGTATTTAAAGGTGCGGAAGAATTGAAGGAAATATCGATACATCGGGAAGATGTATTACAACTATTAGATAAACTGAAGTGTAGCAAATCACCTGGGCCGTATGGTATACATCCAAGTGTGTTGAAAGAACTGAAATATGAGATTGCAGATGTGCTATTAGAAATCTGTGAACTTTCATTAAAACCATCTGTAATACCTGAAGATTGGAGGATCGCCAATGTAACGCCAATTTTTAAAAATGGTCCCAGGGGTGAGCCGGGAAACTACAGACCAGTGAGCCTGACGTCAGTACCGGGAAAAATGGTAGAAACCATCATAAAGAACAAAATTACTCAGCATGTAGATAGTCATGGCCTAATGGGTGACAGCCGACATGGCTTTAGACAAGGAAGATCTTGTCTTACTAACCTGTTATGTTTTTTTGAAGGTGTGAATAAACAGGTGGACAAAGGTGAGTCGGTTGATATAGTGTATCTGGACTTTCAGAAAGCCTTTGACAAGGTCCCTCATCAGAGACTTTTGGCAAAACTAAAGAGTCATGGGATAGGAGGCAGTGTACTATTGTGGATCAGGAACTGGTTAAAAGATAAAATGTAGAGGGGAGGGCTAAATGGCCAATTTTCCCAATGGAGAAACATAGAAACATGATGACAGAAAAAGACCACATGGCCTATCTAGTCTGTCCTTCCATATCAACAACTACAACAGTCCACTTTTTACCTTTAGAGATCCTCTGTGTTGGTCCCATGCTTTTTTGAATTCAGTTACTGTCCTCATCTCTACCACCTCCACTGGGAGACTATTCCATGGATCCACTACTCTTTCCGTAAAGAAATATTTCCGCATATCACTCCTGAATCTATCTCCCTTCACCCTCATTCCATGTCCCCTCGTAGCAGAACTTGCTTTCAATTGAAAGAGGCTCTCTCCCTGAACATTTATGACACGGAGGTATTTAAACATCTCAATCATATCACCTCTATCCCGCCTTTCCTCTAAGGTGTACATATTAAGATCCTTAAGCCTGTCCTCATATGCTTTATAATGAAGCCCACTAAAGGTGAATAGTGGTGTACCCCAGGGATCTGTGCTGGGTCCGCTGCTTTTTGACATATTCATAAATGACCTGGAAAAGGGAATAACGAGTGAGGTTATCAAATTTGCAGATGACACAAAACTATTTAAAGTTGTTAAAACCCAAGAGGATTGTGGAAAATTGTAAGAGGATCTTGATAAATTGGAAGACTGGGCATCAAAATGGCAGATGAAATTTTATGTGGACAAGTGCAAAGTTAGGCACAAAAGGAGCAACAGCTCTTGCAGAACCAGACAGAAGACACAAGAAGCAAGAGCGATGATGACACAGCAACCTTTAATAAGTAGTCCCCAACGCGTTTCGGCAGATTGCCTTCCTCAGGGGGCACAAAACACTCACAAACATGTAATAAAAACAATATATTAAAACCTAGATAAGAACATGGAAATATCAAACACATTAAAGCTAACCGGGCATGGAATTGAAATGTCTTAATCTTGTGACACTCAAAATGGATAAATAAATAAATAGATAAAATTATAAAATTATAAATAATTTAAAAAAAAGCATATAGAGATATAAATAGTTAAGAGACTATAAATAATTAAAAACATGTATATAAACTTTAAATAATGATACTAATTAGTGTAGCTAATAATAAATATGAACATAAAATAACTAAACCATAGTGATGAGGACATATCCATAAACATTTAAAACATGCTTAAAAACATTCAAAGTCATTGTAAAACAACGTAGGGCAGAAGAGACCATAAAATCAAATAATCAAAACCAATAAATAAAGAAGAATTTGGTGATGGGCCATGCAAGCAACGTTAAAAGGAGAAAAGGATGATGAATAAAATTTTTACTCACTGCACAAGTACTATCAGCAGGTCATCCGATAGTAAATTTTAGAGGGGCAAATAGCCAGAGACTCACTTGTTAAACGTTCTGATGAGAATCAATAAATAAAACATAGAGTGAGGAGAACAATCAGTTCACAATTGTATTATTCGGTTTGTCTCAGTCTCATTCTACCCTTCAACAGCACTTTAACCCGATGTTTTTTGCAACACAATATTAACACAGCACTAGTCTATAAGATCATTGATAATTGTCTAAGTCATGTTTTTAAGCCCCATGTAATTTGTACACGCATTTATTTAACCAAGACAATTTTAACCTCATGGTGTTTGATTTTATTAAGGTGATAAAAGTGTGTCCATCCTCCTTACTCTGTTTCTAACACCCATTATAATACCCACATATCTTAGCCTGTATTGAGATGATTCTCCTCACTCTATGTTTTATTTATTGATTCTCATCAGGACGTTTAACAAGTGAGTCTCTGGCTATTTGCCCCTCTAAAATTTACTATCGGATGACCTGCTGATAGTACTTGTGCAGTGAGTAAAAATTGCATTCATCATCCTTTTCTCCTTTTAACGTTGCTTGCATGGCCCAGCACCAAATTCTTCTTTATTTATTGGTTTTGATTATTTGATTTTATGGTCTCTTCTGCCCTACGTTGTTTTACAATGACTTTTAATGTTTTTAAGCATGTTTTAAATGTTTATGGATATGTCCTCATCACTATGGTTTAGTTATTTTATGTTCTTATTTATTATTAGCTACACTAATTAGTATCATTATTTAAAGTTTATATACATGTTTTTAATTATTTATATTCTTTTAACTATTTATATCTCTATATGCTTTGTTTTTAATTATTTATAATTTTATAATTTTATCTATTTATTTATTTATCCATTATGAGTGTCACAAGATTAAGACATTTCAATTCCGAAGGAGGCGGAGCTTGCCGCGATAGAAGATGGCTGCCTGAGGGACCTGCTCCTGCTCGCTAATTAGAATCCTGACCACCCTAACTAGTGTTGCTTAATTTAGAAACGTCGCATCAATAGCCACGGGTGTATGGGATGGCTGCGCTAAAACCTGCTAAGCTTGACTTCGCTCCGTAGCCTGGACATGCGGTAAAACGCACGAAACAAGAAGCTGCCTCTCCCCAGAAGATGGAGCCGGAAAAAATAGGCGCTTCAGGCGTGCGAGAGATTTTACAGGAACTCCGGAGTGTTAAAGAGATGATTGCTAATAACAGTGAGACACTTGTTCAAATGCAATTAGATATGCAGGACGTAAAAGAGCGCTTGGCTGGAATAAATGAGAGGTTACATGCCGTGGAAGAAATGGTAGAGAAACATGACGAGCAGCTGACGCAGTTAGGCCCGTTGGGGAAGAAAGTAGCGACACTTGAAGAGCAAATCGAAGAACAGAGCAATAGGGCTCGACGCAACAATATTAGAATCACTGGGATTCCCGAAGGACGAGAAGGGTCTTGCACCGCGGATTATATTCAAAAAATGGTACCGGAATTGCTACAGATAAGCTTTGCCTTCCCATTTGAAATAGAACGGGCACACCGGGTCCCGCAGCAGAAGATTGGTAATAGTCAACACCCACGCCCTGTAATCATTAAAGTGCTGCGATACCCACAAGTGCTTCAGATATTTCAAGCTGCAAAACAGAAATCAGCGTTGCAAGTTGATGGATCGAAAGTTGCTTTTCTTCTGGATTTGTGCAAGAAGACGGTTGAGACAAGGAAAGCATTGCTAGCATGCCGGCCAGAGCTTCAAAGGCTGCAGGCCCGATATGGCCTATACTACCCTGCACGGATGAAAGTGACTTTAGGCAATAGTACCCGGACATTTGACTCTGCAGACCATCTAAGGAAGTATTTACAAGAATATAGCCATATGGAAGTGGGGTCATAAACTATTATATGAAACGCAAGCAAACACAAGATGGTTCTAATGCATAACTATATGCGTTATGAGATTTAGTTGATGTATATCAGGCATTGTATTTTACTTATGTTAAAGCCAGAGAGAGAATACAAGAGAGGACAACATATTTAGTATCCATGTCAATCTGGTGACTTATGATATCTGATGTTATAAAGGTGGTTACAGAAGTAGTATTATAATGAATAGCGGGTGGGAAGGACTTAGGGCAGTGGGATGGAAGGAGACAGGTGAGGAAGGAGGGGGCAGCTTCACTGTTTAAGATATCTAGTTTGGTTTCAACTGTATAACAATAATGAGTATCTTATTAAGATTTGTACCTCAGTTTTTATTTCCTGTTGGGAGGGGGACAAGTGCCATCACCGGGGGAGTGAATGATACCTATCATGGCTAGTGGACATGTACGAGTGGTGTCCCTTAACGTACAGGGAATTAACAACCCTATCAAAAGGAAGAAAATCTTGAATTATTGCAAGCAACAGTACGCGGATATTATTTATTTGCAGGAGTCCCACTTGACCCTACCTGAATCCTATAAAGTTCAGGGAGCGGGTTATCAAACCATATTGGCAGCTCCTGCGTGTAAGAAGAAAGGAGGTGTAGTAATATTGGTTAGGACAGCATTGCAACCTGTGATAAAAGAAACGGCTATAGATCCACAGGGGCGATGGGCCAGGGCGCAAATCCTGATAGCTGAAAAGCAATATACCCTCATGACTGTCTATGGCCCTACGCAAGATGATCCTTGTTTTTTTGAAATAGTGGCGAAAGAACTTTTGCAGGCTGGAGCAGCCAATATAATTCTAGGGGGAGATTTCAACCTCCTACAGGATCCCTTGCTTGATCGCGCACCTTATAAGCAACAACATAAACCGCGAGCATGGGGTGTGGTCAAGAGCATGAAGGAGGAATTAGGGTTAGTTGACCCATGGAGGCTCCTTTGTCCAACTGATAGATCATATACTTACTATTCTATGCCCCATCATACACAAAGGCGCATTGACTTTTTTTTGGTCTCTAAAACATTAATTCCGGTTATTGGCAAGACTGAGATACTCCCCAAAGTAATCTCTGATCACACAGCAATAAGACTAGATCTCAAACTTGGACAGCACAGGGGCTCACAGTTGAATTGGAACTTTGACCGGTCGTGGCTTCAGAAGACTGAGATTGTGGAGGCTATTCGTCAAGATATCAAAGAATATTTCGTACATAATCAGATAGGGGATACCTCAACATGGGCCAGATGGGAGGCTTTCAAAGCAACCATACGCGGCAGGTTCACGACATATAACATCCGTGACAGGAAATCAGCGCAACAGCGAAAGAAGGACCTTGAGAGCGAGATACGGGTGGGTGAAAGGCTTTTGGCCAAACGTTCAGACCCTCTTATACTCCTGAGACTTCAGCGACTGAGAAGTCAGTATAATTCCATCCTTACTGAAGAAGCGGTTAAACAGATACGAACTCAGCAAGGCGTCTATTATCATGAGGGTAACCGAGCGAGTGCTATGTTGGCACGTTCGTTGCGAGCAAAGAAAATTCGAACTCGTATTGCTGGACTGAAAGATATCACGGGGAAGTTGTGTACGAATGAAGCGGACATGTTAAAACAATGTGAAATCTTCTACTCTCAACTTTATCAATCTGAGGATAACTTCAGTGAAGAAGCATTTGCTGGGTTTATTGCGGATCTGGAACACCCGACACTTACTGAAACGCAAAGAGAGATGTTGGCTAGAGAAATTACATGCAAAGAAGTTCAACTTGCAATGCGACAATTATCTAAAGGGAAAGCAAGTGGCCCGGATGGTCTACCTGTTGAATTTTACACGACCTTTTCGCAGGATCTGCTCCCAGAATTATATCAATACTTCATGGAGCTAAAGAAAGAATGCCCTAATGTTGGATCTCTGGTGTCCGCTACCATTGTAATTCATCCCAAGCTGGGGAAAGACGATCAGCTAGTAGGAAACTACAGGCCCATTTCACTACTCAATGCAGATTATAAAATCTATGCCAAATTATTGACTAATAGACTCCGCAAAGTAATGTCTACACTGGTTGGTTCGGATCAGTGTGGATTCATGCTTGGACGGTCTACAATGGATAATGGTCGTCTATTAGCTCATCTGCTTCTCCGAGTGCAACGTTCAAAACAGCCGATAGTAGGGCTTGCACTAGATGCCGAAAAGGCGTTCGACAGAGTGGAAATCCCCTACCTTTTCAGGGTTATGGAATGGTATGGCATACCTCAAGAATTTCTTGCTAACGTCCAATTATTATATATGAGGCCAACTGCGCGAGTGGTGGTAAATGGGGAGCTTTCCGCTGAACTTCAGCTTACAAGAGGAACGAGACAAGGTTGCCCGTTGTCACCCCTGCTCTTTAATTTGGCTCTTGAACCCTTAATAACGAAAATACGGCAGCGGCCAGATATAGAAGGTATCCGTATAGCAGACTATCAAGTCAAATTATCAGCATATGCTGACGACCTTTTTTTATTTTTAGTACCGAAATCGCTGCCAGTTGTATTAGAGGTCATTTCAGCATATTCTAGAATCTCGGGATACAAACTGAACCTAACTAAAACAACATTAATAACGCTGAATGGACAACTATCACCTTCGCTTATCCAGGCTTACCCTTTTAAAATAGAAACGACCTCCTTCAAGTACCTTGGAGTACAATATGGAGTCACAATGAAAAGTACACTTCAATCTAGTATGGAACAATGCGAAGCCGTTGTTAGAGAATATATAAACAGATGGTCGCCACTAAACCTCACCTGGTGGGGTAGACTTGAGACTATCAAAATGGTCATAGTGCCCAAAGTCAACTACATTCTTTCTATGATCCCGATGCTGTTCGATCGGAAATATTATAAGAAACTTGAAAAGCTCTTGACAACATTTCTCTGGCGCAATAAGACTCCGCGGATTGCAGTATGGAAACTCAAATCCCCCACTAAGTACGGGGGGGTTCATTTTCCAGATTTTTACTGGTACCACCTGGCAGCCCAGTTGAAGCAAGGTGCGATGTGGAGTGAACTGGGGATCGAGACAGAAGCCCCAGTATGGCTACAGATCGAAGCGGCTTTGAGTACCAATATGCCTTTGTGGCTGAGATTAGGAACAGAATCTTCTGTGCCTGGGGTGGATAATGAAATTATAAAAGATACGCAACGATCATACCAGGTGCTAGAGGCCAGTATGTTAGATCGACAGGAGTTTTCCGGAAGTACCTTACTGTGGTATAATGCTAAACTCCGGATAGATGGTAATAGTTTCCTGTGGATCCCCTGGCTGGAAAGAGGCATATATCACTTGGGACAACTAATACACAATAAAAGCTTTAAGTCCTTTCCGGCGCTCCAGCGTGAGTTTGGATTGCCCCAAACTTGCTTGTATCAATGGTTTCAGCTTAGATACTGCCTACATAAGGCGGGAGTGGTAGCTGCTACGATTGGTACTGCTCCCCTCTACTATAAAAAAATTCAGGAGCTTAGATTTGGAGGCAAGCTTCTCTCGCAGTTTGTTACTTTACTTAGGGAAGGTGAGGGTAAGAGATGCACAAAACTCCAATCGCGTTGGGAGTCTGAGGTTGGAATACTTATCGACCCAGAGTTATGGGACATGTTATGGCAAAAACAGATACGAATAATGAGAGCTGCTTCCCTTACGCAGACTCTGTATTTCTTGGCCCATCGGGCTTACTTAACACCAGTCCGTATATCTAAATGGTCCACAACCTCGGAAGCGGTTTGTTGGTCCTGTAAAATTGAACGGGGTACGGTGGCTCACATGCTGTACTTCTGTCCTATATTACAGCAATACTGGAGGCGCATCTGGAGCAAAATTACCCGAATATTCCATATCAGGGAAACTCTTACATATCGGATTATAGTGTATAAGTCGCTGGCGGATATCCCTGATTTGAAAAAAAGAGCTTATGCGGTGTTTGATCTGTTAATGAGTCTCGCACTTAAAGCAATAATGTGTCATTGGAAAAATTTTGGGGAACTTACAGTGGACTACTGGTGGAGTCTAGTCCGATACCACTATATGTGTGAAAGAGCGTATGCAAACTACAATCCAGCCTTCCGGTTTAAATCACAAAAGTGGGACGCCCTCGACCAACTGTTGAATCCTTAAGATTAGATTGTTCGGTCCCAGATGGTGATGGCACTTGTCGTACGGGGATGTTAGTAATATATTAGAATAACAGATTTGAGATCATTTCTAAGAGCTAAGTGGTAGGATATGTCATTGTTAGATTAGGCGCAAGAATGTTTTACTGTGGATATGTTTTTTTTTGTTAATTGTTGAAGTTTGTTGTGTGTAAAATGACAAATAAACTTAATAAAAAAAAAAAAAAAAAAGACATTTCAATTCCATTCCTGGTTAGCTTTAATGTGTTTGATATTTACATGTTCTTATCTAGGTTTTAATATATTGTTTTTATTACATGTTTGTGAGTGTTTTGTGCCCCCTGAGGAAGGCAATCTGCCGAAACGCGTTGGGGACTACTTATTAAAGGTTGCTGTGTCATCATCGCAAGTGCAAAGTTATGCACCTAGGGAAGAACAACCCAAACTATGGTTACACGATGCAAGGTTCCACATTAGGAACCACCACCCAGGAAAATGATTTAGGCATCATTGTGGATAACATGTTAAAACCCTCGGCCCAGTGTGCAGCGGTGGCCAAGAGAGCAAATAGAATGCTAGGTATCATAAGGAAAGGAATGGAAAATAAAACAAAAGATATTATAATGCCTCTATATCGTTCCATGGCTAGACCGCACCTTGAATATTGTGTGCAATTCTGGTCACCGTATCTTAAAAAGGATGTAGTGTTATTAGAAAAGGTTCAGAGAAGAGCCACCAAAATGGTAAAGGGGATGGAAGGATACCCCTATGAAGAAAGGCTAAAAGGGTTAGGGCTCTTTACCCTGGAAAAGAGATGCCTGAGGGGAGATATGAAAGAAGTCCATAAATTAATGAACGGAGTGGAACGGGTAAACGTAGATCGATTGTTTACGTTATCAGAATATAGAAAGACTAGGGGACATGCAATGAAGCTACACGGTAAACTATTTAAGACTAATAAAAGAAAATATTTTTTCACTCAACGTGTAATCAAACTCTGGAATTTGTTATGGAGGATGTAGTAAAGGCTGTTAGTGTAGCTGGGTTTAAAAAAGGTTTGGACAAGTTCCTGGAGGAAGGGTCCATAAACCATTATTAAGAAGGGACCCAGGATATCAATTCTTGACCCAATACAAGCATTGTGGAACCTGTGTCTTTTGGGGAAACTGCTAGGTACGTATGCCCTAGTTTGGCCACTTTTAGAAACAGGATATTGGGCTTGATAGACCTTGGTTTGACCCAGTATGGCATATCTTATGTTCTTATGTTCACTCTCACAGCTTGCATAGATCTTGGAATGGGTAAGGATGTAGGCTTCATGGCACATTCCGGGGAATGTTGGCACATCAGTCTTGTCTCACAGTGCCTGGCATAGCTGCTGTATGGCACCTAGTGTCACTGAAGTCATCTGTAAGGGCCAGGAGCTGATCAGATCAGCACACCAGATCCACCCATGCAACCTTCAAACCACACACACACACACTTTCACTTGCAGGGATGAATTGTACAACACAGTAGAACATTTTCTAAGTACTGACCTTATTCCATGTCTCCGGCAGGAATAACAGGTACATCTGCGGGGAAGTAAAGAAATGTACACAGGCCTTTCCAGAATACATTATACATATCTCTGTGGCAAACCATGCCCCTGTTCCACCCCTCCCAGCAGCGGGCAGAGATCCCCGTGCAAGTGCTGTAGATGTTCCTGAAGTGTGTACCGGAATACGCCCATAGATATTTTTGCAAGATCCATGTCTCTTGCGCATGTGCAAATGGCCTATTTGGGTTCTGGAATGACCCCAGTATTGAAAATGGGGACCAGAGTATGGTAAGATACACAGAAGTAGTGGACAAGCGTGTGAGGAGCATCAGGATCCAAAAGCGGCTTCAAAGAGGTGTTTTTTTAGCCTGGATTTGAATAGGGCTGGAGAAGGATCCTGACGCACAGACTCAGGTAGTTTGTTTCAGTCATATGGAGCAGCAAGATGGAATGAACAAAGTCTGAAGTTGGCAGTGGCAGAGAAGGGCCCAGATAAAAGGGATCTGCCGGAACAGCAGAGTTCCTGAAGAGCGGTGAAGAGTGAGCTAAGAGATGAAAGGTAGTAGGCATGGGGAGGAGTGATTTGCATGGAGCGGTAGATGTACCTACTCTTGCCACCTTGCTGGGCAGACTAGATAGATCTGCTGTCATATTCTATGTTACTATGTTAGGAGCCGCAGAATGAATGCACTTGTAGGTAAGTTGGTGAAGTCTGAACTGGATGTGGAAACTGATAGAGAGCCAGTGAAGTGACTTGAGAAGAAGGGTTACAACAGCATAGACATACTGATGGAAGATAAGTCATGCAGCTGAGTTTTGAACAGATTAAAGGAGAGAGAGATGATTCCGAGAGAGACCAACAAGGAGCAGGTTACAATAGTCAAGGCGGGAGGTGACTAGTGAGGGGATAAAGGCCTTAGTAGTGTGAGTAGAAAGGAAGAGTCCAATTTTGCTGATGTTATAGAGAAAGAAGTAGCAGGTTTTAGCCATCTGGATGTGCCCAGAGAAAGAGAGTAGAATCAAAGATGACCCCAAGGTTGCGAGCCGAGGAAATAGGGAGGAGTATAGGGGAGGAAGGGAGGAAAGATAGGGGGAAAGATACATTTTGGCCATGTTCAATTTCAGACGGCAGTGAGACATCCCAGGCAGATATCCGGGACTGCATTCCTGGAGAGATTTCAGGCGCAGAGAAGTAGGCACCTATTAGGCCTCTTGAACTAGTCTTTTTAGTATTTTTCTAGCTTCAAATACTTAGGCATCCATTTAGACACCAAGCCCTCTTTTAAGACACAGATCATTTCAATAGTCAAAAACTCTTTTTTAGTTCTGCATCATTTTAGAGCCACACACTCTTTTCTGGATACCACTGATCAGAAGACTCTCATTCTGAGTTCCATTAGTTCCAGGCTTGACTATTAGGATGCTAAACTGAAACGACTTCAAAGTATTCAGAACACTACTGTCCGAATTCTCTGCTACAATTGTAAATTTGACCACGTACAGTAACTGCCCTGTTGATTTACCAGCAATCGGCTCCTGGTCTCTCAAATCCAATACGAAATTCTAACTTTAACTTATAAAGCTCTTCACACAGACACTTCCACCTATGTACCTTTGCTCATCATGTTACAAAAACCAGCAAGATCTTTCTGATCCTTCCATGCAAATCGTCTTTATGTACCTTCTGTTTTTAAAGCCAAATTAGAAATCACTAGGTGCTCAGTTTTTTTCTCTCATCCCCAGCTGTTGGAATGCCACCTCCCCCCATTTACATCCAGGGCTGGTCCGTCTACTAGGCGAACTAGGCGGCCACCTAGGACAGCCGACCCGGGTGGGTGGCAGCAGTGGCATACATGATGGACCATGCCCCCCCCAGATGCTGCAGATTCTGTTTGGAGCGGGTGGTGGGCAGTGACAGCAGCGTTATTTCCAAAAGTGTCTGCTGTTTGCTGCCACTTTCTTACCCGTGATATTAAGTTGTGTTGGAAGGGGATCAGAAGTGGCAGGCCATGTGTTCTGAATGGCATGGCCTGATGCAGGCAAGAAAGCGATGGTAAAAAGCAGTCGCTTTTGGAAATACTGCTGCTGCCACTGCCTGCTTTCCCCTTCTGAGACGGAATCGGCGGCAGCTGGGGGGTGGCGAGGCTGGGATTACTGTTTAGGGTAACAGAAACCCTTGGGCTGTCCCTGTTTACACCTTGAAACTTTATAAGAAATTTAAGGCCAGACTGAAAACTTATTCTGGCTTAATTTGTATAGAGCTACAAGGCCTACACAGCGCTGCATTCCAACTGGATTTTGGGATTATATGATGGTTAGGTGATGGGCTCTCAGCAAATGTCTGAATTTTTGATTTCCTTTGTCCTGTCCATTATTGGAGTTATTTTCCTGATTTTAATGGTTTTAATTACTTGTATTGTACAGTCTTTGCTATTTATTTTAAATATGGTATAGTAAAAACTGACTATCCACGGAGTCTCTGTGTCAAGATATGGAAGTAAACCCAATAGAGAGTAAACTCAATAGAGAGTCACAACAAAACAAACTGCAATATAGTGCTCGAAAATGAGCCCCCTGGGTTGAAAGACATTCAACAGGCTACTGGGGAAGAACTGAAGACTTTTCAGAGTAAAGCCAGCATTGATGATGTGGTTTGAACAAAGCCTTCAGGATGTTTGACTGCTGAGGTAGCTGCGCTTAAAACAAGGAAAGTTAGAGGTGGTCAAGAATGAAATGGAACATGCACTATTTGATCTGTTGAGCATCAGTGAGCTGAAATGGACTGTTATTGGGCACTTGGAATCTGATATCACATGGTCTACTATACCGGAAATGAAAGACAAAGGAGAAATCATCCTGCATTGATAATTAAGAAAAAACGGAATGCTTAATTTCTATTCATCTACGAAGTATGCCATTCAACACAACTATTGTGTTGATGCAGATGCAGAAGAGGAAAAAGTTGATCAGTCCTATGAACAAGTACAAGCTGAAATCAACAGAACCTGCATACAACATGTACTGATATTCATGGGCAACTGGAACACAAAAGTTGGGAACAAAGAAGACAAAGTGATTGGATAATATCATGCATTAATATCTACCCTAAATGAATGATACCTCCAAAGCCCTGGCACAGTTTAGTAAATGCTAGCACAAATCTTGCAGAAATCGCACCTGGACTGAAGCAGTGAGCATTTTGCGTGCTAAGGAACAGGTGTAAATGCTAATGTGTAGTTTATGTACATATGAACATATTTAATAAAATGCGCGCATACATTTTGACTTAGTCCATGCTTTGCCTTATCTTTTCCTCTGAGGATACCTATTGTGCTATCTCGCACTATGCCAGTGTTTAGGCGTGACCTCAGTTTAGAAGAGGCTTTTTCCATGCGCAACATGGCCTTTTATGCATGGAAAAGGGTTGTCACTAACACTGCAAATAAAGGAGCGGCTGCAGTGTAATGCCATGTGAGACGGTCAAGGGATTCAGAATTAACTGAATGGCAGCATGCAAAAGCATCATCGCTTGTCAGTTTTCACAAAACAGATTACCAGGCCTCAATGAGATGTATTGTCTTTCTCGGCTGGGCTCCACAGCAAGGCTTCCGGTGAAAGTTGGCTACTGAAATCATTTGCGTTTATAATAAGCTCTCTCTCGAAACAGGCTGCAAATCTGCCAAAAATCTCACAGGTTAGTACATTATCTCCTTTGTCTCTGATGATGGATGTGTATAAACTCAGAATTTCATTTTGGGATCAATTCACTTAAAATGTGTTTTGGCCTTGGGAAGTTGGCTAATTAAGAGGAGACACAGCTTTCACAAAAGATGTTCAGAACATATCTGATAAAAAGAAATAATATTTGGCATAGTCCAAAACCTATTAATAACCAGCAAAAGAAGAAATACCCGTTATTACTTTCAGACATATCAGAAGGACCCAACATCTATTGCAGAGCTCATTTTCTTTCATACCATACAGTACGAGACAAATTTCAGCCATTGTAAAAACAGGTCAAATAAACTTTGGACATAATAGGGAGGGAATAGGGTAGCAAACAATTCAAAGAAAAAGGACTTAGGTTATTGAATGATGCAGTAGGGAAGGATAACTGATGGATGAGAAAAGAAAAAGGTGAGAAATTAGTGAAAAGTCTCTTAAAATTTTATATGATGATTCAGAATGAATTTCACTAGGCAGAAAATTCCATAAATAGGGGGCTTGATAGCTGAATGCCATGCTTCTATAGGTCTCTAGGCACAATACACCTTTGCTAGGAATAACTAGATAATTCTCACAGATTGAAGTGCTTGAACAGGGTGATAAGGGATAACAAATGAGCATAAATAGACTGGCAGACTGGTACAGAAGGCACGGTGTGCTAGTAGAAGTACTTTGAATCTAATGTGATGAGAAATAGGAAGCCAGTGTTGCTGGAAGAGGAGTAGCATGATGATAGTGGGCTGCATTGTAAAGATATTTGACCAAGGTATTCTGAATTGTCTGCAGATATTTTAGTTGAAATTGCAGAGAACAGATAGTAAGAATTACAGTAGTCTAGCTTGCTAATCACAGAATTATGAAGAATCCTTTTTAGAGCATGGGTATCAAGGAATGCCTTCATTGTCTTTATTCATCTTAGGGAAAGGAAATAGCTTCAAACTGTATTGGTATATGGGGGCCGAAGGTGAGGTGTTCATTGATCAAAATTCCAGGTGAACGGATGGAGCTTTTAAATCCGATCAGGATAAAAGAAATCCTTGGCTACCACATGTTATCTGCAAGGCAGATAATGCACATTGTAGTTCTCTACACCTCTTGAGGTGGCAATAATTTATTTATTATTACATTCTCTTATATACTGTGCTATTCTGCATCAGTGTGGTTTACATTGAACAAACTGAAATTACATTGAACAGGGCATTATAACTTGGAGATAACTATTTTACAGGGAACATGGGCTATGGAGGGTTAAGTGGCTTGCCCAATACCACAAGGAGCACCTGTGGGACTAGAAACCCCAGCCCTTCCAGCCCAAGGTTGTTGTCCTCTAGTGGGATTTGAACCCCAACCTTCTGGCCTGAAGTACCTTGCCCCAAACACTAGGCCACTTCTCCACTCTAATTGCTCTGTGTTATTAGCCATTAACTATTAATACTCAGTAATGACTTCAGCATTAACTATAAAGCACAGTCCCTGCCCCAAAATGGGATTCTCTGCGTTAGCTGTTTAACATTGCAATTAGGGTGCACTAACAGCATCAAGTGACACTAATTCCCATGTTAAACAGCTAACACAGTTTAGTAAATAGGCCCATGATCACTGTTTATTTATTTATTTATTTAAATATTTGCCCTGCTTATATACTGCTAGTGGCAGTCACATTATAGCGGTCTACAAAATTACAAACATTAAATGTCGGTAAACACAGAGGAACAACACTGAAACAGGACAAAAGGAAAGCAAGCAGGAAACATAAGGGAGGAGAATGGGGAAGTACAACAATTTTAAGCAGAAAAGAACTGTCTGGCTCTTAGATACCATAAGGGAACAGGGAAAATGGGTGCAGTAAGTAGTTAGCTTGTTTCTCTTGATCTTTCCTCAGCCTTTGATGTGGTTGATCACCCTATTCTTCTTTCCCGTTTTTATGATCTTGGCATTCAGGGTTGTGTCTTCACCTTGTCTCCCTCTTTTCTTGTTGACCGCTCTTTTCTTGTTGACCGTGCTTTTAGGGTTTCTTTTAACTTCTCAACCTCCACGTCCTTTCCTCTGCTGTCGAGGTCCTGGAAGGTTCTGTGTTGGCTCCTCTCCTCTACAATAATTTTTTCGTTCCCTTGACTCGCTTGGGCAATCTTTTGGTATCTCTGTCTATTTCTATGCGGATGGCATTCTTCTTGTTCTTCATACTGATCTTCTGCTGCCTGATCTTGCTCCCTTGAACACCTGTCTTTCTGTTATGTCCTCCTCGTTGGCTGAAAACTCTCTCTTGCTCAATCTCCAGAAAACTGCAGCAATCTGGCTCTTTTCCTTTTCTGTTACTCCCACAGCAGCCCACTGCTATCAAATCTCCCCATTGCTTTGGTTTCCATGCTTACCTATCTTGGGGTCACCCCTGATTCTTCTCTATCTTTTCATGACCATATTAGCTCTGTTGTCAAGCGTTCTTATTTTTTCTCTCTGGCAGATTAGGTCTATTCGCTCCTTTCTTTCTCCCTCAGCACTGGCAACCCTTCTTCTCAGTCTCGTCATTACCCTCCTTGACTACTGTAATATCATCTATACTGGTCTCCCAAAGTATGAAATCAAAAGGATTCAAATTATCCAAAATTCAGCTGTCTGGTTACTTTCTCACCACAAAATTTGATCAAGTCACCCCCTTCTTATGACCACCATTGGCTACCTGCTCACTTCCAGCTTCAATACAAAGTTCTGATCGTGACACATAAGATCCTCCATTCTGGTCTCCCTTCCTATCTTGCTTCCCTTATCCTCCTCCACACTCCTCCCTGGGCTCTGCGGCCCCTCAACAGTAATCACCCCCACCTTCCCTCTGCTTTTCTGGCTCAGCTAGAATCCACTCAACACTCTGTATTTTATTCTCTCGCCCTCAAACTCCAGAATGACTTACCATCTGACCTCTGACTTGATCTATCTTACCCCCGGTTTAAGTCCTCCCAAAAGACCTATCTGTATCAACTTGCTTTTTCTATTCCCTCTGACTCCACTTGACTCTTTCCCACTTTCTGTCTCCATTATGTCTGTGTGAATGGCTTTGCTGTCTGAACTGTAGTTCCTTTCTTCTCTGTTTTTTAACTTGATTTTATTACTATTTGTAAACTACCTTGCTGTTTTGAACAGGCAGTTTATCAAATGTTTAATAAACATAAACATCCTTACTTTGAAGAGTAACATCTTGTAACAAATTCAATGAAACATTCTTATGATGCAGGTGTCTTTTTACTAAAGGTATGCACTTAACATGTAATTAAGGCAAAACTAACATGCCTGATTGTGTAGCTGAATGTGCAGCATGATTAATGTGGGTGCACCTATCAGCACCCATAGAGGTATCATTATGTGCACTCACACTAATTGCCACTAATCATGCAGCAAATGTTCTTGCACTAGCAGCAATGTGCTCTCCACACGTACACTCTGCTCCTAACACATACACTCTCCACAATAGCACATGATAACTCTTAACATACATTTTAGCAGCCACTAGCTGGCATGCATGCATGTTAGTATTCTCAGCTGCCAGTTATCGCATGCTTAAATGTGCATTAACCAGTTAGAAGCCTTTAGTAAAAAGGCCCCTCTGTGCTTTTGCATACCCTAGAAAAATGTTCTTTATTTTTGCACTCTCTGTATTGAACCTCTCTTGCAGGTTAATTGGTAGAATCTGTAATAACCTGTTTTGATCCATACACATTGCCTGTATGTTTTTTGGGGTCTCTAGGTTCATGTTTGCACTTAATACTTGTCCAAGATCTTACAGCTGTCTGCAGTTGCAAAGTCTATATATTTGCACTGGTCTAGTTCCATCATGTTTTATCCATTATATTTCCATTGTCGTTTCTAGCTGGCTGGTAACTGTCTTGGCTTTTTGCAGTGTAAGGTCAAACTTTAGCACTAGGTGTTCCCTGATATGAGCCATTGCAAGTTTCTGTTCCCAGGTGATGGATGAATAACTTCACTTTTCCTAGATTCTTAAAGTTCCTTATAAATAGCCAGCAAATAGGGATGAACCATTCCAATCCAAACATCTGAAGAAATTGCAGGCTCACCCAGATGCTGAAGTCAAAGATATAAGACTCATCTCACCCTTGTTGCTAGTGGCACTGAGGCACATTCCAATGTGGGCATCCAGGCCCCTGTGCAGTCGATCGGAATCAGGATGCCGAGAGGTAGACCTGATTCTGATCCCGTGGGGGCTAGGCATGCCCACGGGATCAGAATCGGGTCTAGAGCCTGCACGTGCAGACTGGGATACAATTCTGAACAGCCTGCATGCACAGCCACTTGCCCGGCTACCTCAGTCAGGCTCCATTCAGGAGCCACAATTGCCAGCCGCCACCAATTCACTTCATTCCCCGTAGCCAGACCCTTGATCCAGCCTCCCATGGCCAGGACCCAGCTGCAGGGAACTTCCTGCACCCCCTACCTTTTGTTACCGGCTGGCGACCGGATCAGTCCTGTACATCCGGGTCATGAACTGCCCATGCCCAGCCTTCGTTCTGCCTCTGGAACACCCCCTCCCACCACCATCTAAACCTCCCCATACAAATGCGTTATTCATATGGTGAGGCTTTTAACGGGGCTGGCAGGGGGGTGAATAGAGGGATGGACATCCCAATGGGATGCCCATCCCCGCTATTCATGGGACAGAATGACCCCCACTGCAAATAGTTCCAGACTACCAGATAACAATATGAAAGAGGTTTGTTTCAGGAACAAATGCACAACCCAAACAGCAGCTGATAAGCCCATGGTCTCCACAAAACAACTCTACACTCTTTCTTCCTCCAGGCTTCTCTGGGCAGGCAATTTACCTTCCACAGTAGGATGAGCAATTTAGATTTTTTGAATTGAGATTACCAAAACCCTTGATCCATTCAGTTCAGAAACTATAAGTAAACTACAGTGGAAGGCCAAATCCTATTGCCTACTCTCTCTTCTCGTGCAAGTATTAATACCAAGTGCATATCCTATGGCACATGGTATTAATACTCGCATGAGAAGAGAAAGTAGCATTCCTCATGTGTTCCAGTGGTGGGCAGAAGACACTCTTAGAAATCACTAAGGAGGTAATTTTATAACTGCCCACATGGATGAAATGTATGCTGTAAATTTCAGTGCAAGAGATAAGGAAACAGAAAAGACTACATTTCCCTATTTTCCTAGGGGCCAGGTGAATTCCCAGAGGGAATCATGAGAAAGGAGGGGCCCCAAGAGTTTTGGAAATGAAAGTCTCAACAGAGCAGTAAGAGAAGAGGCCCCAAGCATTGGATCTATAGAACTGGGAGTTTCCAAGGAAACAATTCCTGTGGAATCTGGTTTGAAACAAAACGTTTGATGAGTTGTCCATGGAAGTCTGTATGACACTTTGAGAAGAGAATCCTCAGACAAAACAGGTATGAAACAACTTTTCTGTTAAAAGCTGGCTGCACCACCTCTCATTATGGCTGCCAGATAAAAAAAAACAGTCCCAAATACGTTCAATCAAAACAGTATAGTAAAGTAGAGCTATTTACTCTCTTCGATGGCAACACTGCAACAAGGTCTCAGACTTATACTGCACTTTAATCTAGACTTACGCCCATTCATATAGTGCTATATTTGCATCAATGACCTTGTGATATATTAAATCTATGTTCACTAATACTCTATTCAGATTTATGAACGATGGTCAAGGACTTAACTTAATTATTCCACCGAGTCTTGACCAGCTTGAAAAGCGGATCCCGACGCACTGTTTAGGCGCCGCTAAGGCGTTTCAAAATTGTAATTTCATCAGGAGATCCATTCGCATATTCTAAAAGACAAACAACAACTACTTTAAACTGTATATACTAAATAATTATCATGTCACTCTCTACTCTCTACTATGTAAAACATTGAAAATGCTCTTACTTACACACAACAATGCTGCCCGCGTCTTCAATCACTTATCGCCCATATGATTAACAGCTTCCATGTCTACTGAGGACGGAAGCGTGGACGAAATTTGAAAGAATATCTAAGCCCAACAGTGCTTCCAGCGTTGGAACCAAAATCCTTGGATGGTAGTCATAAGAAATGTGGAAACTGTGATACTTGTGAAGTGATGTTAGAGTTATCACAGTTCCAGTATCAAGGGGCTAGCTTCAATCTCCGGTCCCATACCACATGCACTTCAGAGGCAGTAGTGTATAGCGTTTTATGTCTGTGTGGATTAATGTATATTGGTAAGACATTGCGCCCCCTGAAGATCAGACTACGGGAACATAGGAGCCGATTGAAGTGCCGTAAATTAGAGGCCCCGATTGTAGCACATTACCTAGCACAGGGACATGTGTTTGAGCAATTACGCTGTTTTGTTATAGAACAGGTATCAAAGGCTGAAGGGGGTAAAACTCTAGATGAGACTCTTTTGTTGAGAGAGCAAAGATGGATATACCGGCTAGGTACTGTCTCCCCGAGGGGATTAAATATAGCTATAGATTGGTTGGTTTGTATTTGATGACTTTATACAGCCACAAGATTGATCTCATCCACTCACCGGTATTTGGTGAATACAGCATTCCTGTAGCCATTGGTTACGGTAGTGACGTTAGGGTTGATGCTTTAATTTCTGATACCTTTTAACTTTTAATATATTTCTTTTTTAATACCTTTTTGATATATTAGAGTATAAATAGCAAGATTAGGTACCATTAGGAAGGAAAAAGAAGGGATAGTGTAAACAGCTTGAGGGACAGATGTGTGATATTATGCAATCTTGATGAGGGGCTTAAATAATGGTGGCTAGTTCCATCCCGCATGCGCGGCGTCCTCAGTAGACATGGAAGCTGTTAATCATATGGGCGATAAGTGATTGAAGACGCGGGCAGCATTGTTGTGTGTAAGTAAGAGCATTTTCAATGTTTTTCAATGTTTTACATAGTAGAGAGTAGAGAGTGACATGATAATTATTTAGTATATACAGTTTAAAGTAGTTGTTGTTTGTCTTTTAGAATATGCGAATGGATCTCCTGATGAAATTACAATTTTGAAACGCCTTAGCGGCGCCTAAACAGTGCGTCGGGATCCGCTTTGCAAGCTGGTCAAGACTCGGTGGAATAATTAAGTTAAGTCCTTGACCATCGTTCATAAATCTGAATAGAGTATTAGTGAACATAGATTTAATATATCACAAGGTCATTGATGCAAATATAGCACTATATGAATGGGCGTAAGTCTAGATTAAAGTGCAGTATAAGTCTGAGACCTTGTTGAAGTGTTGCCATCGAAGAGAGTAAATAGCTCTACTTTACTATACTGTTTTGATTGAACGTATTTTTGGAACTGTGACATTCATATACACGTTCAGAAAGAGACCGTGAAGCATTGTGATTCCAGATAAAAAAACAGGCCAACAGGAATGTTGTCTAGAACCAGGTTTATAGGAGTGTCTTCTACGCACAGTGTTTTTGAGCTATGTGTCTTAAAGAGACTGGATGAAGAATAAATGAGGAGGACTTAAGCTCATGGGAGTCAGTCAGGGAGGGCTCAACCATTAGGAAAGACTAGGCATTGCCTAGGGCACCAGCTTTGGAGGGGTGGCAAAGAGCAGCAGCAGTCAAAGCAAAACGATAGATCCTGATAGCCAGATAAACTGAAAGAGTTACCGGAACACTCTTTTACCTGCAGCGAGTTGGCACATACATACATACAAAACAACATTTAATATTTAAAAGTATGATGTCTAATTATGCAGTTTTACAGAATAGTTGAAGGAAGAGTGGCGTTTCAATGATCATGATTGTTGAGGTTAACTATCAAAATCTTGGAGTGGGGGAGGACATAAAGCTGAATGTTTGCTTAGGTCATCCAATACCCTTACACTGGTCCTGGTGTTGGAGAATATCTTTTGCACATTAAACTTGAAGCCAGCAAAAGATGAATTTAAAGTTGGCTGTTTGTTCAGGGATATTAAGCTCTCTTTAGTATACTGCTCTATTGTTACTACTAAGGGAGGAGGTGACCAAACTTAAAAAGAATAACAAAGGCTGGAGATCATATTTTCGTTGTAAAGACTTTACTGATTGCATGCTATTATGTGTGAAATTTAGCTCATTTTTTTTCCAGTAATAGTACAAACAAGTAACATTCAGGTACAGTAGGTGTTTTTCTTGTCCATGAAGGGCTTACAATCTAAGGGGCCCTTTTACTAAGATCCATTAAGTGTTTGCACGTAATGCATGTTGGTTTCAGTGCTAAAAGTGTGTTAAGTGCAAAGTTTCCACCATAATTGTTACGGGTATGGCCAGCATGTTCCCAACAGTTAATGCGGGGACGCGTATCCACTGACGTGGAGCTAGGTGCTCCCATGCTAACTGAAATGTGCTCTCTACACCTATTCTCTGCCCCTAACTCACCTACTCCCTGCCCCAATATGTGATTTGCAAGTAGCATGGGAATTGGTACACAGTAACTGTCCTACCCCCACGCTGTTACCACAGGCCCATGTGTGCATTTGCCATGCTCCAAAACACATGCTAACTGCTGATTGCGCTTTAGAAAAAGGGCCCCTTAGTTTGTACTTGAGGAAATGGAAGGATAAGTATCTCGCCCAAGATCATACGGAGAATCAGTGGTGGGATTTGAACTCTAGTTTCCCTGTTTCTCAGCCCATTGCTCTAATTAGGCTACTGTCCAGTATCAATGGAAATAGTTTTCTGGAGAGTTTAACCAGCCAAGGAAGATCAATCAGTGTCTGTGGTTCTTTTAAAGATTGTTTGCTGAAAGGACAGGAATTTAAGGAGTTTTGATGAACACTGGATATTTACTGTATTTGGATTTATACCGTGAAATTATTGCCCTGCTTATGATGGGTAGTGACTATTAACAGATCATGCAAGCATAAACTGCGTTTCAAAGGAAATTTCAGAGATTTGAAGACCCAAGTCTTAAAATATGCAAATAGTTATGAAAAAAACAAAAGTGTGTGTAGTTCCAAATGTTGCCCTCAGGAATTCGTTTTGGTAAAGTAGGCATGAAATAGCATTGCATGTTTATTTGTAAATGTACTCCTCCATTGAGCATTCTGAAGATTATTCCTTAGTGCACCTCACCACCACTCACAATGGTCAACAGACCCATGCACCCGCCTTATTTAAAAAAATGATCCAGAGCTATAGTTCCATAGATTTTGTACAATGGTATATTTTCTGTTTATGTTTGCAAATAAAACTGTTGTTATGCCCCTAATTTGCAAAGGCTTTCCCACCCCTGTTCTCTATGGAAAAAAAAAAGAGCTACAGGCAGTACCTAGCCATTTATCTTAAGGAGATATGGCCTCACTCTGGGAAACTAGGTGTTCATAGGAATAGTTTCTAATTTAAGCACCTGTTTCCGTATCATCCTGCTAGACCAGTCCAGACAACTGGGATGTCCCCTACCAGCAGATGAGTGGAGACAAGAGCCAATAAAATGCCCAGGTTTTAATGACATCACTCTCATGCCTCTTTCAGCCAGAGCTACTAGGGGCAACTCAATATTTGTCTGTCTCTAGCAGATGGTGGGTAGATTTTTCCAGCTCTGATAAAATTTGAACAAATTTATTTATTTATTTTATTTAACTAGGCTTATATATCGCTTTTCTACCAGTCAAAGTGGTATATATTAAGGTACTGTGTGTGTATATATATATATAGATAGATAGATAGATAGATAGATAGATAGATATTTCCCTTATCCCCAAAGGGCTCACAATCTGTTTTTTGTACCTGAGGCAAATGTCAAATGAGGATTGATGCAAAGGAAAGAGACTGAATTCACCTGTGAACGACCACCTGTGGGTGACTCTCACTTGAGCGTGACGTAGGACACTCCACTAGACTGCGGTTTTTGGAAGCCATAAGAGGAGAGGAAATTGGTTCAGGTCCATGTTCTTATCCTGTTAAGGGTCTGTTGAGCAACTACAAATTGGTAGGATTGGATTTAAGCTGCCTCAAACAACCTCAGCGCCCCCTCCCTCCTCCTCTGTCCCTGCTCTCCTCTGAAGACTGCAGATGGCTCAGAGGTATGTGACTGCAAGCCTGTTTAAAAAAAAAAAAAAGGAAAAAATAGCATCTAAGGAGTAGTACAGAGCCAGGCACAGTTTGCCCTGCCTGTGGCTTCCAAGTGGTAAGTACCAAGACTTATTTATTTAAGGGGTTGTTTATTCTGCTTTATCATTTCAGTCAAAGCGGTTTACATTGTAAGTTAAACTTGGTAATGTACATTAAACAGGGACATTGATAACTAGGATTTTTTTCTGAGGCAATGGAGAGTTAAGTGACTTGCCCAAGGCCACAAGGAGACTTCACCTTGCTGGGAGCTCCTGAAATCATGTGTTTTAGGGCATAAGTCTGGGCTTCGGGCTTCCTGCCCTTCTGCAATGTGTGCTGTTAGCATTTTCTGTCTTTGTGTGCCTTGCACCCAAAATGGTCCCAGTGCACGTTCTGCCTGAGCGGCTCTAATGCATGTTACTGCCCAAGCATCCATAATGCACACTCCTGTACGTGTCCCACTAGTACGTGCTCTTGTGCATATGCAGTCTTAGTGCATGCAAGTGTTTGCCTTGCCTTAAGCTTTATTTCATTTTCCAGAAGCATTGATTGACCTGTGGCAAGTGAAAAGCCTCACTGCTGAATTCCAGAATTAGTTCATCTTGCATGGCAGTCTCTGGCATATCACTGGTGGGTCCGTCTCCGTTCTTCCACTGTGGGGATTCTGTTGGCCATGTATTTTCTGCCTCAATGCAGAAGGCGACAGATGGCCCTGTGGGTAAGAATAATAGCCTGGCCTTGAGTTCCGGTGACTGCGCTTCTGGCCACTCTCCTCCTTTAGAGGGTTCAGCTACAGCTGTGTCCCCCTGTGGGTCATTCTCAAGGAGAGGAGCTCCTGGATTCCAAGTTGTCCTCCCCGGAATTTTTTTCCCTTCTACAGCAAGACTGGTCCTTTTGGCACAGAAACTCAGACCCCGAGTCTCTGGCTTCCCTCGAGCTCAACACAGGAGGGTCAAGCAGAGTGTAAACGCCCAGCTCATGGGCCGCCTCCTAAGTGACATAGGTGAATGTTGTATTCTGGAGATGCGGATCAGCTAGGGTCTCTCCAAGACTTGGACTTGAATGCTGGTTCTGACGTCTCAGTTGAGGAGTCTGATGTGGAGGAAGAAGTGCACCTTCAGAACATTATGTGGAGGCTGGCATTATCTGCCTGTTCTAGAAGGGAGAACTGGTGACATCGCTCAAGTTCTATCCACCTTGTATTTGACTGACACTCCAGCGATGGAGCAGGGCCGCAGGTCTCCTCTGCTTAAGAAATCCTCTCTAGACCCTACCTGTCTTTCTAATTATCGACCCATCTTCTTCCTTCCCTTCACTGCCGTTGCTTTGACTTTTTCTCCTCTCAAGCCCTTCTGGATCCATTGCAATCTGGCTTTCGTCTTTTACATTCTACTGCCAAAGTCTTCAGTGACCCATTCCTAGCAAAATCCAAGAGCCTGTACTCGATCCTCATCCTTCTTGACCTTTCTGCTGCTTTTGACATTGTTGACCACCAAAGTCTTTGATATCTTGTCCTCACTTGGTTTTAAGGGCTCTGTGCTATTCTGGTTCTCTTCTTATCTCTCCTATCGCACTTTCAGTGTTTATGCTGGTGGATCTTCCTCTACTACTATCCCGCTCTCAGCTGGTGTACCCCAAGAGTCTGTCTTGGGCCAACTCCTTTTCCCTCTCTAAACCCAGTCCCTTGGTGCACTCATATCCTCCCATGGTTTTCAGTACCATCTTTACATTGATGACTCTCAGATCTACCTCTCAACACCTGAAATCTCTCCAGCAATCCAGGCCTAGATTTCTGCCTGCCTATCTGACATTACTGCTTGGATGTCTCACTGCCATTTGAAATTCAACATGGCCAAAACAGGGCTTCTTTTTTTTTTCCCTAAACCCACCTCCCCCCTTCCTCCTTTCTCAATCTCTGCTCTACTACTCCCTGTTTCTTCAACTCGAAACCTTGGGGCCATCTTTGACTCCTCCCTCTGCTTCTCCACACACATCCAACTGATAGCTAAAACCTACTGTTTCCTTCTCTATATAACATCAGCAAAATTCGCCCCTTCCTTTCTGAACACACTACTAAGACACTTATCCACTATTTAGTCACCTCCCATCTAGACTATTGTAACCTCCTCCGTCACCTCCCATCTAGACTATTGTAACCTCCTCCTTGCTGGTCTCCCTCTGAATCATTTCTCTCCCTTTCAATCTGTTCAAAACTCAACTGCATGGCTAATCTTCTGCTAGCCTCCACATGCTCATATAACCCCCCTTCTCAAGTTGCTTCGCGGGCTCCCTATCCATTTCCGTATTCAGTTCAAACTTCTCCTACTGACCTATAAATGCACTCATTCTGCTGCTCTTCTCTACCTTTCCTCTCTTATCTCTCCCTACACCCCTCCTTGAGAACTCTACTCTTCTGGCAGATTGTTTCTATCTGTGCCCTTCTCTTCTACTGCCAACTCCACATTTTGATCTTTTCACCTTGCTCCTCCTCATGCCTGGAACAAACTGAGTCTGTATGTAAAGCTTCATCTCTGACTCTTTTCAAATCCAGGCTGAAAGCTCATCTCTTTAAGGCCACTTTTGGATCCTGATCTGCTTAGTTTCCTGTGTGTTTCCTTACCATTCCTCTAGATGTATCTTTGTCCTCAGCTGTTGTGTTGTCTCTCTTGACTAGATTGTAAACTCTGAGCAGGGGCCATCTTTTACATCTGTCTGTACAGTGCTGCATATGCCTTGTAGTAGCGCTATATAAATAGTAGTAGGTCCATTCACTTCTACAGGGAGTGTTAAAGTCCACAAAAGTCTGTCCATTTATGAAGGTTTTCAAGAACACGATATGGTTCATATGGGACCTTCCCAATTCCCCGCCTAAGAGGTAAAGGTGTGTAAGATGATGTATGCTCTTCCAGAGGTGGAGTGTGTCATGTGGTCCAGCATGCCTATTGTGGATGTGCAGGTCACAGCAGTAGTGAAGTGGACCACCATTACCATGGAAAGTGGATCGGCCTTAAAAGATACTTTGGATGAACAGATGGCCTCTCTGCTGAAGAGCCAGTTTGCAGTTGTGGCTGCTGTTCTTCAGCTGGCATTGTGTGCGGGCTTAACGTCTCAAGCCCTCCTCCGCTGGATTCAGTCTCTCCCACCAGATGATGCTTCTCCTCTTTTGGAGTTGTCTACTGTCTTCCTTCTGATGCCATGTATGATCTAGTCTGCTTGGTGGTTAGAGATATTGCCCTGTCAACGGTGAAGTGGTGTTGAATATGGCTTCACCACTGGGGAGCGGAGACATCCTCCAAAACTTGGCTAACTCAACTGGCCTTTAAGGGAAAGCTCCTTTTGGGGCTGATTGGAAGAATTGGTGCAGGACTTGGCCGAGGCCAAGCCTTATTGCCTTCCAGAGGATACACTGAAAGGGCCCGGGAAGCATGCAGGGCCATTTCCCTCTTCAGCCTCCACCCCTCCATAACAGGCATGCTGGACTGAATTCTGGGGGTCTTGGGATGCCCAACATTATTGCCCTGAAAGTCTTCTTTTCTGCTTCTGGATTTCGGACCTGTAATCGGTCCTTTTGAGGGGCTTATGGGCCCAGAGACTCTGTCCCCTCCAGAGAGGGTTCCTCCCATTTATCACAATGAACATTTGGGGGCCCATTCCCAGACACTCCAGTTTGGGGCAGGCTTTGCCTTTTCCTTCAGGAGTGGGCCAGGATCATAAAGGATTACTAGATGCTAGACTCCATTCTCAATGGCTATGTCCTGGAATTCAAGGAGCCGATCCTGGAGGCATTTGTTATCTCCCCATGGTGGTCAAAAGAGCAGCTGTGCGAGTCACTATGGACATTTACTACAACTGAAAGTGGTAGTGCCAGTTCCCCTGGCTGAACAGGGCAAGGGCAGATATTCTATCTAATTCATGGTGCCAAAGAAGGATAGCTCCATCTGGTCAATTCTCGACCTCAAGGGGGTCAATGCTCATTTGTGTATACTGCACTTCTGAATGGAAATGCTGAGATCTGTGATTCAGGTGGTCCACTGAAGGGAGTTTCTAGCATCTCTAGATTTGGCCGAAGCTTATTTTTATATCCCAATCTGGGAGGATCAGCAAAAGTTTGGTGTTTTGCCATGCTTGTCTCTCACGTTCAGTTCACCAGCCTTCTCTTCAGCATCTCCACTGCCTCAAGAGCATTTTCCAAGGTCTTGGTCGTAGTGGCTGCTGCACTATAGCACCATGGATTTGTGTATTCCCATTTCTGGATGACTGGCTCATCCAAGCCCATTCTCTGTTGGTGGCATCTTGGGTGACAGTCCAAGTGGTGTCCTTTCTGGAAGGCCTTGGCTGGGTATTCAATCAGGGGAAGTGTCATTTGGAGCCTCCCTAGTCCCTGGAATTCCTGGGAGAATGGTTAGATACTCAAGTCAGCAGAATCTTCTGCCAGAGGAGAGAGCGTACAGATTGTTGGACTGACTTGTGGTATTCTCAGCACAGTCCCAGGGTTTGGGATTATCTACAACTTCTCAGCTTGATGGCAGCAGTGATCAAAATGGTACCGTGAGCTCATTCTCATATGAGGCTACTCCAGTGGTCTTTGCTAACTCGGTGGTCCGTGAGTTCTCAGGAGTTTGAGCTCTGGCTTCCTCTCTAGCTGGGTGTGAGAGCTAGTGTGAGGTGTGGCAAAAGCTATGTTCTCTGAAGAACATGCCACTGAACATTTGCTTTCAATGGAGGTCAGTCTTATGTGCTGGGAAATCCATTGTCAAGTCCAAATGTCTCGGGGCCATTGAAGCCACAGGGAGACTGTGTGGTCCATCAACCGTCTTGAAGCAATGGCTATCTGGTTGGTCCTCTTGCATTTTCAGCCCTTAGTCAAGGGCAGAGTGGTGCAAGTATTCTCGAACAATGCCACAGCAGTAGCATATGTCAGTCACCAAGGTGGTACAAGGGGCACTGGAATGGCCCTAGGGATGACTCTCTTGGTTGACTAGGCAGAAAAGAAACTTCTAGATCTGTTGACTCAGCACACTGCTGGGATGGGTGATGTGGAGGCGGGCTTCCTCAGTCGTTAACTCACACTCTTCAGGATCGGGAGTATAAGTCAGGAGATATTTCAGAAGATTATCTGCTGCTAGGGCTGCCCCAAGATGATCCTGATGGTGACCCAATCCAATTCCAAAGCAGGCCATTGCTTCAGTCGCTGCACAGAAGTGGGGTCTGAGGGCACTGACCCCCTGGTTCAGTCCTGGCAAAGGCAGTGCCTGTTGTATGTGTTTCCTCTATGGCAGCTGGTGGGACATGTGTTTCGGCGCAAAGAGTGCAATCCTCACTGCACTATACTGGTGGTGTCGGATTGACCGAGTACAGTGTGGTTCAGGGAGATGATGTGGTTCCTGCAGGAACATCCTCTCCAGGTTCGGGGCCTGTTGCACCAGGGGCCAACTGTCCTGGACAACCCAGCTACCTTTTCACTTACAGCTTAGCTCTTGAGAGAAGCCAGCTGATGCAAAAAGGCTGTTCTCTGGTAGTAGTTTCCATTCTTCTCTAAGCCAGAGAGGTTACAGCAGCCTAGCATATATGCAGGTCTGATGCCTCATTGAACATTGGTGTGGCATGCAGAAGCTTATTCCTGAGGCAGCAAAGGTGTTGGCTCTATTGGCCTTTCTGCAGGATGGTCTGGAGAGGGACTTTTCCCTTAGCTCCCTCGAAGTCCAGATGGCAGCTTTGTCCAATTTCAGAGGTCTGGTGGCTGGAAAGACTTTAGTCTTGCCCCCAGATGTTTCATGATTTCTTCAAGGAGTTTGGCATCTGCATTCTCCTCTCTAGTCACTTGTCCTTTTCTGAGTTCTCTGTCTAGTGCTTACAGCCCTTTGAGCCTTTGAAGCATGTGGCTCTGAAAGATTTCACTCTCAAGACTGTTACCTGGTAAAAATTTGTTTGGCAAGTTGTATTTCTGAGCTGCAGGCTCTATTTGCCGGGATCTATATCTGTCTTTCTCAGAGGAGGCCATCTCCATTCGGCCTGTGCCTTCTTTTTCCAAGGTGTTATCTCCCTTTCATGTGAACCAAGTGGTTTGTCTGCCCTCCTTTTCTAAGGAGCAGTGTTAAGGGAAAGAAGAGGATCTTCACCTTGTGGATGTCCAGAGAGTGCTTCTCTGGTGCTTGGAGATTATGAATTCCTTTCATCAGACCATTCTTTTGTGCTGTTTGCTGGCCCACACAAGAGTGACACAGCCGCCAAGTCTACACTTGGGCAGTGGATCAAGGAGACCTTTGCCTCGGCGTATCTGTCCCAGAACTGGTCAGTTCTGGAGGGTCTGCGTGCACATTCTACTCTGGCACAAGCATCCTCATGGGTGGAACATCTCTTGTAGCCCCCTCGGACATTTGTCTTGTGGCAACATTGGTATCTCTTTCTACTTTTGTCAAGTATTACCACTTGGATGTCCATGCTTGGGCAGATATGACCTTTGGCTCAATGGTTCTACAAGCTGCTGTGTCTTCTTTTTACCCAGTGAAGGCGTAGCTTTGGTACGTCCACTTGCCTGGACTGGAAGCATGTTGATATGGAAGGTGACATTTTACTTACCAGATAAGTACCATAACATCCTCTTCTTCAAATGGCTCAAAACACCACAGCAAGAATAATCCATAAAATTTCTTGATAAGACCACATCACCCCAGTACTACAACACCTGCACTGGCTCCCCATCCAAGCAAGAATAAGATATGACTCTTATCACGACATATACAATTTTACGCAATGAATTTTCTTTGTATGAATACTGTGTTGCCCCTAGTGACTCAGGCTGATAAAGGCATTATAGTGATGTCATTGAAACCTGGGCATTTCATTGGCTTTCTCCACTCATCTGCTGGTAGGGGAATACAACGCACTTGTCTATACTGGTCTAGCAGGACTCAAGGAAAGGACATCATCTGCTAAGTAAAATGTTACCTTTTTATTAGACCCTCCTCGGGACATTACCTTGATGTGGTGGAGGACTTGTGTACTGTGAGGATACCAGGAACTATGCTGGTAGAAACTCAGCTACCAATAGGGACACCTAAGCTAGACATATCCCAACAACTCATTACCAATGGTGAAAACAAGAAGCTCATTCTCAATGGTTTGGTCGCTGCTCAGGTGAACAAAGACCACACTAGATGTTATGGTTCCTGGGCAATGGGTGACAAATGGGTTATATTGCTCAGTTTTCTATGCTAGCCACCCAAGACAAGGAATGGGAAATTGATCCACTATGGAATGTTATTCCCTATCAAAACCATCAAGAGGGGAGATTTCAAAAGCATTTGTATCAAATTTTGGAAACACAAATTCTTGAACTTGAATATTACTGAATATCGACTAATGACTCAACATAGGGTCACTCTACAAAACTTTGTACAGTGAGAATGAAGCCAATAAAAATTCTATGAAATTGTAAGCTAGCGTGTATGTAATAATGTCGGAAGAGCAGCCATGAGGTTTCAACCGCCTCTTGAAGCTAAACTTCCATTTTGCTCAAATTTTTAATGAGCTCACAACAGAGCTGGATAAATAAAGGTGAAGCACCACAAAAAAGTGCCCACTACATAAAACCAACTAATTATATAGTATTTTAGAGTGTCTTAAGTGTACTCTGAGAAGTCCAATTCGGAAAAACCAAGAAAAATCGGGACTATAACTTATCTGAAACGTCCCATGAAAATTTCCTCCACATCCACTTCAGTTCTTCAAACCTTTGTCGGACATCTCCCAGAATAATCTCTCAGAACAATTTGCAGTTGTGAACAGGTACACAGCACTGTGTTTCGGGCAAACACCAAATTATAGCCCTGTCTCAACGCTCGATTCAACTGCAACGTGAAAACAGTCTCCCAGCTGATCACGAACGCCAGCGCATGCTCAATAGCAGTCTGAACCGCACCGCAGGATTCATGAATGAAATACCGATGTGCCACCAATTAGCTTTCAGCAATAAATGTATTGAAAACAAAAGGGATTAGTAAAAAAAAACAATGCAAAACCGTAAAAATTGCCAAAAGGGTTTCTCAAAAACAGGGTTAAAGAATGCTAGCCCAGTCCAATTCTTTAGTAAGACCAAATGGTTCTACAGTGGACCAACGAAAAATCCAGTGCTGTTCCAATACTTGAAGCTGTTGTTCACGATCTCCCCCCCTAGGGTGTTCAGGAACAAAATCCAAAATCCACCACCGAAAATCCTCAAAGGCATGTTGCAAATCCAGGCAATGTTGAACTAACGGGGCTGATATCACAGAATTTCTAACCCTGGAGGCATGTTCATTCAAGCAAACCTTTATTGAACGAATCGTCCGGCCAATGTACAAAAGCAGGCATGGACAGATCAACACATACACAACAAAGGATGTGGAACAGGTCGTATGCCACCGGGCTATGTGAATAAAAGCTGAGTTAGGAACCCTCCATTCTTTGCCCAAAATCGTTTGCGGGCAATGAGAACAAGAGGCACAAGCAAAATGGCCAACCTCAAAAGGTCTATCAACTACCCTATCCAAAGGGGAAGAAGTGGCCCCCACAATATCACGAAGATTCGGGCCTCGAGAATGCGCTATCTGCAACTTTCTGCGGAAACATGGATGCAATTGTAAAATGTGCCAATGCCTGGTCAAAATCTTCTTAATCTGATCCGTATGAAACATATAGGGCAGCACTCCCACAAAAACATCTGAAGCATCCGTAAGATCCGGAGATTGCAGAAAAAATAACCATTCACGGTGGGTATATTTAGCCCTTATAAATGCTTGTTTAATTTGGATTGGATTTTTGGTCCTGAAACATCTGAAAGTTCCATTTATCTACACTGTTCCTAAAATTCATAAATCTCTTACAGCACCTCCAGGCACCACTCATTTTCTCACTAAACTTCAACAAATAGAGGGTAACATCACTTCATGGTGGCTTGTTTCTTTGGACGTTACAGCAATGTATACTAACGTCAACCAGGATCAAGCCTTATCAGTAATTTCCAAATTGAATTTATCTTTGCCCGATCGGATCCCTCATTCATTTTTTATGAAGCTGCTTACTCTGGTACTTACTAAAAATTATTTTCAGTTTGAACAACAAATTTACCATCAAGTTCAAGGTATTGCCATGGGTGCCACAGTGGCTCCATCTGTGGCTACCCTTTATATGGCTGAATTTGAATCTTTTCATGTTTACCCTTCACCATGGTTTAAGGATGTGGCATTATGGGTGCGCTTTTTGGATGATATTTTCTTTTTGTGGAAAGGAACTGAAGCTGATTTGTACCAGTTTGTACAGTGGCTGAGTTTACTTCGGCCGAATTTATCTTTCACCATGCAGCATCATTTTTCTCAACTTGAATTTTTGGATGTCAAAGTTTTGAAAGGTCAAGAATCTTTTTCCACTACCCTATATAGGAAATCTGTCCAGAGAAATACTCTGCTATCCTATACTAGTTTTCATCCGGGATCTTTGAAGAGGGGTCTACCGTATGGACAATTCCTTCGGCTCCGGCGTATTTGTTCTAATTTTGAAGATTTCCTTAGGCATGCACATGAACTGTCTGCTCGCCTTATCCAGCGTGGTTACCCTAAACGGGTTATTAAACAAGCATTTATAAGGGCTAAATATACCCACCGTGAATGGTTATTTTTTCCGCAATCTCTGGATCTTACGGATGCTTCCGATGTATTTGTGGGAGTGCTGCCCTATATGTTTCATACGGATCAGATTAAGAAGATTTTGACCAGGCATTGGCACATTTTACAATTGCATCCATGTTTCCGCAGAAAGTTGCAGATAGCGCATTCTCGAGGCCCGAATCTTCGTGATATTGTGGAGGCCACTTCTTCCCCTTTGGATAGGGTAGTTGATAGACCTTTTGAGGTTGGCCATTTTGCTTGTGCCTCTTGTTCTCATTGCCCGCAAATGATTTTGGGCAAAGAATGGAGGGTTCCTAACTCAACTTTTATTCACACAGCCCGGTGACATACGACCTGTTCCACATCCTTTGTTGTGTATATGTTGATCTGTCCGTGCCAGCTTTTTTACATTGGCCGGACGATTCGTTCAATAAAGGTTTGCTTGAATGAACATGCCTCCAGGGTTAGAAATTCTGTGATATCAGCCCCGTTAGTTCAACATTGCCTGGATTTGCAACATGCCTTTGAGGATTTTCGGTGGCGGATTTTGGATTTTGTTCCTGAACACCCTAGTGGGGGAGATCGTGAACAACAGCTTCAAGTATTGGAACAGCATTGGATTTTTCGTTGGTCCACTGTAGAACCATTTGGTCTTAATAAAGGATTGGACTGGACTAGCATTCTTTAACCCTGTTTCTGAGAAACCCTTTTGGCAATTTTTACGGTTTTGCATTGGGTTTTTTTACTAATCCCTTTTGTTTTCAATACATTTATTGCTGAACGCTGATTGGTGGCACATCGGTATTTCATTCATGAATCCTGCTGTGCGGTTCAGACTGCTATTGAGCATGCGCTGGCGTTCGTGATCAGCTGGGAGACTGTTTTCACGTTGCAGTTGAATCGAGCGTTGAGACAGGGCTATAATTTGGTGTTTGCCCGAAACACAGTGCTGTGTACCTGTTTACAACTGCAAATTGTTCTGAGAGATTATTCTGGGAGATGTCCGACAAAGGTTTGAAGAACTGAAGTGGATGTGGAGAAAATTTTCATGGGACGTTTCAGATAAGTTATAGTCCCGTTTTTTCTTGGTTTTTCCGAATTGGACTTCTCACAGTACACTTAAGACACTCTAAAATACTATATAATTAGTTGGTTTTATGTAGTGGGCACTTTTTTGTGGTGCTTCACCTTTATTTATCCAGCTCTGTTGTGAGCTCATTAAAAATTTGAGCAAAATGGAAGTTTAGCTTCAAGAGGCGGTTGAAACCTCATGGCTGCTCTTCCGACATTATTACATACATGCTAGCTTACAATTTCATGTACCTTACTCTATTTTTGCTTGGGGTTTAAAGTGTAGAGTGACAGTTAGTTTGTTTTTTTTAAAATAAAAATTCTATGCCATCTGAGCCAGCAGAAAGGATAGAGGGGTCTGTGAAGAACCCTGTGGAAGGCTCCCACTCCCCACCCTCATAGCTTGTGGTGCTGCCAGGCCATATCCCATGGCTCATGGTGGTGTCTGACACTAGCCAATGCATTATTCCATCACTTCAGTCAAGGCAGACCCAATTCCCTTTTTTATGTTCAGCCAATGCTGGGAGGAAGGCACACTCCCAACCCCAACCCACAGCTGCGACCACAAAACCACCACTTCCCCAGGATACGTCATTGTGTACAAACTAATCAAGCTCCTGCAAGTAAAGGAGGCAGAAAAGAGGGCAACTGCCATTCTCCCTCACTGCCTCCTCATGCTGGCCTACCTCCACAAACCTACCATCCAGCCCGCCAATGATTTCAATATCCTCCACTCAGGATCTCCCCCGCCCTATTGCTTGACTGCCTACCTACCAATTGACAGCCCTTTTCCTTCCTTCCTTCTCTCCCTTCGTCCCATAGGCTACTGCCCTTTGAAAGTGGGCATGGCAGCAAAATGAAAATAAAAGTTTCAAAAAAAAAAAAAAAAAAGAAAGTGGGCATGGCCATGTTATAGGGACTTCTTTCTCTGTACAGTTCTAGCCAAAGTTCTGAAGATACTCGTATCCTTATCTCGACGAATTTTGAACAAGTGAAATGTTGATATAATACGGATTTGCATGCATGCAGAAGGTGTTGGGTGCTGCTGTGTGTAAGTGTTATGGTTTAATGATAGTGTTAGATACAGGGTACAGATGAGACTATAAGGAAAAGTAGATATATGCTAATATAAGAGATAAGGTGTGAAAGAGCAGATTGATATTTTAGTCATTAAGATATTCTAAAATAGTTTTAAGAGACTGTAGCACCAGGAAGAAAAGCGGCACTGGCCTTTTTAATTTTCTTCTTTCTGATTTTGTCCAGGTTGAGCAGTACCAGACTGTAGTGTGCTATGGTAGCACACACCATCAATGACAGCTATTTAGAGTGAATCTTCCTTTCTAGGATTTAGGAGAAGGGAAGGAGTATACAATTAATTAATGTGGAAAATAATTCAGAACCCATACATCAATTTATTTATTTATTTGCTAATACTTGAAATATCACAGTTCTAAACGCAGACTGCAGGTTATATTGCCTAGGCCGATGCTATTTGGTATGGCAGAAATAAACAATGGTATCTTCGTCTGCCAGCACCAATGGAGCAGTTTCAAGGATAGACATCACTCTTGCCCCTTTATTAGGATAAAATGGGGATTAAATGGGGGAGGTGGTAGAGATGAAAAGAGGATCTAGCAGTGTGGCATGTGTTTGTTTTTTATTTTTTTTATGATTAATAGGTGACGTGTGGTGGTGGTTGTTGTAAGTGCTGTCTAGTCAACGTTGACTCATGACAACCCTATGGGCAGTTATATTAAAGTGTGCTTGATCTTAAGTCAGGCAGCTAATTGTTGATATACTGGTGGAAGGTATTCAATTTTTTAAAAAATTTATTTATTTATTTATTTATTTAACACTTATTTATATACCGCATCTTCCAGCGATCAGTTGCGGTGTACAATTAACAACAGTTAACAATGCAGAGCTTGTTTTACATGGAACAGAATAACTTTTTACATAGAACATCTTAACATGCACACATAGGTGTTTCTTTTTTTTTCCATTTCTTTTGAAAACATTTTTTGATAGACTTCTTCCTTTTAAATAAATATAATAAAATGACACTACTAAGAAAACCACACAATGTTAAAAAGAAAAAAAGAAATACCATGAATACTCCTAAAAACTCTTAATCCACTACACAGTCCTGACTTGGGGCCCTTTTACTAAATTCTGGCAAGGCTGGGCACATAACTCGTATCTCTAATGCTCATCTAGTGCAAAGCCTCTGCGCTAACTGTTGGGGGCATGACTAGCATGTTCCCGCTAATTATTGCGTGATTGAGTACGTTAACATGTGGCACAATAAAGGTATCATTGGGTGTATTAATGCTAATTGTCACATTAATGTCAATGTGCTTCCTTGCCCACACTCCGCCACTAACCCACTCACTCTCCACATTAGTAAATGGGTGGCGTTTAACATGCATTTTGGCAGCTGGTAGCTGATATGTCTGCACGTTAGTGTTCACCATAGACAGTTACCACATTAACTGGTTAGCGGCACTTAGCAGGGTGTTGCTATTTTATATTGGAGTTAATTAATAGTGTCTATGTTTACAGTGAGTTAATAAGGACTGTGAATTTGTACTTTTAATGGCTGGATTGTGGTGTTTAGATATAATATACTGTCCACCTGAACATTTGAGTTTAGATTTAGTAAAGGCGCTAACATATTACTGCATGCTAACATGAATTGATGTGTTCCATTTTTATGCAGTGGGACCTATTTGCTAATAAAGCATGTTAACAGCATTAGCACGCAGTGATGTGGAGGTTTACGTTTAGTAATAAAGAACACAGGCTACCAAATATCCAGGCCAAAGAGGAGTCTGATGCTGCTTGCTTTAGGAACGGGTGCATGTGCTGCTTTAAAGTGTGCCATCGTGGCTTGCCTTTGCTCCTCTTCTAGTTCTCCAGTCTTTGGTGATGACCCTCCTTCTCTGTCTTTGGAATCCCCCCCCCCCCCCAACTCTCGCTGTCTGGGATTTGCCATGTTCTTACCTGTGGGTGTTGAATTCTTAAATCCAGCCCTGTTTATGTAGTAGCAAATGGAGCCCTGACCTTATGGAATCTGTGGGACAACAGAAATTAATTTGCTTGAAATTTGTAAACTTGGATAATTCTGTCATATGGATATGGTGCACGATAAGTCTACTGTTTGAGCTTTTATCAGCGAGGTCAGTGTTTGGCCTGGTGAAGTGAGTACACTGATAAACAATTATAGTAGATGTTTCATGGTCGCATCATTCAGCGGTGACCTTTTCCTAGATATAACGTTTGATCATCATGGATACTTTCTAAGAAGTAGTATGTTTATTTGTTATTTATTTATGTTGGGTTTCAATTTATCACCCAGTTCAACAAAACTTATTGCTCCAGGAGATTTAGAACATAATTGAATTTCGCTTTTGCTTTAAGATCCTCACCATCGTTCATCAAGTGGTTTAACTCATACTCCACAGTACCTGGCAGACCTTCTCCAGTTTCACACCCCCAGTCGTGATCTCAGATCAGCACACATAAATCGCCTGCACCTTCCCTCTCCCTCACGTGCCCATTTACAATCCACTCGTGCTTCTGCCTTTTTCTACATTGGTCCTGCGTTATGGAACTCACTACCCACCCTCCCTCAGGCTGGAGCAAAACTATCACATATTCAAAGTCCATTTAAAAACCCATTTGTGGAGGTGCTCATCTGTTTCCTTACGTTTTGACTGTGCAAGTTACCTGATTGGCTTTGGTGATTCCCTGCGAGGCTGCTCTGATTGGGGCAGCAGGAATAGAAGGGCTATAATACTCTGGCCCCACCGCGGGGCGCGGACGCGTGCCCCGGGGTGCGTGACCAAAGGGGCAGGTCCCGCCCCTTTGGCGCCCCTTCGGCGCACTTTGGTGCACTGAGAGGGTCCCTGTAATGGGGAAACAGAAGAAGCTTCCTCCAGTAACCCAAATGAAGGCTGTTAAGGTGGTCGGCCCGATGGATGCCCATATAAGTGTTGGGGGAACATCAACTTCGACTCCGGTTCATCCGGTAGTTGGTGGCCCGGGGGAGAGTTCTACTGTGAGTACTGCTTCTTCTAATATCTCTCCAGTTGAAAAAGGTTCAAGGCTCCCTACTCAGGATATGGAGTTGTCATTGGTGTCATCTTCCCCACCTGGAATAGTGGAGGTAGATGAGGTTGGTCGTGACTCTCTTCCTTCTTCTTTTCTGAGAGTTGAGTCTCCTCTTCAGACTTTGCCCCTTCCTCTTCCCTCTGTGATATCGTTTGCTTCGGTTTGTGAATCTCGATCTCCACCCGCAGACGTTTTCCTTGAAAGATATCTGGGCTGTTGTTTCTCGAATTGAATTGGTCCTTGGGTCTTCTCTTCAGAAAATATCAGATTTTTCCAAAGAGACGGTGATAAAGTTATCGGATCATGATTCTAGACTGTGAAGCGTAGAGAGAATGCTTGAATCTCAAGAAGTGCAGATACAGTCCTATCAAGGAGTGTTAGCTACAATGGTGCAGGATTTTTCCTCACTTCATAATCAGGATGAAATATTAGAGAATGCTTTACGTTCTAAAAATTTGCGTTTATTAAATTTTCCTCGGACTCATTATTTGTCCCCCGAAATGCTTTTTCAAAAATATCTTAAAGATGTATTGCAGTTTAATGATGCTCATTCAATCGCATTATCTAGAATTTATTATCTTCCTCCGGGGGGATTAGTTAAAAGTTTGGATGGGGAAGGGGGTGCTCAATCTGATCAGTTAGTTTCCTCTACGTTGGATATCTCACAGCTTTTGGAATCGTCTAAGGATGATATTTCCTTTCGGGCTACTTTGTTAGTAACTTTGGTATCAGAGTTGGATAAGGATAGGATTTTTCGAGCCTATTTTCGGAAGAAGGCTGAAAAGTTCTGTGGGCAAACTATTTAAATTTTCCCTGACATTTCTAGGGCCACACAAAAGCGTTGTAAGGCCTTCTTGGAGGTCCGCCCGCGAGTTCTGGCCCTTGGAGCTATATTTTATTTGAAATTCCCTTGTAAGTGTCAAATAACGTTTCAAGGGAAACGTTATGTTTTTTTGCGAGGTAGATCAGAATTTTTGAAGGATAAGACCTAGCTATGGTGGTTTTTTCTTTTTTGGGAGCTTATCACTGGATACAATTGGGTTTTGTTGATTGAGCACCTCCTAGATGTGGGCTTTGATTTGAGTTTGATTTCCTTGTTTGTGCATGCTGTGTATGGTATATTGTATACATTTGTCTTTTTATTCATTATTTCTTGTGTATGTCCTGTATATATAATAAAATTATTTTAAAAAAAAACATTTGTTTTCCTCTGCCTTTGACCTCCCTGCCTCCATTGTGTGATTTTTGTCTTTTCAATGTTGTCTGCCTCTTTTAGTTTGGTATGATTAATTATTATATTTCCTGTCCTGTCTTGCATTGTAACTTCCTTTCCTTTTCTGGCCATCTTTGGAATTTTGTTCATTGTACACCGCTCTGTTTTTTGCAGAAGGGCGGTCTATCAAATATAATAAACATAAACATAATTTATATAAAATCACAATACATAGCAATAGATCAAACCAAAACAATAACCAAACAATTAGAACAAGCTGCAATTAAACCAAGGCCAACAGACCCCAAAAGAATCATTTTGTTTTAAAGACCTGTTAAAAAAAAACACAGGGAGCCTTTTCCTAAACTGTGTTAAAGCAGGAATTAGCACGTGCTATTAGCGCATGGCTGCACTAATTAATGCGGTGGCTTGACACTCACCATGCACTAATTCCCACATTAACTAATATGTCAGGGTTTTTTCTTCTTCTTCAGTAGCATAGTGTGAAATGGGTGGGGGATGGGCCTGGACTAGGGCTTTCAGCTAATGAACACTAACTTACTGTGCAATAACTGCTAATGCAGCAGATCAATTACCACCACTTCCATAGGCAATATCAAATGCATTAGCGTTATCTGCCATGTCCCTTTATCTCTGAACATGTTCTGTCTGCGCCACATTTAAATCTTGCTTGAAGAGCAGGCTTTTGGAGCAGGTGTATGATCTCCTAAGATCTTGGAGAGCTTGAGCAATTAGGCTAGGCTGGTAGCATCCAGACCTGCCTTCTCCCCCTTCAACTCCCTATCCTTTCCTATCGACCCGTCTCCATCATGTTTGTACCGAGGGAGCCCTCCCTTAAACTCTCTCTTTGCTTCCTCCTGTCTGTAAGTTTCCTTTCTATGGCTACTTGTGATTGTAAACCCATTTGGTGCATTCCACTAAAGACAGTCAAATAACTAAATTAAACTAACAAATTTATTTTCTCTGTGTTTACTGCATGGACAGATGCAAGGAATGCCACTAACAGTTATCCCAAATACTTTGTATTTACTGGGAGGTACTTTGGGCAGTTATGGTGCAGTAACTGTGAAACTTTGCTGCACTTTAGTAAAAGGGCTCCATAGTCTGGTAAAAGGCATAAATGCCTTGGAAAAACATTCAGACATAAAGCAGCTTTAACCCAAAAACCTCCGTTTCCGTGCTTGCCAGTCTAGCACTAGAAACACATCCTAATAAATGCATCCTTTGAAAACCTTAAGCTGTGAGTGGGTAGAATAAGCTGCAACTTTTTTTAACAAATAAGAGGCTACAACCATGAATATGCTTAAAAGCAAAGACTAGGGCTTTCAACTACAGTAAATGTATATGACACTGGAGGCCAATGAAACATTTGTAAATCAGAGACAACGTGCTCCCATCTCCTTAACCACATCAAAACCCTTACTGCATATTCTGAACCTGCTGTGGTTAATGTTGTTTTTGTGGCAGCCCCAAACAAACAGCATTGCCACAGTCATGTTTTGAAATCACCAGGGCCAGCACCACTGTCCTTTTAAATCAAAAATCTCTTAAAAGTGGCCTGCTTTGGTGCAAAAGCTGCAGCTTAGCAAAAACTGCATGGCAAACGGTTTGAATCTGGAGAACCATAGATAACTTAGAATCCATTCTCACACCCAGGTCATAAATATCCTGACTGACAGGCAGCAAAGTTTCATAAATACAAATGTTCCAACTTGGATAAACCTTTTTACCCCTGCCTACCCAACGCAGCTCATTGAAGCGTTAAGCTTCAGTTTGGTCTGTTTCAACTAGAGTCCTTTGGTACAGGACTCAAAGGTTTGGTGACTCTTTCCAATATAGATCTACAGAGGGCATGAGATGTTATAGCCTCACTAATAAATGCTCTGAGAAAAGATAAATGCAAACATTAAAAAAGGGAAGACCTTGGTGAAATTGCATTCTGCAGGTTTTGTACCAAAGGTTTTGGAAGCATAATGAGATGTAGTAGTATTCAAACAAAATAGTAGGATTCTGTTCCCAAACTGCACAAGCAAAGAATAATTCTAGAGGATTTTTCTCAGTGGAAAATTAGATAGTAAAGTGAATTAAAGAAGCAGCTTTAAGTAGGAGATGTGCTATCCACACAAACACCTTCGTAACATTCTCTCGGGATAAACTAAGAAAGCTGCATGCATCAGCAGACAGTGGGAAGAGTGTGAGTTCTGAAGGGACTGTGGTTGTTTCTTTTAATCTCATTTGTGTACTTTCTGTGAGATGGAAGGGATGGCTATATCAAAGAATTTGGAAGGAAAGAAATCCTACATGTTGCAGGTTAGGTTTTTCCCAATTATGAATTATGAAAACATTCAGCAACATTATGATATGTCAGTTAATTCATGTAAAAAGCCCCTCAATGAATGTAGTCTGGCAGGGTCAAGTACACAAAGAGGCCGATTCCGGTCTGGGCAGCCCCGGGCTGATCAGGTGTCCAGAATCTGGACGGGCCTGCGTTGCACCCGATTTTGCTCATGCGGGGGCTAGCTATGCCCGTGGGAGCAGAATCGGGTGCAACCGACCGGATGCAGGCCGTGACCCGATTCTGGGTACTGTGACGTCCAGCCCACTACCTGGCTAGCCCAGCCAGACTCCTGCATGGAGCCACGGTGCCCTGGTGTCCCATTGCCATGACATCGCAGCTCCATGCAGGAGCTGTGATCCTCAGTAGCCACAGTAAAGTTCTTTTCCCCTCAGCCTGACCCCCTATCAGGCCATATTGCCAGGGTCAGGCTGCGAGGAACCCCTTTCACCCCCTCGCCTTCGTTTCCAGCCCTGGATCCATTGTTGTCCTCCTCCTAGGAGGACTTATTCTATCTCCAAGGTGGAATAAGTCCCCAATGCATATGGCAGACCTCAAGATGTACAGGACCGACCCCAGAATTGGCCCTGTATGCCTGGCGTCTGGTTCCCGCCCACTCCCCACCCTCGCCCCTCCTCCGGCCCACCCCCTCCCACCAATGAACAGAGTTCCCCATACAACTTTGCATATATGTGCGAAGAGCTCTGTCTTCCGGATTGGCAACCTGACGTTTAGTGGGTCTGGATGTCTGCATTGGATGTCCAGCCCCACTAAACGCAGGTCAGAATGGCCCCCAAAGTACATAGAGAACATTACATATCCCAGAATTCCTTGAGAGGGATAGAAAGGCCCATGCCACAGATTAAGCCCCAGGTGATTCAGAGAAGGCAGAACACCCAGGAGAGGGTGGAGCTTCCCAGAGCAGAGAATGCTGAGTTCTTTTCCCCTGGGCTAACTGGCAAAGAAACCTAGGAGAGGGTGGAGAGAAGCTGACTAAGTGGAGAACAGCTGGATATGGAATAACATCCTCTGAAACATTCCCCAAGCTTATGGACTGCTCCTTGCAAAATGCAATGTGTTCAAGTCAATGCTGACTCCTGGTGACCCAGTAGCTCCTGGGTCTAACTGTCAGTGTAACTGGAAATAGATTGCCAGGCCTTTCTTCTAAGTCAATGAAGAGTTAAATGACTTGCCTAAGGATACAAGGAGTGCTAGTGGAAATCAAACCCTGGTCTCTTGGTTTTCAAGCCAGTGCTCTAACCTAAAGGCTACTCCTCCACTCCCAGAAGACTATTATTCTTAGAGTTAATAAGCACTGGGAATTTATGTAAAAGGTTGGAATAATAATGATTAATTTGCTTAATTAAAATAATCACTGAACTGCTGTGAGACTTATAGCACTGGAACAGCTGGTTGAGGCAGTGACCAGCCTATTGGCATAACTTGGACTGGTGAATACAGTGGACTGGAGACCATCCCCTCGTGGGGGCAGTAGAGATACTTTCAAGAATGTTAAAAATTGCTTTGATTCAACCTATTTTGAAAAAAAAATGTATTTCAGAACCATGAAGTTCTACAACATCATATATCATTTTCAATGTTTGGGTAAAATTATTGAAGAGACAGTTCTGAAATAACTGGTGCCTTTTATGGAAGATAACAGCTAATACTGGACCTTTTCCGGTTGAGCATCAGGGACATCAAGCAGTAATGGACTGTGCCAGTGGTGAAAGTTCTGGTGGGGAGCACCCCCATTCACCTCCCCCCCCCCCGCTCTGATGATGGTGGCATGACTCCCCCCCCCCCCCCCACTGCCCCACGCAGCAAACTTACTTACATTTGTTTGCCACACTGCTTCCATTCCAGGCCCGGAGGTGTTCCTCCTCGGCTGAAATCTCACAGCTAACTGGAAGGCCCGGAACGGAGGCAGCAAGGAAAACAAATACATGCAAGTTGCAGCGCTGCCATGCTGGTTCCTTTCCTATCTGCCCCCCCCCCAAGCTGCTATAACACTTATGTCCAAAAATAAAGCAGAGTTCTCTTCAAAACTTAGCTAAAAATGAAACCACACAGCTTAGTCAAAAGCTTCTTCGGTCATGACAGTGAGGGTTAATCAAAAGTAAGAGAATAAGTGCAACTTTGGTTTTCTTGGAGAGGCAGACAGGCAGTTTTTCCTTAGTGGAGTCTCTCCCTGAGACAGAGCTTCTGTTCTGCTCCCAGGCTTTTCTACCCTATCTAGCCCCACCCCTTCTGGCCACACCCTTATTAGTTACCTGGGAGACCAACCTTCTCTTTTCCCTAGGGCTGAGAGTAGAGAAAACCTGGCCTGAATTCAGGGACTGACCTGTCTTTTCCTCCTCTTTCCCTTTAACCTTAGTGATGGATCTATACCCCATCATCACAGTGAGTGCTGAGGATGTTCAATTATTCTTTCACTTGGGAGATGACATTACCCTGTAGCAACAAGAAGGAATTCTGTTTTACAGATGGTTTCTCATTGAACAGCAGCTAATAAAGTAGTTCTAAACGCCAAATTTTATTGATAAGTCAGCATGCCTGCAACTTGCATAATGGCAGCAAATAAATACTGAACAATGAGAAAGACAGGGCTGTGCTACCTTATAAATTGGCAGAGTGGCTACAAAGTAGATGAGAGCTTCATTAGTCAATGTCATAAGAAATTTTGAAGTTTTAATAAAATCCATCACCATTGTACCAGTAATCGATGTAGTGACAAATATGTGCAAATTGATTCTGACCAGTTATTATCTGTGACGGCATATTTTAAAGAACCTGAAGTGGATGGATTACTACCTGTGACAAGCCAACCTATTAGTCATTAAAGTAATCTAGATGTGTTAGTTCAAGTGCATGACCACTGTGTGAAAATTATCACTTGATTAAATGCCAATCCAAGAGAGCTGAAAGGCAATGGTGAAAACTTAAGCCTCCTGTACTACTTATCGTTTTTAAGGAATCTCATGCCTTAACTACATGAAAGTAAATACAGCAAAAAGGGATTACTTCTCCCAATTTGCCAACAATTTGCCAACAATTTTTTTTCTCTGTAGTTTCCCAACTTTCTTCCACTTATACTTTGTCGATGGACAGGGTCATTTTCTAATACACTATTTATTTGCATACCAAAATCTCTAAATGAAGCCTAAGTTTATCCACACCACCACCTTTTTTGTTATCTGCTTTTTCCACAGCATCATCTACCATTCCCACTGATGCTTCTTAGGTAGTCTTATCAATTCTGCTCATAAAACCTCATCTTACTTAGCTCCTAACCAAGGATGTGGTTGAAAACTACAGGCCGGTTAGTTTAACTTCGGTGGTGAGTAAATTATTGGAAACGCTGCTGAAAGAGAAAATAGTGAGGTTTCTGGAGTCCAGCGGATTACAGGATCCGAGGCAGCATGGATTCACCAGAGGCAGGTCTTGTCAGACAAATCTGATTGATTTCTTTGACTGGGTGACCAGGGAGTTGGACCGAGGGAGAGCTCTAGATGTGGTGTATTTAGATTTCAGTAAAGCCTTTGACACTGTTCCTCAAAGGCGACTTATAAACAAACTGAGCACCCTAGGGATGGACCCTAAAGTTACTGCTTGGGTTAGAAATTGGTTGGGTGGAAGGTGACAAAGAGTACAAGTAAATGGAGCTCACTCTGAGGAGAAGGATGTTACCAGTGGTGTGCCCCAGGGATCTGTCCTTGGTCCGATTCTTTTTAACATCTTTGTTAGTGATATAGCGGAAGGGCTGTCGGGTAAGGGATTTAATGTTAAAAAATGTAAGGCCATGCATTTGGGCTGCAGCAATACAAGGGAGCAATACAGTATAGGAGGTGAAGTACTTTTGTCCACTAAAGAAGAGCGGGACCTAGGCGTGGTTGTGTCTGATGATCTTAAAGTAGCTAAACAGGTAGAAAAGGCGACGGCAAAAGCTAGAAGGATGCTTGGGTGCATACGGAGAGGAATGGCTAGCAGAAAAAAGGAGGTGATAATGCCTCTGTATAAGTCTTTGGTGCGACCTCATTTGGAGTATGGTGTGCAATTCTGGAGACCGCACCTTCAAAAGGATGTGAACAGGATGGAGTCGGTGCAGAGGGTTGCTACTAAAATGATTAATGGGCTTCATTATAAAGCATATGAGGACAGACTTAAGGATCTTAATATGTACACCTTAGAGGAAAGGCGGGATAGAGGTGATATGATTGAGATGTTTAAATACCTCCGTGGCATAAATGTTCAGGGAGAGAGCCTCTTTCAATTGAAAGCAAGTTCTGCTACGAGGGGACATGGGATGAGGGTGAAGGGAGATAGATTCAGGAGTAATATGCGGAAATATTTCTTTACGGAAAGAGTAGTGGATCCGTGGAATAGTCTCCCAGTGGAGGTGGTAGAGATGAGGACAGTAACTGAATTCAAAAAAGCATGGGACCAACACAGAGGATCTCTAAAGGTAAAAAGTGGACTGTTGTAGTTGTTGTTATGGAAGGACAGACTAGATAGTCCATGTGGTCTTTTTCTGTCTTCATGTTTCTATCTTGGCTAGAAAAATATTCCTGTTGCTTGCACCGTGATTAACCATAGTCTGGCCACTGGTGGTGCCCCAGACCTTTGGAAGAACGTGTGTGTTCGGCCCCCTTCTTAAAAAGACCACCTCTAGCTCACTACCAGTCAGTATCCAATCTCCAGTTCATCTCAAAGCTCACCAATAGACGAAGTTTTCTCCCAGTTGATGGATCATATTGAACACCCATTTATTCCATCCATGTCAATCATGCTTCCATCCCTTTCATAGTACCAAGACCATCATAACATATTTTCTTAGTGACATCCACAGTGCCCTGGGACATGGGAAAATTGTATTAGTAGTATCTCTTGACCTGTCATGCTTTTAATTTCGTAAACTATGATACCCTTCTTTCTTCCTTGTTCTGTAGTGGTCTTCACCATAATGTACTCTCATGGTTCCAATCTTTGTCTAACTGCTCCTTTCAGGTTGCCACAGGTTCTACATCCTCCTCTGTTTTTTTTTTTCCTTTCACGCAGAGTTCCTCAAGACTGTATTCTGACTCCTCTTATTTTCAACATCTTTATGAATCCCCTGCCCACTCTTGTTCGATATACTGGAATCACTCTCTTTCTTTATGCCAAAGATATTCTCCTCATCACCTACATCGACCTATCAGTCGAGATTTGTCCTCTATTAACTCCTATCCTAAGTTTACCCTATGGTTGCATGACAATTGCTTACAGCTTAACCCTCAGAAGACCACAGCTACATGGCTTACTGGATCCCCTTCCGCTCCTACTGCTACCGCTGTTCTAAATCATTCTTCTATAATTCTTGCATCCTCCTTTAAATACCTCGAAGCTTTCCTTGATACTGAATGTACCTGTTCTCACCAAATCAGTGCCATAGTCAAAGCATCATTTAACACCTTAGGTTGCTTCTGGGCAATTTGTCTTTATCATGACCCTTCTGCTCAAACTACAGTTATTCTGAATTTAGCCATATAACATCTCAATTACTGAAATACTATCTTCTCTGGTTTATTTAATTATGAACTAAAACATCTTAAAATCAATTCAAAACACTGCTGTCTGCATTCTATCCTATGCCCAGAAATACAATTACATCACTCCACGCCTGATGCACCATCATTGGCTCCCCATATTAGCTCATATTCAGTTCAAGATTCTGACTCTCACTTTTAAGACACTTCACAATGAAGACCTCCATTATCTGCCTTCCCTTATCACCTTATACACACCCTCCCAGGTGTTCTGTTCAAGTCACAGCAATCGGTTACACATTCTCCCAAACCTCTAGAGCAAAACATGAATCTATAAGACAGTCAGCCTTTTTCTTTATTGTTCCCACCCTATGAAATAATTTACCTCTCATCTCTGCCTTGTCTCTGCTTATAAACATGTTAAATCTGAGCTTAAAAACATTTCTCTTCGAATGCACATTTGGAATAACCAGATTTTTCTGCAGGCCATGATGCCCCCCCTGGAAGCCACTTTTTCATTTCTCTTGTTCCCCTTACTTTACTGTCCCTGAATGGAGTTACTTGCTTTTCATTTAATTTAATTTTAATTTTCTTTTAATCCTTTTGTTATTTTTGTAAACCGCTTTCAAAACTTGAAAAAGCTGGTTTACCAAATAAAGTAAACCATAAATTATCATAAGTAAGATTTTAAAGGTTTATCTAACTGCGGTTTATAAAAGGCTTTCTTCACTACATCTCTTATCCATTCAGCCACTGTTAATGAACTATAAATTGGAATTCCTAGGGGCATGTTTACTAAAAGCCGTACAATTGCGTGCCGCACAATAGCGCACGGAAACGCGGCACTCAAACGCTCAGAAACGCTCTTAAACGCCCCGCACAAGTGCGCTTGGGCCCCGCACAATTGCGCGCCGCACTAACGTGCCCCGCAAAAGTACCCGGCCCGCAAATGTCCGATAGAGGCGTGGAAAGGCATTCTGAGGGCGGAGGAAGGCTCCCGAGGGGCGGAGGGACGGGGTCAATGGGTGGAGAGTGGGAGGGGAGAGGCTCCTCGCACAGTATCGGGCCCAAATTTGCATGTAAAAACTACCGCGAGTGAAACACTCGCGGTAGAAAGCATTTAAAGGGAAGAGAAACCATTTCCGTCAGCAATGTACAGGAAAACCGGGGAAACCAGCAAAACGTGAGCAGTGTGATATATGTGCACAGCACAAAAGTGAAAATAAAAATAGAAAATGACCACAACAGACCTATTAAAAATAGTAATTCAGCTGGGGAACAGTTATAGTGATGGGCAAATACAGAAATCACACCCAGCAAAGCTCCAGAAAAAAGAAATGACTTTTGGAAGGGTCTACTGAGAGGAGACTCTTCCAAAAAACATTGCCACGTATTGGAGCTTTCCTGGGAGTGTTTGCTATGGTTGCCCATTAATATCACTGTTGCCCAGCGTGGTGATATTTTGTCCCACATTTTCCGTGGTCATTTCCGGGGTTTATGTGCACGTTTGTCACCAGACAGGGTGCATATGCCCACAGTAGAATTGCGTAGAGCAGGGTTTGTGACTCCATCCTGCCAGGCTTACTGCCTCCAGGGGCTGCACTGTCTCTGTGGCCAAAGTGTGGTACAGCGGACAGAGTCATTACCTCTAGGACCAGAGGGCAGAGGTTCAAAACCCAGCTGGGGCACCTGCCAGCCCAGTCCCTATATTTTACCCACCACTAAATAAAGATAGCGCAGACACCCCTGTATGCATGGGGAAAACACCCATATTTTACCCAACACCGCACACACACCACAACAATGGGCATTACCTACAGCCAAGTCCCCCAAATGCAGTCCCATACTGCCACATTGCAATCAGGTCAACTGCTTTTTCTGAGAGAAGTTCATGCCAGCATGTTGGCGGACAAGTACATGTGGTGCAGGGGGCAGTGGCTGCTAACCACAGAAGACAGAGGCCTAGCCATGTGCAGGCTGGCACAGTCCACTGCAACAGACAGGTCCTGCCGGATCCACAGTCATGGACAGTCCAGGGAATCCAACCAATCTGTGGCTACACAGTGGTGCAGTGCACACAGACAGTGCATACAAGAACAGAAGGTCACAGGTTCAAAGCCCAGCTGGGGCTACTGCCAATCCTGCCCACATATTTTTCCCACAACTAAACAGTGATAGTAAGGACACACCTTTCATGGCGGGGACATATGCAATGGTAAGACATCTATCTTTTACCCCACTGAGCACAGACACCATGAACAGGGGCAGTACCTAGAGCAGAATCACCCAAATGCAGTCCTGGTGGGCCACACACCAGTCAAGTTCCATGCTGACACTCATACATATGCCTGTGCTGTATATCTATGCACCACCCCCATGGCATGTAGATGTAGCCCATGCATATTCATGAGGGATAGCAGGAAAACCCGAACAGTGTGATGCAAACCTGGACTGGAGTTGGGAATCTGTGCCGTAAAGCAGCAGCCATCAAGGGCAGACACACCCACACCCACAGGCCCCATTGGCCAATGTCTCCTGGAAAGGCAGAACATTGGACCGTGCATGCAGCACCCAAAACGAGCACTTGCATAACTTACCAATGTCACCCTACACCTGAGGTATACGGTACACAGCTCGGAGACGTTTGCTAGGAGCACAGGCAGGCAGTTATCCATACGTTACGTACATACTGCTAGTTGACCCCATCCAAACAATCTGTTAGGTGTTTGCGGGGCATGCTCCAGGCCTGGCCTCTGACGGTGCTTACCACCCTGGGGAGTGACCACCAGCTGTAATGCGTACCATATCCATGCCTTGCCGTGCTCAGGACCGGTTTGGTGGGCAAGGCTACTTACCCCCTCAGTCGTAGCACCATGATGGCAGAGGTGTGGAAGTGTGTGTCTGTCTATACAGTGGGTGTTGGCTGCAAGCCCCTTCAACAGCCCGCACTGCCAGCACTGTTGCCAGTATTGGCCAGTCAATGTGCATAATGAGGTGCAAGGTACCATGGGTATAGCCAGGGCAGGGTGGCGTGGCCAGGATGCATCTGCACTGGGCATAGGGCCCTGGCAGGGACATTGGCTGGGATATTGTAGTGTCCGGCCACCACCTACACAGACAGGGTGGCCAAAGCATGTCCTTCTGGGGGATCACGCTCACCCTGACTGTGCAGTGCCCACAGCATGGCTAGGCCCCCCCATAGTGCTGTATAGTAGTTCTCTCATGTGATAGATATGGGTTTCTCTTTGGGGCCCAGTCACTGATCTATCTGCTTGCTGTGTATGCAGACAGCCCAGTTCTGGGTGCATGCATCTCCATTGGGAACATGCACTATGGACTAACCAGCAGACTGTTTGTAGCTGGTAAATGTCTTGCTATAATGGCTTGCAGGGTGCAGTGGCTGTTGGCTTGCTGCAGGGGAATATCTGGTGGTGGAGTGCAGCTTACCATACCCTGGGCTTATGTCTGTCTGCTATTGTGTTATGGCTGTGTATGGAGCTGCCTGCCTGGGGGGGTGGTGGTGTTCCTCAGCAGGACTGGGGTTGATGTTGCCCTCTACTGCCACCTTTGCAGGGAGGTAGAGTGTGGATCCCTTGATGGGGACCATGTTTGCCACTGGGGGGGTGCCTGATGGCGGCAGACAGGGATATCCATGGTGTTTGTGCAGAAACTAGCTATCTTACACATTAACACTGCTTTGGAACGCCCGCTTGGCCTCCAGCAGCCATGGCAGGTGTTGTTGACCTGGTCCTGGCCACCTCATTGCACACTCAGGGTGAGCACAGTACCCGCACGATGTAACGGTGTGTGGCTACTCTGTGCCAGTAAAACACCCGGTCAGTGCCCCCTACTAGGCCAAGGTGCTGTGTGGGTGCACCCGGTCACTTCCCCCAACAGGGCCGAGGTGCTGTGGGGGTGCATTCCCCATCTTGTGTCCATCTGCGGACAGATAATTTGCATGTGCAGTGCATCATGGGTACGGGTGGCCTAACCCTATCCTGTTGACACCAGCAGACTGTCTGTGAGGTGACGTGTAGGCTATCTGCAGCCAGCCAGGGGCCTGCTTACAGCTATGGAGCTGTAGCACAATGGTTACATCACTTCCTGTGCAGCCAGAGGTCATGGGTTCAAACCCACAGTGGGGCCCTTTGGTAGGGCTGTCCACAGCTTTATTTTTATTTACTGTACATATGTCTATGCCGGCAAGACCACCCTCAGCTTACTATACCCATTAGGTGCCTCTGAGGGTGCTTCATAGGGCGCCCTGTAGGCCACCTTATGGTTGCCATCCCTATAGGGTGCACTATACATTATCCTGTGTCGCAACATACATGCTGCCCCATAGGGGTCATTCAAGGGTGCCTTGGCGAACAGTGCACTGTAACATGTGCCTTATGGGCCGCCGTATGTTAACATGCTGGGAGAGTGCGTTTGCTAGTAGTGATAACAAAATAAATTTATACAGCCTCCTACAGCATAATACATACTGCCTCAGCAGGCATTTTTCACTGGGCATTGTGAGGTGTTGAACCCCTGATCCCTGCACCATTGGTCAGTGTTGTAACCATTGTGCTGTGGCTCTGTTCCTGTGCTTGTGCATCAGCGCGCCGCCTTGTGCCTATCAGCGCGCCGCCTTCTGCCGCCCAAGGGGACCAGTGCGCCGCCTTCTGCTGCCCAAAAATAACTGTGCGCCGCCTTATGCCGTTCCAAATTAATTTGCCTCCTAAAACAATGTTAATCATTACAATTACTGCCTCAGCTGACCTTTGTCATTGCGCACACTGGGGGATTGAACCCATGGCCCCTGCACCATTGGTCAGTGTCTTCACCGTTGTACCATGGCTCTGTTGTTTTGTATACTCAGCAGCGTGCCACTTTGCCTTTCCACGCGCTAATGTCGACCCCCGCACATTAGCGCGACGCACACACATCCGGTTGCTTACTACCGTTTTTTTTCTATTTTCTGCCTGAACCGCCCACTCCTTATATGGCACAGGCACACTAGCACGGCCCCGCACGTTAGGAATGTTTAGTAAACAGACCCCCTAGAGTCCTTTCTTCCTTCTGACCAACTAGGATAGCATGACTTTCCACCTGAATATAAGAAGGACGATTAATAGTGGGTCTCTGAGTATGAAAGTTGACTTTAATTTTTGCAATATTCAAATAGAAGTCTGAAAAGGAACCAGAAATTGCAAATCATCTGCATATTTCTGATAGGCAACATTTAAACAATTAAATAAATGGCAAGTAGGTAATATGTAGAAATGTAAATAATATAGCTGATGAGTCAAACTCTGCAGGACCCCAAAAGGAAGCAAAAACCATGAAGAACACTGACATACACCTTTTGCATATGATCAGAAAGGTTGCACCAAAGGCAACAGCCTCCTGACGCATTATAAGAAATGCCTTTCTCCTCTCCTGAGTTGCAAGTGCCACATCAGGATATATTTGTACTGTGATGCATTTCTTGAGTGCTTGCAGAAGGTGCTTCTCCATGGCTGCCAATTCCGAAGGCTGTGGGGCCTGCACAACTTCAACTGATGTACCCAGCAGCTGAGTCTTGGCCATCGGTATGTTGTCAATGCCCCTCTGATGTCCTGGAGGATGAGCTTTCCTCTCTTCAGGGCACCTTCAAGGGGTGCTTATGTGGACTCCAATCGCTCTCAACACATGCCTCGATGGTGCTCAATGTGATCACCCCTGGGCATCTAAGAAGACGAGGCCGAATCCTTCCTCATCTTCGGGTGGAGATCGATTGATGGTTGATGCTCTAGGGTGCTGCAGGTGCTCGGCTCCAAGCCCGAGAGCTCCTCAATGCCAGTGTCCAGCCTTGGAAGCCTCAGAGACCAATGTCATTGATGCCGAAGGCAATGGATCAGATCTCTGAGTGCTAAAAGGTTCTTTGTGCTGCTTCTCCTGACCTTTGAGTACTCTTTGTCATCTTCAAACATAAATTACAAGAGGAGGACTGATGATTGGGTTCAAGGCATTGAGGGCACTGACTATGCGTATTCATGGCTTATATGATCCTAGCACTCTGGGAATATTTTTTGAACCCGCTGGCAGGTTTCTGTACATGTCATCCAGGAAAATAGCCACGGCAAAGTCAAATGACTCGATGTTGGAGTGAGACCAGACTGGAGCACTAACGATTCAGTAGAGAAAAACTCAAAGGGGGAAAGAGAACCGTGATGGTAGGTGATTAGGCGAAAAACCCAAAGCTCAAAAAAACCCCGCAGGGAATAAAAAAAAGTTAGCCAAGCAGAGAATAACTGGAACGTGCCCCTGGGGCTCTGCGGAAAACAAGATTGAATCAAGATGGCATTATGGAAGCAGGAAGAGGCGCACAGGCATGATGGAACCTCACAAAAGTTTCTAATAGAAGCTAGGGAGCATTCCCATGTGGGGCTCCATCCTGGACTTTGCCCATAATGTGAGGACTCATTTCTGCTTGTCCATGGATAAGCATTAATTATACATAATAGTTTATCCAAGAATGCATCAGCAAATGCTTGACGCTGTAACGGCACACATGCAGAAACTGCAGACAGCTGGGATAGATTTTTAACTACTTTGCCCAATGTGCTAGTTCTAGAAACAGCTAAAATTAGAGCATTGTTTGCAGAATTAACTATTTCTTGGTAATTCCTTAACAAATCGTAATAAGCTGTCGTGGCATAAACATCAGGATATTTATGCCATTTTGGCATTTTGCCTTTCTCACCAGCCCTTTTAACTGATGGCGTAGACCCAGGAACTAGAGGTAGTCATTTATATGAAACCATTTTTAAAGGTGCTATCTCAGAGAAAGCTTTGACAAAAGTAAAGTACCATGGACCCGATATTCGGAAGGCATTTACACGGTTTGCAGCCCAGTAAACCATATAAATGCCTTAAATTGGAATATTCGATGACACATGGTTAGTGCCATTGAATATCCCCTTTCCAACCCTGTTACATGCCGAATTGGGGAGTTCTGGGGTGGAGCGGAGGCAGAGACTGTTGCTAACTGGGTAGCGGTGATATTGCACTGCTACCTGGTTAGCAATCTGTGGATAAAACGAGGCATAGCAAAAGCTGGTCTAGTTTTACCCGCAGAAGCTAACTGGGTAGCAGTGCAATATCACTTCTACTTGGTTAGCTTTGATGCCTCTGGGGCATGTGCAGCAATGCTGGATATTCAATGCCATCACCATGGTACTGAATATCTGGGGTTAAGTGTCAGCAGGCAGGGCTATGCGCCATAGTGGTGCATAGCCTGCTCAATTCAGTATCGGGCACCATATGTCTACAGCTGAGTCAATATCCACAGAAGATAAATCCTATAGCTGAGGGAGCCATTTAACTTTCAAGTAAGCAACATCATCAGATTTTAACTACACGAATTATCGGCTCACTCTTGGGGAGCACAGTCTTCCCCAATAACAAAAGCACTAATTTATTTTATGGTACAACCAAGGAACATCATTATAAGATAACTTATAGCCGGTGGTAAAATGCAAGTAAGTGTTTAGAAAAACCAGATCCAGAACAAGGCCTGAAACGTGAGTAGGCTGATGAATTATTTGGACAAAATTCATGGCAGGTATGTTATAGATAAAATCCTCAGTAACAGGATCCAAGAGATATGAACGTACACACAAATTGAAATCTTCTAACACGATCATTGGTTTTCCCATGTCATCAATAACAGAAATAAACTCAATAAAAAGAAAATACTCTGTTCTCATTAACCAAGGGGGATAATATGTCAAGACCAAATTGAATTACGAACAAGAGGCAACTAAAATCTCATATCCGTGATCAATAACTACAGTATGCTTAAACAAAGCAAGATCTATAGACTGTTTAAATAAATCTCTTTCCTTCTAATACGTTGAAGGACAAGATAAATTAGCATATGCCGATGGGCAAATTGAGTTTATCACCACAAGATCTGATTCTGTAAGCCAACTCTCAGTAGTACAAAACAAATCTGGCTGTTGCGATCAAATCAAATCAAATAAAAATCACAAATGTATTGCTAGCCAAACGGGCATTAAATATCAGTGTTCACAGATGTATCAACTCTGTCTCAGATATCACGTTTAACATGCTGAAAAGAACAAAATTATGGGACACAGAAGAGATAATGGACTATAACGTCCCATTCCTATGGCCCTAGGGATATGTTCATTGCACACAACACCCATATCTTATCCCAGCTGATACAAAAGATGAAGTAAAAATAATCTGATCTCCTCCCAAAGTTCACACAAAGGAGCTTCTTGGTTGCACTCCTTCATCGATGTGACGGAGGTGCACCTCTCCTCTGGCTCCTCTCTCCCACTTGTCTATTGGTTGTGCAATTGATGATGGGACAGTGAGTTGGGCTAAGCACAAGCTCAGTTGATGGACAGTCCCATGGCAGCAATAACAGATATGATGGCTCAACAATGGTAAATTTAATTGACAGGCAGAGTAAGGGCGATGATCAGACAGGTCCAGAGACACTGATCACTCATCCTCTGGTGTCACACTCCCACTCTTCTTTTAGTCCCATGGATGACACTGGGGCAGTGGGCAGGGCTCAGCAAAAGCTCAACTGATGGACAGTCCCACTGCAGTGAGAGCAGACATGCTGGGTGGCCTCAGAAAAAAGATCCAGTGAACAGTACATAAACCACAATCTTCTGTGACTTCATAAAAACTACCCCACAATTATGGAGAGAGTTCACAACTAGCAATACAGCCTATAGATGAAACAACTCTTTACACATAATTTTTCAATGTTTTGAACAAAAAAAGAAAAAAATGTAAACTCTTAGAACATAAGAAATTCCATACTAGGTCAGACCAAGGTCCAGCAAGCACAGTATCCTATTTCTAACAGTGACCAATCACAAGTGACAAATACCTGGCAGGGTCCCAAAAAGGTAGACAGATTCCACAATGCTTAACCCAGGGTAAGCAGTGGATTTCTCTGGTCCTCTTTAATAATAGTTTATGGACTTTTCCTCCAGGAACTTGTCCAAAACGTTTTTAAACCCAGCTACACTAACAGCTTTTATTACATCCTCCGGTAATGAATTCCAGAGTTTGATTACTCATTGAGTGAAAAAATATTGACCCTTTATTTGTCCTAAATGGGCTACAGTGTAGCTGCATTGAGTGTCCCATAGTCGTTCTACTTTTTGAAGGAAAAAACAGCTGATCTACGTTTACCTGTTCCACTCCATTCATTAATTTATAGATCTCTATCATATCTCCCCTGAGCCGTTTCTTTTCCAAGCTGAAGAAACCAAACCTTTTAAGCCTCTACTCATAGAAGTATCCTTCCATCCCCTTTACCATTTTAGCAGTTCTTCTCGATACCTTCTCTAATCCTGTTATATTCTTTTTTTTTTAATTTTAAGTGTTTTATTAAAGTTTACAAATATAAGCAGCTCAACAGACTGCCTCATTAAGACTTCAGCCTTCAACAGCAAATGCTACATCCAATCCTTCCCTTCCCCTCCCCTCCTTTCTCTTGCCACCTCCTTCCCTACTAGGCTCCTTGCCCCCTCCTCCCCTGTTCGCCCCTCAACTACCTCATCTCCCCTTCCTGCCTCCCTCCTCTACACTGCAACCATTTTCAGACCACCTTCCATTGGGCCTGGACCCCTTTCACATGGCCATATTTAAGTGCTGTTAAGCAATGTATCAAATACAGGTCAGCTTCATAAATCCAGTGAGCCCAGGTATTCGCTGTTGGTTCCAATGCGTCACAATCTCACATCTCTCAGATACAATGCAATGGTGCAATACCCTCTGCACTCTCTTAGGCAATGCATCTGATCCCTGATGTAGAAGAAGGGGCCTCTGAGCGCCTTGGCGCCTCAATCCCCAGCATGTCTTCAGTGGTAGATACCACTATATTCCAGTACATCTGAACTGCTCTATATTCCTATCACATATGCAGAAGTGTCCCTTTCACCCCACATTGCTGCCAGCACTTATTGGCTGGCACAACCCCCTCTTGGTGCAACCGCTCTGGCATAAGGCATCATCCATCAGCACCTTTTATCCATCCTCCACCAAATTAGCCGCTACAGATAGCTTCACTATCCATTGAATCAGCCATTCCCTTTCCTCCTTTGTGGATACCATCCCTAAATCCAATTCCCACTGTTGCATGCAACTTAACTTAAAGGCTTCCTCAATGTGTAATCCCCTGTAAATGTGGGAAAATAAGTGTTGCCTCCTGGGGATCCCCGCACAAAGCACTTCAAACCACGTCCTCTCCTGCACCAACTCTACTGCTACTCCGCATTATGTTAGTAAGTGTTGGACTTGCATATATGGGAAATAGTCCCATGGTTTGAGCCTATAAAGAACTCTGAGGCCATCAATTAACCATAGCTTCCCTTGGTGAAATAGCTGATGTATTCTGTTCAAACCCTGTTGCTTCCAAAGAATCAACACCTGAACCACCAGGCCTTCCCTAGCTTGAAAGCAAGAAAAAATTGCCATTGCCTGGGAGACTCTCTTCCCAGCTAGTAACTCTCGCCAATGGCGGTGCCACATACTCAGTGTGTGGCAGACAAAGGGATTTGTGATTCCTTGCTCCCATCTATAAGCATTCTTCTAGAGATCTACATGAGACTGCCTTCCTTTCCAAACCTGCCCATTGCTTCTGTGGTTCACGCAATCAGGAGTATGTCCCTTTCAGCTGCACAGCTACATAGTAGCAGTAAATATCTGGCAGCCCCATCCCCCCTTCCCATTTGACCACTGTAACAACCTTCTCGCCACTTGAGATGCCCATTTCTGTTACACAAACCGCCCAATTTTACACTGTACCACTCTAAGAATGCCCACCATCACCTTCACCGGCAATGCTTCGAACAGGTATAGAAAATGCGATATTAAAAGCATTGTCACTGCCGTAATATGCCCACGCCAAGACAAGTAACCCTGCCCCCACGGCCTCAGCAGGATATCAATCTCCCCCACTAACTTTCTATAATTCCTCTCAAAAAAGATATAGTGGGAGGACCCCAACTGCACTCCTAAGTACCTAATCTCCCTAGTCATCCATAGAAAAGGAAAGAGGCCTTGTAATCTAGCTCATTAACCCTTCAACATGATCAAATTCAGGATCTCAGACTTGGACCAATTTAGCTGGAGGTCCAACAGCCTACCATATTCTGCAGCTCCCACATTATAAAAGGAAGCAATATTTGGTGCCGCAAAACTACCAGGATAATAATATTTGTGAATAAAAACACTCTATATTCCCTATCTTCCACCTTGATCCCCTGGATGTCCCTACTCATCCGCAAATGCTCTGCCAAGGGTTTCAAGGACAGAACAAAGAGTAAGGGTGAGAGTGGCACCCCTGTCTTGTACCCCTTTGAATTGGGAAAAAGTTTGAATACCCACCATTAATCTGGACACACATCCATGGGTTCTGATACAAAGTTTGTATCCAATTCACAAATCCCTCTCCAAACCCCATCTTTTCCATCACTTAAAACACAAACCCTCAGGATACATTGTCAAACGCCTTCTCTGTGTTGAGTGAGAGAAGCGGCACCGGTCCCCACTCTGCCAGGTGTGCCATATCAAAATGAGATTCTTCCTAATATTTTACTTGCTTGCTGCCCTGGCATGAACCTGGCCTGTTCTCAAGCACCAGATCCAGGATAACTTTATTAAGATGATTAGCCAAGATTTTGGCCAGCAATTTTGCATCTAAATTCAGTAGGGAGATCGACCGATAGGATACACAGATTTGTGGGTCCTTCCTCTCCATAGGGATCACCAATACGCCTGCCCAGTCCATTGTATCTGCTAACCTGTCCCCTTCCTGGGGAAAATTGAAGACTCTTGCCAGTGGGCCCAGAAGCTTCTCCTCCAAACTTTGTATACAAGTGGAACATTAAGCCATCCAGTCCCAGTGCCTTGTTGAGTTTCAGGTTTTTAATAGCCAACCAACCTTCTCCAATCTCCCCCCCCCCCCCTCACATATCCTGCTACAGCTTGGCCAATGAGATTGAATCTAAGTAGCTATCCACCTCAACCAGTGGCAGCACCAGAGCCTCCGCACAGAGATGCTGAAAAACTCTTGAAAGGCCCCCAACTCCTCCCCCTTCTGGAGGAATTGACCCTGGGCCCCTCAAAGAGCCAAGACTCGGGCCCACACCTTCCGTTACTTAAGTTGTCGAGCTAACCACCTCCCCACCTTATTATCCCCTTCAAAGAACTCCCACCTGGCCAGCTGCAGTTAAAGCAGATCTCCTCCGTATCCAATGAATTAAACTGGGCCCGCACCGCTAGCATCTGCCCAGTGTGCTTCCTGGAGTCCTTTTGTGTGTCCATCTCCATGAGGGTCTGAAACTGATTGTACAAGTTTGCCTATCACATCCACTGCTCTTACAGTGGGCCCCCCATTTCAATAGGTATTCCCAGAGCGTGGCCTTAAACATGTCCCATACCACCCCCCCACTCAACCTCTCCAGTATTATTCTGCTCAAAATAGTCGCCAATGAGTTCTTCTACTTCCTGCACTACCCACCCATCCTCCAACAGACTTGTTGAGGCGTCAAAACTTTGCCCCCATTACTCCTTCCTTCCAAGGTCATACCTACTGGGGAATGGTCAGATCAAGTAATAGCCTCCATCTCTGCTTCTAGCACCGCCCTCCTTGCCCACCCAAATCATGTCAAGATGGAAGTATGACCAAACAAAGCAAATAAAGTCACACATCAAAACCTTATCAATGATGAAGATGGAAGTATGAGCCATGAACAGAAGAATAGTATGTGAACTGCCTTCTCCCGGGGATCATAAGGCTCCATATATCCACCACTCCCTGATCCCTAAAAAGGGTCTGAAGCCTATGCCTATTTCCCCTTCTGCTCTCCCGCCTGCCCATACAATCTCTTCTAGGGTGCCAGGGCACATTAAAATCACCCCCTAGAAATAGAAGATCCTCCAAATCCCTTCCAACCTCCACCCCACTTCCACATAAAAGGTTCCCCGAACATTAAGAGACACTATTTTAAGGGTGGAAGCCATCAAAATCATTGAGCCCTCTCCCACTTCCCGCTCTCAGCAACCCCACCACCACCCCTCCTCCCATCCTGTCCTCCCTCCCCCCTCCTTCTCCCCCTTTCGCTCACACCTCTCTTTATTAGCAGGTCTCGTGAGGTACTGATACTAACCTGAGCTGACAGGCCCTCTACCCCCCCCCTTGCCCTCCCCCATCTCCACAGTTCACCACCCCCATCCCACAACTTACACAACAAACCCTCATGCACCATGCCACAATGCCCCATCTCTTTACCATGCACCCCTATCCCCCTGTATTCACACCTATCCATTCCCCTCACTCTAATCACATGAGCTTATCCTGCAACCAGCAATCCTAACCCCCCTCCAACAACCTTAGTCCATCCAGTCTCCCACAACCGAGAGTGGAAATCATAATGCAACTTCCCTGCAAGACCAACAGATGTTGTGCCCTACACCTCTCCAGACCGGAGCTCAGGTCTATTCCTCCACTGTCACAATATTGTCCCAACCAGCCGACTGCTGGTGGAGTCTCCTCCTCCCATGGCTGACACTATGCCACTTAGGACACTCAATGTGCTTCACAGCCTGTGGTACATGCTCCAGATCCAGTAAGTTATGTCCACTTCCAGCAGTGCTCGTACTGTCTCTTCTCTAGAATGGACATGCCACCTCTTTCCCTTGAGTGCAAAAGTCAGTCCAAATAGGAAAGTCCAACCATATGTGACCATACAAATCACTACAACCCGATTCATCTAATCCACAATACAAGCAGGAAACATTCTACGAATCGAAACCACATACTCCCAAACACTTATCACAAGAGACAATCACATCTTCTTTATGTATCTCTTGATCTTACAAACTCCACCAAAGACAAAAACAAAAAAGCGAAACATCAACCAGACCTAAAATGTGCACTTGTTAATGCACGCTCTACACGCAATAAATGGCCTGTAATCACAGACCTAATAACCAAATACAATTTAGATATACTTTTGGTTACTGAAACTTGGCTCTCTAATACAGACAACGTAATATTAAACCACCTTACTCCACCAAACTTCACAATCTACACCTGCAACAGAGAACACAGAAGAGGCGGTGGTGTCCTAATACTTGCAAAAACAGTGCTACAATATCGCATAAATTTAATCAAAAGTACACAACACTTAAACACACTAACTATTACCAACAAATCCAACTCCATTAACCTCATCTACAGAGCACCAAATGCTGTCTCTGATGAACTTTCAGACATCATTGACCTAGCCTGTAACCCAGAAGACCCCTCCAAACCAAACTGGTTATTAGGCGACTTTAATCTGGCTTCTACGCAACCTACCCTAGCCAAGTCTTTCTTAGAAGCAATGTCTGACCTCAACTACAAACAAGTAGTGGCTAATCCCACCCATCAAAGTGGGAATCTCTTGGACCTAATCTTTATCCCTCAACATGACATGATTATGATGAACAAAATTGATCTCTCTATTACCCCTGTTCCATGGTCTGACCATAACCTAATAACTTTTCAGATACCAGCATATCAATCCACAGAATACTGTCTAAACTCAACTGGATGCAAAAGATCTACAAGATTCAAGCAACTAGACAGTGATGACTTCAAAAACCATGCTCTCCCAAAGCTTGCCAAACTATCAGATAATCTCAATGATATTGTAAATAACTGGAACACTACCCTCTCCTCATACTCGCAACTCCCAGCCTTGATCAAAAAATCAACATCTGACAACCGAGTTACTAAAAACAATCTGCCCCATGGTTCTCACATGAACTACGTACCTCTCTCCTCCACCTCAGAAAGCTTGAGAGAAAATGGAGAAATACACGTAATTCCTCTGACCAAACCACCTACTTAGAACATCTTAAACAACATCGTGAATCAATTTGGGCTAAGAGAAAAGAATACCATGCTGATATCCTCAGCCGCTCTCTGAATAAACCAAGAGACTTATTTAATCTAGTAAAGTCCTTTATCAATCAACCATCTCCGCCACAATAAGAATGGATTCAGCCCCAAGCCTATGCAAACTACATCCAATCCAAATCAATAAAAACAAATACTACATCATTACATGAACCTGTCCAAACTTCCCTTCCGCAGTTTTCAATCACCAACCTCTCACCACCCTCTGTAAAAACCATAAATGAAGTTATTACCTCCATCAACACGACAACTTCACCATCTGACCCATGCCCAGCACACTGGATAAGATCTATGCGCACAGAACTCAGCCCTTTTATAGCTAACATAGCGAAGCTGTCATTTGAATCTGGTGTCTTCCCAGATGCTCTCAAACATACATACATCCGACCACTGCTGAAAAACAACCAGCTTGACCCAAAGAAGGAGGACTCATACCGTCCAATCTCTAGTATCCCATTTCTAGCCAAAATTCTTGAGAAATTAACTCTCAGGCAGATACAACAGCATATAGACTCATTTTCTCCTTTAGATCCATGTCAATATGGATTCAGGGAAGCCCACGGTGTAGAAACTCTCCTAACAACATTAATCAATACACTTATCAACGTCATTGACAATCTGAAAAATGGCTTTGCTCTAATATTTCTTGATATAGCTGCTGCGTTCGATTATGTGGATCACATACAACTACTAAAGCGACTTCATGAGAAGGGAATCAAGAACCGTGCTTGGGACTGGTGCAAATCCTACCTGGAAGGTAGACTACAACAAGTTCGTATTGGTAATGCTACTTCAAATCCCTTTCAGCAGAAACAAGGTGTACCACAAGGCTCCTCCTTGTCTGTGCTGCTGTTCAACATCTATATGCAGCCAATCTGTGACATCACACGCTCTTTTGGTATATCCTGCCTTATGTATGCGGATGATGTGCTATTATTCTCACCGACATCTGTATCATACCCAAACTATACAGTGTTAATCAACTGTTTTAATTCAATAACTGATTGGCTTTTCTCTCAAAACCTCCCTATTAATTTTAAAAAAACAGAGGTTCTAATAATCACAAGGAATGAATCTTTCTCCCCTCCATCAATTCTAAAAGTCAGAGATGCTGATCTCCCAGTCAAATCAAATATTCGATATCTAGGAGTAATTCTGGATCAAAGGTTAGACTTCAAGGAACATATAAAATGCACCGTAAAGGCCGTTTACTTCAAGATAAAAACCCTTCGTCATCTGAGACCTATGATGAAGTCTGATAACTTCCGCACCATCTTTCAAGCTCTAGTCACGCCGCACTTTGATTATGCTAACATAATACTCCATGGCTTACCAAATATAACTTTTAATCCTCTACAATTAGCCATGAACGCAGCTGCTCGTGTCCTCTGCGGATCATCAAAGTGTGAGCATATTTCCCCCATTCTAGAGAAGCTTCATTGGTTACCAATAAACTGTAGAATCCAATATAAGGCCATCCTTACCACCTTTAGGGCCTTCAATAATATTTCTCCAGATTCCATCTCTGATCTCATCATACACACAACAAATAACAGGTCCAGGAGATCTCCAGCTGTTGACACACTACTTATACCAAAAGTTTCCTTAAAAGCTAATCAATCATCCATCAATAGGGCTTTTTCGAATTATGCTCCTAGATGTTGGAACAAACTCCCTCCCAATATCAGAGCAATTAAAGACATCAAACAATTCAAAAAAGCCCTTAAACACCACCTTTTCATCGCACACTTCAAACACCTAAACACCCCTTCCCCTCCCCCATCCTTTTAACCTCATACCTACCCTAACTAACTGTATAGATTTTATATATCTCCAACATGTATTTTCTAGAAATATAAATGATTTCCCTGTTTACTTCCATGTTAATTTTCCTGTTACTTGTAATAGGTCTGTTATATCTGACCTATTGTTGTATTGTTTCAATGTAAACCGCACTGATGACAAATAGCGCGGTATATAAGAAAATTAAATAAATAAATAAATGTGACTCTTTAAGACCTCAGCTTCTCTAGTATATCTCAGAATCCTCTGTTTATGTAATGTGACTTGTGCCAAATCCACATAGACTTCAATGAAGCACCTCTCACAACCGAGGGCGCACACCAACCTGGGCATTGGCCTCCACCAACTCCTTTAAACCATAGTCATGAAAGCAAGCTATAATGTCTTTTGGCTCATTAGTAGGACCCACTGGCCCTGCCACCCTATGCGCCTGGTCTATGCAGAAGTCTCTCCCCTCCACCTCCATTCCTGCAGTTTCCAGTATAGCTTTTGAAATCCACTATACCACACCTGAGCAATCTTTGCAGGTATCCTCTTCAGGCACCACATGGAAACATAAATTACTTCTCTGAGACCTATTCTCTAGGTCTTCAATTTTATCCTCCAGTTCCACATGGAGCTGATCCAGGGCCCCCAGTTTTTGTTTCAGCTGCCCAGTAGCTTCACTCTGTTCCTTCAGCCTGTCCTACCTATCCTCCATGCAATGGCCCAGATCACCCCAGATCAGTTCTCAGGCTTTCTTTGCTTCCTATTATTTCCTAACTGATATGTGCAATATGTCCTCGCAGCTCTTGGAACCAGGTTCACATTTCCTCCCTGAGAGACTGCTCACCTCCAGATTTGGCTACCCAGTCACTTAGCAATTCGCTTACTCCACTCTGAGCCCCTCGACTATGCGCACTGGTGATGCTGTTGCCTCTGCTTTTTCCCGCTGTAGCCAACATTCTCTGAAATGTTTCCTGTTCCATGTGCATGCCCTGTCACCCAAGCACACATGGTTTCCTTCAAGGATACTAGCAAAAGACTGAAGTTAGGGCATATCAGCAGAGAGGTTCCAATGAAGACAAAAGTAACCCAGATGTCCTTCAGTACAGAGCCAAAAGATTCAAAATTTCACCTATCAACTGATAACCAGATTAATATGAATAAAATACAACCTCTAAAATGAGGAGAAGCTACTGTGGATCTAGTGCTTAGTTGAACACAGGATCTGGTGCAAGAGTTAAGGTTGTTGGGGCCACTTGGCAATAGGGATCATAGCATGACAGCGTTTGATTTAATAAATGGAAGAAAGATGGCAAGGAAATCCACAGTACTACCTTTTAACTTTCAAAAGGGAGACTATGATAAAATGAGGAACATAGTTAAGAAAAAATAAAAGGAGCAGCTGCAAAAGTTACATCAAGCATAGAAACATAGAAATATGATGACAGAAAAAGACCACATGGCCTATCTAGTCTGTCCTTCCATATCAACAACTACAACAGTCCCCTTTTTACCTTTAGAGATCCTCTGTGTTTGTCCCATGCTTTTTTGAATTCAGTTACTGTCCTCATCTCTACCACCTCCACTGGGAGACTATTCCATGGATCCACTACTCTTTCCGTAAATGATAATTACACTTACCTGGTAATTGTAGTTCCTTGAGTGACGACCGTTCAGTCCTCTACTCCTGGGCTGTCAACCTCCTCCTGCAGCTGGAGACTGGTATGTCAGAATGATGTCATCACTGGATATAGCCTGCTGAGCTCCACCTCTCCTTCCAGTGTAAACTATTAACAAAGCAGACTCAAAGGAGCAACAAATAAGTAGTTTCAACACATGTAATTAAGGAACCCAACACAACTATGGTATGAGAACTACCTACAAAGCTAGCTTGCATACATTGCGCCCTGTCACCAAGCCCACCAGGCCAAGGCATACGGGCAACGCAAACAAGGAAACCGACTCACCTGTACCAATGGCGTCTGTGCCAGCCGGCTGTCACATCACTGAAATGAAAGCATTTGGGCGGGATGGAGGACTGAACGGTCGTCACTCAAGGAACTACAATTACCAGGTAAGTGTAATTATCATTTCCTTATCGTTCCTCCCGTTCAGTCCTCTACTCCTGGGATGTACCAGAGCAGTATTCAATGGGAGGGACCTTTCCAGCCGGCCCGCAACACAGCTGCCCCGAAACAAGCATCCCGAGATGCTGCCACATCAAGACGGTAATGTCTACTGAAGGTATGAAGAGAGGACCAAGTGGCCGCCCGACAAATTACACTCGGAGGCACCAAGCCATGCTCCGCCCACGAAGCCGCTTGCGCCCTAGTGGAATGCGCTCATAAACCCACCGGAGCAGCACGACCACGGAGCAAATAGGCGGAGGAAATCGCCTCCCGAATCCACCTAGCAATGGAAGCCTTAGACGCTGCTTCCCCTTTGCGCTGACCACCAAACAACAGAAAGAGCCGATCCGACTTTCGAAACGATTCCGTAGATTTCAAATACTGACGCAGAGCTCTCTTGACATCTAGCTTCCGTAAACTGCGGTCCCCCGCAGCACCCTCCGAGGACCCCAGCACCGGCAGGCACACGGACTGCTGTAAGTGAAAGGGAGAAACCACCTTGGGCAAAAACGACGGCACAGGCCGTAGAACCACCTTCTCTTTGGAGAAAACCAAGAAGGGGTCCCTAGCCGACAATGCCTGCAACTCAGAAATACGCCGCGCCGAACAAATCGCCACCAAAAACACCGTTTTCAAAGTTAAATCCTTCAACGACGAGCGATGTAAGGGCTCAAAGGGAGGCCCCACCAAGGCAGACAAGACCAAATTAAGATCCCAGGATGGTACCGTCACTCTACGCGAGGGACGCAGCCTAGTCACCGCTCTTAGAAAACGCACCACATCCGCATGAGCCCCCAAAGCCATGCCTTGAACCTTACCACGATAACATGACAGCGCCGCCAACTGCACTCGCAAGGAGCTAGCTGCCAAACCTTTCTCAAAGCCCTCCTGCAGGAAGCTGAGAACCGCAGCTACAGAGACAGTCGCCGCCCGAATCTGCTGGCGCGAACACCAATCCTCAAAAATACGCCAAATGCGCACATACGCTAAGGAAGTGGAATGCTTGCGTGCTCTCAGTAGCGTAGAAATAACAGACATAGAATAGCCCTTCTTCCTTAACCTGCCCTTTCAATGGCCATGCCGTAAGCGAAAATCGATCCACCTGAGGCATGAGGAGGGGACCCTTCCGCAACAGGTCCGACCGAACGGGAAGGCGCCAAGGCAGCCCGTCGAGCAGGTGCACCAGATCCGCGTACCACGGTCGCCGAGGCCAGTCGGGCGCAATCAGAAGTACTCTGCCCCTGTGTCTCTCTATCCGCTGAACTACCCGCCCGATCAACGCCCACGGCGGGAAAACATATAGGAGACCCCCGGAAGGCCACCGCTGTAAAAGCGCGTTGATGCCCTCGGACATTCTTTCTCTTCTCCTGCTGAAGAACCGCAGAACCTTTGCCGTCTGAAAGGACGCCATCAAGTCCATGACGGGCAGCTCCCAGCGGAGGATCAATTGTTGGAACACCTCGGGGTGCAACTCCCATTCCCCGGCATCCACCTGAACTCTGCTGAGGAAGTCCGCCATCACATTGTCCTTCCCTGCAATGTGTGCCGCTGAAATCGCCGTCAGCCGACTCTCCACCCACGCGAACAGCAAATCGGACTCCTCCTCCATCGCAGCACTGCCCGTGCCGCCTTGACGGTTTATGTAAGCGACCGTGGCGGAATTGTCGGATAGCACCCAAACTGGACGTCCGAACACTAGGCCCTCGAACGCCTGTAGGGCTCTGACTACCGCTCTTAACTCCAAACAATTTATCGACCACGTTGTTTTCAGGGGGGACCACAGACCCTGCGAGAAGCGTCCCTCGCAGTGTGCCCCCCAGCCCGCCAGACTGGCATCCGTCATCAATGGCACCCATTCCGGCTGTTCCAGTGGCATTCTGGCCGCTAACGAAGCCGGCCCCAACCACCACCGGAGCGACTGTCGCACTTTGAAGGGACAGGGGAGACGCTTGCTCAAGGAGTCGCGCTGATGCGACCAGCGTCGGAGCAATGCTCTCTGTAAGGGCCGCATGTGAACCTTGGCCCAAGGCACCGCCTCCAGCGTCGCCGCCATCGTACCAAGGACGCGAAGATACATCCATGCCGTCGGAGCAGGAGTAGCCCAGAAGCTGCAGACCAGATTGCGAAGAGCTTGCGCCCTTCTGGCCGGCAAAAACACCTGCCCCTTGAGAGTGTCGAACTGCACGCGTAAGTACTCCAGCACCTGCGAAGGCTGAAGCCGGCTTTTCGTCGGATTGACCACCCAACCGAGACTCTGCAAGAAGTCTACCACCCTTCCAGTTACCTGACGACTTTCCGTCTCGGACTTTGCCCGAATCAACCAATCGTCCAGGTAAGGGTGCACCAAGACCCCTTCTTTGCACAACGCCGCCGCTACCACCACCATGATTTTGGTAAAGGTGCGTGGTGCCGTCGCGAGGCCGAAGGGCAGCGCCTGGAACTGATAATGACCCCAGGGCAACGCGAACCTCAGCCAGCGCTGATGAGCCTCCCGAATGGGAATGTGCAAGTAAGCCTCCGTCAGATCCAGCGACGTCAGATACTCGCCCTGACGCACTGCGACGATCACCGACCGCAATGTCTCTATACGGAAGAGGGGCACCCGCAGGCAACGATTCACGCCTTTGAGATCTAAGATAGGCTGCAGCGCTCCACCTTTCTTTGGCACCACGAAATAGATGGAATACCGACCCAAACCGCACTGCACCTTCGGGACTTCCACGACTGCCCCCAAGCGTAACAGTCGGGACAGAGTGCTGCGGACCTCCAAAGACTTCCTTCGACCTCTGCAAGGAGACATTATGAACGAATCTCGTATGGGCCGCGCGAGCTCCAGCGCATAACCGTGCCGAATCACCTCTAGAACCCACTGGTCGGACGTGATAAGGGCCCAGGCAGAGAGAAATTCCCGGAGCCTCCCCCCTATGGAAATGTCCTCTGCCGGGACCCTCCTCATCTCATTGCGGTCTGCGAGCCGCTGGGGCGGAGCTGGAGGAGAAACCCCTACTCGCTCCCCGAAACCCCCGAAATCCCTGCGCTCGGGAAGTAAACCGACCCCTCTGAAAGGACCCGTAGCGCGGGGACCGAAATCTGCGGGAGTCCCGAAACTGGCTTCGAAACCCTTGCGGTGACTTCCCCAGCTTCGGTTTGTCCTCAGGAAGCCGACCCGCCTTAGTCTCCCCGAGGTCCTTAACTAACTTATCCAGATCTTCTCCGAACAACAACCTACCTTTGAAAGGAAGCTTACTAAGCCGAGATTTAGAAGAACCGTCCGCCGCCCAATTGCGCAACCACATAGACCTGCGGGCGGCAACTACGTACGCCGTGCTATTTGCGAGCGCCCTAATCAAATCATAGTGGACATCGGCCAAATAAGCCGCACCGGACTCAAGACGCCCGAACTCCTTGAGCTCCTCCAAATCCAAATGAGGGGAAAGACGCAATCGTTGCACCCAGCGCAAACACGCCCTAGCCACCCAGGCACCACAAATAGAGATTTGCAACGAGAGCGAATCAGCCTCGAAGGTTTGCTTGAGTAGACCGTCCACTCTATGGTCCTGGGCATCTTTCAGCGCTGCGCTGCCCTCCACTGGAATGGTTGTCTTCTTGGTGACTGCTGACACTACAGCATCTATGCGGGGCGTCCGAAACCGCTCCTTGTCCTTATCCGCCAGGGGATACAGCCTATTCAAGGTACGTATGCCTCGGAGCCCTGTCTCCGGCTGATCCCATTCATCCTGAATCATCTTATCAACTACCTTGTGAACCGGAAACACCACCTGGTTCTGCCGGACCGCCTGAATAACGGGATCCTCCACGTCATCCTCCTGCGACGTCGGAGCTGCCAGTTTTAATATCTGCAGTGACTCCGTAATCAACGCTGGAAGCTCCTCTCTATGGAAGACCCTGATAATTTTAGACTGATCCTCGGGCTCCAGGATTTCCCCTTCCTCCAGATCCTGCAGCCCTTCCTCAGTATCGCCGTCATCTTCGTCAACGTCCGGCCACTCCGAGTGTACTGTCGAGGAGGCTTTGGGGCCTTCGGTCCTGTTCTGTGTGGATCATCAGGCCCTCTACCTTGGCGCCGTAAACAGAACGCCTTATGGAGCATCAAGATGAACTCTGGACAAAAATCCGCGGGCACCTCAGTCTGCTCCGTGAGGAGCGCAGCAGAAGAACCCGGTAACTCTTCCACGAGACCCTCTTGCAGAGGGACAAGAGGCGACTCAGACCGAGCCCCCTCCAACCCCTCCGGAAGCTCCACAGGTTCCTTAAGGTCCATCTGCTGCTCTACCGAAGATGACAGGGAGGCACATCCACGGCACATCCCCGACTCAGCTACCGAGCCCCTTCGGGTCCCACAGATTACACACTGGGGGCGACCAGCCATAAGTGTGATCAGCCCAACAGCTCCTAGCCAACAGCACTGTCAATCTGCGCTGTTCTCTTGGGTTGTCCACTGCCTGTAAGATATTTATTGTATTTACTTTTTTTTTTTTTTTTTTACACTGAAAGCACAGCAAATCAACAGAACAAAACAAATTACTAGCTATGAACTACCGTGCATTAACAGCCTGGGCTGCAGCCGCCCCGAGGGAGAGCCCCCCCCCCTTCTGCCGGCGACTGGCCCAGAGCCCTGACGGAAATAAAGAAATTAAAGAAATTAAAGAAAACCACGATGAAAAACACCAAGGGAAAACGTAGCCCCCAAAAGAAAGCCCAAAGATTGCCTACCCGCTGCAATCCCAGCAACGCCGAACAGCCACACGGTTTGCCGTGCTGTCCAAAATGGCCGCCGGGAACCTTCACTGAAAAAGGGCGCCAAACGGAAAGCGCGTTCACCCTGACCTGGGACTGCCTCCGTCAGCGCCGCAGCCTGCCGCCGGTGAAGGGCTGACCGGGCAGGTCTGCGGGATTCCCTCCTGCCTTCCGGAGCCTCGAACACAGCCCGGAATGCAGCAGAACGGAAGAAAATCAACAAACAGGATTTGCCTGCAGTCACAGAGCCACGCGGTAGCTACAGCAGCAGGATCTCGGTCAGACAGCACACAGCACGGTCAGAGAGGGCTCTCCCCCGTAAAGTCCGGGGGAGAGAGACTCCTGCCGCCAAGGGTCCAGGCCCTTCCCTTGCACACCGCACCGGTGGATTTGGTCACAGGCAGAGGCAAACAAGCAAGCAAGCAAGCTGGTTCTCCAGGTCTCTTTTCTTTTTTTAAGTATATACCCTATTAGAAAACCAACCAAATAAAGGAATTGCCCTAATGAACCTAACTCTCCTTATCTGTTCCTCCGGTGAGCCCTCTCCCGGGCTCACAAAGTCCTCCTGCTGCAAGGAGACTGGTAACACTGGAAGGAGAGGTGGAGCTCAGCAGGCTATATCCAGTGATGTCATCATTCTGACATACAAGTCTCCAGCTGCAGGAGGAGGTTGACAGCCCAGGAGTAGAGGACTGAACGGGAGGAACGATAAGGAAAGAAATATTTCCGCATATCACTCCTGAATCTATCTCCCTTCACCCTCATCCCATGTTCCCTCGTAGCAGAACTTGCTTTCAACTGAAAGAGGCTCTCTCCCTGAACATTTATGCCACGGAGGTATTTAAACATCTCAATCATATCACCTCTATCCCGCCTTTCCTCTAAGGTATATATATTAAGATCCTTCAGTCTATCCTCATATGCTTTATAATGAAGACCACTAATCATTTTAGTAGCCACCCTCTGCACCGACTCCATCCTGTTCACATCCTTTTGAAGGTGCGGTCTCCAGAATTGCACACTATACTCCAAATGAGGTCACACCAAAGACTTATACAGAGGCATTATCACCTCCTTTTTTCTGCTAGCCATTCCTCTCCGTATGCACCCAAGCATCCTTCTAGCTTTTGCCATCGCCTTTTCTACCTGTTTAGCTACTTTAAGATCATCAGACACAACCACGCCTAGGTCCCGCTCTTCTTTAGTGGACAAAAGTACTTCACCCCCTATACTATATTGCTCCCTTGGATTGCTGCAGCCCAAATGCATGACCTTACATTTTTTAACATTAAATCCCAGCTGCCAAATTCTAGATCATTCTTCAAGCTTAGCTAGATCCCTCCTCATGTTATCTACTCCTTCATGGGTGTCTATTGCAGATTTTGGTATCATCAGCAAAGAGGCAAACCTTACCCGACAACCCTTCCGCTATATCACTAACAAAGATGTTAAAAAGAATCGGACCAAGGACAGATCCCTGGGGCACACCACTGGTAGCATCCTTCTCCTCAGAGTGAGCTCCATTTACTTGTACTCTTTGTCGCCTCCCACCCAACCAATTTCTAACCCAAGCAGTAACTTTAGGGTCCATCCCTAGGGTGCTCAGTTTGTTTATAAGTCGCCTGTGAGGAACAGTGTCAAAGGCTTTACTGAAATCTAAATACACCACATCTAGAGCTCTTCCTCGGTCCAACTCCCTGGTCACCCAGTCAAAGAAATCAATCAGATTTGTCTGACAAGACCTGCCTCTGGTGAATCCATGCTGCCTCGGATCCTGTAATCCGCTGGACTCCAGAAACCTCACTATTTTCTCTTTTAGCAGCGTTTCCAATAATTTACTCACCACCGAAGTTAAACTAACCAGCCTGTAGTTTTCAACCACATCCTTACTTCCGCTTTTGTGTAAAGGCACCGCATGAGCCTCTCTCCAGCCCTTTGGCACCACTCCCGACTCCAACAAGGCATTGAAAAGGTCAGTCAGTGGAGTTGCTAGAACGTCCCCAAGTTCCCTCAGTATTCTAGGGTGTATCCCATCCGGTCCCATCGCTTTGTCTACTTTAAGTTGAGCTAGTTTCTCACGAACACAGTCTTCTGAAAATTGTTCAAGATGTCCCTCGCTTCTGTTCCTATTTGTGGGTGTTTTCTGAGGTCCTGCTCCTGGTTCTTCATCTGTGAACACAGAACAAAAATATTTGTTAAGCAATTCCACTTTATCCTTTTCAGATTCTACATATTCCTCCCCTCCACCCTTGATTCTGACAATACCACTTTTGCCCTTCCTCTTCTCACTAATATATCTGAAAAATGTCTTATCCCCCCATTTTATTGCATTGGCTATTTCCTCCTCCTTTTGAATCTTTGCCTTCTTGACTACTTTGCTAGCTTCTCGAAGTTTTTCCAAATACAGATGCCTGTCTTCCTCTCTCTGTGATCTCTTGTAGTTCATGAGCATGGGCATTGTTAAAAAAGTGTAGCTGGGTTTAAAAAATATTTTGACAAGTTCTTGGAGGAAAGGTACATAAACCGTTATTAAAGAGGACCCGGGAAATCCACTGCTTGCTCCGGGACAAGCATTGTGGAACCTGTGTGCCTTTTTGGGAACCTGCCAGGTACTTATGGCCTGGATTGGCCACTGTTGGAAACACGATACTGGGCTTGATGGACCTTGGTCTGACCCAGTAAGGCATTTCAAATGTTCTTTATCTTCTTCTTTTCTCCGGGGCCATTTCTGTGCAGCTGTAGCTCCCATGTATACACACTCACAGAGGTTGGCTTTTTTTGCTTTTGCTGCCATCCTTGGGTTCTGCGCTCCTGATTCCTCCTTATTTGGGGATGAAACGGTGGCTGTTAAGGTTGTGGATCTGCTTGTTTCTCCCGCGGCTGACTAGAGCTAAAGTCCAAGCGGCCATCTTGAGCAGTGATGTCAGCAGCTTCCCTGCTATATTCTTTTTAAGATATGGCGACCAGAATTGCACATGATATTCAAGGTTCAGTTGCACCATGGAACGATACAGAGGTATTATAATATCCTTGGTTTTGTTCTCCATTTCTTTTATTATGATTCCTAGCGCTCTATTTGCTTTCTTGGCCGCCAATGCAAACTGGACAGAGTGTTTCAACGTATTATCGATGACACTTAAATCCTTTTCCTAGATGGCAGTTCCTAATGTGGAACCTTGCATCGTGTAACCATAGTTTGGATTGTTCTTCACTAGGAGGTCATTCTGAAATGCAAACAGGCCACCTGGATGTGTGGGATAGGTATTTTCCTCACCAAAAACATCTAAACCACGTGGCCCTGCACATAGGCAGTGCAAATGTGGGGATCTTAGAAGTAGGCAGGAGAGGGCGGAATGGGGGTGTGCCAAGCCATGGAGACATGCAAAGCGTATTCAGGAAAGGCCTGTGTAGTTCCTGAGTTTTCCGTGAATGCCTACGTTATACCAGCAACAATGCAGAATAAGGCCAGAACTTAGAAAAAAGTTCTGCTTGCAATGCATTCCATATAGATGAAAGGCTGTGACACGTCTGTATTGAACTGGTGTCTCTGCTGTCTGGGAGGACACAAGATTGAGCTGTAAAGAATAGAATGCACAGGTGAGGGATGTTTGTAAGTTTAAGGAACAATAAAAAAACACCCCTACAGAAATAGAAAGGACTGCAATAGTCTTTATTCTGGCTATGATGGCATTTGCTGTTTGTGATAAACGGGCTATTTTATGTTTTCCTAATAATTCCAGTGTTTGGAAAAATGGGAATGTTGATATTGGGATGGTATATGAGGTAGTATGGAGCAGAATCGTGCTAGACTGAGAAATGCAGAGCAGATCTGTTGTCCTGAGATGCCATGCAATTATATCTTACCAGCAATTGTTTATAGGTGCAGGGCATGGTTTTAGCAGAGATGTTGTTTGTGACTGCAAGCAAGAGTGTGTGTGTGTGTGTGTGTGTGTGTGTGTGTGTGTGTGGTATGGGGGTGCAGGGGAGGCTCTGGTGTGCTGATCCACAACTCTGGGGGGACATGTATGCCTGGCCAGTACCTGGACCGTGGAGCTGACCACAGCATCACTAGGAGCCAGTGTGAATGGGCAGTATGTTCTCAAAAGCTGCCCTGCATCAACATAGCAGGGCATGTCCCTGTCAATGGTGGGAGAATCGGAGTGGGAGCATTCTGCAGTGCAAACAGCACTAATACATATCCGACTACACCATCAGAGATCTCTAACATTGTGCACATTTATATGGACTGATAATGCTGCTTTTGGGCATGTATTTCTGATGTTTGCACTGTTGCATGTTCACATCCTGACGATTCCCTATTATTCACAGGGATATGTTTTGATGTAGCTGTAGGGACCCATTTAAGTGTTTTCTGGCCCTTTCTTAGCATAGCATAAACTATTTACAGTGATGACCACTGCAAGAATTACTAAAGTGTTTTTCAAATGCTGTGTTTGTTTTGCTGCAGGGTCTATCTGGACAAACATTTCACTTTCCATTTGCTTATACAATAGCTTTGGTGCACATACACGACCTAGTAGTGTTATTGGCATGCAACAGATTAGTATATATTAATGTGTTGTTTGTATGATCACACAACTGTCAGTGTGAGAATCCGCTTGGGAAATGTACATTTTGCCAGTGGGGGTGTGGCCACATGGAGATGGGAAGCGTCTGAGACGTCTATATTTTCAGAATAGGTAGGCATGGGGATGTATGCCGCGCTAGGGATGTATATCTTCCTGATTCCGGAACCACAGGTGTATCTATGTCCATGGTTTCGGAATTGGGTTTATTACATGACAGTTTTCAGGACAGACGATTCTGCTGGTGGGGCATAGCTGTTATAGAATTGTGCTCCACATGCATAACTTTTCACTTGTCCACATTACCATCTATCTATTAAGGATTTCAGTATTTCTTTACAGTACTCTGCATTTTGCTGAATTGTCCGTTGACATGTCGAACTGAAGGTTATTCCTAAATATTAATGAATCTGCCCATCTAAAGGGGAACTCACAGAGATTTTCACTCTTAACTAGCTTCTTTAGGGGTACTGCCAATGACTTTTCCCAATTTATCTCATATCCCAATAGGGAGGCATATTGTTCAATTGCCTCTAATGTATTCAATATAGTGGAGGGATCTATAAACATTATTAAATCATCTGTGTATGCAGATAACCGCACTTAGTGGTTCTCTATATTCATACCCTTTATTTTTGAATTCCGAATCAGAAGAGTTAATGGTTCTAAAGCCAAATTGAACAATAGAGGTGAGAGGGGGCACCCTTGTCATGGGCCCTTCTCAAACTTAAATGCATCCGACAGACCCGAGTTGAAACATATTCTTCCTATAGGATTTTCATACAACACCTGGTATAGGAATGTCCATTCGAGCCTGTCGGCCGCCTTTTTAGCATTAAGTGAAAGCCCTAATATTGGACTAGCAGACTTTTCTGCTTGGGCTAATAATCTTCCATTATCTGCTGTTGACCTCCCACTTACAAATCCACATTGGTTCTGATGAATTAGTGACAGAACTTGCTTTAAGTGATTAGCTAAAATTCTTACATAGATTTTGAAATCTATGTTTAATAGGGATATTGGTCTTGTCCTGATTTTAGGTGAACTACAATGGTGGCTTCAGAAAAATTTCCTACTTCTGGTGCCTGCACGGGTAATGTTTTATACTAAGCCGTAAGATGTGGGGCTAGTTCTTTTTTAAGTGATCGCTATAGTTCTGCCGGCAAGCCTTTCCTGCAGCCTTTCCTATTGGGGTATTATGGATTGCCTCTATTACTTCATTTTCTTTTATCTCCACTTCCAAAATTCCTTTATGTACCTCGTCTAAAAATAGGGTGTGCTACTATGTCAAAAAGTCATTGGAATCCCTAATAGTTTTCTATTATTTATGATGAATACAAGGATTTATAGAATCCTCGAAACGTATCTAGGATTTCTTGATCATTACTTGTTTCTTTTCCTTTTTCATCCATAATTGCAACTATCTGGGATTTTTCTTTTTGTGCTTTTAAGGCGCATGCTAGTAATCTCTCTACTTTATTATTTTCCATGTGGTATTTTGCGTTCTGTTGTGTTAAGAGTTGATTTGCTTCATTGCTTAGGAGAGTATTGTACTGATAGCGTAATTTGTAGAGTGTAAGAAGACTAAGGAATCCGATCTTATTATCATCCAGGCTTCTTCACTCTTTATCTGTTTCTCAAGTTCTACAATCTTTGCTTTATTTACTTTTGCAACACCAATCACATAGCTCGTTATTTGAGCCCTGAGGTACGCCTTAAAGGCTTCCCACCAGGCCCAGCCTTTTATTTCAGTAAGTGAATTAATTTTGAAATAGGTGTCTATATGCTGTTTATATATGTTACAAACTTTTCATCTTCCAGGAGTCTTCGATTAAATGTCCATCTACCACTTCTCTGCTTGGGGGGCAATATTTTGCAAAGTTAGTGTAATCGCTGCATGGTCTGATATTGCCATTGGTCTAATTTCAGTTTCTATAAGGTTTGTAGTAAGGGATTTTGAGAGTAAAAATAAATCAATTCTTGAATGTGATTAATGTGGGGTGCAGAAAAAAGTATATTCTTTAGTTGTGGGGTGTTGTAAGTGCCATGGTTCTATTAAACCAGCTTCTGCTATTACAGATCTAAGCATCTCTAGGGATCTCTGAGGTTTTTGCACCCCTGCTGGAAGTCTACCCATTATTGAATCCAACACTAAATTAAAGTCTCCCCCAATTATCATTGAGGTTGGTACAGAGCTAAGAATCTCTGAGGCTAATATCTGATCGAACGTTGGGTTATCTATATTTGGGCCATATACTGTTAACAATGCTATTTGTGTCTTCCCAGTACGTACCACCGGTTTAGCCCATCTGCCTCCACTATCTGCTCTTGTTTGAATTATCATTGACATTAGTGCTTTCTTAATCAAAATACAGACCCCTCCTTTTTTCTTTTGGGCTTGTGAAGCTATAATTACTGAATAAATATCTCCTCAGTTTATTCACCTTTCCCATCATAAGATGTGTCTCCTGAAAATACACAATGTCTGCACCCTCTTTTTTGCAATAAATTAATATTTTCTTTCTTTTTATAGGGTTTTTAATTCCTTTCACATTTAATGATAGAATTTTTAGAGGCTTAGGGGGTTATTCTGTCCTTCCCCACTATTCATGGCCACCCCGCTGGCATCTAACTTCTCCACCGGTTGTACAAGGAAGTTAGACGGGGCAGAGAAGGAGCGGATTGGGGACGGAGTTAGGGTGGGCAGTGGGCGGTTGCCAGCCCTGTACATCTGGGGCTGAAGACTTGTACGGGGAGGTTATTCCACCTCAGAGGTGGAATAACTTCCCTGGACAACAGGGATTGGTGGCCCGGGGCACAGATGAGGCAGTGGGGGAGGACTGAGGACATTTCCCGCAGCCTGACCCTGGCCGTAGGTGGCCAGATCGGGAGTCGGGGTGCAGGGAATGCTTTGTAGGAGCCGGCGGCCAGGATCGCGGCTTTTAAATGGAGCCGTGGTGTCATGGCAACCTGACGACATGGCGCCGCGGCTCCATTTAAAAGCCTTGACTGAGTTAGTCGGGCATGTCCTGTACGTGCAAGCCAGGCTGAATCGCAGTCCTGGCCTGCACGTATAGGACTGTCAGCAATTCTGATCCCGTGAGGTTAAACGTGCCCCGTAGGATCAGAATCGCGGTGCCCTCTGTAAGTCCAGTTCAGACCGGACATACAGAGGGCCTCTACATCCAGAACAGAATCACGCTCTGAGCCATTATTTAAGGGTTTTTTTAAATAGTCATGTCCAATACCTTCAGCTCTAATTTATTGTCCTCTTTTCCTCCTTTTCCCATTCAAATGCCAAGGTGTTGTTTTTTTATTTTATTTTTATTTATTTATCTGCATTTATATCCCGCTTTTCACCGGGTCAAAGCGGTTGGGGGATACATTTAACACGAGGGGATATGAGACACATACACTAATACTTACAGGGAACATGGGCAATGGAGGGTTAAGTGGCTTGCCCAAGACCACAAGGAGCACCTGTGGGACTAGAAACCCCAGTCCTTCTGGCCCAAGGTTGCTGTCCTCTCTAGTGGGATTTGAACCACTGACTTTCCGGCCTGTAGTACCTTGCCCCAACCACTAGGCCTACACCCATTCCTTTTTAATTTATCCTCTTTATACTTTACCATTCCTTTTTAATTTATCCTCTTTATACTTTACCCTGAGCCAGGGGAACCCACAACCTTTACAACATTGAAGAACAAACCAACATATAGTTTGTGGGGAAGCCAACTCCTGTCCTTCGAAGGGGCCCTCTCTCCTTCGCCTTTCCCCTCTTCCCTCCCCCCAACATTCTTTTTATTCTGTCTCTTTCCTCTCTCTCTCCTTTCTTTTCTCTTCTTTTAATTCTATGACATATAGTTCTAAGTAGTCTATTCTGTACATTCTGATTTCTAAGTATCTTACTGGCATTGTTTGTTTTCCACATCCTGCTCAGTCCAATTTTAATGTCTCCATTCCCTTTGATCTCCTTCTTTCTCATAAATTACATGTACAATTATTTTAGGTCTGATGCCGAAACCTATCTCCCTTCAATTTGAAGTCTCTTTCTCTCCTGTTTGTTTTCAGTTTCATTTTGTTCTGATTTCTGAACACACACATCGTATCTAGTCAAAAACAGACCACAGTCCACAATTTGAGGTTTTACCTCAATCTTTCAGATGTCCATTTTGTTGAATTCTAGAGGAAATTGGGGCAGAGCTTCCGGATCTTCAAAAGTCCCGGTAGTGTTATGTATGGTAACTGGTAGTCGTGTTGTATAGAACATCCCATATCTTGCTTTTATCCGTTGTAAGGTTGGTCAGTGAGATAGGAGTTTCTTTCTTCGTTCTACTGTGTTTTTGCAGAGATCAGAGAAGAACATCCATTTATTCCCCTAATGCTGAATCGGGGCATGAATCTGCGCTGTTTGCAGTATCTTCAATACTTGTGGGTATCTCAATATCTTCAATATTGTTGGTCATGGATATTTCTGATTTGTACTTTGATGAGGCGGGACTCTGTGTGCATGCTCTATTCCCATTGGATACTGTAAGTCCAGTTCTAAGAGTTGCGGGAGGAGTTTTTCCAAGTATGCACCTGCCGCTTCGGAGCGCGCCCGCCAGAATCGGGAGCAGCGGCCATCATCGAGGGAGTGAGCGGGGGCTCCTCTTCCTCTCCCCTGCCTGCCTCACCAACGGCATAAAACCTGCCGCTTCGGAGCGCGCCCGCGCCTTGCGGGCCTCGCCAGAGGGCCCTTTGGCATGGCCCTTAGGCGTTGGTCCGTGGCGTCCGTTGCTATGGGTGGCATTGATGACATATTGTGGACTAGATTGATGTGCTGCTATTTTGTGGTAACTTGCTGTTCCTTGTTCCTCTTCTTCTCCTATCTGTTTGACTGTCTCTGTCCTCTTCTCTGTCCTATCATATAAATGGTGTTCTTTTCTGTTTTTCCTCAAATGATATAGTATTGTAAACCGCTCTAATGCCTCTGGCCTGAGCGGTATATCAAATTTGAAATAAACATAAATAAACATAAACAAATCCTGGCCTTCTGCTCCTTCTGGAATTCCTAAGATCCTTATATTGTTGCACCTTGCTCGGTTGTTTTGTTCTTCCATCTAATGTTCTACCTGTTGTAGTTTTGTATCATGTGTCCGTAGTTTCTTTAATTGCACCTCATGAGTTTGCATTATCTGCGCTGCCTTATCCATACTTTCTGTCAGACCATTAAATTATGATCGGATTTCATTTATTTCTGCCTGGAGTGATGCGAGTGTTTCTGTATTGGTCGTCACTATAGTTTTCACCGAGCATATCTCTTATAGGATTACTTTTACATGTAGGCCTTCATCCATCTCCTTTACCGGTGTCATTTTTGCAGGAGATGGGGGATCTATTTTTGTTCTTTTAGCTCCCGCTGCTGTTACCGCTGTATATTTCAACTGAGTGGGTTTAAGAGCGGTCATTTCTTGTTTTAAGTTTTGGTGTTTTCTCCCAATTGTTGCAGTTGAGAAGAGAAGACAGGCTACTTATCTCTATCTGGCCCTCGAACTGAGGAATTAAGCTGCCATTCTGTTGAACTGCTGTCTCCACCCCAAGAGTGTGGTAAAAATTTAAATATTATAAAACAATATATATAAAATAATAGGGATCCACTTACCCACAGAAATCTAATAAAGGAACATAAGGTTCTTGTGCAACACTACCTGAGAAATGCATATAAATCATAAAAGATTGAGAAAACATTATTTTATTTTAAAATGCTGAGCGGGTATATTTAATAATCTAGGACCCTTTTTACTAAGGGGTAGATTCTGCTCTGCGAAAAGAGGGGATGTACATCCCAGTTGAATTACAACCCCTGCTATTCGCAAGGACTATATCCAGAACTGCGAGCTCCCCGCACAAACAGTAGTTTTGTGCAGGGAGCACTGGATGACGACGGGAGCGGGAGGGCTGAAACATCCAGAAGTACAGGGCCTATTCAGGTCATGGCCCTGTACGTCCGGTGGGGGAGAGATAAACATAGGACTTATTCCACCTCGGAGGAGGAATAAGTCCCATCAACTGCAGGTATCAGACAAGGCAGCCCCACCAAACAGGCATGGCAGATTCAGGGGTGTCTCCATCACCTGATCCCAGCCCTGGCTGCCCGTGCCGAGAGTCGGGTGGCAGGGAAAAGAGGTTTTACTCTGTTGCAGCATTTCTGTGCTCCTACTGGGCATCCCAGTGCTATGGCGACGGGACGCCACCGCACCAACACACCAGCAGGAACATAGGGTGGGCTGGAAAGGCTGAAGGGAGGACGTCCTGCACTGCTGAATCGGGGCTATGCCAGGCTATCTATGTTCCCAATTCTGCAACTGCGAGAATGTCTAGCTCCCGTGGTTGCAGAATCAAGTACACTTTGAGCCCGTATAGTTTTTTGGATGCCCAGATGGGCCCGGATGGGCCCTGATTAGAATTGGCCTCTAAGTGTTTTCCCCATAGAGACAAACAGCCACTTCAACTAAAGAGCTCTATGGTCCACAATTGTTTCTTTGGTGTTTTTAGTACCTTTTTGGGATATATATATTCTATGGGGGTCATTCCGAACTGCGTTTAGCGAGTCTGGATGTCCAGTATGGATGTCCAGCCCCGCTAAATGCCTGGCCCACTTCCTGGAAGCAGAGCTCCCTGCATGTAGATATGAGCTGTGTGGGCTCTGTTTGTGGGCAGGAGGGGGCGGGCTGAAGGCAGTGAGGGTGGGCTGTGAGCGGCGCCATGACCCCGGATGTACAGGGCCAATTCAGAGGTTGGCCCTGTATGTCCAGGGATGGCCATGTGTATGGGGCACTTATTCCATCTCAGAGGTAGAATAAGTCCCCTTGGATGGCGGAAGATGGAGGATCTGGATCTGGAAAGGAAGTTGAGGGGGGTTCCCCACATCCCAACCCTGCCCATGGCAGGCTCGATCGGGGGTCAGATAGCATGGAAAAGAACATCTTGTGGTTACTGGGAATCATGGATTCTGCATGGAGCCGCAGTGCCATGGCAACAGGATGCCACAGCTCCAAATAGGAGCCTGGCTGGGCTAGCCGGGTAGTGGGCTGGATGTCGGGGTGCCCAGAATCGGGGCATGGCCTGCATGTCTGGCCGGTTGCAACCAATTCTGATTCCATGGGCATGTGTAGCCCCTGCAGAATCAGAATCTGGTGTAACTGGAGCATGTCCAGATTCTGGGTGCCCGAAAAGGCGTGGGACGCTCAGAACAGAATTGATCTCCACATGTTAATATCTGCACAATATGTTTTTTTTTATGGAATAACTATTTTTGTTTATACATATTCATTTCCCTATCTATTATTTATATATGATTTTAATACATTTATCATCACTGTTCCTTTTTATCTGACAATATGCTTTTGTTTTATTATTTGTTTCATATATCATTTTACTGTCTGTATGCCTTTATGATTATCTTGTTTATGTATCATATTTAGATATGTCCCTTTCGGCATATGTCTTGATTTTATATGATTTATATATGTATGTATTGTTTTAGTTTGCATGAGGTCCTAAGCCACTGAAGAAGGCTTCATGCTGAAACATGTGTAGGGTTTCACCTCGCTGGATACCCGAGTGGGGCTTTTGCCCCTGTCTATGATGTGCTGTGGGTCCTGCTCCTTTCTGCTTGTACTCCCAATTGTAGCAGCAATAGTTGATCTTTTTCAGAAGAAATTATTAATCCTTTTAAAATGAAATAAAAAAATGCAGCCTCTACTAATGGTGCTGACAGCAATATGCATGACTAAATCAAGATGCATTGTGCAATATTTATCCAATATTGCAGAATTAAACAAATCCCGTATGGTTTACGAATACTGAAGGCATCTAAGATGTTTGCAGAACGAGAGTTCTTGGATCATTGGAATAATATTCTCAACAAATGTTGTTTGGTCCTCATGATTTTATTGATTAATACTTCTTAAAAGAAAATGGAAGAGCTCAAGATTAAAACTGACAGTACAACAGAAGGATTTAAGGATTTAAAGATTGGAAGTTCTGACAGTTTATTAAAACACCGTAATAACAGACTAGGGGGCATGCTTACTAAACCACATTACCTGGTAGTATGGGGTTAAGTGTGCAGTTTGGGTATCATGCTAAAAAGTAGCATGGGGCCCGCCACTAAAAGCCTGTGCTACTCTGGCAGCATGAGTCGAAGTGGCAACTAGGTGGGATAGGGCATGCTTAGTGTGTGTCATGGCAGGGCCACGTGCAGCTCGGTAACTACCAGAAACATGCTTTCCATACTCCCAGCAATAACAGTGCGGTGTTTGTTATCTTATTGGCATGTTTGGTGCAACACTACAGCACCCTTTAGTAAAAGGGCTCCGATGATGACATGCCATTACCATTGCATCTTTTAATTCATTTTAAGGCTGTTATAGAGTTTCTTTTAGATTTATTCTATAAGATTGAATTAATTTTATTTGATATGGTAAAATTAGGCTGTACCTGCTAATTGTCTTTCCTTGAGTCCATCCAGTCCAGTCCAGTACGTGTGGGTTATCCCCATCCACTAGCAATTGAGGACTGAGCATGTCAAGTTTCAGATGTCACAGTAGAAGAGCTCCCTCCTTAGGCTCCAGAAACCATTATCCTGCTGACAAAGCAGATTCCAGAAAAGCATATCAAGAGAACCAGCCATCCTATCACTCCTGAAACACGGGGCACAGCTTCATGAGCTCTAAGGTTCATTTCTTCTCTGCTTTTTCTTTTTTCTTTGTAAACAATGCACAGAATTATGTACAAGATAAGAAGCCATCAACAGTTCAGGACCATACCTGCCCATTAGGAGACTACCATCCAGATGGACCCCTCTATCTGAAAGGGTGGAATTTTTGATCAGGGTCACTCTGAATCCCCAGCTGGACTTGATTGCACTCCAGTACCTATGGAAATGCAGAAGATCAACTCAGGGAGTGTCTTGAACTGGACTGGGAGGACACAAGGAAAAACAATTAGCAGGTAAAGCCTAATTTCACCTTCCTTATCTCTCCAGTCCAGTTCAGTACACGTGGGATGTACCAGAGCAGTATCTAACTAAGAGAGGGACCTGCAAGTCTGGCCTGAAGCAGTGAGGCTCCAAAGTGAGGCGCAGGCTGCTTGCATGTTCAAATGATAATGTCGATGAAAGTATACAAGGACGACCATGTAGTTGCCTTGCAAATGTTGAGTGGCAAAACCAGACTGTGCTCCACCCATGAAGTAGCTTGTGATCTCACAGAATGAACCTTAAGTCCCTTTCAAACCACCCTGCCTTTAAGCAAATAGGCTGATGCAATCATCTCCCTGACCCAACGGGGAATTGAGACCTTGGAGGCTGCCGGCCCCTTGTGAAGCCCCCCAAACAGGACAAATAAGCAATAAGACTGATGGAGAGGCTGTGTCCACTTGAGACAGTGTCACAGCACCCTGCACAAATCTAATTTGTGGAGCTGACGACCCTCTTAAGTGTCCCCCAAAAAATGCAAAAACCAGGAGAGTAACCACTTGATTCAAGTGGAAGTGTGGCATCACCTTTGGCAAAAAAGACGGCATGGGCCAGAAAACCACTCTTTCCTTGGACATCACCACAAAGGGTTCTCTACACGACAGCCCTGGAACTCCGAAATCAGCTGCACAGAACAAATTGCTGCCAAAAACGCCGCCTCCATAGTAAGATCTTTCAAAGATGCCCACACTATGGGCTCGAATGGTGCTTTACTGAAGGCTGAAAGGACCAGACTGAGATCCCATGGGGGCACCATGACTTGAAATGGCGGACGCATCTGTTTCACCACTCTGAGAAAACTGATCATATCTGGATGCACCGCTAAGAAGTAAAAAAGCACACACCCCCGATAACAGGAAAGAGCCACTACCTAGACCCATAAGGAGTTCATCGCCAGTCCCTTCTCTAAACCGGCCTGAAAGAAAGCTAGGATATCTGGGAGCGAGGCCAAAGAAGCCCACAGGCCTCTGTCCACACACAATTCTTGCATACTTGCCAGACCCGGATGTAGGCTTGTTTCCACTGCCGCTGAGTAGCCTTTCCACCTTAGGCTCACCCTTTCAAGAGCCAAGCTGTAAGAGAGAACCAATCCACCTGCAGCATCAGAATGGGTCCCTGCACCAGCAAATAGATCTGATTGAGAAGACACCAACGTGCCACCACCAACAACCAGCGCAGGTCTGAAAGCCTGCGAGGCCAATCAGGAGATAGGCCATCTGCTTCAAAAGATAGTGACCAATGAGGGGCTATGGAGGAAACACATACAGCAAACAGCACAAAAAGATGGTCAGGCTTATGAAAGAAATGTGAAACCTCCAGGTACTGGAGCAGCACCCTCCAGACATCCACGAGGCACAGATCCTTATCCCTCCCTCGACACTGCTCCTTAGAGGAGGACGGCAGACAAGCCACCTGGTTCACATAAAGTGGAGACAGCATTTTAGGCAAGAAGGAAGGCATAGGCTGAATGGAGACGGCCCCAGTTTAAAAGAACAAATAAGGATCTCTGCAAGACAGAGCCCGCAGCTCGGAGATCCACCTTGCAGAACAAATCGCAACCAATAAGACAGTCTTGAGTGTCAAATCCTTCAAGGTAGCATGCTTCAATGGCTCAAAAGGGACCTCCATCAGGGCTCTGAGCACCAGAGACAGATCCTAGGAAGAGATCATGGACTGGAGAGGAGGACGCAGATACCAAACCCCTTGGAGAAAATGGAGATGTCTGGGTGCAAGGCCAAGGATTTGCCTGCCACAGGACCATGGAAGCAGGCCAGTGCTGCTATCTGAACCTTCAGGGAGCTAAGTGAGAGATCCTTATGACCATCCTGCAGAAAGGCCAACAAGGACCACACCTTGACCACCTCAAGTGCCACACACCACACCAGCTTTCAAAGAAGCACCATATTCATATGTATGCTAGCTTGGTAGACCTCTGGGAACCAAATATAGTAAAGATTATGGTCGGAGAGTAGCCTTCATGTGCTAGCAATCTCCTTACAAGAGTCATGCAATAAGCGAGAAGGGAGCAGGGTCCTCTAGGATGATCGGTCTCTGCCACAACAGCCCTAGAGATAGAGACAGCCGAAGGGGAGGCATTTAGAGGAGATGCATCAGGTCTCTGAACCATGCTTTCTGTGGTCAATCCAGTGCCATTAGGACAATCCTACCTGGGTAACGATCTATACACTGAATCACATACCCCACTAGGAACCATGGAGGAAATAAGTGCAAGAGCCACTGACTGGGCCAAGGCTGGGTCAGGGCATCAATGCCCTCAGTCCCCATCCTCATGCGGTGACTGAAGAAGCAGCCCACTTTGGCATAGGAGCTGGTCACCATCAGATCCAATAGTGTACAATCAACTGAAAGGCTTTGTGACTCAATGCCCACTCACCAGGATTCAGGGAGTGCTGGCTGAGGAAGTCTGCTTCTACGTTGTCCACTCCAACAATGTGTTGAGACAGCAAGGCTAGGAGGTTCTTCTCTGCCCAAGCAAACAGGATATCCATCTCCAAGGCCACTCCAGCACTTCTTGTGCTGCCCTGCTGATTGACATAAGCCACCACCGTAGCATTGTCGGAGAACACTCGGACCCCCTGGCCCTCGACCAAGGACCAGAAACACAGAAGAGCCAACTTGATGGCCCTTGCCTTGAGGCGATTGATGGACCATACCACCTCCCTGCTGTTACAAAGGCCCTGAGCCGTAGTGTCTCGGCAATAGATTCCCCAGTCTGAGAGACTGACATCTGTCATCAGCAGAATCCAGGAGAAGTCTTTCAGTGGAATGCTCTTCCTTAGATTACAAGGCTGCCGTCACCACCACAGGCTGGATTTCACCTTCAGCGGGAGTGGGAGCCTGTGCCCAAACTCCTGAGAACTCAGGGACAATCAAGTCAACAAAGACTGTTGGAGTGGCTGCATGGGGCCATCTCTATAGCTGCTGCCATCAATTCGAGGAGCTGAAGATAATCTCAGACTCTGGGGGATAATGTGCCCACAATAGCGCCAGGCAATTCAACAGCATTTCAATTTTGTCTTCTGGCAGGAAATCCTTGCTCATTTGAGTGTCAAAACATGCTTTTAGAAACTCCAAGGACTGGGAAAGCAAAAGCTGGCTCTTTTCCTCATTGATCACCCAGCAGAGGCTTTCCAAGAAGGACACTAGACAGGGATGGACACAGATCCCTTGGCAGCACATCGCTGTAGCCACCACCACCATGACTTTGAAGAAGGTTCTTGGGGTGTTGGAGAGCCAAAAAGGAAGGGCGACAAACTGATAATGAGAGCCAAGCACGGCAAAATGCAGATATCTCTGCTGATCCACCTGGATCAGGATATAAAAATATGCCTTGGCCAGATCCAGAGAAGTCAAGAACTCTTCTAGGTGCACTGCTTGAATCACGGAGCGCAAGGTTTCAATCTGAAAGGGCAGGATGCACACGTGCTTCTTGACCCCTTTGAGGTCCAGAAGGAACTGTCCTCCTTTGGTACCACAAAGTAGATGGAGTATCTTACCTTGCCCCACTCACTAAGAGGGATAGGCACCATTGCCTTCAGGCGAAGCAATTTGTCCAAGGTGGCCTGCACCATGGCACCCTTGAGCACAGAACCATAGGGGGAGATTATGAAGGCATAGGGAATTTTCTCCTTGCATTCCAGTACATAACTGAATTGGATGGTGTCTAGCAGCCAACGATCCTTGGTAAAACCCCAGGCTAATTCCTGAAAGAAAAGGCAAAGCTGGCCACCCACCAGAGGTACCAGGGAATGGGCCCCCAAACCTTCATTGAGTGGCTTGGGAGGGGCCTCCTCTGAAGGAGGTCACATCCCTGGGTCCACGTGCTCCACAAAAGGACTGAGAACAAGCCCAAGATCCTGAAGCAGAGGAGAAGAAAGGCTTTCCAGGTTGGTAGAGATGATAGTCTCAACACCCCCAGCTATCTGGCCAGTGTGCCCTTGGCGGTCAGGTGGAAGCTGATGAGAAAGGGGCACTCACCCGCTTCATGGTCCACCTGGGTCTGTCTTCCAGGATGCAGTAAGATTTCATCTTGCCTAGATTCTTCACCAGTTTACCCAATTCTGCTCCAAACATGAGTTTGTCCTTAAAGGCCAGTTGAACTAACCGGGCTTTGGAAGATGTGTTTGCCACCCAGCAACAGAGTCAAATCCAATGTCACAACACAGTAGCCAGGACACTATCCCTGGCTGCCAGACACACCAGGTCATACATGGCATCAGAAAGAAAGGCCATAGCCAACTCCAAGAGAGGTAGTATCATCAGACTGAAGAGATGGAATCCACTGGAGCAGAGCTTGAGAAGTCAAATTGGTGCAAATCCCATGCTGCAGAATTGCTGACCCAGCAAATTGACTCTTCAGCAAGGAGTGAACCTTGCAGCCCAGGACATCCTCTAAGGCCGATCCGCCTTCCACAGGGTTGGTTTTGTTTTTTGATAATGTATTTTGTTGATATGTGTATGGTCTTTTCGAAGCCCAAAAACCTTTAAATAAATAAACATCCTACCCCATCTGACATGGAAAGCAGAAACATTTGTTATATCATCATGTTTATTCATTTGATTAATTGTCTTTCAGCCACAGCAACAATGTGGTGTACAGTATTAATAGATGATAAAAGAAAAATCAGGCACAAAAAGAGCTACACAATACTAGTTATAAGCAGCAGGTATATATAAATACAGAAGGAGAGTCTGAAGCAGGAAGAGTCTCAGAAATACAGAAACACAAAAGAAATAAAATAGTGTTGCCTTGCACAAACAGGCCATAGCAATGCAGAGTCACAGATGCAAAATAGCAGAGCACAATAAAGACAGAAGACAGTGAGCCACGTCTCTAGTCACAGTGCCCATAATTTAAAAAAACAGGATAAAGCAGGTTTTGAATAGAATGGCTTAAGCCACAAATTAGGGATTTGTTATTCCATCAAGCAGAGTCTAGATAACTAAACAACATCTGACTTGTAGTGTCTAGGCAAAATTTAATGGGTGAAGAGAGAGTGGAAAGTTATGCTGAGAGGATCGTACAATGCATGAATAAGTATAGGGGGGAGCTGCTTGCTTAAGTAATGAGGAATACTGGTATGAAAAGCTTGATGGCTCAAAAGCAGGACTTTGAACTTAAGCCCGTATGAGAGGCAAACATTGTTAATTTAAAAGTAGAAGAATGGCATAATCATGATCTGTATCAGTGGTATTCTCTATCAAATGAAGACTCTTTGGAGTCATGGCTTTCAGCTTTTTGTGGAAGGCATTGCAATAGTCAAGTTTACATAGTATTAGCACATGAATTAGAATCTGGTGATCCTTCTTTTCCAGTAGGTGGCAAAGGTAGTTAATTTTTGATAACTTCTAGGCCCTACCTTGGCCCTTTAGGATACAGTAGTTTAAACAGAATGATATTATTATCTGTATAAATGTTAGAAATATATAATTAGGAGAGTCATGCATTAGCCACCTTGTGGCCAACACATAACTCCTGCTGAATATTCACTACTTTGAGGATTGTCAAAATTGCTAATTTCAAAGTAATTGCTGCTATTCTCCAATTTGCACTCAAACCAGTTATAGTAAGAAGCAAATAAGTTTGTATTTGAGGATTATCTGAGTCAAATAAAAGATTATCTGTATTTAGATGAATAGATGTTTATGGATCTATTGGGCGGACAAGGAGGCTATAATGCAGCATTCCATTGACGACTCCTTTTATAAGTTTTTTTGAAAATTGATTTCAGTTTCAAATCAGTATCTTCCATTTTTACTAAATATCTAGTGAATAACATGTTTGCTAATAAGCAAAATGTAAATATTCCTCAATGTCCAAACCCCAGAGTTCAATGTGATTTTGGTATATGGAGAGTTAATGGTTAGATCATCTAAAGTAAGTACCTAAAGATCTTTCTGTAAGAAATATTTGTTTTGCCAAATAAAATGATTGTATCTTATGTTAAAAAATACAGAGCACAACCACTGTCAATATTTAAAATAAATAAATAAAAAATCATAAGCACTCTTGATATAGATTTTTGGAGCATCCACAGCTATGAATAGTGTAACATTTTATTTGCTTCATTTTCATAATACCTAAGCCTCAATTTCCTTTTTTAAACATGCATGCCATCTTTGCAATGCCAGTAACATCTGCAATTGGGCAAAAATGTTGCAAGGAGTATACTTAAACCATGATGGTGGGAACTGAATAGGTATCTGAATAATAAATGTTAATATAGCCATAGGTGAATAATACTGTTATGATATAAGTAAGCTGAATTATGAGCTAGTTGGTTTATGTAGACAGACAAGGAGAATATTTAAAATGGGTTAGTGGAATATAGATCATGGCTAAATGCTAATTTAGCACCTTTAATGGAGTATTACATTAATGAACAGTGTTCTTTTCAACAACTTAAATGGAGGGTGATAGATCATATTACCGATAACTGGAGGGAGAATGACAAAAAAAGGCATGCTTAATTATCATGAACAATTGTGAGGATCTCACTAAAAACAGAGGCTCCACCTCTTGTGTACATTCAAAATAAACCAATAAAGACTTACCCCCTTACAAAGGTTTCTGCCTTTAAGGACACAAATCCTGATATGGATGCTTGTTGCCAGCTTTGGGAATTACAAACCTAAGCATACAGACTTCTAACAGCAGTGGATTACAATGAGCAAACTTTTTAAACTGCCAGAAAATGCTGGACTAACCTTTTAGTCAGCGACAGGGGAATGAGCTCTTGTATCAGACTGCAACTCTCTGTGATTGGTTACAACTTCCTGATGTTTATTTGAATTGAGGAGTTGGTTGCTGGCCAGCTTCTGGCTAAGAAGCATCAAGAGGATGCTTCTAGTTTTGGGAGAGAAAAACTGAGAGTTGGGCATCAACTCTCCTCCAGAGTTCTAAACTTTGGGCTTAGACTAAAAAAAAGCAAAAACAAAACAAAACCCAACAAGGATTCATTCTGCCCCAGCACTGGGTCAGAGTTTAGAAGGAAAAGAGTCTGCATTTCCTGACAATCCTGAAATTTCAAGCCTTGCAACAACCAGAAACCAAACCGATCTGTCATCTAAAAGGCAAGATCTAATCATAAATAAAGTAAAGAAAGCCAGTTTTCCTAGCAAGAAAAGGGACCACTGATTTGGATGAAACTAGGCTTGTATCCAGATCTAAATAGAATTTATAGTACTTGTGTAACATTCTCAGAAATCATTGGGTGTCAATTATCAGAATGACTATGTGGGTTAAAAAAACAAAGGACCCAATATTCAGCGCCTGTGGCTAGGGCAATTACAGTGGCTAGCTGCCAACGCTGAACATTAAATGCAGATGTAAACTTCTCTTTCAAGGCCTGCCCAAATATGCACTTCACCCACTTTAACTGGCTCAAAATATCGGTGAACACATCCTCTGCAATGTCTCTAGAATCGACCACATAACCCCACTGTTCAAACAGCTACACTGGGTACCGAATCACAGAGCGGATAAAGTACAAAGCCACCCTCACAATCTTCAAAATCACTCACAGACTATCTTCAATCTACCTCCAGTGTTGTCTGCTCTCTTATACAGACAATACCTAGCAACAGAGTCAGAAGAGCAAGCTCACTAAATACTCTCTCTACCCCTACAATAAACACTAAGACCAACCACAAAACTCCAAAAAGGATCTTCTCCCTATTTGCCTCAATACTATGGGATGCAATCTCAGACAACTTACATGCCACAGCTTACTATTACTACTACTGAGCATTTGTATAGTGCTACAAGACGTATGCAACGCTGCACAGACATGTACAAGACAGTCCCTGCTCATCAGAGCTTACACTATAGTCAAGATAGATAACACAGTAGGTGTAGACAGGGATACATCTAGGGGGAATGGTAAGGAAAGAGATCAGGTGAGTCAAAACCCAAAAGCACAGCAAATAGGTGGGTTTTCAGCCTGGATTTGAAAAGGGTCAGAGAAGGCGCCTGATGTACAAACTCAGGTAGTTTGTTCCAGGCATAAGAAGCAGCAACATCTGGAGTTAGCAATATGACCTAATAACCTTCTGAAGAAAACTAAAAACTCACTTATTCCTTGAACGCTTCGCTGATGAAATATAGCTACTCATCCCACAAGCAACCATCTTACTCCTCCACAGATCCTTTCCACCTCCACCCTGATCTTCACCCTTGACCTTCGCCTACCCTCCCCCTCTCCTCCCTCTACCCCTGCTCCACTCACACCAAGATTAACCCAACCAAATCTCCGTGCAGTGTTACCAGTTACATTAGTATGTTCAGTTAACTAGGCATGATTGTTTTTGTTCTTGTTTCTATGTTAAATGCACTTTGTTCCTTGTAAAAACCCTTTCGAGTGATTGTTTCACGTAAACCGCTTTGACTTGTAGAAATAGTGGTATAGAAAAATAGGTAAATAAATAAACATATCCAGACTCGGCAATGAATGTCCGGGCAGCAGCACCTGGCTTTATTACAAGCTCTTCTATACCGCGAGAATGCAAACCGGGCAGCGGCTCAATATCGCTGCTGACCAGTTTGCGATTGGCTCTGCTATGGAATGCCCTCGACACCCTCTGATGCAAAGTGGTTAGCATCGGGCCACATAGTGGCGTTACTCGGGATATTCAGCAGCATTAACCATATTAGTGCTGCTGAATATCTCGCTTAGGGGCATTTACACGGTTTACAAGCCAGTAAACCATGTAAATGCCTTGGACTATCAGACCCAAAATTTCTTGGTTTCTGTTGCCAGCCAGCAATGCAAACTCTTAGGGGTAAGTTTACTAAATGGCGATAGTGACTTCCGTGCCATATTGGAGCCATGGCCCCATTGAAATCAATGCTCCGATATGGCATGGAAGCCGCTACCATCATTTAGTAAACATACCCCTTAATTTACATATTCTACCAGTTTAGCTTAATTGCTGATTTATTTTGAACGATATTATTTGCTTTCGAAAATACCTGTATTATTTTTTCTTTGTGAGCTGTTTCTTGTTCATGAGTGAAAGAAAAAGTCTGATTCAAGTACTTTTTTGTCTGCTTTTATTCTGAACACAGTACGTTTCAAATAAGGCTGAATACCCACTATTTCATTTAGAGTTAACCAATCTCACTATATCTGATACAAGTCCTTTGACCTGTAAATTTTCCAGGGTTTGGAGCGCATATCTAAAACCCAAAATCTCCAGCCTCCTGAAGGTGTCTTGGAACTTATTTCACATAGGTTTTAAGCCAAGGCAGGGTAGAAAGGGCAGCGTGGATTATAAATCAGATACAATTATCACATATGGGATCAATGCAGAACTGACCTGGATGTTATTACTCTGAAGAGACGTAGGTAAAGGAGTTGGCACTGAAATGAATGGAGGATGCTGACTGGTTGAAATGGATTACTTTACAAAATTACCAGTATATTAAAAAAAAGTCTGGTACAAAATCATACAGAAGGATACCACCTAAAGATGATTTGAAAGAAGGAAACAAAACATGCAGCTGGATATGTTGGGGTCATAAAGATGTCAAAATATATCCTTGAAGCAGAATGTGATTTTAATGAATAGAGCCTGAAGCACAGCATTGTGTCGGATTGGATACACGTTGAAATTTGTTGCAATTTCGACAAAGTTTGGAATACAGCATGACCTGGTTAATGGGAAAGCAGTTTGTACAATATACAGTACATGAAAAAGGACTAAGAAAAATTGTTTGGCATAACTTTTATTTTGATAAAATTGCTTGAACAAAAAATATTAAAATGTTACAAATATTTTAAAGTAATTTTGGAAAACACAGGCTCAATTAATATTAAAGAAATAATTGTGGATTGACCTTGAAGATAGATCTTGGTATCTAGTTACAAATCAAGCACCGAACATGTTTACTCAAATGTGACTACCTCATAAACATCATAGTTTCCCAAAACAAAAATAGGTTCCAACGGGACATAACATACAGCCCAATTCAGAGAGGGGGATGTCTGGACATCCCCGAGAAAGACAGGTCAGTTAGGACCTGATTCTGGATCGTGGGAGCAAAACCTTCCCATGGTGCACAGAATAGGGTCCGTGGACAGCCCAGCATACCCCTGCCAACTGTGCGGACGTCCTCCCCGCAAGTGCCCCCAACTCCTGTAGCATACACCCCCCTCTTCCCCACCACCCGACCCTCGGCTGGCCTGCCAGAGTCCAGATTGGGCAGCGGGGACCCTCTGCACTTTGTCCCAGCCCTGAGGGATCCCCGGGCCCAATCGCCGAATTGGTACTGTTTATTCCACCTTTGAGGTGGCATAAGCAGCATGTCCCCTTTGATCTGGCAGGATGTACAGGGCCATGACTTGAATCAGCCTTGTACATCCTGCCAGACTGGCCCACCCCCGCTCCATCCAGATCCTGCCACCAGCCGGCTCTCCCCGTCCTGCTGCTCAGGATGTATAGGGAGAGCCAGAGGGGAAATCGGGCCTGGATTGCTTGTGGGGCTGCACATCCTGCCGGGATGTGCAGCCCCGCAACCTGCGTCCCACAATCGGGCCCATAATGTTTCTGATGCTAAGAAGCACATATGTGGACAGCTGCACCTGCTACCCTGGATAACTGCTGCTGACCAGGCCTGTTGATTATCAGCACCATTATTCAGATAATCCCACTGAAAATTCTACTGATCACCCAGGCACTATGGAGGTCATTCCAGAACACAAATAAAGAGTTTGTATGTCTGGTGGGGACATTTATGTGTAAAATATATCCCCGACTATATTCTGAAACATGCTCACATGCACGTCCACCGTGCTAGCACAGGGATCTCAGAGTGTGCCCAGAAGGGGCAGAACAGGAGTGTGGTCAGCCACAGAGAGATGCATAGCATCTTCCAGAAAGTGTTTCCTGCAGGCATCCACGTTATTCCTGTGGAAATGTGGAATAAGAGGACTTAGAAAATATTTTGCTTTGCTCTTCAATGCATTCCATATTGAAGAACGGTTCTGACAATTATTTTTTGAACTATTGTGTCTGCAGTCTTGAAGAACACAAGATGCAGTTGTAAAGAACAGAATGCAGAGGTGAGGGAAGTATATTATTTATGTATTTATTAGTTTATTTATTTAACCAGTTTTATATATCATCTTATCCTTCAATCAAAGTGATTTCCAGAGAATTAGGTTGTATACATATAAGAAGGACGGGGCGGGAGGGGGTGATGGAGGGGGTAACGTATATTTTATGACTATTTACAGTTTGTTAAAAGAGTCAGTTGCAGACTGTGTGTGATCATGCCCATAGGCAGGGCTATGGACACTGGGAGGGTTCATAGTATTCCATAAACAGTATGGTCTTGAGCATCCTTCGGAAGTCCTTGGTGTCTCTTGTGGCTCTCATAGCATCAGGTAGGGAATTCCATAGCTCAGGAGCATAGAGGGATGGTGCTCTTCTGGATGTGGCCCGATTGGTTCTCTATCATTTTGCCAGGGTAATGATCTTGTTGTCCACGCTGCTTTTCCTAGGCTTCGTGCTTGTGTCCCTGGTTACTAGGTTTTGAAGGGCATTGGCTGAGATGTTGTGAATGATTTTGAATATGTTTAGAGTTGCTTTGTATCGTGTGCGTGCATGTATGGGCAATTAGTGAAGATGGGGAGTACAGGTATGTTGTGCTCATATCTAGCTGAGTTTGTGATGATCCTGGCTGCTGTATTTGACACCAACTGGAGGGGGTGGGTGGCCTTTTTAGGGAGGCCCTGCATAGTGAATTACTATAGTCCAGTATGAGCGTAATTATTGCCTGACATACCGTTCTGAAGTGATCCTGGTTTAGGATTGGTTTGAGCCTCCTAATAAGTTTCAGTTTGTGGTATGCCTTTACAGCAGTTTTGTTAATGTGTGAATGAAGGTTTAGCTTGCTGTCAAGGGTGATTCCTAGGTATCTTATTCAGGGGCGGCTCTATAATGAGGCGAAGTGAGGCAGCAAAGTTTTGAGGGTGGCAAAAAATGCCCCCAAAACAGCCACCACACTTTGCCTTCAAAAGATTTAAAAAAAAAAAGTGCATAAGTTGCTGCCGCTGCTGAGTCTATTTCTCGATAGCGGCAAACTCACCCTCTTCTTTTCCTTGCAGCTGTGGCTCCCTGCCTCTTAGAGAACCTCGGCTGTACTGGTGATCTGCAGTTAAAATAAAAGCTGAAACTGGTGCGGAGCCTTCTTGCCTCCGTGAAGGACTCCATGCAGCCTTGTCCTGTCTTCAAAGGAATTTACAATAACTTCCTTTGAGGGCAGGACGAAGCTGCACAGAGTCCTTCATGGAGGCGGGAAGGCTCCGCACCAGTTTCAACTTTTATTTTAACTGCCTAGGGAGCCGCGGCAGCATTCCTTTGGGGGCAGGACAAAGCTGCATGGAGTCCTTTGCGGAGATGGGAAGGCTCCACACTGGTTTTAGCTGCAAGAAAAAACATAGTAACATAGTAAATGACGGCAGATAAAGACCAGCATGGTCCATCTAGTCTGCCCAGCAAGATGCCAAGAGTAGGTGCACCTGTCGCTCTGTGCAGGCCATCCCTCCCCATGTCTTTGTTTAGGGGTAAACCCACCACTCCATGTAGGACACCTCTATTTGTTGAGATGTTAGATGGTTCAGAAGTTAGATGGTACTATTTATTTTGTTTTTATCCTGTTGCTGTAAAGGATCCACTGTGTTTGTCCCATGCTGTTTTGAATTCCGTCACCGTGTTTGCCCCCACCACTTCCATCAGGAGGGCATTCCAAGCATCCACAGCCCTTTCAGTGAAAAAAGGAGAAGGTGAATCTGCAGCAGGGGATCTAACATGGGGAAGGTGGGGGATGGTAGTGGGCTGAAATGGGGAGGGGGGAGGAGGGGGCTGGAAGGGAATTGACATGAGGGAGGTGAGATCTGCAATGGGATTGACACGGGGGGAGGAAGGGGCTGGAAGTGAAGTGACAAGGAAAATGTGGGGGTCTGCAACTGGGTTGATATGGGGGGTTGGAAGGGAATTGACATGAGGAGAAGGTGAGATATGCAGTGAGGCTGACATGGGGAGAAGGGGGCTGGAAAGGAATTGACATGAGGGGAAGATGGAGTCTGCAATGGGGATGAAACGGGGAGGAGGGGGCTGAAAGGGAATTGACATGACGGGAAGGTGGGGTCTGCAAATGGGTTGACACTGGGGGAGGAGGGGGCTGACACTGAGGAGGAGGAGGCTGGAAGGGAACTGACAAGGGAAAGTGGGGTCTGCAAAGAAGCTGACATGAGGGGAAGGTGGGGACTGGAAGGGGCTGACATGGGGGGAGGGGCTGACACAGGGGGAGAGGAGGGGCTTGGAAGGGAGCTGACACAGGGGAAGATGGGGGCTGGAAGGGGGCTGACATGGGAGGGAGGAGAGGCTGGAAAGGAGTTGATACCTGGGGATGTACTGGAAGGGGACTGGAAGGGTGATGATACTAGGGAAAGGAGGAGAGGGATGGAAGGGAGCTGACATCTGGGAATGGGACTGGAGGGGGATGGAAGGGAGCTGACACTTGTGATGGGACTGGTAAGTGGCTGGGCAACGGGGTTGGGGGCTGGAAGGGAGGGGACACTGGCACTAGGATGGTATTTGGACTAGAAGGGGTTAGACAGTGGGGAAAGAGGGGGACTGGAAGGGAATAGCCAGCAGTGAAAGTCCTGGGAATGCAAGGGGGTTGAAATTGGAAGGTACTGAGAGGGGAGGACTGGGAAAGGGGGCTGATACTGGGAAGGGTTACTAGGACTGGAAATAGGCTGATGGAAGGAAGTAAATAAAACAAAAGAAGAGACAAGAAATGGCAGTTGGATATAGACCATAGAAAGAGATCTAAGAGAAGACAGGAAAGCAGATGTCTCAGATCAGGACCAGCATGATCAGAGAATAAAATGATCAGACAACAAAGGTAAAAAAAATAATTTTATTTTCAATTTAGTGAATGGACGTTGCACGATCTTTATCGGGAACTACATCTCCTATTTATCTGATGTTGCACTTCATACAAAGTTTGGCTTCTTGGAGATTCAGCTTAATTTTTGTCTACATATCTTTATTTTTAGTTTAGGTTATAGTCATTTATTCTGTACTTGGTGAGGGTCTCTGTTCTGAGTGTGTGACTGAGGCCATGAATTCTGTTAACATGGAGTTTGTACATAGGGATCTACATAGTACTGTAGTAATTTGACTTGTTCAGCTTTTCAAATAGATGTATTGATTTTCTAGGGACTACAAAAGTATTTATAGTGTGTCGTTTTTCTGGGTAATTTCCTTATGTAAGTTTTGAAAGTTTATCATGGTATGGTAGATTTGGCCTTGTAGATCTTCGGTGATTTTTGTAGGGTTTTATATTAGTTCCCAATATGCCTGGTACTAGAGAATGTTTGTTGTTTGTTGAGATGACCAGAATCAGATTTTTCTTTTAATATATTGAGTTCTGTGGATGAATGTCCTACTTCTGCTCTGCACCCATTGTTGAGGGAGAGGTTTCTGTGGATGCAGAATATATATTCAAAAAGTGAGAACCATAACACAGTATATAACAAAATAAAATGAGTTATAATTTGGGTTTGATTCCCACTAGCACTCCTTGTGGCCTTGGGCGAGTCACTTAACCCTCCATTGCCTCTGAAGAAAGGCCTGCAATCTACTTCCAGTCACACTGCCAAGAAAACCCAGGAGCTCCTGGGTCACTAGGAGTCAGCATTGACTCGAAGGCAAACAATGCATTGCATTATAAACTCTGCCGTGGTTCTCACTTTTTCTTTTAGCTCCTTGGTGCGCGAGCATCTTGCATTTCCTTTGTTCTTTTGCAGAATATATATTTACATTAATGCCATATTGGTCCAGTGTGCAGTTTCAGGAGTTATGTTGGGGTTGCCAAGCCGTCCTTGGTTACAAATTCTCTATTGTTTTTCAGAGGGTAGGGAGAGTTATGTTGGGGTGCCAAGTTGCTCCTGTTTTTGTGGAAATGGAGGTGTTTTAGGGTGTTGGTTGGGGAGGGGGGACTGGAATATGTATTGTCTTTAAGATTTGCAGTTTTGTGTTCTTTATGCTGCCAGACTGAAATTTTAAAATATTTTGTCAGATCAGGTTAAAGGAAATTTCAATTTTTAAGGGAATGTCGCAGGTTAATTTTGTTTAGTAGCCTAATAGCTTCACTGCTGCTGAATTTCAGACTTTTCCAGCTCTAGCACAATCCAATCCAACGTTTGAATACATGGCTACCAGGATTAGTTTCTCATTGTATATCTTCCCTCCTCATCAATAATATGGTCAAAGCAAAATAAATATGATGTGCAGATTGGTGATGGTCTAATTGGGGGGGGGGGATGCTGTGTAAGTGGCTTTTCATTCATCAAATTTAATGTGTTTTTATTATGTGTTTTATTGTGACATCTGTTTTATTAAATTGCATGTATGTTTGGAAGCCACCTAGGATTTTAGATTGGTAGCATATATATTTTAAAATAAAGCAAGCTCCATTTATACAAATAATGCTGCAATGAATCTCCATACATCATGCTGCCCCTGGGAGGAAGTAAACGGGGGGGGGGGGGGGGCACTAGGAGGTGGAAGAAAGCAGAAACCTCAGATTGGTACAAGCATGATCAAGAATAAAATGGTCAGACAATAAAGGTAGAAGAGAATTTTATTTTCAATTTAATGAACAGTCTTGGTGCTGTCTTCATATTTTATAAAGTACAAGGACATGCATCTCTTTCTATTTCTCTGGCATTGCATTGTATGCAGAATCTGACTTTTTGCGGTTTCAGTATAATTTTTATCTATATATGTTTTTTATTAGGTTATGGTCACTTATTCTGTACTTTGGTGAGGGTCTTTGTTCTGAGTTTGTGGCCAAGGTCAGGCATTCTGTTAATATGGAGTTTGTACGTAAGGATCTATTCTGTAGTAATCTGAATTGTTCAGCTTTTCAAATACGTGTTTGGATGTTCCTGGGAAATTGAGCTAGTATGGTATAGTAGGTTTGTTCTACAAATCCTCAGTGACTTTGTTGTAAGGTTTTGTATTAATTCAAAATATGCCTGGTACTGGAGAATGTTTGTTGTTGTTAGTGAGATGGTCTGAATCAGATTTTTTTTTCTTTTTTAAGATACTGAGTTCCGTGGGTGAATGTCCTGTGGGTGAATGTCATTTGTTCTGCTCTGCACTCATTGTTGAGGGAGGGGGTTCTGTGGATGCAAAACATATGTTCAAAAATAAAAAAAGCAAGAACCATAATGCAGTTTATTATAACAAAATAAAAATGAGTTATAATTTGGTGTTATAAACAGTGCTCCACACATCAAACAGTGCTCCACACATCAAACAGTAAGTGAGGTTTTGAGGGTTTCTTTGTTTGGTGTTTTTTGTTACATTGCTAGCTCTCTGACTGGGAGCTCTTAAAAGGGTTTTGTGTATATTTTTTTAAAGCAAGGTTAAATTCATTTTTGCTGTTTTAGGGAATCTGTACTTGAGCACAGTAGTATTGCTGAACTCTGTAACCCCCTCAGGTTCAGGAACTGCTAACACCTAATCAGGGGTTAGTGGGCCTGTTTCCTGAGTGCAATTGAAGCCTGCATAAAAAGGCTGCTTGGCCCTGCCCTTTTGAGGCTTTCTTAACCAGGGCTCCACACATCAAACAGTAAGTGAGGTTTTGAGGGTTTCTTTGTTTGGTGTTTTTTGTTACATTGCTAGCTCTCTGACTGGGAGCTCTTAAAAGGGTTTTGTGTATATTTTTTTAAAGCAAGGTTAAATTCATTTTTGCTGTTTTAGGGAATCTGTACTTGAGCACAGTAGTATTGCTGAACTCTGTAACCCCCTCAGGTTCAGGAACTGCTAACACCTAATCAGGGGTTAGTGGGCCTGTTTCCTGAGTGCAATTGAAGCCTGCATAAAAAGGCTGCTTGGCCCTGCCCTTTTGAGGCTTTCTTAACCAGGGCTCCACACATCAAACAGTAAGTGAGGTTTTGAGGGTTTCTTTGTTTGGTGTTTTTTGTTACATTGCTAGCTCTCTGACTGGGAGCTCTTAAAAGGGTTTTGTGTATATTTTTTTTAAAGCAAGGTTAAATTCATTTTTGCTGTTTTAGGGGAATCTGTACTTGAGCACAGTAGTATTGCTGAACTCTGTAACCCCCTCAGGTTCAGGAACTGCTAACACCTAATCAGGGGTTAGTGGGCCTGTTTCCTGAGTGCAATTGAAGCCTGCATAAAAAGGCTGCTTGGCCCTGCCCTTTTGAGGCTTTCTTAACCAGGGCTCCACACATCAAACAGTAAGTGAGGTTTTGAGGGTTTCTTTGTTTGGTGTTTTTTGTTACATTGCTAGCTCTCTGACTGGGAGCTCTTAAAAGGGTTTTGTGTATATTTTTTTTAAAGCAAGGTTAAATTCATTTTTGCTGTTTTAGGGGAATCTGTACTTGAGCACAGTAGTATTGCTGAACTCTGTAACCCCCTCCAGGTTCAGGAACTGCTAACACCTAATCAGGTGTTAGTTCCCTCCCTACCCACCCCGACTCCCACCCACCCCTAGTGAGCAGTCTTGCTTTATAGGGCACCTCCCCCTTTATCAAATCACAGTGAATTGGACCAGCACATTTTGAATATAATTAAAGAGATTTAACTGCTTTTTCTCTGAAAGGACAGCTGCGAAACCAGCTGGTACTTCGTAGATCTCTCTCTTTTGCTTTAACAGATACCTAAGCTCCACAAACAGAACAATGGCTGGGAAAAATCGTATTGCTAAAGCTGTTGCCCCCGTTACAGCTTCTGCCTCGGTCCAGACAGAGGCCCTATTGCCAGTTGAAGAACCAGTTCCATGTGCAGGGTGCCTGCATGCTGAAGCTCTGAGGAAACAAGTGGAGGAACTCAGAGAGGAGGTGGCGAGGCTGAGGAGCATTCAAGACAGTGAGAAGTACATTGATGAGATGCTGCTTGCAGCAACCAGGCTCTCCAGCACAGGAGAAGATGGGTGTCAACAGAATGTCGATGGTTGGACAAAAGTCACCAGAGCCTGCAAAATCACCAATCCAACTTCTCCAGCCCTTGAATTGAAGAACCATTATGCAGCCCTGAAATTGGAGGAGGTGAAAGCATCCCTGGAAAGGGAAGAACCAGAGTTCAAGTACCCCATAGTTGCAGAATCAGTGACCAGAAGGAAACGAAGGGTAGTGGTGGTTGGAGACTCTCTTCTGAGGGGTACTGAGGCGTCCATCTGCCGACCAGACTTGATGTCCAGAGAGGTATGCTGTCTGCCTGGTGCCAAGATCCAAAATGTTACGGAGAATTTGCCGAGACTCATCAAGCCCACTGACTATTACCCAATGTTGCTAATCCATGTTGGAACAAATGATACTGCCAGGTATACCTCGGAACGTATCAAAAGTGACTTCATGGCTCTGGGACAGAGGGTGAAGCAGGTAGGTGCACAGGTGGTGTTCTCTTCAATCCTCCCTGTTGAGGGTAAAGGCCAAGGCAGAGAGGCTCGCATCCTGGAGATTAATGCATGGCTGCGTGGATGGTGTCTTCGAGAGCGTTTTGGTTTCCTAGACCATGGGATGCTGTTCCAAGGGTTGCAGAGCAGAGATGGCATCCATCTGTCCAAGAAAGGTCAACACATCTTTGGTAGTAGACTGGCTAATCTACTGAAGAGGGCTTTAAACTAGATTCGTTGGGGATGGGTGAAGAAAGCCCCCAGGTAAGTGAAAGCCCCCAGGTAAGTGATACATTAAATACCTTTATGGAAATGGGTAACAGGGGTAACATATGGAAAGCAGTGTGTATTAATGCCCGTAGCATGGGAAATAAGATCTCTGAAGTTGAAGCTTTGGTGGGAGTGGCTGACTTAGATTTAGTGGCAGTTACAGAAACATCGTTCACAGAAAACCATGACTGGGATGTAACTATACCTGGCTATACTTTATTCAGAAAGGACAGGGTAGGAAGAAGGGGAGGAGGAGTAGCACTATATGTAAAAACTACTATTAAAGCTTTGGAATTACAGAGCTTAAAAGGGAGAGAGGAGGCATTGTGGGTTAAACTAGAAAGAGGGAAAGAGAAATCTATTTGCATTGGTGTGATATACAGACCTCCCTCACAAGAGGAAGAGGTGGACAGAGAGTTAATTGAAGACATACGCAGCATTGCTAGGAAAGGGGAAGTGCTACTGCTAGGAGATTTCAATATGCCAGATGTTGATTGGCACTATCCTGCTGCAGTATCATCTAGGAGTAAGGAGATCCTGGATTCTCTACAGGGAGAACTATTCAGGCAATTGGTAACAGACCCCACACGTGAAGGGGCCATACTGGACTTGGTGCTTACCAATGGTGAAAGTGTTTCTGATGTTGTAGTGGGAGATCATTTTGCATCCAGTGATCACCAGATGGTGTGGTTCAGTATTAGAACTAGGGCTGTTAGAATCCATTCCAAGGTGAAGATCTTAGACTTTAGGAAGACTAACTTTGCGAAGATGGGCCAATACCTCAGGGAGTCATTAGTGGGATGGGAACAGCTGGGGGATGTAGAACAACAGTGGGCAAAACTGAAAGGGGGTATTTTAAAGGCAACCAACCTTTTTGTTAAAATGGTAAATAAAGGCAAAAGGAACAGGAGACCGCTATGGTTTTCGAAGGAAGTAGCTGAAAAAGTGAAGAAAAAGAGGGAGGCCTTCATGAAATACAAGAAATCACAGAAAAAGGAAGACAGGCATCTGTATTTGGAACAACTTAGAGAAGCTAGCAAAGTAGTCAAGAAGGCAAAGATTCAAAAGGAGGAGGAAATAGCCAATGCAATAAAATGGGGAGATAAGACATTTTTCAGATATATTAGTGAGAAGAGGAAGGGCAAAAGTGGTATTGTCAGACTCAAGGGTACAGGGGGGGAATATGTAGAAGCTGATAAGGATAAAGCGGAATTGCTTAACAAATATTTTTGTTCTGTGTTCACAGATGAAGAACCAGGAGCAGGACCTCAGAAAACACCCACAAATAAGAACAGAAGCGAGGGATATCTTGAACAATTTTCAGAAGACTGTGTTCGTGAGAAACTAGCTCAACTTAAAGTAGACAAAGCGATGGGACCGGATGGGATACACCCTAGAATACTGAGGGAACTTGGGGACGTTCTAGCAACTCCACTGACTGACCTTTTCAATGCCTCGTTGGAGTCGGGAGTGGTGCCAAAGGACTGGAGAGAGGCTCATGTGGTGCCTTTACACAAAAGCGGAAGTAAGGATGTGGTTGAAAACTACAGGCCGGTTAGTTTAACTTCGGTGGTGAGTAAATTAATGGAAACGCTGTTGAAAGAGAAAATAGTGAGGTTTCTGGAGTCCAGCGGATTACAGGATCCGAGGCAGCATGGATTCACCAGAGGCAGGTCTTGTCAAACCAATCTGATTGATTTCTTTGACTGGGTGACCAGGGAGTTGGACCGAGGGAGAGCTCTAGATGTGGTGTATTTAGATTTCAGTAAAGCCTTTGACACTGTTCCTCACAGGCGACTTATAAACAAACTGAGCACCCTAGGGATGGACCCTAAAGTTACTGCTTGGGTTAGAAATTGGTTGGGTGGGAGGCGACAAAGAGTACAAGTAAATGGAGCTCACTCTGAGGAGAAGGATGTTACCAGTGGTGTGCCCCAGGGATCTGTCCTTGGTCCGATTCTTTTTAACATCTTTGTTAGTGATATAGCGGAAGGGCTGTCGGGTAAGGTTTGCCTCTTTGCGGATGATACCAAAATCTGCAATAAAGTAGACACCCAGGAAGGTGTAGATAACATGAGGAGGGATCTAGCTAACCTTGAAGAATGGTCTAGAATTTGGCAGCTGGGATTTAATGTTAAAAAATGTAAGGTCATGCATTTGGGCTGCAGCAATCCAAGGGAGCAATACAGCATAGGAGGTGAAGTACTTTTGTCCACTAAAGAAGAGCGGGACCTAGGCGTAGTTGTGTCCGATGATCTTAAAGTAGCTAAACAGGTAGAAAAGGCGACGGCAAAAGCTAGAAGAATGCTTGGGTGCATACGGAGAGGAATGGCTAGCAGAAAAAAGGAGGTGATAATGCCTCTGTATAAGTCTTTGGTGCGACCTCATTTGGAGTATGGTGTGCAATTCTGGAGACCGCACCTTCAAAAGGATGTGAACAGGATGGAGTCGGTGCAGAGGGTTGCTACTAAGATGATTAGTAGTCTTCATTATAAAGCATATGAGGACAGACTTAAGGATCTTAATATGTACACCTTAGAGGAAAGGTGGGATAGAGGTGATATGATTGAGATGTTTAAATACCTCCGTGGCATAAATGTTCAGGGAGAGAGCCTCTTTCAATTGAAAGCAAGTTCTGCGACGAGGGGACATGGGATGAGGGTGAAGGGAGATAGATTCAGGAGTGATATGCGGAAATATTTCTTTACGGAAAGAGTAGTGGATCCGTGGAATAGTCTCCCAGTGGAGGTGGTAGAGATGAGGACAGTAACTGAATTCAAAAAAGCATGGGACCAACACAGAGGATCTCTAAAGGTAAAAAGTGGACTGTTGTAGTTGTTGTTATGGAAGGACAGACTAGATGGGCCTTGTGGTCTTTTTCTGTCATCATGTTTCTATGTTTCTATGTTCTCGCTCTTTCTTTTAGTTCCTTGGTATGCAAACATCTTGCATTTCCTCCACATTATCTAATCGGCTTTTTGGTTTGGTTCAGTCCCTGACTGGAGTTTTGAGAAATACACGCCCCCTGCTCCTGGAGGGGGGGGTGCCATCTCATCCCTTGCCACAGGCAGCAGATAGATTGCCTTGAGCCGCCCCTGATCTTACTTTCTCCTTCATTTTTATTGATTTATCATGGATGCAGATTCTGGATGGCGGGTTGGAGGTCATACTTGGTAATGAACAAAGCTGTCTTGTTATAGTTTACTGAAAGATTGTTGTTGGTGAGCCATGTAGTCATCTTATCCAGACATTTGGTTATGGAGGTCAGGTCCGGTGTTTGTATATTTACTGGGGTACAGTAAAGAAACATTGATAAACACCCCTACAGACATATCAAGAAGAGCAATAGTGTTTATGCTGGCTATGATGACAATTGCTGTTTGTGCTAAAGGGTTCTCAAAATTTCCTATGTTCTGTAAACTGGGACTGGTGATGTACGGATAGTATGTGAGTGAGTATGGCAAAGATTCTGGTTTGGGTGAGAAACGCAGATCAGATTTGTAGTCCTGGGATGCCATGCTATTATGTTATACCAGCTTTGTTTATAGATGCAGGGAATATTTTTGGCAGATGTATGTTTATTGTGACTACAAGTGAGTATGTGTGTGTGGTTTGCGGGTTGCATGGGAGGATCTGGTGTGCCCATCCACAATTCAGGGAGGCCATGAATGGCTGGCCGGTACCTGGACCATATGGATGACCGCAGTATCACCAGGTACCAGTGTGATAGGGAAGCCATACATCAGCTGTGCCTGGCACTGGGAGACATGGCTGATGTTGTGCCAACATCCCCCAGATTGTGCCATAAAGCCTATATCCTTCCCCAGTCCAGGATCTATGCAAGCTGCAAGAGTGGTGATTATATCTGGAGGCTGGCTACTTGGTATGATGGCACAGGGATCTCCCCTTCCATGCCCACAGAGGCCTGACCAGGGAAGCACTGCCACAAAGGAGACTGTGGGAAGGCAAATAGGGTTTCCCCGCAGATAGCAGATGTATACAGACTAACATATGCCACAATGGGAAAGGTGTAGCTGCTGTGAGAAATGACAATACCTAGATATGTAGGAATCAGATGTCATAGCCAGAAGGCCATACTACTACTAGTGATCATTTGTATAGCACTACAAGGCATACACAGCACTGCACAGGGACATGTAAAAGATGGTCCCTTCTCAGCTGAGCTTACAATCTAGTCAAGACAGACAACACAGTAGCTGTGGACAGGATACATCTAGAGGGAATGGTAAGGAAACACAAGGGAGATTAGGCGGATCAGATCCAAAGAGGCAGTGAAGAGGTGAGCATGATATTGGATTGTTCTCTGAGTCTGATAGGTTGATTGCAGACATTTTGTCACCATTCAAGGGGAAATCATCAGTGCAGCGTTCCAGATGGTAATGTTCTTGAATGCTTATGTTTGTACTTATATTGGGGTTGGTGGTGACTCAGTTCTTTGGTTCTCAGGGAATAATTGGTTAGTTTCCCTAAGGGTGCTGAGGTATGGTTGCTGTTTCTGAGCCTTGTTGGTGATGACTCAGCTCTTTGGCCCACAGGGATTGATTGGTTGGTTTCCCTGAGGATTGCTAAGGTGTGGTTGCTATTTCTGGGCATGTGTTGGTGGCGCCTCACCTCTTTGGTCCACAGGGATTGGTAGATCGAGTCTATATTGATATGTCTGTTTATCGATTTTGTGGTAGAAAACCAAGCTTCCAAAAATTCTGTGCTTATGCTATGATTTCAGTTGTGTTCCATTTGAATTTGTGTCCTTCTGCATCTTCATGTATTGAGAACAGGGAGAGTGAGTTGTGTCTTTTGCTGGCTAGTTGGTGTTCATGTAATCTGGTGGATAGTTTTCTTCCTGTTTGACTGACGTAGTTCTTGTCACAGTCGCCGCATTGAATTTTGTTCACGACGTTTGTCCTTTGATCTTTCTCTGGTTGTCCTTTCAGTTTTGACAGGATTGCGGTTGGTTTGTGGGCTGTTGTAATGCTGTATTCTTTTAGTAGTCTTGCGGTCAATTCAGAGGTGCTCTGGATGTAAGGGAGGGTGAATCATTGGGGTGCTCTTTCGGTCTGGAGGTTGGGACTTTTTGACTGCAGGCAGCTGCAGATGAAGTTCCATGGGTATCTGTTCCTTTTTAATGCCTTGTATTGGTGTTTCTCTTTTTTTCCATTTTAGCAGTGGGATTATACTGTTCTGAATAGCATTTTATGCAGATTTGTTTGTGGCACTTAGGGTGGTTGCTGTAAAATTCCAGGATTTGGTCCGTGTGTGTTCCTTTCCTGTAGACTGATGTGTGGAATTCACCGGTTTTGGTTCTCATGACAAGAACATTCAGGAATGGGAGTTTGTTGTCCTTGGCCATTTCCATTGTTAGTTTTGGGTTTTGTGCACTTGGTAAGGGTCCATCCTTAGCAGTTTAAAGCATGTTTGTAGAGATGACCAAAGCAGGGATCACTGGGGCTGCTTTATAATGCCAAATACCATTTGATGCAAGGTATGTCCTGACATACATGTTCATATTTACATTCTCTTAAACCATATTAGAGTGAACTGGAATTACCTAGCATTTTTCAGGGCCTGAGAGAGACTGATATATGGTTTAGGTTGCAGCAGCAGTCATTTCTCATTGGTATTTATGTCTAGTTTGCATCAGCAACTACTGTCAGTATGAAGAGCAACTTAGGAGATGTATGTTTTACTGAGGAGGTGTGGCTTCCGCAGGTACATCCCAGAGGCTGGCAGGATCCGAAATGTACAAGTTTTCAGAATACGGTGGAAGCAAGAATGTCCAAAATGTTTACTTGTGTTCCCTAATATTGACGGGGACGTGTTTCTCCATTTTATATTCGATGGCCTGTGCCTGCATCCCTGTGTGGGCCATGTGCTGGGTGTGTGTACAGGCTGACTGAATAACGCTTTGCTTGTGCCATGCCAGACATGTATATCTCCCCGATTCCAGACCCGTGGGCACGTCTAGACCCGTAGATGTGGAATTTGGTTCAGACGGGGCCTGTTTTCAATTTAGACATGTCCGTGGGCCAGACGTGCATGTCATGGAATTGGGCTCCACATGAATAGTCAGAGGGCCATGTGTGTGTGGAGAATGAGTGATCTCAGAAATTATCCAGACAGAAGCAATATTCGCTCTGTTATTCAGATAACGGTCTGGATAGTTCTAAGACAGAATATAGACCGTCATTTCGATAGTAATCCAGTTAATGCTAGTGGTCGCTACTACGTTTGGATATTCAGTATCACTATCCAGATAGCAACACTAAATTACAGATTTTTAAAATAAAAATACCAACTGTGGCAGCTGAATATCAACCTGATTGTTGCTAGGCAATGTTTGAAAAAATTTGCGCTGGACCGTTTTCAACAGTATAGCAGAAATAAACAGAGGTTAAATAAATGCTATTATACTGCTGAACTTAAGACTGTCCTTTCCCTATAATTTCCTTATTTAAAATTTTTATAACAAACTTTTGCATACTCTAATCACTGTTTCTTACTCTTGTGTTTAATTAAAATAAATCTATATTCGTTTTTCAACAATTTCATTTTGTGCTGTTTACAAAGGATGATATTTCTGACTTCTGCAGTCTTGGCGTGAGTTTCCCTCCTCATAAAGATATGCCAGATGGAGCTGAGAGGCCAATCTGCAAGAGATGTGCATCAGCCATGAGATTTTGAATAGATCCCAAAGATTTTTCAGCATTGTATGGATGGCTTATTTTTAAATAATTTCTAGTGTACTTACTTCTCCAACAGACTTAAAACGTATATGAAGGGACATACATTCAAAAGCACTGGCTATCTGGATAAGGGCCACTGGCTGGATCTATCTACTGATTTTCAGTGCATTAGCTGTGGATAGAGCTTCTGAAAATCATTCCTCATCCATCTGGTGCTATCTGTATAAAGTGGGATTTTAGAAGTGACGTCTAAGAAGAATCTGGGACATTCAGAGCACAACATCCAAAAATTTAAGAGCATAAGAAATGCCTTACTGGGTCAGACCAAGGTCCATCAAGCCCACTATCCTGTTTCCAACAGTGGCCAATCCAGGCCACAAGTACCTGGCAAGTTCCCAAAAAGGCACACAGATTGCACAATGTTTGTCCTGGGGTAAGCACTGGATTTCCCGGGTCATCATTAAAAATGGCTTATGGACCTTTTCTCCAGGAACTTGTCCAAACTTTTTTTATACCCAGCTACACTAACAGCTTTTACTACATCCTCCGGTAACGAATTCCAGAGTTTGATTACACGTTAAGCAAAAAATATTTTCTCTTATTAGTCTTAAATCAGATCCATTGTAGCTTCATCATGTGTTCTCTAGTCTTTCTACTTTTTGATAGCATAAACAACCAATCTATGTTTACCCGTTAACTCCATTCATTAATTTATAGACCTCTATCATATCCCCTTTCAGCCATCTCTTTTCCAAGTTGAAGAGCCCCAACCTTTTATGCCTCTCTTCATAGGGGTATCCTTCCATTCCCTTTACCAATTTTGTCACTTTTCTTTGTACCTTTTCTAATAGAGCTACCAGAATTGCACACAATACTCTAGGTGCACTCACACCATGGAGTGATAGAGGCATTATATTATCCTTGGCTTTATTCTCCATTCCTTTCCTTAAGATACCTAGCATTCTATTTGCTTTCTTGGCCACTGCTGCACACTGGGCGGAGGGTTTCAACATATTATCCATGGTGACACCTAAATCTTTTTCCTGGGTGGTGGTTTCTAAAGTGGTACCTTGCATTGTATAACCATAGTTTAGGTTGTTCTTTCCTAGGTGCATAACTTTGCACTTGTCCATATTAAATTTCATCTGCCGTTTGGATATCCAAGCTTCCAATTTTTCAAGGTCCTCTTGCAATTTTTCACAATCCACTTAACGTTTTAACAACTTTAAATAATTTTGTGTCATCTGCAAATTTGATCACCTCACTCGTTGTTCCAATTTCCACATCATTTATGAATATGTTAAAAAGCCCAGTACAGATCCCTGGCATACTCCACTCTTCACCTTTCTCCATTGAGAAAATTGGCCATTTAGCCTTATCTCTGCTTTCTATCTTTTAACCTGTTCCTGATCCACAATACTATACTGCCTCCAATCCCATGACTTTTTAATTTCACTAAGTGTCTCTCATGAGGGACCATGTCAAAGGCTTTCTGAAAATCCAGATACACTATATCAACTGGCTCACCTTTGTCTACCTGTTTATTCACACCTTCAAAAAAACAGATTAGTAAAACAAGACTTTACTTGGCTAAATCCATGTTGGCTTTCTCCCATTAAACCATGGCTATCTACATATTCAGTAATTTTATTCTTTATAATGTTTCTACCATTTTGATTGGTACTGATGTCAGGCCCAATGATTTGTAGTTTCCCGAATCACCCCTGGAAACCTTTTTAAAAATTGGCGTTACATTGGCCACTCTCCAATCCTCTGGTACTACAGATGATTTTAATGATAGTTCACAGGTTATTAATAGTAGGCCTGCAATCTCATTTTTCAGTTCTTTCAACACCATTCAATATATACCATCCAGGCCAGGTGATTTGCAACTCTTCAATTTATCAAACATTTGTAATACATCCTCCCAGTTTATTGATAATTCTTTCAATTCTTCTGCTACATCACCTTTATATACCATTTCAGGCACGGGTAACTTTCCTACATCTTCTTCAGTAACGACCAAAGCAAAGAATTCATTCAGTCAATCCGCTTTGGCCTTGTCCTCCCTTAGCATCCCTTTTACCCCTTTTAAGAGTGTGACTGTTTTTTAAATTATTTTCTGTCTTAATTGTCATTCTTTTCCTCTTTTTTTAACTTGTTTTTCCTTTTTAAACTGCTCTGTTGCACAATGAAGAGCGGTTAATCAAAAACCAATAAACATAAACATATCATTCAGTGGTCCAACTGACTCTCTCACAGATTTTTTTGCTACAAATGTACTTGAAAAAGTTTTTATTTGCATTTTTGCTTCCACGGCAAGTTTTTCAAATTCTCTCTTTGCCTGCCTTATCAATGCCTTGCATCTAACTTGCCAATGCTTATTTTGTTTTCCAGTGTTCGTCATTAGGCTTCTTTTTCCATTTCCTAAAGGATGCTTTTTTGGCAACAGCCTCTGACCTCACCTTTAAATCATGCTGGCAGTTTTTTTGGCCTTCCTTCTACTTTTCTTAAAGTGTGGAATATATCTGGTCTAGGCTTTCAAGTTGGTACTTTGAAACATCACCCATGCTTTATGCTTTAACCTTTGCAGCTGCTCCTTTTAGTTTTTTCTTTCCTCATTTTATCATAGTTTCCCTTTTGAAATTTAAAAGGTAGTACTGTGGATTTCCTTGCCCTCTTTCTTCCACTTATAAAATCAAATGTGATCATGCTATGATCACTATTGCTAAGTGACCCCAAAACCCTTATCTCTTGCACCAGATCCTGTGTTCCACTAAGGCCTATGTCCAGAATAGCCTGTCGGTTCTTGAACCAGCTGCTCCAAGAAGCAGTCATTTATTACATCTAGAAACTTTATCTCTCTAGCATGTTCTGCTGTGACATTGACCCAGTCGATACTGGGGCAATTGAAATCATTCATCATTACTTTGTTGTAACTTTTGTTGGCTTCCCTGATTTCTTTTAGCATTTCATCATCCATCTGTTCATTCTGGCCAGGCAGTCAGTAGTACACCCCCACTGCCATCGTCTTCTGCTTTTTACATGGAACGTCTATCCACAGAGATTTTACAGTGCATTTTGTTTCCTGTAAAACTTTAATCCTAAGCGACTCAATGCCCTCTCTAACATAGAGCGCAAATCCTCCACCAATTTGATCTACTTTATCATTGCAATATAGTTTGTACCCAGGTAACAGTGTCCCATTGGTTGTCCTCCTTCAACCAGGTCTCTGAGATACCAATCATATCTAAACCTTTCATTTAGTGCTATACATTCTAGCTCTCCCATCTTACTTTTTAAACTTCTAGCATTTGCATACAAGCAATTTAGAGGTTGCATTTTATTCATATTAATCTGGTTATCAGTTGCTAAGTGTAATTTGGAATCTTTTGGCTCTGTACTAAAGGACATCCTGGTTACTTTTATCTTTGTTGGAACCTCTCTGTCAAGATACCCTAAGTTCCCTGTTTTGCTAGTATCCTCCAAGGATACATCCTTCTGAACCTGGATGACTGTCAGCTTCCCCCTACTATGTAGTTTAAAAGCTGTTCTATCTCCTTTTTAAAGGTTAATGCCATCAGCCTGATTCCATCCTGGTTAATGTGAAGCCCATCCCTTCAGAAGAGTTCTCCCTTCCCCAGAATGTTGTTCAGTTCCTAACAAATCCAAACCCTCTTCCTTACACCATTGTCTCATCCATGCATTGGGACTTCAGAGCTCTGCCTGCCTTTTGGGTCCTGCGCACTGAACGGGAAGCATTTCTGAGTATGATATCCTGGACGTTCTGGATTTCAACTTTTTACCTAAAAGCCTACATTTTGCCTCCAGAACCTCCCATCCACACTTTGTCATTGGTGCCAACATGTACCAAGACAGCAGACTTCTTCCCAGCACTATCTAAAACCTTGTGTAGGTGGCACATGAGGTCCACTACCTTTGCACCAGACAGGCATATTACCAGGTGGTTCTCATGTCCACCAGCAACCCAGCTATCTACACGCCTAATGATTGAATCACCAATTCACCATTGATAACGTACTCATCAACCAGCTCCTACCTAATGGCTTCTCAATACACACAGGTCACAGAAGCAGTAAAAGAGGGGGAGATGTTCTCGCAATCACCAAAACTGATCTCCATTTCCACCTGAGCAATACAACCAACACAACACACATAGACACAATCACCATTACCAACAAACACTGCTCTTTCAACCTGATATACAGGGCCCCATCCACAGACTCCGATACCCTTGCAACATTAATTGAGCTTGCATCCAACTCACAATTGCCAAGCACACCAAGCTGGGTTGTAGGTGACTTCAATTTACCATCTTTGCAAGACGCACAGGCCTCATCGTTCCTGGATGCTTTCGAAGAATTAGGATACAGACAACTTGTCGATGAGCCCACCCATGCGAAAGGAAGGACATTGGACCTTGTTTTTGCCCCTCTAACCGACTTTAACACGATGAACACCACTATACTGTCCACTACTGCAGCCCCCTGGTCAAACCACATGCTAATTATGTTCCAAATATCTCTACCCAACAAACTTCAGAAGAGTGTTGATAACTCCAGCAGCCCCAAATCAGCTCCACGCAACTTCCGAGCCTTTGACAAAGACCTAATCTTAGACCGAACCCATTCACTCTTCGACCTAACATCCCGCGACCCTGAAGAGTTGGTTTCCACCTGAAATGAAAACTTCAGTTCCATTGCATTGCGACCACCACCAAACAAGCCTACCAAGAAAAGAACTTCTGCAGTTTGGTACTCCACAGAACTTAGATCGTCACTCTCCTGCCTGAGAAAACTGGAAAGACGCTGGCGCTGAACTCCTGTCACTGAGGACCTAAAGACATACAGTACTCAACTAGAAAAACACCACCAAGCAATATCTGAAAGCATGAGGAGATTCCACACTGACACTCTAAAGCGATCCTTAAACAAACCACATGACCTGTTCACCATGGTAAAGAACCTAGCAAAAGAGCCAGTACCAGAGCAACCTAGTCAGATCCACCCTCAAGCCTTCGCCGACTACCTAAAAGCAAAACTGTGCCAGACTAATAAGTCCCCTACACCTACCATGGTACTCGAGCTGAGATCCTCAGCCCCACTGTCCACTTTCTCTAAGCCATCTGCGAAACTCATTGAGGACATAATTGCTGGAATAAACACAACGACCGCACAAACCGACCCTTGCCCGGTATCCTGGATAAAAGAGTTACGATCGACTGTCAGCCCTTTTATAGCAAAGCTAATGGATTGCTCATACACGACAGGCACCTTTCCCCAATCCCTCAAATGTACCTCAATCAGGCCGCTCCTCAAAAATAACAAACGACCCTAAGAAGCCTGACTCATATAGACCGATCTCAAGCATACCACTCTTAGCAAAAATCATCGAGAAAGATGTCCAAAGACAAATTCAAGATCATATTGATGCCTCTGCCCCACTTGATCCGCGTCAGCATGGCTTCAGAGCCGCACATGGGGTTGAAACCCTCCTCACCATCCTCTTTAGTACCATAATAGCAGGAATTGACAACATACGCCAAGGATACGTGCTCATATTCTTGGATATAGCGGCGGTCTTTGATTCTGTCTCCCACGACCTCCTCCTACACCATCTCAAGGAGAAGGGGATTTGTAACTTAGCACTTGAATGGCGCAAGTCATATCTCTCGGATAGATGGCAACACGTAAGATCAGATGAAGCAACATCAGAACCTTTCCACCAGAGCCAAGGGGTCCCACAAGGATCTTCTCTCTCTGCTCTGATGTTTAATATATATATGCAACCTATCTGCGAGATCATCCAGTCCTTCAAGGTGAAGTGCCTGTTATACGCAGATGATGTTCTCCTATATATGCCTTTTGCAACAGAGAACCCCGATCTTTCACCGCTCACGGACTGTTTCAACGCAGTATCCAGATGGCTCCAATCGCAAAACCTTCGAATTCAACATAAGAAAACAGAAGTCCTTTTCATCACAAGGGATCCAAAATTCATCACACCACCTTGCTTGAAGGTCCTAGATGCAGAACTTCTCACCAAACCCTCTATTAGATATCTGGGTGTCATACTTGACCAGAGACTGGACATGAAGATCCATATAGGCAATGTAGCAAGAGCTGTATATCATAAAATCCGATCACTTAGACACCTACGTACATTACTGGAACCGGATGACGTCCGGACAGTGTACCAAGCATTGATCATACCTCATTTTGACTATGCAAATGCCATACTCCAGGGTCTCCCTCAATCTATGCTGCACCCTTTACAGCTTGCAATGAACGCAGCTGCGAGAGTGCTCCAGGGTGCATCCAAGTGGGAACACATGACACCCATCCTTAAACAGCCCACTGGCTTCCCATAAAAGGTAGAATCACGTTCAAAACAGTAATTTTGACCTTCAAGATCATAAATAGGCTTGCCCCACCAGCCCTAAAGGACCTCGTACAGATAACCCCCCCGAACAGATTCAGAAGATCTCCTGCAGCCAATAAACTAATAGTCCCAAGAGAAACGACCAAGTGCCGCCAGACAACAGTGAACAGGGCTTTCAAATTCTCTGCACCAAAATGCTGGAACACTCTCCCACCCAGTTTACGTGCAATCACTAATTTAACTCAGTTTAGGAAAGCTCTGAAATATTACCTTTTTCTCGTACATTTCCCGGATGACAGCTCCTCAAATGCCTCATCAGTATACTAGCCAAGTCAAACAGATGTTCAGCCAGTTCGCTCTGTACAGTTGTAAATAGTTACCCAAGTTTCTATCCAAGTTCTGTTCCCTGTTAATTGTGAACACAAATCAATGGTTCTGAAATGTGTATTTAACTGGTTCTATGTAAATCGCACTGATGGAAAATAGCGCGGTATATAAGAGAATGTAATAAATAAAATAAATAAATAATAAACTATAACAGCTGTCCTAACCCTTCCCTCATGGGCACATTGCTCTGGAGAAACCTCCTCAGTTCAGGAGTTTTACATGTCCAGGCAGACATGTCATAGCTACAGGATCATTGCTGCCACACCAAGGTAATGCTCTCCTTTCACGTAACCTCTCTCCTCCATGGCAACTGAGAGGCTGCCAGATTTGAGGTGAGACTTCAGTACTCATATATAAACTCTCTTCTCTTCACTGGTTCCCTATCCATTTTCATATCCAGTTCAAACTTCTTCTACTGACCTTTAAGTGCACTCATTCTGCTGCTCCTCACTACCTTTCCTCTCTTATCTCTCCCTACACCCCTCCTCGTGAACTCCACTCCTATGACAGAGCACTTCTATCTATGCTCTTCTCTTCTACTGCTAACTCCAGACTTCAATCCTTTCACCTTGCTGCTCCTTATGTATTGAATTATCTACCTGAGTCTGTCCGACAGGCTTCATCTCTGACCCTTTTCAAATCCAGACTGAAAACTTACCTCTTCAAGGCCGCTTTTGGATCCTGATCCATGTGGAGCCCCATTCCAGGAAGGGGACGTCCAGAATGTTCGGACATCCCTGCTGAAGATGGGGCCATAAGGACCCGATTCTGATCCGTGGGAACAAAATGTTCCTGCAGGAGCCAGAATCGGGCCAAAGGACGGTTCGGCCTGCCCCTCCTGCCTGCAGGGACATCCTTCCCGCAGGCACCCAAGACTGTCATGTTCCCAGCCCCCCAAATCACCACCACCCAACCCACAGCAGGTCTCCCATGGCCTGGATCAGGCCGCAGGACCACACGCACCTGGCCCCGCTGGGGTCTCCTCGGGCCCGATTGGGAAAAAGTGCTGCTTATACCACCACTGAGGTGGCATAAGCAGCATGTCCCAGCAGGCCTGGCAGCATGAAAAATGCCATGACCTGAATCAGCCCTATATGTGCTGCCAGGCAGCCTGCCCCCCACTGGCTCTCCCTGCCCTGAAGCACAGGACACATGGGAAGAGCTGGAGGGGGAATAAGGTTCAGAACAATTGGGGGGCTGCATGTCCTCAGCCATTGAGCTGTCTTAATTAGATTGTAAGCTCTGATGAGCAGGGACCTTCTCTTACATATGTCTGTACAGCGCTGCATATGCCTTGTAGCACTATACAAATGATCAGTAGTAGTAGTACTATGTCCCTGTAGGTCTCATGTATGTACCTCTCTGTCTTCCGTATGTCCTCCAAGTCTGTTACTCTAGCCTGCAGAGGTTGGACTCATTCCCTGAGGGCAAAGAGCTCCTTGTACTTTGTGCACATGTAAGACACCTCACCAATTAAGAGAAAATTGTACATGTGACACTCAATGCAAAAGACTGGATAGCCCCCATCTCACTGCTGGACTGCTGTCTGTATCTTAGTTTTAATGTTTTGTTTAGCTATTTAAGTTGTTTCAGTACAAGTATCCCTAGCAACTTTAAGTAAACTACTATACCAATTACTTTTAATTGACTTTGTTCACCTCAAGATTAATTAACTTCAAGGCTTTAATCTATCCCTTGTGGTGATAACCAGCTAAACCTGGGACTTTAACCACCCTTCCCCCCTTTAATAGGTTTAAGAGCCAGAAAGCTAAGATTATGCCTGGGTTGGGCAGGAGGAAACTAGCAAACACTTAGTAAAGGCTGACTTGCTAAAGAGGTCCCAAACCTGTGCTTCTGTAAGCAAGTTCCTGGGTGATTCACACAGCCCTTAGTTTGATAGAGAGAGCCCTTCAAATTGCCCCTTTGACCTTTCACTTGGCTTTTAACATCTATTTAAAATAAATTCCAAGATCTCTTGCCTCCTAGGTGGAAGGCCTCTTTGTAGAGGTATCTAAAAACAATTTATTTCTTTCAACTCAAAGAATATTTTACCCTATTCTTTCTTCTATGCTAAGCTATACTCTGATTTGATTTAAATTAAAAGCTCTCTGCTGATACTAGGCCCTGACATATTTAAATTTAAACTAAAAGCTCTCTTCTGGTTTTAAAAGTAAATCTAAAGCTTTAAAGTTCTCTACTGGGTTTTAAATTTAAACAAAAGCTTTCTTCTACAGGAAGATGGATGTACCCATGCTACTTGCGATGAGTTCATGTAACATGAGCTACAAATACTTGCATTACCTGCATCATGCTGGAAAGGCCTCCATCCTGCCCAGTTGTCACCTTGATGCGTATTACACGGGTAGCGTGGGGTTTTGGCATGGGGCCCCATACTACATTTTTGCGTTGCATCGAAAATGCATGCTAAACCCATGCTACCCTTTAGTAAACATGCCCCTATGTGAATGGGAAAATAAAGTTTGAATTCAATTATGTACTACTCTCATTGTATAGTTGTATGCCTAAAGACATGAAGCCACCAAAGGTTATCAATATAAAATCCAAATGTCAAAAAATAACCCTGAATTTTCACCCTCTATTTTCCAAAGTTAAAAATATTTTTTTGTTGGATCCCATTTTTAGCACAATTACATATTCGCCAGATACAAATGGTGCTTTTTACTCTTTAAATCATATTTTATGTAAAACCATTATTTAGAAACATAGAAACATGATGACAGAAAAAGACCACATGGCCTATCTAGTCTGTCCTTCCATAATAACAACTACAACAGTCCACCTTTTACCTTTAGAGATCCTCTGTGTTGGTCCCATGCTTTTTTGAATCAGTTACTGTCCTCATCTCTACTACCTCCACTGGGAGACTATTCCATGGATCCACTACTCTTTCCGTAAAGAAATATTTCCGCATATCACTCCTGAATCTATCTCCCTTCACCCTCATCCCATGTCCCCTCGTAGCAGAACTTGCTTTCAATTGAAAGAGGCCCTCTCCCTGAACATTTATGCCATGGAGGTATTTAAAAATCTCAATCATATCACCTCTATCCCGCCTTTCCTCTAAGGTGTACATATTAAGATCCTTAAGTCTGTCCTCATATGCTTTATAATGAAGCCCATTAATCATTTTAGTAGCAACCCTCTGCACCGACTCCATCCTGTTCACATCCTTTTGAAGGTGCGGTCTCCAGAATTGCACACCATACTCCAAATGAGGTCGCACCAAAGACTTATACAGAGGCATTATCACCTCCTTATTTCTGCTAGCCATTCCTTTCCATATGCACCCAAACATCCTTCTAGCTTTTGCCGTCGCCTTTTCTACCTGTTTAGCTACTTTAAGATCATCAGACACAACCACGCTTAGGTCCCGCTCTTCTTTAGTGGACAAAAGTACTTCACCTCCTATACTGTATTGCTCCCTTGGATTGCTGCAGCCCAAATGCATGATCTTACATTTTTTAACATTAAATCCCAGCTGCCAAATTCTAGACCATTCTTCAAGCTTAGCTAGATCCCTCCTCATGTTATCTACACCTTCCTGGGTGTCTACTCTATTGCAGATTTTGGTATCATCTGCAAAGAGGCAAACCTTACCCGACAGCCCTTCCGCTATATCACTAACAAAGATGTTAAAAAGAATCGGACCAAGGACAGATCCCTGGGGCACACCACTGGTAACATCCTTCTCCTCAGAGTGAGCTCCATTTACTTGTACTCTTTGTCGCCTCCCACCCAACCAATTTCTAACCCAAGCAGTAACTTTAGGGTCCATCCCTAGGGTGCTCAGTTTGTTTATAAGTCGCCTGTGAGGAACAGTGTCAAAGGCTTTACTGAAATCTAAATACACCACATCTAGAGCTCTCCCTCGGTCCAACTCCCTGGTCACCCAGTCAAAGAAATCATTCAGATTTGTCTGACAAGACCTGCCTCTGGTGAATCCATGCTGCCTCGGATCCTGTAATCCGCTGGACTCCAGAAACCTCACTATTTTCTCTTTCAGCAGCGTTTCCAATAATTTACTCACCACCGAAGTTAAACTAACCGGCCTGTAGTTTTCTACCACATCCTTACTTCCGCTTTTGTGTAAAGGCACCACATGAGCCTCTCCCCAGTCCTTTGGCACCACTCCCGACTCCAATGAGGCATTGAAAAGGTCAGTCAGTGGAGTTGCTAGAACGTCCCCAAGTTCCCTCAGTATTCTAGGGTGTATCCCATCCGGTCCCATCGCTTTGTCTACTTTAAGTTGAGCTAGTTTCTCACGAACACAGTCTTCTGAAAAATGTTCAAGATGTCCCTCGCTTCTGTTCTTATTTGTGGGTGTTTTCTGAGGTCCTGCTCCTGGTTCTTCATCTGTGAACACAGAACAAAAATATTTGTTAAGCAATTCCGCTTTATCCTTATCAGCTTCTACATATTCCCCCCCTGCACCCTTGAGTCTGACAATACCACTTTTGCCCTTCCTCTTCTCACTAATATATCTGAAAAATGTCTTATCCCCCCATTTTATTGCATTGGCTATTTCCTCCTCCTTTTGAATCTTTGCCTTCTTGACTACTTTGCTAGCTTCTCTAAGTTTTTCCAAATTCAGATGCCTGTCTTCCTCTCTCTGTGATCTCTTGTATTTCATGAAAGCCTCCCTCTTTTTCTTCACTTTTCAGCTACTTCCTTTGAAAACCATAGCGGTCTCCTGTTCCTTTTGCCTTTATTTACCATTTTAACAAAAAGGTTGGTTGCCCTTAAAATACCCCCTTTCAGTTTTGCCCACTGTTTTTCTACATCCCCCAGCTGTTCCCATCCCACTAACGACTCCCTGAGGTATTGGCCCATCTTCGCAAAGTTAGTCTTCCTAAAGTCTAAGATCCTCACCTTGGAATGGATTCTAACAGCCCTAGTCCTAATACTGAACCACACCATCTGGTGATCACTGGATGCAAAATGATCTCCCACTACAACATCAGAAACACTTTCACCATTGGTAAGCACCAAGTCCAGTATGGCCCCTTCACGTGTGGGGTCTGTTACCAATTGCCTGAATAGTTCTCCCTGTAGAGAATCCAGGATCTCCTTACTTCTAGATGATACTGCAGCAGGAATGTGCCAATCAACATCTGGCATATTGAAATCTCCTATCAGTAGCACTTCCCCTTTCCTAGCAATGCTGCGTATGTCTTCAATTAACTCTCTGTCCACCTCTTCCTTTTGTGAGGGAGGTCTGTATATCACACCAATGCAAATAGATTTCTCTTTCCCTCTTTCTAGTTTAACCCACAATGCCTCCTCTCTCCCTTTTAAGCTCTGTAATTCCAAAGCTTTAATAGTAGTTTTTACATATAGTGCCACTCCTCCTCCCCTTCTTCCTACCCTGTCCTTATAGCATTTTATATCTCATAACTTGCTTATCTTGGCTTGGCTGTGGTATTATGAAGAAAGATGATAGAAGCTGCAGTATCTCAAGTAAATTACAGTCAAGCCTAGCTAAGCAAGTTATGAGATATAAAATGCATAAGGAGCAGAGGGAGACCACTCCTGCCCCAATCACCCTTAGACCACCAGGGATGACCCAGTTGGGCACCGGGTAAATGTTGAATACAGGGGGAGGATGCAAGAGTGTTTTGGGAAAAGGGGGGGCTTGCATTCTCTGTAGTTGGTGGGACCCTTTGCAGGGCCTCCATATTCGGAAAGCTTTCCTGCAATGGTGGTTCTGTAAAGGGGTTCCAATTGGTGGGAGGGGGGTGACATGGAGGAGAGAGAAGTTACAAGGGGGAAAAGTGTTGGGGGGGAGGGTTGGTCACGAGGGGACAATTGGAAGTCTGGCCAAACTCATGGAATAGTCATTCTCAACAGGATCGTTCCCACAAAGTCTGAAACACGCTTCCATTAGGCCGCTGCTAAAAACCAACAAACTGGACCCCCAGAAGGTTGAATCGTATAGGCCAATCTCAAGTATCCCACTACTCACCAAGATATTCAAAAAAGAAGTCCAATGCCAAATCCAAAGCCACATCGAAACCGCTGCTCCTCTCGACCCATGACAGCATGGCTTCAGGGAATCACATGGTGTCGAAACCCTCCTTATCACCCTCTTCAGTACGATAATCATGGGAACCGACAACCCCCGACAAGGATATGCCCTTATCTTCATGGATATTGCTGTGGCATTCGACTCTGTGAGCCATGAGCTGCTCCTGGTGCGTCTTAAGGAGAAAGGAATACATGACACAGCCCTGAACTGGTGCAAAATCATACCTGACCGACAGATGGCAACATGTGTGAACTGGCGCTACAACATCGGAGCCATTCCAACAAAAACAGGGGGTACCAAAGGGATCCTCTCTCTCGGCCCTGATGTTCAACATATACATGCAACCCATATGTGCCCTAATCCGCTCTTTCAATGTCGCCTGCCTGATATACGCAGATGATGTAGTGCTCTACATGCCATTCGCAACCGACCAGCCAGACCTCCCCCGCTGACAAGCTGTTTCGACACCGTCTCCAACTGGCTCCACACTCAAAACCTCTGAATAAACCACAACAAGACAGACATCCTTTTCATTACGAAAAACCAAGGATTCACCCCCCCCCCCCCCCGCTTCTTTAAAGGTTATGGATGCCGAGTTGTTAACCAAGCCCACAATTTGTTATCTAGGGGTCACTTTGGACCAACAACTGAACATGAAGACCCATATAAGAAACACAGTCAAGGCAGTCTACCACAAGATCCGGACACTCCGGCATCTACGACCCCTGCTAGATCCAGATGACTTCTGGACAATCTATCAAGCACTGGTAATCCCCCATGTCGATTACGCCAATGCCATTCTGCATGGACTCCCGCAAACCACGCTGAATCCACTCCAACTCGCAATGAATGCCGCTTCCAGAATACTACACGGAGCTTCAAGGAAGGATCACGTAACACCAATCCTGAAACACCTCCACTGGCTGCCGATCCACTGCAGACTCTCTTTCAAGATTCTATTAATGACCTTCAAGGCCATCAACGAGTGCTCCTCCGCCTCCCTCACTGAGCTAATCCATCCCACACCCCCTAACAGATCCAGAAGATCAGCAGCCGTAAAATAAGTAGGGCACTGGTTACAGCCACACTACTGTGCTGCCGGTGTCCTGGCTGCACTTACCACCACTTCTTTGGGTGGAAGTAATTGCAGCCACGCTATTGAGAGTCATGACAGCTAGTGTGCACTATTGTGGAAGCATGCTGGCTGTCTCCGGCTGACATGCTCCCTTTGGGCCCTGATCCTGCCCACCTTTGGCAAGTGCAGACAGCACTGTGTTTGGGCCGTGCTGTCTGCCCTTTCCCTGCAGTAGCAGTTACTATGGGAGTTTAATTCATGTTAACTCCATGGTAACTGCTTATCACTACTTAGTAAAAGGGCCCCTAAATATCTTATTAAATATGCTGGTAACTATTATAATTTTTTATGATCCTGTTCATCTGAAGAAATCAGTAGAAGGGAAATTGCCTTTTAGTTGAATTGACACCAGAAAGATCTATGATTCATGTGTACATGAATGAGGTTTTCTGTCTTTATGTTGTTTTTTTTATAATTAATATATTCAGTACATTTTTCCAAGAAAAATAGTGTCGGTACTCATATGCAGGGGTCTTTCATTATATTTATGTTTTATTTAACTTTATATACCGCGCCTTCATATAAGCAGCAGGGCAGAGTACAAAAACACAAAAAACTAAATCAAAGCAGGAAAATCAGAAACTAATGTCATATCTTTGAAAGGAGAGGTAGGGGCAATTTTAGCAGGCAGTGGGAAAGGTGTCTGTATTCTGTACCACCAGGTACCCCCTTAAAAAAAAGCCCTGAATGTATTTCCTTTTTTTGTCTCTTCCTCCCTCCTTGGATTCTGGACTTGAATTTTGGACTGGCCTTCTTTTAGTTTGTTTTTTACTTTGGTATTTTCATGGGCCATTCTGAAAGTATTTCACATAGGGGTAGTTTGTTTTCCCAAATGTTTGCAAATTTAAAGAGAATAAATAAATCGACCACATGCATGAGGGTTGGGGTGAATGTGCAGTGGTCATGTTATAGCTTTAGTGCCACTACCACTAAGGCATAGGAAGCACTGTACAGAGACATGTAGGAGACTGTCCCTGCTCATAACAGCTTACAGTCTAGTCAAGACAGACAAGGTAATGACTGGGGACTAGGATATATCTAGGAATGGTAAGGAAACAGGAGACTAAGGGGATCAGGGTCCAAAAACAGTTTCAGAGAGGTGAGCTTTTAGCCTGGATTTGAACAGGGCCACAGATGGAGCCCGACATAAGGAGCAGCATGGTAGAAAGATCTAAGTCTGGAGTTGGCAGTGGAAGAGAAGGGTACAGCTAGAAAGGATCTGCCAGAAAAGCGGAGTTCCCGAGAAGGGGTGTAGGGAGCGATGAGAGGAAAGGTAGTGAGGAGCAGCCAAATGAAAGCACTTATAGGTCAGTAGAAGAAGTTTGAACGGGATGTGGAAAACGATAGAGAGCCATTGAGGTTTCTTGAGAAGAGGGGTTCCATGGGCATAGCAACACTGACAGAAGAATAGCCGTGCAGCTGAGGTTTGAACAGATTGAAGTGGAGAGAGATGATTCAGAGGAAGACCAGCGGAGAAGAGGTTGCAATAGTCTAGACGGGGGGGGGGGGGGGGGGGGGTGACTAAAGAATGGAAAAGTCTCTTAGTAGTGTGTTCAGGCAGGAAGGGACACATTTTGCCAATGTTATAGAGAAATACGTGGTTGGTTTTAGCTATCTGTTAGATGTATGTGGAGAAGGAGAAGGAGGAGTCAAAGATGACCCCATGGCTGCAAGCTGAGGAAAGAAAGAGGAGTAGAATGTTATCCACAGAAATAGAGAAAGAATGAAGATGGGAGGTGGGCTTAGGGAGAAAGAATGTGAGCTGCCAGACCTTGTATTATCAATACTTCACCTTGCTCTCCCAATCATTCCCTCAATCCCTCCCCATTAAAGACTGTTTACTGATCTAAATCTTGGAAGAATTTTTTCTCTTGTTTTACAAATTCTGTTGCTTCCTTCTCTGTGTGCTGGTGGATTCTCACCCATCCCTTTTACTCTTCGGATTGCATGTCCAGGTTTAATGATGGCAACAGGTTCTGGATGTTTACTTTCATAGTTCCCACATAAAAAACCCAAACCTAAAAAACATGCGACCCACCTTAATAAACTTTTTTTGTCGGAGCTACACCGTAGGAAGGTCGAAATGAAAAACGACCTCCTCCAAGCGGGTAACTACTTTTTCTCAAGTAAGGTTCTTCACCAAAAACTTTAATTTTTCAAAACCTAATTAATGATAAAATCCACTTATCTCAGTTCATCACGATCAATCAAATGCTGGTATATACAGTCCAAATGCACGACGCGCACGTTTCGGGCTCCTATGCCCTGTATCAAGTGCAAATCCCAGAGAACATATACAGCAACCAAAAAACGCCATCAGAGCTGTGGTGTTGAATCTGCTCCCATGGTATCTCATTGTTTGGCTGTGTCTCATCAATTTAATCAGCTTCGCTGGTCTGTAATAGACCATGTTCCTCTAGATCCTAGAGGGGGACACAGGGAAGATCGTCTACAACGTCTTGAACAACGATGGATTTTCCTCCTAGATATTGTTGAACCAGGAGGTATGAATCGGGAGATTGACTGGCAAAGTCTTTTGTGAATGAGATGTCGTCAAAGCTCTGTTATCCAATCATGGCAGGGATTCCCCGTCATGTGGGGTTTTCTCTGCTATTGTATTGGAGGGTTCTTCCTTTAAAAATGGTGATCGGCCATTAGAAATTTAGACCACAGCTGCTCTGACGGCGTTTTTTGGTTGCTGTATATGTTCTCTGGGATTTGCACTTGATACAGGGCATAGGAGCCCGAAACGTGCGCGTCGTGCATTTGGACTGTATATACCAGCATTTGATTGATCGTGATGAACTGAGATAAGTGGATTTTATCATTAATTAGGTTTTGAAAAATTAAAGTTTTTGGTGAAGAACCTTACTTGAGAAAAAGTAGTTACCCGCTTGGAGGAGGTCGTTTTTCATTTCGACCTTCCTACGGTGTAGCTCCGACAAAAAAAGTTTATTAAGGTGGGTCGCATGTTTTTTAGGTTTGGTTTTTTTATGTGATTGCAGTGTCCGGACCTAAGGGGTTACTTTGTATTACTTTCATAGTTCAGCACTTTTTGAATATTTGGATCTAATGACACTGTTTAGTAGGCCTGGAGGCTACAATAGTATCTCTTTATGGATAATTGATTTTTGTGAGGTCTAGTCCTCCTTCGACTCTAGGGACTACAGTCTTGGCATACACTGGTTTTTATAAATTGTCTCATGGGCATGCAGAAGCTCTTATTCTTGTTCCAATTTTTCAAGATCTTTAAGCGAGAAGTCTACCATCCCAAAATTGCATGAGTACAGGAATTTCCAGCTGATTAATGTCTTATGTCTTCCTCATGATGTGGTAGCACTTTTCAATAATGATTTTTATCTCCTGTAGTATTCTTTACTGATATTTTCCCTCAGTAATTTGTGTGTAAGAGAGAGGTTTGATAACCGATTGATGCATACATTATTTAACATCATATCACTACTACTACTACTACTGAGCATTTGTGATCTGTACAAGAGGCGTGAGTGAGGATACAGGCTGCAGTATTTTGTAGAAGTTGGAGTCTTTGGAGTTTGTACTGAGGGAAACCTGCAGGGCCGTACCGATGGCGAAATGCGCCCTGTGTGACTTGCACATCGGGTGCCCCCCCCCCCCCTCGCATCCCCATCTAGCCACTTTATGGGGGCGGGAGAGAAGAGGCGCCTCCAGGAGAGACCAGACCTGCTTAGAGTGCCAGTGGGAAGACTTCAGGGGTGCATTTCGGCGGCAGAGAGCCAAAATGCGCCCTGAAGTCTTTGTGCCCTGTGCAGCCACACCGCTTGCTCAGGGCTCAGTACGGTCCTGCTTATATGCATTTGTACATTGCTGTGTACATCCATAGCACTACAGAAATGCTTGTTGATTAAGTGCCTTTTGTACCAAAAATAGTAATTACACTTACCTGGTAATTGTAGTTCCTTGAGAGACGACAGCTTAGTCCTCGACGTATGGGTAGTGCACCTCCTCCTGCAGCATGAAGACTGGACCAATCAGATTTCAGCTCCACTGGAACCAGCATACCCTGCAACTCAGGAACTCCAGTGAACTACTGACAAAGCAAACTCAAACACGTAGCTAACCTTTAAGAAGATCCCTTTCACAGGAAATATACTCCTTAATAGTAACAATTTATTTATTTTTTTGTTTGTTTTGTAGCCAAAAGCCACGACTAACAGGAACGGAAAGTCCCGCCCCTGCCACAGCAGAAATGTATAGGTAAAAAAGAAGAAAAAAAACATTGGATCGAAAGGAAAGAAAGCAAAAGGAAACGCACTCACCTGGGAATACGAACCTCTTAACCCAAGGCGTGCCGTGCTAAAAGAAAGAAAACAGGGAGAGGCAGGAGGACTAAGCTGTCGTCTCTCAAGGAACTACAATTACCAGGTAAGTGTAATTACTATTTCCTTATCGTTCCTCCAGCTTAGTCCTCGACGTATGGGATGTATCAAAGCAGCCTAACGGGTGGGATTTTGCCAGCCGGCACGCAGAACCGCGGAACCAAAACCGGCATCACTCGCCGCCAAGACATCAAGGCGATAATGTTTACTGAAAGTATGCAACGACGACCACGTGGCCGCTTTACAGATATCTACCGGCGAAACCAAACTGAATTCCGCCCAGGACGCCGCTTGAGCTCTTGTAGAATGAGCACGCAAGCCAGCCGGCGGAGCCCGACCGTGTAAAAGATAAGCTGAACCAATCGCCTCTTTAATCCACCTAGCAATAGAAGACTTCGCTGCCGCTTCCCCTTTGCGAGGACCGCCAAACAGCACAAACAAGTGGTCTGATTTACGAAAATCACTGGTAACTCTTAAATAGCGTCGCAAAACCCTCTTGAGGTCCAACCGACTCAGTCCGCGATCAGAAGCAGGCCCTTCGGACCCCGAAAAAACCGGAAGGGAAACAACCTGGTTCAAGTGAAAAGGAGAAGTCACCTTCGGTAAGAAGGAAGGCACCGGCCGCAGAACCACTTTGTGAGCCGAGAAAGACAGAAAAGGCTCCCTGCAAGAAAGAGCCTGAAGCTCGGAAATACGGCGTGCCGAACAAATCGCCACCAGAAACACCGTCTTAAGAGTCAAATCCTTTACCGAACTACTAGAAAGCGGCTCAAAAGGAGCTGCACTGAGAGCACGCAGCACCAAATTAAGATCCCAAGAGGGTACCGATACTCTGCGGGCTGGCCGTAACCTAGAAACAGCTCGCAAAAAACGAACAACATCAGGATGAGCCCCTAAAGACACGCCCTGAACTTTGCCGCGATAACAAGACAGTGCCGCCAATTGGACCCGCAAAGAACTGGCGGCCAGACCTTTAGTGAAACCGTCTTGTAAAAAATCCAGTATCACAGGAAGAGAGGCCGTAGCCGCTCGAATCTGATTCCTAGAACACCAGTCCTCAAAAATACGCCAAACCCGAACATAGGCCAGCGAAGTGGATCGTTTGCGCGCTTGTAACAGAGTCGCCACCACCGACCGAGAGTAGCCGCGTTTTCTTAGCCGAGCCCTTTCAATAGCCAAGCCGTAAGAGAGAATCTCTCCACTTGCGGCATGCGGAGGGGACCCTGACACAACAGGTCCGGAAACAAGGGAAGTTTCCAGGGAGGCCCGTCTACCAAGCGCATCAGATCGGCATACCAAGGACGACGAGGCCAATCCGGCGCTATCAATAGCACCTGACCCCGGTGAGCTTCGATACGTTGAATAACGCGCCCCAGCAGGGGCCACGGAGGAAACACGTAGAGAAGGCCCGTGGAGGGCCAAATCTGCAACAGAGCATCCAGACCTTCGGACATGGGCTCTCGCCGCCGACTGTAGAACCGAGCTGCCTTTGCTGAACGGCACGTGGCCATCAGATCCATGACAGGTTCGCCCCAACGCTGAACCAGCTGTGCGAATACCCTGGGATGGAGTTCCCATTCGCCGGGATCCACCTGAACTCTGCTGAGGAAGTCCGCTGTCACATTGTCTTTCCCGGCGATATGCGCCGCAGAGATGGCTGGCAGCCGAGGCTCTACCCACTCGAACAGCGTCCGAGTCTCCGCCTCCAGACCGACGCTTCCGGTTCCTCCCTGCCGGTTGATGTAGGCCACGGCCGTTGCATTGTCGGAGAGAACCCGAACCGCTCGAGACGATATCCGGGTTTCGAAGTGTTGCAATGCCAATCGAGCGGCCCGAAGTTCCAATCGGTTGATCGACCAGGCACTCTCTTCCGGAGACCATAGACCCTGAACGAACTGGCCCTCGCAGTGAGCGCCCCAGCCCGTCAGGCAGGCATCCGTCAAGAGTGGAACCCAGTCCGGTTGCTCCAATGGCATCCCCACTCGCAGAGTGAGTGGACTCAACCACCAACTTAGATCCCTCCGAACCGCCATCGAGCAAGGTAGACGTTTGCTCAGAGGATCGGACTGGTTGGACCAGCGACGGAGCAAGGCCCGCTGGAGGGAACGCATGTGAAAGCGCGCCCAAGGCACCACCTCCAGGGAGGACGCCATCGTCCCCAGCAACTGCAGGTAGAGCCAGGCCGACGGGGCTTGAGATCTGCGGAACCTCCGCACCAGAGACTGAAGAGTCAAAATCCTGCGTTCGGGCAGAGAAACCAACCCCCGGCACGTTTTGAATTGTACCCCCAAATATTCGAGAAGCTGCGTCGGGACCACATGACTCTTGAGTGGGTTGACCACCCATCCGAGAGACTGCAAGAGCGTGACGACTTTCTCCGTCGCTGCCAAGCTTTCTGCGCGAGATTTCCCGTGAATCAACCAGTCGTCCAGATAGGGATGAACCAGCACCCCGTCTTTGCGGAGGGCCGCAGCAACCACCACCATGATTTTGGTGAATACGCGAGGTGCGGTCGCCAGACCGAAAGGCAAAGCTTGAAACTGGAAATGACCCCACGGCAGCGCGAAGCGTAGATACCTCTGCTGGTCTTCCCGAATAGGGATATGGAGATAAGCCTCCGTGAGGTCGAGAGACGTGAGAAATTCGCCTCGGCGAACGGCAACTATGACAGATCGTAGAGTTTCCATCCGAAAGTGGGGAACCCTCAGACAACGATTCACTCCTTTGAGATCCAAGATGGGACGAAGATCGCCCCCCTTCTTTGGCACCACGAAATAGATGGAATACCTTCCCAGACCGTATTCCGCTTGCGGTATGGGAATGACCGCTCCCAGCTGAAGAAGATGATCGAGCGTTTGGCGGACCTGAAGGGTCTTTCGAACCCCCCAGCAGGGGGACGCCACAAAGGAATCGAGCATGGGACGGGCCAAATCGAGAACATACCCGTCCCGTATAATGTCTAGAACCCACTGATCGGAAGTAATTTGGGTCCAAGTGGAGAGGAAACGTCGAAGACGCCCTCTGATCACCGGCAGCTCCACCTGGACCCGCTGCCCTTCATTGGGGCTTGCGAGGGGCCGGGGAACCAACCGCCGAGAACCCTCGACTGGCTCCTCGAAAGCCGCGAAAACTCGACGCCCGGGAACTATATCTACCCCGCTGGAAGCTCCCATAACGGGGCGACCGGAACCTACGAAACTCCCGAAACTGTCCCCTAGCGACCGGAAGCGACCTACCCCGCTTGGGTCTGTCTTCCGGTAAGCGACCGCCTTTGGAGTCTCCCAGATCTTTGACCAACTTATCCAAATCCTCACCAAAGAGCAGTTTACCCTTAAAAGGCAATTTGCCCAACCGCGATTTGGAAGATCCATCGGCCGCCCAATTTTTTAACCAAAGGGCTCTACGTGACGCCACTACGGATGCCATGCTGTTGGAGAGAGCTCTGATGAGATCATACTGGACATCCGCCAAATACGCCGTTCCGGATTCCAAGCGGTGAATCTCCGTCAGCATGTCGGTATCCAAGGAAGAAGCGTGCTGAAACCGCTGAACCCAGCGTAAACAGGCACGGGCCACCCAAGCTCCACAAACAGAAGCCTGTAAAGCAATCGCGTCCGCCTCAAAGGCTTGCTTCAACAGCCCGTCCATTTTCCGGTCCTGTGGCTCCCGTAAAGCCGCACTCCCTTCCACCGGAATGGTGGTCTTCTTTGTCACCGCGGACACGGCCGCGTCGACCTTGGGAGATCTAGAACGCTCCAGATCCGTTTCCGACAAAGGATAAAGACGACGCATGATCTTAACTCCCTTGAGACCAGACTCAGGAGTGTCCCACTCGGCCTGAATCATCTGGTCAAGAACCTTGTGAATGGGAAAAACCACATTAGTTTGTTGTACCGCTTGAATAATGGGATCTGTTCCATCCGCCTCCTCCGCCTTAGCAGTAGGGGCCAGTCCTAGCGTCTGAAGTGCTTCCGAAACAAGAGCTGGAAGCTCTTCACGTCTGAACACCCGAATAATCTTTGCTTGATCCTCCGGCTCCGGAAGCTCGCCTTCCTCCAAGCCGTCTGCATCCACCTCCGGGTCGAACTCGGGATCATCCCCTTCAGGCCAGTCTGTCTCCGCAGAACAAGGGTCGTGCAACCGCGGACGCTTAGGTGCTCTGCTCTCGGTCAACGGAGGCTCTCCCGGAGAGGACTGGACCAACACCCCCTGCGGTGGGAGTGGCGCCGCTCCCATAACCTGGCGCCTACGGCAAAATGCCTGGTGCAGGAGCAAAACAAAATCGGGAGAAAAATCCTCCAAGGGCAATGACTCCCCGAGACCTAACTGCGCCACAGGCGCCGAACCACTGTTAGAAGAAAGCCCCGAGGGTCCCTCTAGCGGCGATTTTAAATCCCATGATGTGGTACCAGACTGCGCCATTGCAGGCAAAGAACTTTCCAGGCGCTGTTCCATGCTGCGAGACAGCGAGGCACAGCGTGGACACACTCCGGTCTCTGCATCGGCGTCCCGCCGAGATCCACAAATGAGACAAAGAGATCCCGTTGACATGGGGACCCTAGCGCTTCGAGAAGCTAGCCGGCAGTGGGCAAAATGGCAGGGAAAAAGTCAGCTCACTGACTCAGAAGAACCATGCGGGAACTGGTCAGCAGCGAACAACGGAAAGCCTGTGCAGGCAAGGTGGAAAAGTTTCCCCTTCGCTTGGTGACAATCAGCTGATGCCTGCTTCTTTTGTTTTTGTTTTTTTGTTTTTTGTTTTTTAATTCACCCAAGGGCACCTGAGGCTTTCCAACAGAGCAAAACCACCAAAGCAAAGAAACAACAACCGCCCCGCAAGAGAAGGGAAAGCACTCGCGAAGCGCCCCCCCCCTCCGAAGCCGCGGGAACGCTGAAGGACAAGGTCAAAAGAAATCAAAAGGAAGGAAATAAATTAAGCTTAATTAAAACAAATTAAACTAAAGTAAAGTAAATTAAACCAAAAAGAACGAAAGAAACAATAAAACTATCGCGGGACACCCCAAAGAGAAAAAACCGCGAGTCGGGAAAAGATGGCCGCGGCAGGCAGGCAATTTTTGGCGCGCTTTTGTATTCCTTCTCGTCGAGGAAAACAGCCCGAGTAAAACACCGCTGCGGCCGAGATCGCGCCCCCCTGAAACCGGAGACACTGGGGACCCCCCCGTACCAACATGAACCGCGTGGAGAGCCCCCCCGAACAGCTGGGGAAATTCACGAACTCGGCTCAGAAGCCGTCCCGATTCCCCACAGCTGTCAGCACTCACCGGCACTAATGCAGCAGTTCCCTCAAACCTCCGGAGAGAAGCTGCAGTACAGCCGCCGCTGGAGCTCTGCCCCGAAGATTCCTGGGCCAGAGATCCACTTTCCCCAAACAAGAAAATTGAAAATACAGACGCGGCAAGGGCTGAGCAAGAGAGGGACCTTCCTCAGGCTTCCCCCCCCCCCCCCCCCACTGAGTGCCGGGATAACAAAAGGCAAATTTAAAGGGACAGCATACTAACGTGAAACAAATGAAAATAAGCCCTAATAGGACTCAAATAAATTTTAAAAGGTTAGCTAAAGACAAATTCAACTATCTGATCAACTAGTGAGCCCAGTTAGGCTCACTAACGTCCTCCTGCTGCATGAAGACTGGACACACTGGAGTTCCTGAGTTGCAGGGTATGCTGGTTCCAGTGGAGCTGAAACCTGATTGGTCCAGTCTTCATGCTGCAGGAGGAGGTGCACTACCCATACGTCGAGGACTAAGCTGGAGGAACGATAAGGAAAAGACCTCACTACGTAAAAGATAATAGTGCCAAATCTACTTTGTTTCTTCTTTTCTATAATATGAATTTAGAGTTCCCTTTCTATTCTTATAAATAGATGTGTTTTTCTTTTAGAAAGGCAGCATAAAAAGTCTCAGTAAATCCTACACATATAACAAAATAAGAAAAGCAAAAACAATAAAGATACATAGTAGTGAAACACAAAAGTTAGTTTAAGAGCCTTATCCATTTCTGCATACAGTTAAAACTTCTCCTACCTGTCTATAAGTGCATTCACTCTGAAGCTCCTCAGTACCTCTTATCTTTCCTTACAACCTTCCTCGGAAACTCCGCACATCACTCAAATCACTCCTATCTGCCACCTACTCCTGTACTACCAACACACGGTCTGTGGTTCTGAATATTGGCATGAAAGTGTCTTGATAATTCCTAGCATTTTGGCAATTTATAATTTCAGATACAGACCAAGGAGATTGCCAGCCATTTGCAATTACTAAATGGTGCTAGAGGTGTAAATTCAATACAAGTCATCATATACAGCATCTGTATTATTCCACAGAAATATATCCACACCCTGGAACACCATAGTTATATTTCCCTCATATACATATGATAGAGTAGAATTATTGCTTACAATTCTCAAAGCTAAAAATAGTGAGTATTTGTTACTCCTATATTTCTGACTGAAAGGGTACTAATTTCTATAGCTTTGATATATAATCCTTAAACGAGAAAACAAGCACTTCTGTCAAACCATCATCATTAACTCACTAGGCTGTATAGTGCAAATTATAGGGTATCTTGACTTTTTAGGAGGTAAAGATGTTGATGAATAAATAACATTCTAGTCTCTTTCCATCCTCTTCACTACAGCTGCAGTTTACTTTCTCGTTCTTGTCACTGCAGAACGTTGCAAAAATAATATGAATGTCGTACAGCTTAATGAATACAATACAGATGCATCATTCCAGGCCTATTACTGAATATTAGCTATTTACGTAGCTCTTAACACACACACTAGCAATTAAAGTGGATGCCATGCTAACTTTTGGATTTAGATAAGACATGGCAAGTTGGAATTGAGACATCAAGGTCAGGACATACATAATTGTGGTGGTTATTTGGGAAAGACTGCACAATGTGGAGCTTTTTGTAAAATATGATTACGGACGTGCAAGAGCACATGTGTATTTACCAATTCAAAGAGCTTGAGGAGCCGTTTTAAAAATCTACAAATGAGAAAAATAAACAGGAACAATGTGGTAGCTCCTTCAAGGAAGTGCCGGTATTTACACGTGTCTGTGAGTCGTTTTTCAAACCTAAATCTATGAATGCCACTAATTACACATAGAGGCTGCAATTTTTCTGTTTGTTTATTTTCATTTTCCAGAAGAAAATTAAACAATAGGGAGTTAAGGTGGATAACGTTCTTAAGCCTACCTGTAAAAGAACAAGTCAAAATGAGCACTTTTAGAAAACTACACATGCAAGGAAGCAGCCGTGAATCCTGACATGGAAATTTTAGGTCATACACTTGGAAAGCCTTTATAAAATGGGAACGCAAGTGTAGACTTTTGGCTGGCCAAGACCATGCCCAGATTACACTCCCACCACACCACCTTACACTTTCTACATTATTAAGGGTCCCCACTTGTAAATTCCACCCTTTCTAAAATTGCCATTTTCACATGGACGTCGTTTCAACATGCAAATGCTGAAATTTCCACATAGTAATCATAAATAAGGTTTCTAGAATAATCTCCGTAAATTGGTGCTTTAGCAATAAATGTGTTATCTGTTGCATTAACAACTGATTTGGCATGGAATGGGGAGTGAGACTTACAGTCAATGTGATGTGGTTCTTGTTGTTGTTGTTAAGTGCCGTCGAGTCGGAGTCGACTCATGGCGACCCTCTGGATAGCTATCCTAAATTGTGTTCGGTCTTCAGTCAGGCGGCTCATTGTTGACAGACTGGTACCCGTAGCTGCTGTTATTGTAGCGATCCATCTCATTGCTGGCCTTCCTCTTTTGCGTTGACCTTCTATCTTGCCAAGCATGATGTCTTTCTCTAATGATCTCTCTCTTCGCATGATGTGTCCGAAGTATGAAAGACGAAGTCTTGTCATCTGAGCTTCTAAAGAAAGCTTAGGTTTGATCTCCTCTAGTACCGACTGGTTTGTTCTTCGGGCAGTCCATGGTATACACAGTATTCGCCGCCAGCACCATAATTCAAAGGCATCAATTTTCTTCCTGTCTGTCTTTTTCACTGTCCAGCTTTCACATCCATATGATGTTATTGAAAATACCATGGCTTGAACAAGTCGAATCTTTGTATGGAGAGAGACATCTCTGCTCTTGAGAATCTTATCTAGGTCTTTCATAGCCATTCTGCCAAGAGCAATGCGTCTTCTGATTTCTTGACTGCTTGTTGCTTCTTTATTGATAGTTGATCCAAGTAGGTTAAAGTTGTTCACGATTTCAATTTCTTCTCCTGGTTCTTAATCTTATCTATATTGAGGCGTTTGATATACCACCCAACACCGAGGCATCTGAACGATTTATAATATAAAACATACGTGCTATGAAAAGAAACTGGAAAGCAAAAAGGAAAACCAATAACAAGATAGGAAAGGAAGAGAAAGCTTAGGAGAGAGTTTTGACTGGTGGAGGGGAGGGGACAACTGAGCCCAAGGGTCTAGGTAGGAGTTGGTAGGAGGTCGAAGGCGAGAGAGAAAAGGTAGGTTTTCAGAATTTCCTTAAAGCAGGGAAAGGAAAGCTCAAGACAGAGGTCAGATGGGAGAGAATTCCATAGGAGGGGAGCAAGGAAGAAGAAAGCAGATGCATGGGTGGATTCTAGGTGAACATGTGAGGGGGATGGTAGGAAGAGACGGTTGGAATGAATCTGACTGAGGGAACAATGAGTATGGAAGTGAATTAAATCAGAGAGATACTGCAGCCAAGGACGGCTCAAGGCAATCTGCTGCCTGAGGTGAAGGATGAGATGTTGCTCCCTCCCGGAAAGGGGAGGGGATCTTTCTCAAAACTCCAGTCAGGGACTGAACCAAACCAAAAAGCCAATTAGATAATATGGAACAAATGCAAGATGTTTGCACACCAAGGAACTAAAAGAAAGAGCGAGAACCACAGCAGTTTATAACTCCAAATTATAATTAATTTGTATTTTGTTGTTATAAACTGCGTTATGGTGCTTGCTTTTTCTTTTTTGAACTTACTGTATATTTTGCATTCATAGAACCCCCTCCTCAACAATGGGTGCAGAGCAGAGGTAGGACATTCACCGACAGAACTCAATATATTAAAAAAAAAAATCTGATTCTGGTCATCTCACCAACAACAAACATTCTCCAGTATCAGGCATATTGGGAACTAATATAAAACCCTACTAAAGTCACTAAGATCTGCAAGGCCAAATCTACCATACCATACCAGCATACACTTCCAAAACGCATACAATAAGGGGCCTACCAAGAAAAAAGCAGCACTATAAACACTGCAATGGGCCCCAAAACATCCATACACCTATTTGAAAAGCTGTATACGTCAAATTACTACAGTACAGATCCCTACATGTTAACAGAACACCTGGCCTTGGTCACACACTCAGAGCACAGACCTTCACCAAGTACAGAATAAGTGACCACAACCTAAAGCAAAAATAAAAATATGTAGACAAAAATTAAAATGAAACCCCAAGAAGCCAGACTCTGTATGTGGCACCAAACCAGAGAAGAGATGCAGTTCCCCATACTGTGTGAAATATAGATAGTGCAAAGTACAATCACTAAATTGAAAATAAAATCATTTTTTTCTACCTTTATTGTCTGATGATTTTTGATCATGCTAGTCTGAATCTGAAGTTTCTGTTTTCCTCTGTCTTCTCTTAGCTCTTTTTCTATGGTCTGTAGTCCATTTGCCATTTCTTGTCTCTCCTTTTGCTTTCTTCATTTTCTTCCATCAGCCTTTTTCCAGTTCCAGTAACTCTCCCCAGTATCAGCATCCTTTACAGCCTCCCTTCCCAGTACTGCCACTGGTGTCTATTCCCTTCCAGTCCTGCTCCTTCACCACCATCCAGCCCCTTCTAGTCAAAATACCATCCCAGGTATCAGTGAACTTCCAGTCCCAGTGCCCCCTCCCATGTCGGTTTCCTTCCAGTCACCCTCTCCTCTGTCCATCCGCCTTCCAGTGCCATCCCCAGGTGTCAGTTCCCTTCCAGCTCCCACCATCACTCCAGCCCCCTTCTTCCCCTCTTTTCCACTCCCTTCCAGCCCCCACCTTCTACCATCAGTTCTCTTCCAACCCCACTCCTATTACCCAGCACCTTCCAGCCCCATCCCCAAGTGTCTGCTCCCTTCCAGCTCCCCACCCATGTCTGCTCTGCTCCCTTCCAGCTTCCCCCCCCCCATGTCTGCTCCCTTCCAGATCCCCTCCATGTCTGCTCTGCTCCCTTCCAGCTTCCCCCCCCCATGTCTGCTTCCTTCTGGTGCCTTTCCCTCCCACTCCCTCACTGACTCGTCCTTTAAAAAAAAAAGAAAGAAGCCGCAGGAACATTTTTCTGTTCCCGCAGCTCTGCTAACTTTTAAACTGCTGGATCACAGAGTTTCTAAAGGCAAGAATAAGCATTTCCTGTTATATTAGAAACTCTGTGACCCAGCAGTTTAAAAGTTAGCAGAACTGCAGGAACAGAGAAATATTCCCGCGGCTGCTTTCTTTTTTGAGGCAATGGCAACCTCCCCCCCTCTGCCGGCGACTCCCCCCCCCCCTCCCGCCGGCACCCTCCTGCCATGCTTACCTGGCTTACCAGGTAGCGCCGGCCCTGCTGGAAGCTTGGTGGTTCTATCATTAGGCAGTTTCTAGGGAGCAACAAATCAGAAATAAACACAGCCAAAGTGCCACCCCCTAGAAACTGCCGCCTGAGGCCACCGCCTCAGTTGGCCTAATGATAGAACTGCCCCTGACTGCAGTGTGTTGGTGTGAATGACATCATGAACCAGGGTTAGGATCTTGTATTGTATGTGGAATTTTATGCGTAACCAGTGCAGATGAATATGCAGAGGGATAATGTGATCCAAACGGGAGGCATGAGTGTATATGGGAGCAGCAGTGTTCTGAAGAAGTTGCAGACAACGGAGTTGGTACAGAGAGAAGCCAAACAGGCAACGTTACAATAGTCCAGATGGGTCATAACTATGGAAAGGAGAAGCATGGTCAAGGATGGGAGTGAAAAAAAGGGAAGAATGGAGCGGATCTGGCGAAGAGAACAGGATGAACATTGAATGAGCAAAGAGAGGTGATCATGGAAGGAGGGAGAGGAATCAAGGGTGATGCCTAGGTATCGGAGGGAGGAAAACTGCAGATAATGTAGTGCAGTTAATGCTTCCTAACTACTGTAAGTGTAGCTAATGAATTTTAAATAAGCAATATCTGGGATCCCCCCTTCATTTAGCCACAGACCTTTTTTGCAGTTACTTTCCAGTAATACTAATAATTAATGTGCATTAACTGCAAAGTCTCACTACATTTTAATAAATAGGGGTCTTCAAGGGGCATATTTACTAAGCTGAGCTACCCGTCAACACGGCCAATAGTACATGCTACTGGTACACGGTGACAGCGCAGAAAACCTTTGCACTATCTGCATAACTCTGTGATACCTGCAAGAGTGGGGGGATATAGAGATGGCTTGGGCATTTCTGCAACACACAATTAACATAGACATCAACAACACATAGTCAACATCAAAACTGCAGGCAGTGTGGGTGCAGATATAGTAACACCAACTCAGTAGGTGGTGTTATGTGCATCATGGAGCTGTCGGGCTGTGCTCTTTGCCATTTCAGTGGATTATCTGCTGGGGAAATATATGAACCTCCTTTGCAAAAATATTTTACAAAATGGGGCAACTTTTTAGTAAATGTTCACACATAGCCCACTACATATAAAAGTTTAAAAAATTATGTTTGTTTATTGTATTTATTTGTTTGTCTGTCTTTAATAAAATATCAAAGAGGAGAGTTCAATGATACAATTAATTAGCTACAATGATGCAAATTTAGGAAAAACATTTCCTTGCCATCCAGATTACAAAAACAGGCATGTGAAAAGGATTGCTGGCCAATTTTATTGAACATGGTCTTGAGTTGGCTCTGCATAGCAGTGGCGGCTTAAGTTAAAGGCCTCCATGGAGCCTTAAATCCATGGTAGAGAACTAGCTTGTGAAGCTCTCATCTTACAGCCAAACTAGAGATCAATGCTAAATAAAAAATATACTTTGGAAGTCCACATCTACTGAGAAATCCTGCCTCCTGGTGCATTAATATCCCTTTTCTCCTAGGGTGTTCTCATGGTATTCCTGACTCCAGGTATACCTCAATGGGCTTTAGTCCAAAGGTACTCAACAAAGTCCTCAAGGACTGCTTGGCCAGTCAGGTTTTCAGGCTATCAACATTATATGTGCATGAGAGATATTTGCATGCACAATCTCTATTGTATGCAAATCTGCTTCATGCATATTCACTGTGGATATCCTGAAAATCCAACTGGCCAAGTGGTCCCTGCGGACTGGGTTGAGAACTACTGCTCTAGTCAACATTGGTGTTATCTTCAAAAATGGCATCATTTGACCTTTAGCAGTACATTCTGATGCACTATTAGGGGTCAAGTGGTGCCATTGTTAAGATGGCACCACTAGGAGAAGCAAGTAAGCATCACACTGACAAACTAGTCTCTGGATCTTGTGGGGTGAAATTTCCTTCACTCATAAATTCCTATTACTACTACTACTGAACATTTGTAGAGTACTACAAGACATATGCAGTGCTGCACAGACACTTGTAAAAGGCGGTCCCTGCTCATCACAGCTTACAATCTAGTCAAGACAGACAACACAGTAGCTATAGACATGGGATACATCTAGGAGGAATGGTAAGGAAACACAAAGGATATCAGGTGAGTCAAGATCTGAAAGCGACAGCGAAGAGGTGAGTTTTCAGCCTGGATTTGAAAAGGATCAGAGAAGGCGCCTGACGTATAGACTCAGGTAGTTTGTTTTAGACATGAGGAGCAGCAAAGTGAAAGGAACAAAGTCTGGAGTTAGCAATGGAAGAGAAGGGCACAGATAGAAATGACTTGCCAGAACAGCGGAGTTCCTGAGAAGGGGTGTAGGGAGAGATAAGAGAGGAAAGATAGTAAAGAGCTGCAGAATGAATGCACTTATAGGTCAGCGGGAGAAGTTTGAACTGGATGTGGAAATGGATAGGGATCCAATGAAGTGACTTGAGAAGAGGGGTAATATGAGCATGATGAGGCTGGTGGAAGATTAGCCGCCAGCAGAGTGTTGAACAGATTGAAGAGGAGAGAGATGATTCAGAGGGAGACCAGCAAGGAGTAGGTTACAATAGTCTAGATGGGTGGTGACTAAGGAGTGGATAAGTATCTTAGTAGTGTGTTCAGAAAAGAATGGGCGAATTTTGTTGATGTTAGCTAAAACCTGCCATTTCTTTTTATATATCAGTTGGATGTGTGTGGAGAAAGAGAGAGAGGAGTCAAAGACAACCCCAAGGTTGCGAGCTAAGGAGACAGGGAAGACAGAGAATTATCCACAGAGAATGAGAAAGGAGGAAGAGGAGAGGATGGTTTAGGGGGAAATATAAGAAGTTGAGTTTTGGCCATGTTCCATTTCAAAGTCAGAAAGGCAGGCAAAGATCCAGGCCTGGCTTACCGGAGAGATTTTAATTGTAGAGAGCTACATCTGGGAGTCATCAGTGTAAAGATGGCACTGAAAGCCATGGGAAGAGATGAGTGCACCAAGGGACTGGGTAGAGATAAAAGGAGAGAACCCAAAACAGATCCTTGGGGTACATCAACTGAGAGAGGGATATCAGTAGAGGAGGATCTGCTAAACAAACACTGAAAGAGTTATGGGAGAGAAAGGAGAACCAGGATAGCGCAGAGCCCTTAAAACCAAGTGAGGACAAGAAATTGAGGAGAAGGTTAAGAACATAAGAACATAAGATATGCCATACTGGGTCAGACCAAGGTCCATCCTGTTTCCAACAGTGGCCAATCTAGATCATACGTACCTAGAAGTTTCCCCAAAAGACACAGGTTCCGCAATGCTTGTACCGGGTCAAGCATTGATATCCTGGGTCCCTTCTTAATAATGGTTTATGGACCTTTCCTCCAGGAACTTGTCCAAACCTTTTTTAAACCCAGCTGCACTAACAGCCTTTACTACATCCTCCGGTAACAAATTCCAGAGTTTGATTACACGTTGAGTGAAAAAATATTTCTTTTATTAGTCTTAAATAGTTTACCCTGTAGCTTTATTGCATGTCCCCTAGTCTTTCTATATTCTGATAACGTAAACAATCGATCTACGTTTACCCGTTCCACTCCATTCATTAATTTATAGACTTCTATTATATCTCCCCTCAGCCGTCTCTTTTCCAGGTTAAAGAGCCCTAACCTTTTTAGCCTTTCTTCATAGGAGTATCCTTCCATCCCCTTTACCATTTTGGTGGCTCTTCTCTGAACCTTTTCTAATAACGCTATATCGTTTTTAATATACGGCGAACAGAATTGCAGGTTGTAGTCAACAGTGTCAAAATTTCCCCTCCCTTCACTCACCTATTTTCAGCATTAGCTACTTAAATTTGATATACTCCTCAGAGCATTGTTGTACCTGGTTTAAATCTAAGATAACTGAATAAATGAAACTTAAATAAAGAAAATTTTGAATTTAATACATGGCATTCTTTTACAACAAATGTTTTTCAAGTACAAGTATTAAGGAGGATATTGTTCTAGGATACCCTGGGGTGGTGTCCAATTAATTTCATGCCAGAACAACTTTTCAAGTACATCGTGAATTGCTGCTTTATAAGTATTTTCAAGTAGATGAAGAATTTTTTTCCGTAGTACCATCAAATCAACTGGTAAACATAGTTTTTCTAATGTTAATGCAATCCCAAAGTCACAGAACTGAAAGTAAAGATCATGGAATGTGGAAAATATATATAATGAGCCTGAGCAAGCAACCAGTGACTTACCGTATAAGAGTATTACAAGGAATCTCATTTAGTTATTTGTTCCATAAGTCATGATTTACCACCCCAACACCCAAAGACACAGTGAAACCAAACAGAAAAAAAATTGTTATCCATATTCTGTGTTTGAAAAAGGCTGTCAAGTGCTTAGATGCTCTGTGCAACTCGGTGAAGTTTAACAAACTCGCTTGAGGTTCTATGCAGAGCTTGATTCTCTGTTCTTAACTGGTGTATTACTGTGATTTGCTAATGTCTGTCTTTGTACTCCTCTGTAATATCAATGGCTTCCTATTTTCTATTTCTTCTCTGCCCTTAGCTACAATACAGACTTGAATTATTTTCTAAACCACCCTCTTCTACCAGCAAAGTGCAAAATAGAAAGAGTTGGAATAAACAAAACATAAATATAAACTATCCTATATTGAAGTTTTAGTCTGGACCACTTTCTCTAGCAAATAATACATTACTGAGTTTACTAAAATATGCATGAGGTCATTTATCACTTTTGGACACCAGCAACGTCTAGAATAGGATGACAAATATGCACCCAGCAGATTTTCTTTGTGATGTCAGCAAAACTGAAAGGCAAGAAATAAAATTTGCCTATCCATCTTTCAGTCCCTGGTGATTTTATGCTCACAGACACTTAAGCGACCCTGCTCCAGAGAAGTATGAATAAGCAAATGGAACATCTCATCTTTTCCTTTGCATTAGGAAGGTATAAAATATGATGAATTGCTTTTATAGATGGAAAATTAATGAAAGAAAAACTTGGAGGAGGACCACATAAGATTGACAAATATATAAATGGGAATGGAGGAGATACCACACCATTCACAGAAGATGATGATTTTGAACAGTTTGCAAAACTGAAAGTGGACAAGGCCATGGGACTGGATGAGATAAATCCCAGGATACTGAAGGACTCGGAGGGGTCTTGGCAGGGACTTCAAAGGATGTTTTTAATAGATCCATGGAGACAGGAGAGGTTCCACAGGACTGGAGAAGGGCTGATGTGGTACCTCTTCACAAAAAATAGGGAAGAGGTGACAAACTATAGGTCAGTAATCCTTACCTCTGTGGTGGGAAAAGTAATGGAGGTGCTCTTGAAAGAAAGAATAGTGAACTTTCTGGAAACCAATGGTTGATATTGTGTATCTGGACTTTCAGAAAGCCTTTGACAAGGTCCCTCATCAGAGACTTTTGGCAAAACTAAAGAGTCATGGGATAGGAGGCAGTGTACTATTGTGGATCAGGAACTGGTTAAAAGATAGAAAGCAGAGGGTAGGGCTAAATGGCCAATTTTCCCAATGGAGAAAGGTGAATAGTGGTGTACCCCAGGGATCTGTGCTGGGTCCGCTGCTTTTTGACATATTCATAAATGACCTGGAAAGTGGAATAACGAGTGAGGTTCTCAAATTTGCAGATGACACAAAACTATTTAAAGTTGTTAAAACCCAAGAGGATTGTGAAAAATTGCAAGAGGATCTTGATAAATTGGAAGACTGGGCATCAAAATGGCAGATGAAATTTAATGTGGACAAGTGCAAGGTTATGCACCTAGGGAAGAACAACCAAAACTATGGTTACACGATGCAAGGTTCCACATTAGGAACCACCACCCAGGAAAAAGATTTAGGCGTCATTGTGGATACCATGTTAAAACCCTCGGCCCAGTGTGCAGCGGCAGCCAAGAGAGCAAATAGAATGCTAGGTATGATAAGGAAAGGAATGGAAAATAAAACAAAAGATATTATAATGCCTCTATATCGTTCCATGGTGAGACTGCACCTTGAATATTGTGTGCAATTCTGGTCGCCGTATCTTAAAAAGGATATAGCGATTTTAGAAAAGGTTCAGAGAAGAGCCACCAAAATGGTAAAGGGGATGGAAGGATACTCCTATGAAGAAAGGCTAAAAAGGTTAGGGCTCTTTAACCTGGAAAAGAGACGGCTGAGGGGAGATATGATAGAAGTCTATAAATTAATGAACGGAGTGGAACGGGTAAACGTAGATTGATTGTTTACATTATCAGAATATAGAAAGACTAGGGGACATGCAATGAAGCTACAGGGTAAACTATTTAAGACTAATAAAAGAAAATATTTTTTCACTCAACGTGTAATCAAACTCTGGAATTTGTTACCGGAGGATGTAGTAAAGGCTGTTAGTGTAGCTGGGTTTAAAAAAGGTTTGGACAAGTTCCTGGAGGAAAGGTCCATAAACCATTATTAAGAAGTGACCAAATATATCAGTGCTTGACCCAGTACAAGCATTGTGGAACTTGTGTCTCTTGGGGAAACTGCTAGGTACATATGACCTAGATTGGCCACTGTTGGAAACAGAATACTGGGCTTGATGGACCTTGGTCTGACCCAGTATGGCATATCTTATGTTCTTATGTTCTTATAATGACTTGCATGATCTGAGGCAACATGTTTTTACCAGGGGAAGATCATACCAAACAAATTAGATTGAGTTCTTTGAATGGGTGACCAGAGAACTAGATCAAAGGCATGCGATGGATGTGATATACCTAGATTTCAGAAAAGCCTCATAGGATGGATGTGATAGACCTAGATTTCAGCAATGCATCATATGAGGCTTATCAATAAACTGGGCAGCCTGGGGATAGATCCCTAGGTGGTGAAATAGATCAGAAACTGGTTGACTGACAGATGACAGAAGGCAGTGGTAAACTGAACTCACTCAGAAGAAAGGAAAGTGTGTAGTCGTGTGTCTCGAGGACTGGTCCTGAGACCAACATTGTTTAATGTATTTGTGAGTGATATTGTTGAAGGACTGAATGGAAAAGTCTGCTTTTTTGCAGATGACATGAAAATTTGCAACAGAGTGGACACTTCTGGGGAAGTGGACAACATGAGTAAAGATCTAAAAACACTGGAAGAATGGTCTAATGCTTGGCAGTTAAGATTTAATGCAATGAAGTGCAGTAATGCACTTTGGACACAGAAATTCAAAGGAATCATATGTGATAGGAGAGAAGATGGTATGCATGGACCAGGAGAGGGACCTCGGAGTGCTAGTGTCTGAGGATCTCAAGGTGGTGGAACAAAGCAATAAGGTGGTAGCTAAAGCCAGGAGGCTGTTGGAGAGCATACAGAGAGGAATAACCAACAGAAAGGAGGTGGTATTAATGCCCCTGTACAAGTCATTGGTGAGGCCTCACTTGGAGTACTGTGTTCAGTTTTGGAGACCATATCTCACAAAGGATATAAAAAGACTTGAAATGGTTCAGAGGAAGGAGACCAAAATGATTTGGAGCCTGCACCAGAAGACGTATGAGAAGAGACTTGAAGACCTAAATATGTATACCCTAGAGGAGAGGAGGGTCCGAGGAGATATGATATAGACCTTTAATTACTTAAAGGATATAAATGAACAAACAAACCTTTTTCAAAGAAGAGGAAGCTGTAAAACTAGAGGGCGTATTATGAAGTTGCAAGATGGTAAACTTAAAAGTAACATCAGGAAATACTTTAGGGTGGTGATATCTCTGGTGAAGGGATGTCCAAGTAGGCATGGGGGTGTGGTGGGAGAATGGCAATGTACTTACACATCTCGGTTTGATCTCAGAAACATTGGAGACATGTTTGCAGGTACCTCCATGTTTATATCTGCTCCAGGCACAAATAGGCATCAGGAAAGTGCTTGTTTTCACCTTAAAACATCCAGAGAGTGTAGAGAAGGAGAAGTAAGTCACTAGCCTTAAATCACAAAGACCCATACTGGGATTTGAACCCTGCCCATTCTGCTCTTAAGCCACTACTCTAACCATTATGCTATTTGACATGCTGCGTCTGAAATGTTGTCTTGGGGATGTCTATATAGACGTTAATACACGTGCATATTGGGCACGTCCATATTTCTGAAACCATGCCTGAACCTGCACATGCCATGCAGATACAGTACTCATTCGCAGATGTTTCCGGCTTTGACATTCCAGATTGCATTTGAACGTCCTATTTCCAAATGTGTTACTATGTTAAAAATCAGTTTAATTATATGGTGCTGGAGGCTGTGCCGGGGCCACCATGTTTATCATGGGGCAGGTTGGGTGAGGGACCCCATCCTTATTCCTGGGGTTTACAATGGCTGTGGGGGCATACTGTCTTGACTAGGGTACCGAGAGTTGTATGGGATTGGGGTGGGGTTGCTAGGGGAGATCACCTCTTTATATTAAAATTTATATGGCTCTCAGTAGTTGACTTTCCCTTTGGTTGGGGGCCGAATGGCAGCTCATCAGGGGGACAAGAGGAGTGAGAAGGAAAGGCGAGGTTGCAGTGCTTTCACCCTCTATTGTGGCAGGAGTGTTCAGTGAGTTCCTAGAGTAGGGATATTGAGGGCAGCAGCTAGTGCTTATAAAGTAGCTCGTTGTCGCAACAGAATTCGAACCACGGATATTCAATGTCAGGGCCATATCCGGTCACCGGCATTGAATATCCAAGATACTGCAGAACCCAGAAGCAATACTGAGCCACTGCCTGGTTAGCTTCCATGGGCAAAGTTAGACCACCATTTGCCATGCTTTACTTAACCCGTGTGTCGCTAACCAGGAAGCTGCTGCCCTGTTATGATGGGTGCCACCAGCACTCTGCTCTAGAACACCCCTAATACACACCGATGCTAATCACTTAACATCGGGACGTATAGCAGTGGCATTAACCATGTCAGTGCCGCTGAAAACCCAGTTCAGCAGCATGTACACGGTTTACAGGTACGCAAACCATGTAAATGCCTTTGAATATACCCCTCCCCCCACCTCATTGTTCTTAATAAGGAACTAGGCAAATTTTGGTTAATTTGTAATTTATTGCATCCTTTTGGGGGCTTATGTTAATGATCTTTTACCTAAGAATCAATGGCAGGTACAGTACTCATTTTTAGAGAGTGCAAAAACTTTAGTGTGTGTGTGTGTATTTATTAATTAATTTCTTTATTAATTAGTTACACTTTTCTAAACCACCCCTGATCTCTGGAAGGGGCGGTAAACATAAAGCAAACGGGTTACATGTAACAGTATTAAGGTGGACACAACTGAGAACTATAGCAGCATCAAGCAGCAACAGGAAACTATTTACATATCAACTATGTACATGATTTACATCATTGCAAAACTGCTTTCAGAACTCTGGCGTAAGAGGAGTTGTGGTTCTGCAGTTATGACCTATGAGTATATGATAATGCTGGTGCGTGTCAGGAGTGGAGGGGTGTGCCATGGAGTTGTCTATAATGTTACAGTAGTATTCCTTGAAGAAGAATGTCTTGATCTCTTTTCTAAATGTTTAGAGGTCTTTTATTGAACGGATTGAGTCTGGGAGTTCCATGGGCTGGGTGCAGTGTATGTGAATGCTCAGCTGCTTGTGTTCTGTTTGGTCTTTTAAATATTTAGTGTCTTTTATTAGAGGGGGGGATTGTGAGGATGTGCAGGGAGGTTGTCCTTCTGGATCTATTTTCTGTGGGTCTGTGTAGTAGTGTTGTGAGGAAGAATGGGGCGATACTGTTGATCAACTTGAAAGTGATCATTAAGGTTTTATATTTTATTCAGCTCGCAACTGGAAGCCAGTGGAGATTGTATAGTATAGGTGTGATATGGTCTTTTAAATGATCTTGCAGATGATTCTTGTGTGACATTCTGGGCCCTCTGAAGAATAAGCAGATTCTTTTTGGTTGTACCCTGTAACAAGCCTCCCCACCACCCACTGCTCCTTCAGGGCTTTCCCCTCTGGCTCTTGCTCTCATGTTAGGAGGACCAACTGAAAAAGAGTTCAGAGAATATATTGTCTTAAGTCCACATCCCCAAGAGGATTGGGGGGGGGGGGGTCGCGGCATGGAGTGGAAGGTTCATTTTTTGATACTGAATATTTTCATTAAAACTGTAACATTTCCGTGACTCTACTTTCCGCTGTCGGAGCTTCTATGTTTTGCTGTATATGATGTTCTATGTATGGTGTAGTAGTACCAATTATGGCTATGTAAGAGAATCATACAATAGGGATGTATGTTCATTTTTGAATGAATAATAAAACGCAACAAAGGAGCACATTTTTGGTTCATATACCTTCAAAAGAACTGAATGGATGAGGGCCAAATTTGAACCAAATCCTATTTTGTTCTTTTCATTTTCAGCAGCAGATGGGGAGGGCAGACAAACCGGAACTAATCTGAGAAGAGGGGAAGACAGAAGGATGAGGCCAAGACCACACCAAGCCAGAAATGTGTCCTGGAGCCTCCTCCTCCCCTAACCGGAAGTGCACAAGAAATTGCTATTGACAGGCTTCCAGGAAACCAAGTAATGACGTGTCCCTTCTGATCTTGGGTCCCATGTGGCAATTCTCCAATCCTGCTAAAACCTTTTAACAAGCTGCCAAACAATCCTATCCTTGCCACCCTTCCCCCAAATTACATGCTCTATGATGTCATTTACACGTAGTTAAGAAATTGAAACAAAATGCAGCAGAGCACCAGTGACAGCCTGAGAAAAGTTTGCTGAAGTCAATATTTTGAAAAAAAATAAAGCATCATAAGAGCACAAACATGGATCTGAGAGAGGGGGGGGGGGTAGTAGTAGCACTATTTTTCTTGCAGCGCTACAGCAATGTGAATCTTCTAAAAACCTTTCAGGCTACTCAGGTGTGGGTCTGGTGCCACATACTGAAAACAGTGAGGGTTGGAGAAAAATCCCAAATAGGACAGAGGGCAGAGTAAAGATGCATTGGAAAGCTGGTCCGCTGTCAGCGTCACAAAAAAATACGTTTTAAAACTCTTAGGCTCTATGAGTCCAGACTGCCCACATATTTAGTCAGAGAGAAAAGGAGCAGAAAAAGTGTAGTCTGCCAGCCTTCTCTGTCATTTCCTACATATTTCATTTTTTTATTACAAAACGTTTTATTGAAAATACACATAGAAAACAGCAGAGCAAGAATGACACCCACTCACTAACCGTTCTATGCTCCCAAATTCCACAGAAAGAAGCCCTTGAAGTGATTTTGACGTTTTGGAGGACAGTCCTAGACCTCACAAGCCCCCTCTGGTTTTTATGGTATTTCTAGTAAAAATAGCCATGAAAGAAATGTCTCTATTTCAAGATCAGCTTTATCTTCAGACATCGGAAGTCACGATGGGGGCAACTTTTGCACCATTCATTGCCAGTCTCTTTATGGCTACATAGTTACTCACCTTGGTGTGATGTTCACTATATCAAATTCGTTAAATAAAATAAATAAAATTTTTGAAAAGGTTTGGCTAGCTAATTTCCTTTCTTAGAAAAAATCAAATTATGGTGCAGATACATCAATGGTGTATTTGTTCTATGGGATGGCAATGAACAAGAATTATTAGACTTCTGTAAATTGTTGTACAGTTGCCGTGACAACATTCAATTTTCTTTAGTTTATGACCTGTATCAAATATATTTTTTAGATGTTTTCATTATTCATAAGATGTGTAGGCTTTGTGAACACTGTGGTAAAGAGCCTATCATACTACATTGTTGAATTTTTAAAATTTTCAGCCGCCTAGTTTGAAAAGGAATTTGCTGTACAGTCAGTTTTTAAGATAAAAAAAGAATTTGCACCATGACTGCGGAATTTAAGAATCAATGGGGTTCTCAACCCTGTCCTCGGGACCCACCTAGCCAGTCGGGTTTTCAGGATAACCACAATGAATATGTATGAGAGAGATTTGCATACACTGCCTCCATTATATGCAAATCTCTCCCATGCATATTCATTGTGGTTATCCTGAAAACCCGACTGGCTAGGTGGGTCCCGAGGACAGGGTTGAGAACCCCATTCTAAGGGGATGATCAGGAAGTTCTAAGTTCGAGGATACCCCATGAATTTTGAACCCGATATTCAGCACTGACAGGTGGCCACTGGACTGAATATTAAACCTGGATATTCAATTCCTGTCATATCTGGTCCCTGAACTGAGTATCTGGGGTAGCCGCATAGACTGATCGGTAACCAGGCAGCGGCAATATTGAGCTGCTGCCCAGTTAGTAATATGCAGCAAAGGTTATGCCAGGGTTATCTGCACCTGGCTTTCACCACATATTGCTGACCGGGCAGCGACTCAATATCACCGCTGCCCAGTTAGCAAATGGAGCCACCTCCGCTCTGCCCTGGACCTCCCCTGACCTCCCCACCCCTCCGATGCTAAGCGGTTTGCATCGGGGCCTGTAGAGCCAGCAGTCACAGATATTCAGCGGACCCTTTTCATCCTTGTCAAGAAAGGATGCAAACTAGCTTTATATACAGATCATGATGTACTGTTTCAAAATAAAGGCAAGTGTGGTCGAGAGAATGCAATTGCTGGAGACTGTGTCTGTCCGCATGTCTGCCCGCATCCGGTGTTTTCCATTGAGGTTTAAGAAGCACACGCCATTTATGTTCATAGATATGTTATTGATGACATTAAGCACTTCTGGCGTTTTGCATACAGATTTCTGAACTTTCACCTCTTTTGGCACAAAACGAGCGCGAATTTAAAAGTGCCTCAATTCCAGCGCTGTTGTCTTATAATTCTTTGGATGATTGTGCTTGTTGCTGGGTAAGGAACATTTTTCTTCAGTTTCTGTTCTTAATATCTGTGATTACTTTAGCTACAGTTTCGCTATTTTAAGCATCTTTAAAGTAGGTTTCACCTGTTTGAGATCATTCTTGTAGTTATTTTTAACAAAAGCAAACGCACATTCCTGCCTCTTCCACCCAAATTCATTATGTTTAAGATGCACATTTGTGTTTGCCCTATTGGTTTAGCATTCCATATTTATCTGTTAGAAATTCTTTGAGTTTTGTCCGCTCATGGCTCTGACCTCCTATTGTCCTCTGTAACTTCATGACCTGCTACAAACATATATTACCACTTTTATATTAAATGTAGTCATATGGATATTTCCCGATGAGACTGACACACTGTTCAGTGACTCTTTTCTTGTTTCATTCCCTGCAGTCTTATTAGATTAGTGATTGATGTTTCATGTCAAGATAATTTTCCACAGTATGCCCTGTACTGAGCATTTTTGTTCCATGTAAACCGCGCTGATGCTGAATAGTGCAGTATATAAGAGACTGTAAATAAATAAATAAACGTGAGTCTGCATATACCCTCTCATACTCATCTCTCTCCTGTATGTTTCCCCTCAGTTTTGTTTTCTATGCTCAATCTTATTACATGTGGGGATTAGGTCCTCTATCATAGCATTGGCCTTACGCTTTTTGATTTTAATTTTTTGTTACTATTTTTTTTAATTGTTCTATATTTATTTATTGAGCTAGATTCATATGATTATTTTTATTTATTGTTCTCATTGTTTAAACTTGTGTTTTTATTATTTATATTGTATTTATTGATTATTCTTTCTTTTGAGGATGTGTACCCCGTGAAGAAGGCTGTTGCTGAAATGCTTAGGGGTTGTATTGAATGAAGCACCTGTGACCTCCATATGCCACTTGCTTGTTGTGTTTTGTTGCTTTGCTATTCTACACTCACAAATCATGTTTGCAAAATTTTCAGGAAGAATTGACACGTTGTGAAAATACATTAAGTATTTGATAAAAATGATATTAAATTTGCTTTCACCCGTGATCGTAACTTTATGTAGGGAAGCTTGAGAGACTGTTTCACTTGAGGATTAGTGAATACAGATCATGTTTGAAGAGACACAAAACAAGCACCATTGATGGATTACTGTTTAAAAAAAAATAACAGTTCTGAATCACTAAAAATGTTTGTAATAGATCGCATTACTACTCGGAGAAGGAGAGGTGATCATGCTAAATTTATTACAGCAAGAAAAACAATGGCTCCATCAAATGAATACTGTGCAACCATTTGGCCTGAATGTGCTTATAGAGTAGAAAACCTTTTTATGAATGGCAGAAATGGAAACAGCTGGTTGGATGGAAATTTTTGAATGCATGCTTTGGATTGGATAATGCACGTGTTGACATCTATAAAAAGAGACTAAAAGGTCACCATTTTTTGAGCATTAGGTATGAAGTGGGGCTTGTAGCATCATATTATGCTTGATATTTGGTGAAAAGATCTCTTTTTTTATGAATGAATTTATAAGTTGGGCACTTTTTTCTCAGTGCAAAGCTTTTTGCTTAATATATAATAGCACTACATAATACATTCTTGGAGTGGAAGAGTAGCCTAGTGGTTAGCGCACTGGCTTGGTAACCAAGAGACCAGCGTTTTTATTCCCACTAGCACTCTTCGTGGTCTTGGGGAACCAATTCATATAAAAAGCAATCAGTACATAAACACAGGAGAGATATCAACATCTCATTCGCTTGCACACAGATTTCACTGGTCAACAAATTTTTACAAAAGTCATGTTACTGAAATAAAAATAGTCATTTCTTATCAATTTTTATATGCTGAACATGAATATGACAGTGAAATGGCAAAGTTTGCTCTAGATTTTTTTGTAATCTACAAGAATTAATGTTTACATCACAAAATGCATGTCAATAGTAAATATAATAGGCCTTCGGTTAATACCTGTAAAAAACCAAGTCATAGACTACTTCTTAGATTTTTTCACTGTGTACAGCTGTTCGGGAGCTTCTCTGGGGAGTGTCCAGCAGTAGTCAGCCAGCATTGTAGTGGATCATTTTCCCTGGTATCTTTGCTCCATCGTTGCGATATCCTGGTGAAAACGTTCGCCCTGTTCATCACTAACCATACCACAGTTGTCAGGAAAGAAATCAAGATGGGAATCAAGGAAATGGATTTTTAGAGACATATTGCAGCCAAGTTTCTGATACTGCATCAGCATGTCTTCTACTAGTTTCTAGTAGTTTTCTGCCCTAACATTCCCAAGAAAGTTTGTTGACACTAGGCAAAAAGCATTCCATGCTTGTTTCGCATCACCCTGCAGCAAGTTGTTGAACCGGTCATCTTTGAAGAGCTCTCGAATCTGAGGACCCACAAAAACTCCCTCTTTAATCTCTGCTTCGCTGAGTCGAGGGTATTTTTCATGCAGGTATCGGAAAGCTGGAGAAGTGCGGTCCATGGCTTTCACAAAGTTTTTCATCAAACCTAGTTTGATGTGAAGGGGTGGTAGCAGGGTTTTGTGAGCCTCAACCAGAGCTGGTGCTGGATATTCTTCTCTCCAACTGTTACATTTTGTCTGCGATTCCATTCCTTCCACAAGTAGTGCCAATCCCTTCCTCGGCTATCCCACTCACATAAGAAACACATGTATTTTATATATCCCTGCTGCAGTCCCATTAAAAGGTGTGGCGCCCACTACCCTAGGCAGACGCCTAGGGTAGGGACGTACCTTTATTTAGTCCAGAGCCGGGGCTGCTGGGGTTTGTAGTTGTGGGTTTCAAAAGAAATTGAGGCCCGAGGGTTGTAAGGCAAACACAGGAATATTTATTTATTTTGGTTTTCTACTCCTCCAAAAAGAGCCTTTAGAAAGCTCAACGCATGGTAAATTAAACAAAATAGGATTCTTTCTCCCAAACCATATTTTCCATAACTTCCAGGATTCCAAATAAGACTTTCCTTGCTTCCTTCAGCATTAAACACACATAGAGGTGTCCGTTTTAAAACTTTCAACATTCAGGATAAGGCTTTACTTGCTTCATTCAGCATGCAACATTTTTTAAGGCAAACAGGGTTCTTAAAACAATGTCCAGCCTGTTTCCTTTTGCTTTGCCAGAGAAATGAAATTCTTTAAGCTTTTCTCTTTCAACTGCTTAGACATTTATAAGGTCCTATGAGAGAAAGAACAATCCATCACAGAAGATTCTGAGTCATGATCAGAACCATAGCCTTCTGTCTGCATTTCTTCTGACGCTGTGCTTTCAGTATCGTGGTCTAAACCTCCCTGTGTAAACTCAGGCTTTACACTTTCCAGCAACTCTAATAATTTTCTCCAACAAGACTTTTCCTTATCTAGAGGGTTTTCAGCAGACACTGGCAACCTCTTCTTTCTCATTAAGTGGCTCAGTGCTTCTAGCTGACGTAATCTACTGTTAGTCACAGAGTTACTCATAGTCCTCTTTGTAGCAGACAAGTTTCCAGCAAGTTCCTGGATTGCTGCTGAAGGGCCTGGCTCCTCGTCAGGGCTTCTCTCAGCTAGCAGTCTCCTATCTCCAGTGCCCAAAACAGCTCCTCTGCAACATTGGCTCCTCTCTGGATTATGGCTTTTTCCCCTGAGAGTTCCAATGCATTTCTCAGTGTTCTCTGAGGCTGAGCTTTTCTTATGGCTCTGTCTCCCTGGTTCCTTCTATCTGGAACCCTCCCTTGGGCTGCCTTTGGAAACTCTTTTTCCTTCTGCTGCTTTGAAGGTCTTCCTTCCTTCCAACTCCTTAGGAATGCTGCTGCGTTCTGCTTCCCTGGTAACTCCTCCCCTTTCTGTTTCCCTGGTGACTCTATTTGAATGTGCCTGAAATGTAGCCTCGTGCTCCTCCCCCAGCTGGCTCTCATTAGCTTTACAGCTTCCTTCAGAGTTAGGACGTGGCCTGCAGCTAGGAACTAGATGAGTTTTTTTCTGCTTAGCTGCAGTTTGAGACCTACAAGCTTCCTGCCTGTTTCTTTCCCTACAGGTAAATGTGTGTCTTTCTCCTATTTCCATAGGCTCAGAAATGCTTTGGGCATCACAAAGGGCAACTACCTTCAAGTCACCACAGAGATGCCAGCTGTATGTTTATGTTTGTTTATTTGATATACCGCCCTACTTTATCAATCAGAGAGGTTTACAATTCACAAACAATTAGAAACAGGCACAGGGCCAGAAAGGAGGAAAGGAAGTTACAATTGTTGATATAATAGAACGAGAGAAAGGATACAGAATTATACGTAGGGGACAGGATCAGACAAGAGGGGAGGGAAGGTCATAGGCCAAGGAAAAGAGGTGGGTTTTTAGGTCTCGCTTGAAGGTGGCGTGATGGGGTTCTAACCGGAGGGAGGTGGGGAGTGAATTCCAGAGTGCAGGGCCGATGAAAAAGAAAGCAGAGGAGCGGGTGGACTGAAGGTGAGCGAGGGAGGGGGAAGGGAGATTAAGGCAATTAAGGTGGAAGGAGCGGGGAGTGTGTCTGGGGGTGTGGAATGTAATAAGGTCTGCCAGGTATTGTGGAATACTAGTGTGAAGAGCACTGTGAACTAGAGTAAGTAACTTAAACTAAGTGCGAAAGGAGTAGAAGTCAGTAGATGCTTTAAGTTATCGTATGTCTCTTTCATGTGGACGACATGCACTACTGGAATAGATGGAAGACGGTTTCCATTGTTCAAAAGCACAGCCTTCAGACTCAGTTTCGAAGAATCTATACATAGTCTCCAGTCTTGTGGGTCATGAGTGATCTTTAAGGCATTCGTGAGGCTTTCAATATCGGAACAGAATACCAGATTTCTTTCCTTTCCGACTGCATATAGTACACTGCTGACGTCAGATGGCTTCAGCAGTCATCTGGCAGTAGTATTGCATTGCATCAGAAAATGATGCAATCAACTCTGGATGATGTGTGTATGCTGGTATTATACAATGTGATGCAATATTACATCATTCAAGGCTTATTTGGGATATTGTTGATGTCCTACTGGATAAATTTACACGGTGAAACATCAAATGAACTACATGCAATATCTTCAAAACGAAAGCCAATAAAAATTTTTAATGTTATATTCGTGTTCAGCTCACCAGCATACTACAGATTACGGCCTTTTAAAGTCAGTAACGATTTCAGTGTTGACCAGTGTTTACTATCTCTCCTGTCCCCATGTTCTACTGTATCGGCTATTTTTTCTTCCATTTGCATCTTTGCTTTCCTGCAGAAAGATCATTCTGACCTCCGGTACTGAAGTATGCCCGTAGCTTTCTGTGTTGTTGCAAGGCCAGAGATTTATCAGCACCCCCCCCCCCCACACACACACACACACACATTGTACATCAAACGTCTAAAAGTGATTGGCCATCATAGGCTTTGTTTAGAAACATCATCGAACAAATGAAAGCTAAAGCTCCTATCTTGGTAATGAAGATATGCTTTACGCTCTAGTCTCTATGGATGTTGTATCAGGACAACTCCCTAAAGCAACTTTCAGTGAAATGCTGTCAGCAATGAAATAGTTGGAAAAGTCCACACCAAGCGTGCATAAGTGACGTCAAATATTCAAGATTAGACATATTTATTAATAAATACCAAACAAGTGTTTTGGAATATTTAAATACTGACATAGGGCATATTATGAATTGAATAGAGAACATTTCTTCTTTCACGTTATTGAACATTTAATATGAAATACATAAGAATTGGAATGGGAAGCTTTTTAGATTCCTGATATAAAGCTGGTGAGCCAGAGATATAACGCTCTAGTCTCAACTGGGCAAGTGGCAGCCAGGTTAAACCCCTTTAGGACCTCCCTCCCCTCACTCCCTTTTTGCCCCCTGCCCTACCTGTTTGCTGACACCACTGCCGACTAACAAAAAGAGCACCAGACTCCCGGTTTCAATAGAACAATGGAATTTATTCAAATTTGACCGCAACATAACATACACAACCAACCATATTTATAACTTGTACAATTCACCAAACATATATACAAAGTGAGTTATACTAGCCCCCCGCCCTGCAAGTCACCTAGCCATACTGATGTCAGCATGAGGCTGTCAAAGCCCACCCCTTTCTCATCGACTCCATTACAGTTACTGTAGCAACCATACTCATTTGCCAAAATGTGGGGAGCAAATGTTGAATAAAAGAAGCACTAACTTCATAAGGGAAGGAGTGTGAGCATTTCTGCATTTACTAGAGTACCTTTTAGAAAATGTTGTGGCCAAATTTGAATAAGTTCCATTGTTGTATCGAAACTGGGAGTCTGGTGCACTTTTGGTTGCTTTTGTTGAAAACGTTTTAGATTCCCTGGTATAAAATTAGCCCCACAGGGGCCTCTGTGATGGTTCCTCCTCCTGCATAACTGGAATATAAATTTCTCGGGCCATGATGAATATCTTTTTGAATATCCTAAATCATTCCTGTATATCCTTTTTTTAAATAGGTATTTGCATACAGAAAACATTTTTGGTTTATTTTCAGAAAAATCAGGGTTTCCTCCCATTTTGTATTATTTTGGTTTGTTTTATATATTTGGGTTAAAAACAAATAGTCCTTATAACTTTTTAATGGATGGAAATTGACTGTATGTATGTGAATTCATAGGTTAGTATGCATTCATTTGATTTTATGTGCACTTTTTTAGCACCTTTAAGAACTGAATGCACCCTAACAACTGCCACACAACACTACTAACCAGACTTCAGGAGGCGGGCCTTCACAGCACCACCCTGAGCTGGTTTACATCCTACCTCACCAACAGACAGCTACAAGTCAAGTGCGGAACAAAGACTTCACAACCGTTCAGTGCCACCCAGGGAGTCCCACAAGGCTCAGCTCTCTCCGCCCTACTTTTTAACATCTACGTACAACCCATCTGTGCCATCATCAAGGACCACAGGATACAATACACCATATACGCAGATGACATAATGATATTCACACCAATCAATCTGGACAACCCAGACTACTCCAACATAGCCAACTGCTTCCTACAAATGGCAACATGGCTGCAGGAAAACAACCTATCAATAAATTACAACAAAACTGAAGCTCTACTCATCACCAGAAACCAGACATTCTCACCACCAGCCACCATCATTCTAAACAACACCATCATACCAGTAAGAAATGAAATAAAATACCTAGGTGTAACGCTCGACAAGGACCTTAACCTCCAATCCCACATCGCAAAAACAACAAAGAGTGCCTACATCAAAATGAGGACAGTCAGAAGGCTCAAACCCATCCTCGCACATGAACATTTCCGAACAGTCTGCCAAGCCATCATCACCCCAGCCCTGGACTATTGTAATCACATATACCAGGGGCTACCAAAAAAAGCAATAAAACCACTACAGCTAGCACAAAACACTGCCGCATGACTCATAACAGATTGCACAAATCACGACCACATCACTCCCATACTGTACCACCTACACTGGCTCCCAATCAGCTCTCGAGTCCAATTCAAGGTACTCTTACACATCTTCAAAATAATACACAACCTCTCAGCCGACAGCTTACAACAACTCATAAAAACCGATGACAAGAGACCAAGAAGAAAAGGAACCTCAGACACCATCAGAACACCAAAAGACACTGCCAGAACAAGGCAGGCCACATCAAGGAGGGCACTCTCCCTAGCAGCGCCCGCTATATGGAACTCCCTACCAGACCGCATAAGAACAACCAAGAACATCAAGGACTTCAGAAAACTTCTCAAAACTGCTCTATTCACAGAACATTTCAAGGACCTCACATAACAGCTTTTATTTACCATCTCCAAGTCATTACAAGATCACGGTCCTAACGCGCCCCAAACGGCCTCTTCATTGTATATATGTATATTGCTCATTATGTAAATAGCTCACCGATTTAATCGAACACACTACACTACACACCACTCTTCTCAGCTCACCCCACTGCATGCTACAGACCACACACTATTATTGATTGTTTGATGTGCCAAAACCGCCTTGATTTAATGATAAGGCGGTATACTAAATCCCTCTAAATAAATAAATAAAACAACTGCACCTCTCTTTTTTCTAAGTCTCTGATCTGAAAAACGTTCTCAATCTTTGATACTTGCTGTTAACCTAAAAAAAGAAATAAATCAAGACCAGTGACATAGTTCTTATCACATCATCAGTGAGTATATATTTTTCGGAACAAGCTGGTTTGCTTTGTTCTTAACGTCACATTTTAAAGTGGTTCTGTTAACAGAAATGAAGAAAAACACACTTAAGCAGTTTGTCTAGTTGTATATTGCTTTCGTGTTTTAGCATACTTACATTTTTTTGTTATTTTTTGGCAATTCTATAATTTTACAAAAGTATGTGCCTGCATGACTTCTGAAACTTCCAAACAGGGCATAAATGGCAACCTGACCAACTGTTTAAGCATTGCTTTAACTCGCTTTTGAAAATCAAGTTGGAAGCATATATTATGCTGTTTGTTCCATGCTAAGCTCACAAATAAGTGTTGGCTATTTTTAAAGAGATATGTAGGTGTTTATAACATCTGTTCCTCACCAGCTAGTTCCTTCTCTGGCAAGAAAATAATTTACGTATTGACTAGGCGATCATTAAAAGGAAAAGGATGTACTTGTAAATGCCAAAATGCAGACATTTTTCTGGACCTAAAATTTTCCATTTCCTGGGCTCCTTTTTCTTCTACTTATAAATCTCCAGTATTCTCTGAGCTCTGAAATTGTTTCTTTCAGGCTAGTTTTAAATTCTCTAAGACAGATTTTAGATAGTACATAGAGACTGAACCTGAGACGTCAAGGTTGGGACGTACACAATTTTGGTGGTATTTTGGGAAAGACTCTTTCAAACGTGGAGGCTTTTCTAAAACACGAATAAGGAGGTACAAGAGTGAAAACATATGCACCAATATATAAACCTGGAGGAACTATTTTACAGATCTATATGTGGGAAATATCTACGGAGGAAACAGCAACTGGTATGTGTATGTAGGGCCATTTTGTAAATCTGTGGAAGTCTTTTATGGAAGGGCACAATGGTGTTGCACCTAACATGCCTGAAGCAGCAAAACCAGGATGCATTAGGTGCAACATCACTGTGTTAACTGTCGGGAGAGTGGAAAGCATGTTCCTGACAGTTAATGCAGATCCCTGTGCCCTAATACAACATACAGAGTGGATGCAACTAATTTCACCTATTGAGGTGACATTAGGTGAACCCACACTAACTGCAAGGGTCACAGTGCATAATGTTTACCTCAAACTGTACAGTGCTCACCACGCCCATTCTCCACCCCTAATGCATGTCCCAGCTCGCCTTCAATGCGTACCAGAATATGTGCTGACATCTAGCGCCGTTTAGTAAAAGAACCCCTAAATGCGTAAATGCCAACAGTTGACTATAGATGCAACTATCTATATTTAATTAGAATTTGGAAGGGGGAGAATAAATGATGGGGGAGGGAGTTTCAAGAGGATAACTCCTTAATTCCTCCTGAAAAGGGGTGGCTGAAGTGAGCACATTTTAAATAGCAGCATGTACCAGGGAGCATCTGTAAATTCCAACATGGACAGCTTTGGTCATACACATACATTCCCTATATGAAATGGGGAATACAGATGTAAAGTTTTGACTCACACAGGCCATACCCTAACCACACCTTCAACATACCCCTTTGCAATTTCTACATATTATGGACATTCACATGTAAATTTAGCCCTTTCTAAAATCACTTCTATCCCCCTCCCCCCTGTTTGATACAAAGTCAAACATATCCTTGAAGAGCATGAGTCAATGCATTGTGCTGTTAAGAGCCCCTTTTATTAAAGCGCAGCAGCAGTTACCACTGGCTTGCGTGTGCATTAAGGACCCATGGTAAACACTGCCACAAGCTAAATTTGGTTAGTGTAGTAAAAATGCCACACTAAGAGGGTCATTTTAAAAGGTTTAGTTGTGATTTGGATGTCTGAAGACATGCACACGGACATCAAAATCATTGACACGTCTCTGTAGCCATTCTACAAATGACGTTTGCAGACATCTCTGGTGCAGAGACATCCAAATAGGTACAAGGGTGTGGCAGAAACATGTCCTCCCTGTTTGATTTCAGAAACATTGGAAATGTCTGCAGGCATCTCTAAGTTTATACCTGCTCCAGGCACAAATAGGCATCAGGAAAGTACTTGTTTTCACCTTCAAACATCCAGAGTGTACAGAAGATGGAGAATTAAGTGACTAGTCTTAGATCACAAAGGCCCACAATAGGATTTGAACCCTGACCAGCCTGCTCTTAAGCCACTACTCTAACCATTAGGCCATTAGATGTTTTGGTTCTGGAATGCTATCCCGGGGGCATCTATATAGACGTTTGATATATGTGCATGTAAGGCACGTCCACGTTTTGGAAATTGTGCCTGAAATTGCAAATACCTAATTGTTTTTAAGACGTTCTGACTCTGACATCCTAGATTGCACTTGGAAGTCCCATTGTGAAATTTGCCTCCAACTGATTTCAGAACAGGGAAGGATCATGGTGAGAGAAGAGCAGAGTGGGTGTGATGGCTGGTGACAGCTAGCGCATGGGATGTTGCCACGTCAGCCGTCATGACTGCCGATACCACCACTAAATATGACGGCTGCAGTTTTGGATCCCTCTCCTGCCAGGGAAGGGACTACTCTGCCCTCAAGATCCTAGTCAAGACCCTAGGAGACCTGGGGTGGGCAGAAAGTTCAGGGCTTCAGTTGTGTGTGTATTGAGGGTGTTCTTGATGAGGGGATTGGGAACCTGCAGTATCGTTTCTTTCCTGAAGGGGCATGAAGGGGGTTGGAGGAAGCTGTGCTTTCCAGGAGGGGGAGGAAAATCATTGGGCTGAGATCCTTCCAGGGGAGGGTTGTAATTGAGGGATCATGGGAAGGAGATCGAAGGGGCCAACATCATGATCAATATCGTTTGACTTTGTGGTTTTAGGGCTGTATTCCCTGTCTCAGCAGGTAGTGCAGGTACGCCCACACCATCTGCCTAGGCAGGTCACACAGACAATGCTAGAAGTATCTGCCCTGCTGCAGGGTAAATGCCAGACGGATGCCTGGCATACCCCCTGAATTTATCTCATAGGGTTTGCACTTACTGCACTTTAGTAAAAGGACCCCTTCGTGTTCTCTAATTATAGTTTTTAATAATTATGTTGAAAGTTGATCGATGAATATTGAAATGGAAAAATTAATGTAGCACTGTTTAAATGAGCTAGTCAGGAGCTCGATTGCTCCCTTGATTGTACAATTTACATTATATATAATTTATGACGTCTTAATTGCTAAGATTCCCTTTATACAGTTAACACAGCTGTTGCCTCAGGGGCTTTTTTTTTTTGGAAGGGGTGGGGGTGGGGGAGATGAGGAGAAGAATAACCTTTTGAACAAAACAACTTGCTGCCATAAAAGTAGTAATTCAACTAATCAATATATTGACTAGAGGATTTAATAATCGGAATTCTTTTATGTGTGGGCTTTGATGTCTGATGGACTATTTAGTCTATGGAATCTTATTCTAATAGTTTGAAGAAAATATCTGCTGAGAAATTAAATTGATTTACTAAAATAAAGATAGATACATACACTTTGTTATAATTTAAGTTTGTAGAACCTTTTTTAATAGACATCTGTTTTTTGTTGCTAAGTAGGGTTAATCCACATCTTCTTATTCCAGTCAAATCTAAGGCTATAGCAATGTTTTCATTGCACCCGATGCGGTTCCAGACATAGGTCCCTCTGTGCATCGGTCTAAACCAGACGCACATGGGGATCACGATTCTGACCTGCGGGGCACATCTAGTCCCTTGAGGTCAGAATCGCAAACAGTCCTGCACCCGGCTAACTCAGTCAAGGCTCTTCAATGTTCCCATGGCTCTGCTGCTCCATTGAAGAGCCTGCTGCCGGCTGTTTGAGAATAAAGTTAATTCCCTGTAGCCCAACCCCCAATCTGACATTGTAAGGCCAGGGTCGGGCTGCGGGGAATGTCCTCCATCCCCCCTGCCCCATCCGCAACCCGGCAGCAAAAAAAAAATAAAAACATCCAGGGAAGTTATTCCATCTCGGTGGTGGAATAACTTCCCCCCACCTGTCGCCGGCCCCAGACATTCAGGACCGACATTAGAATCGGCCATGTATGTCCAGGGCTGGCAACCGCCCAGACTCCACCCCCGGGCTACCCCTTCCCTGCCTCCATCTAACTTTCCCGCACAACCGGCGGGGAAGTTAGTCAGGGGCAGGAGTTGGCATGAATAGTGGGAATAGTCGTCCCATTGGGGTATCCATCCCCGCTGTTCATGGCTCAGAATAACCCCCTTTGTGTTTTCTATTAGATAAGAAAATGATAGTTTTGTTCTTTTGCCTTATACATGCTCTGTGGAGCCGTTTTACTAAAGCCCACTAAGCGGTTAATGCACATTTTTAGCAGGCAGTGTCCATTAGCGTGGGGGTCCACGATAACAGTTAATACACCAGCATGAGAACTACCAGCCATGAAACCATGGGTTAATTAGCATATCCTATTTCACAATACTTAACATTCATTTAACTGATTAAGCAAGTGAATGTTCAGTTACTCATTAAAAAAAGGTCCAACATTTTTTGGCAGCTAAAAAAAAAACAAAAAAACAAGGATCTCTTTTATGCATAAAATTTCATTCTTAAAATTTCCATTCCAGTTCTTTATTGGTTTGTAAGATTAGTGAGCATCCAAAGGATGATTTTATAACTTCACGCATGAGTGAAACCTGTGCATATTTTTCTGTTTGAACTTCCCTGGATTTTCAAAGTGACGTGCACGTAAAGCTTTTAAAATGGTACCAGAAAAACTATGCATTCCCCTGGCCTTCAGGTAAAATTATACAGAGCTACATGATTTTTCAAAAGCAGGAATGGAATTGCAAACCCTTACCCAACTCCACCTTCAAGAATGCATCTTCATAGGGATGTGCACAGGGCAAAAATCTTTGGTTCATTTTCAGTTCATTTGGGCGTTTCTTTCCTGGTTTTTGGACATTTTTCAGTTGATTTCATACATTAATATTAAGAACAAAATCTAACACATTTTAGAACCTTTTAGCCTCCTTTCATCCATAGGTTGACATATAAATCATTTTAGCATGCACTGAATTTAAGACAAACTAAGGAATACGCATTCCTAATGCCTGAAGATTATTTCAGCCTGCTCTCCCCCCTTCTTTTCCATGCACTTTCCTCTTCCTTTCTCTGCTCTCTTCCCCTCTACTTTCTCCTCTACTCTCTCTCTTTCTTTCTTCCTTCCTTCGGTCTTCTTACAAAATAAAGAGGCTGTACTTAATTGAGGGAACACTATGGAGCTGAAAAATCCAAAATGGATCCCTTTGTTTTACAATAAGTACATCTTTATAGAAAGCCTATGAAAAACTTTATTTTAAATTGCATTAGACAGGTGCTTAGGAATTTCCTCATAAACAGTGACTAATATGTTTTCTCTTTCATTCTATTTTTCCTTTAATTTAACCATGTCAAGCAGCACAAGAAAACTGTACTAAATGTATATATATATACACACACACACACATCACTCGACTGATTTATATGATAGCTGCAATGCTTTGGTCCTTTACTTCATTCACTTTATACTGTAGGTCTGTTATCCTTCACCTTGTGGAACATTTTAAACATAAATCAAGGGACCATTATTGAGCTGCAGAAAACCATCTGAATATCTAATTTCTTGTACATTCAGCTAGGCAAAGATTCTGACTTTCAGATTGCATTTTAAGGTTTTAGATAATGTTTCACTAGCCAGGAACTTATCATTGATTTTTTTTTCTTGGCTTGATATTTCAGCATGCCAGATACATTTCATTTGTACTTGTGCATAAATTTTATTCCTATTCTATTCAGCCTTTCAGGAGAACTCTTTGTATCAGCAACCTTCAAGAAAAGCATGTGATAAATAAAATATCATCCTTTAGTTCGGAGGTTAGCGACATTGGCAACGTGTAACACGCTGACAGGTATGCTACCGCATTTTTACAGTGCTGGCACCATGGGCAATTTCAAGACATGTAGGCCACCTCTGCTAAACTTACAAGGCACAAGATCAGCAGAGTTGGCACACAGCAAAAAGGAGGAGGTGATAATGCCCCTGTACGAGTCATTGATGAGATCTCATTGGGACACTTTGGTCAGTTTTGGAAGCAATATCCTAAGGATATAATGAGACCTGAAGCAATTCAGAGGAAAGCATTCAAAATGTTATGCTCTTTGTGCCAAAATACAAATGAGAAGAGACCTGAAAATCTGCATATGTATACTCCAGAAGAGAGGAGGGACAGGGAGATATGATACCGATGTTTAAAAACTTGGAAGGCGTTAATGAAAAAAACTTTTTCAAAGACAGAAAAGCTATAGAACTAGAGGACATGGAATGAAGCTGCAAGCAGGTAAACTTAAAAGCAACATCAGGAAATACTTTTTCTCATGTACAGGATGCCTGGAATGCCAAAACAAACAGTGACAGAATTCATAAAGGCATGGGATAAATACAGAATCCCCATATAGCAAGAGGATGGAATAAAAGTTAAGAGCATTTCCACTAAAAGGAAAACTTAAATGGCTTTCACACTTAAAAAAAAAAAAAAGCATACAGAAGGGTCAGTAGCATGCAGAAGCAGTTACAACCATAAACAAAGAAGGCGGAAACCGGGATGGAGTGGTATTTACAACCATATAACCAAAGGCCAGGAGGGGCTACACTGCACAGAGCAGCAGGTTCAGCCCTAACCACATTACTGAGCAGACTAGACCTGCCATGATAGTCTTTATCTCCCCTCAGTTACTACTGGATTGCTATCTAAGCTCTGCAGTCACTATTTTTTTAAACACCAGCTATGGCGCTTAAATAAAATACATATATTCTGAGCCATTAGCCTGACGGTGAGAAGTGGTGCACAAACAGTACGTAAAAAGCAGTCAGCATCGCTAGTTATGCAGAATATTGCTGATAGTCGGATAATTTCCAGGGATACCCATGCTCTGTCCTGGCACTATATGGAGAGTGCTGCTGAGGCGGCCTGAAATGATTGAGAGCAGCACTATCTGCATAGTGCTGCTGAAAATCCAAGGATAGATGCAGCTAGTGGAAATATCCAGATATTTACTTTTGAACATTGAGTTTTATGGTGCTAGGTTCGTTCATTTGCAATGAGTTTTGAAAATGCTTGTGGTAGCACCAGCATAGTCATAGTGGAAGAGTGATCTAGTGGTTAAGAGCAGAGAGCAGAAAACCAGTGAAAGCGGTGCTCAGATCTGACTTTTCACTTGTGATCTTGGGCAAGTGACACAACCCTTTACTGCCTCTGGTGCAAACAAAGCGACATAAAAGGTAGAATGACTTTTGGATGCGGCAAACAGTGGTATGAAAAAGGGAGTGAGGCATTTTCCTTCCAGAGATACTGCAGACTTTTCACTTGCTTCCAGGAGCGAACAGCCAGTGGGCCTGGAATGGGGGCAGCACGGCAAGCCATCCGGCTTTAAGATAAACTTACCGCACTGCTTTTGGAAGTGTAGGTCCAGCGCGTTGGGTGCATCGTGCAGCAAAGGAGGCGCTGGCTGCAAGGGGGGGGACCACCCTGGAGGCCGAGGGGGCAGGGAATGCCACTGCCTAGGAATTAACACCAGTGTGTGTGGAAACATTAGGGGGTAATTTTATAAGTGGCCTTGTAAAGATATGTGCCATGTGTGCACATAAATCAGCTATTTGAAGGACTTGCATACATGAATGGGAACGTACAAGCATAATTCAGCCGCTTGCTATTCTGTAACTACGTGGGTAAGACTGCATGTACTTTCACAGCGGGCATGCCCAGGGGCCGGGCTTCGGCAAAGTACAGATATACACACACACAAGCTATAAAACGCAACAACCTTCATGCATTCTTCAAAAATCTAGGCCCATGGGGGGCGGAGCCCGATGTCCAGCGGGATGGTCGCATAACGCTGAGGCTCCCGAGAGGCCTACTCAGAATCCTGAATTAACACCGGACATACTTGAATTTCGGCTCTGATCTTGCCGGGGCACATTGGTGAGATGGCGGGGACCAAACCCACGCGCCTGGAATTTGGATCTCCAGCGGCTTCTCACGGTAAACGCTCTAAAACTGAACCCCCGTCCCCGCAGAAGGGGCTGGCTTTGCGCGAGGGCCCCGAAATGCAGCAGGAAATCCTCGCAGAAATTAGAGGGGTTAAGGACCTCGTGCAGTCAAACGGTGAAGCACTTCGAGCGCTGAGGGAAGATCTTGGTGTACTGCAATGCAGGCTAGAGGGGCTCTCTTCGCGTCAGGACAAAATGGAGAGTATATTAGACTCCCATGCGGTCCGGCTGTCCAAACTCGACAAAGTTGAACGTCAGGTGCGGGCCTTGCAGAAAGAAGTGGAAGATGGCAATAATAGAGCGCGCCGCAACAACCTACGACTCGTGGGCATACCGGAGGAGCGGAATTGGGAGACATGAAGGAGTTTTTAAGTAAAATCCTCCCTTCCCTGCTCCAAATCACCTTTACCAAAGAATTGGAGATCGATCACGCTCATCGTGTACCCACAAACATAACGCTCAACAGGAAGACCCCGCGGCCTATCATCTTTCGACTTTTGAGATATCAACATGTGGAACAAATTCTCAGTGCCTCCCGGGCAAGGGGCCATATGGAGTTTGAGAGCCACAAGGTCTCCTTCTATCCTGACTTGGCTAAACCCACGGTCGACCGCCGAAAGCGCTTTCTGGAATTTCGGCCGAGGCTTCAACAACTACAAGCACGCTATGGCCTGATGTACCCGGCCAAGCTCCGAGTCACGCTTCACAATCAGACAAGAACATTTGAGGACCCTGATCTACTAGCGGAGTTTTTGGACTCTAAAGAAGCGACTTGATGCGCTGACTTCCAGAATATTCCTGCCAGTACTCTCATATCCGCTGTACCTGCCATATTGGATTTACCGCGGCTCAGCGAAGAGTCTGTCGAGGGCGGTTTGTTGCCTTATTTTGAAGATATCTGGGACCCGACTCCGTCTACCCATAGTAGCCTCGACGAGTATCAGAGACAGTGTTACTTATGGACTCTGGTGTTTCTTTTCTTTTATTATGTCTCTATCTTCCTCTCTAGGGCCTCCTCCCGCAGACATCTGGTCGCCATATTCATTGGGGGTTTTGCTTCTCTCTAAGTTACTTTGGTACATACTTTTCAATATGGGTGTATTGGCCAGCATACTTGGTGCTTATGTCATTATTGTACAGATTCTGATTATGTTGTAAGTTTTCAAGCGCCCTTACCCAAAATGTCTATTATCGATTGATGGCACCATGTAAGATTTTCTCATTGAACGTACAAGGAATCAATAATCCGACAAAACGGAGGAAAATCCTAAGCTATCTAAGTCATGAAGCTGCGGACCTGATTTTCCTCCAAGAAACACATTTCAATTCGAAAGAAACTCTCAAACTCAATATTAAACCTTACATGGTGGCCGCCTATTCCCCAGCCGTTTCTAGGGAATGTGGGGTTGCCATATTGGATAGGAAATCTCTGCATGCTACTATTATTGCGACTTGCTCAGATACAGCGGGTAGATGGTCCAGAGTTCACCTCAAGATAGGTAACTTTAAAGTTACATGTATATGCCTTTATGCTCCTAATGTGGATGACCCTGCCCTTTTGCTACTATTGCTCAGGTTGCGCAGGCCATACTTCATTGACATTGGGGGGGATTTCAATTTAGTTCTTGATCCCCTGATTGACAAATAGCCGCCTAGGACAAGTGGCCCCCCCAAGAGTCACATCCTCACAAATCCCAGTTATTAGAACTAATTCACTCTATTAGTAGTACACATGGGGTAGCCTCTAACTTTTATAAAAATGTCAGGGTACATGTAGAGTCCAACAAGCGAGCGTTTTCTGGAGCAAAATAGTGCGGGTTTCCCGATCTGCCTCAGTACCCAAACTCTCTTCTTTTTGCACATAGATGTTCCAGGAAAATAGCCAAATGGAACACAACTGCCAGGGGCCAGTGTAGGTCTTGCCATACTGATGTGGGAACCCTTGCTCATAAAACGAAAATAAAGAATTAAAAAAAAAAAAAAAAAAAAAAAGAAATCTAGGCCCATACATTTACAGCAGCCCTAGGACTGTGTCTGGATTTAAAGTGCATTTTTAGACACATGCCTCTATTTTATAAGGAAAAGTAAGCACCTGGGTGCCTAAATCTAGGTGCCCAGTTATAATATCATCTTCTTAATGTGCATTAAATTATTTTTACCAAAACAAAAGAAAAACAGAACCTCAAATGAATCAAAAATTTTTGTTCTGTGCACATTCCTGCTAAGCATGTAATCCACTTCTGCTCCACACACCCCTGGGAATGTCTACACAAGGCATATGCATAAGAGCGCACTATCTTGTCACCATACTGACGTGTGCAAAGCTGTTTCTACCTGTAAAACAGGCTTTTCATGCAAAAAACCTCTATAAAATCATCCCCGACATTAATAAAACAATTAAAACACAAACACAAATGAAAGCAATTAAATCCAGAACCACTGCAGAATCACAAGACCATCTGAATCAACCAAATAAACCCTGTGATTAAGAACCAGACATCTATGTGAACAGCACAGCCAACAAACCAAGATCAGATTATTCGCATTTAAAAGTCTATGAATAGGGTATTCCACCAAAGAGCCATAACAGAAAAAACATGAGTGAATGGTTGACGTTGTGGGGAGACATTTTATAAAATGGCACCATGGGTAGTCACTACAGAGTGCTCTCGTAAGCTACATATCTTTATAAAATACTAGCATATGTGGCAGAAGCTACACCTTAAATGTAGCCACAATCCCTTGAACCTGCTAGCAATTGTATGTATTTTACACACAATTGCTAGCAGTATTACACACAGTATTTTCTAATCTACACAAGTACTTGAAAAATCTGCTCGCACTCCACCAGGCCACTGGCTACTCCTACTTGCAAACTACATGCCTTCATACCAAAGGGCATAGAAATATGACGGAGAAAAAAGACCATATGGCCTATCTAGTCTGCCCTTCCATATCAACTACAGTAGTCCCCTTTTTACCTTTAGAAATCCTGTGTTTGTCTCATGCTTTTTTGAATTCAGATACTTTCCTCATGTCCACCACCTCTACCCTCTATTCCACACATCTACCACTTTTTCCGTAAATAAATATTTGCGTATATTACTCCTGAGTCGATCCCCTTTCACTCTCATCCTATGTCCCTTCATAGCAGAGCTTACCTTCAATTGAAAGAGACTCTCCTATGCATTTATGCCATGAAGGTATTTAAAGGTCTTTATCATATCGCCCCTATCCACCTTTCCTCTAAAGTATACATATTAAGATCTTTAAGTCTTGGAGTGGAGGAGTGGCCTAGTGGTTGGGGCAAGGTACTTCAGGCCAGAAGGTCAGGGGTTCAAATCCCACTAGAGGACAGCAACCTTGGGCCGGAAGGACTGGGGTTTCTAGTCCCACAGGTGCTCCTTGTGGTCTTGGGCAAGCCACTTAACCCTCCATAGCCCATGTTCCCTGTAAAATAGTTCTCTGTGTGCTGTGCTTTCCTGTCTAATCAATGTGTTTATACCTCAAAAATTTCCTGTCATGATTTGACAATTTCCAATCTGTAATCAAACTGCTGCTGATCGCTGGAAGTAGCGGTATACAAATGTATAATAAATAAATAAATAAGTCTATCCTCATATGCTTCATAACAAAGACCTCTAACTGTTTCAGTAGCCACCCTCTGCACCAACTCCAACCTGCTTATATCCTTTTGAAGGTGCAGTCTCCAGAATTGCAGACAATACCCCAAATGAGGTCGCACCAGAGACTTCTACAGAGGCATTATCACCTCCTTTTTTTCTGCTGGCCATTCCTCTTCCTATACACCCAAGCATCTTTCTGGTTTTCACATTTGCCTTTTCTACCTGTTTAGCTACTTTAAGATCATCAAACACAATTACGTCCAGGTCCTACTCTTCTTTTGTGGACAGAAGTACCTCACCTCCCTACACAGTACAGTTCCTTAGGATTTTTGCAGCCTAAATGCATGACCCTGCATTTTTTACCATTAGATTTCAGTTGCCAAATTCTAGACCATTCTTCAAGTTTAGCTAGATCCTCATGTTATCGACTCCTTCGTGTCTGTCTACTCTTTTGCAGATTTTGGTATCATCCATAAACAGACAAACCTTACCTGACAGTCCTCCTGCAATATCACTAACAAAAATGTTAAACCAAATCAGATCAAGGACAGATCCCTGATAACCTCCTTCTCCTCAGAGTGAGCTTCATTTACCTGTACCCTTTGTCGCCTCCCACCCAACCAATTTCTAACCTAATCAGAGTCCATCCCTAGGGTGCTCAGTTTTTTTATAAGATGCCTGTGCGGATCAGTGTCAAAGGCTTAACTGAAATCTGAATACACCACATCTAGGGCTCTCCCTCCGTCCAACTTCCTGGTCACCTAGTCAAACAAATCTATCAGATTTGTCTGACAAGACCTGCCTCTGGTGTATCCATGCTGCCTCAGATCGTGCAATTCAAAAACCTCACTTTTCTCTCCTTTAGTAGCTTTTCCAATAATTTACTAAACACAGAGGTTAGACTAACTGGCCTGTCATTCTTATGTCTGCTTTTGTGTAAAGGGATCACATGCGCCTTTCTCCAGTCCTCTGGCACCACTCCTGACTCCAAAGAAGCATTGAAAAGGTCAGACAGTGGAGCAGCTAAAATGTCCCCAAGTGCCCTCAGTATTTATGGATGTATCCCATCCAGACCCATGGCTTTGTCTACTTTTAGTTTAGCTAGTTCCTCATGAGCACAGTCTTCTGAAAATCATTTGAGATCTCCGTTGCTTCAGTTCCTTTTTCTGGGTGCTTTCTGAGGTCCAGCTCCTGGCCCTTCATCTGTGAATGCCGGTCGATATTTTATTCTGGCATGTGGCCACACATGCCAGAATAACTTTATCAAATTATTCCCTTAATGTCCCTTAAAGAGGGCAAATCCAGAGTGCTATGCTGGGATAGATGTAACAGGTGAGCAGTTTTACGATCTTGCAATAAAGAGTTAAGATAAACTGATAACATGTTGTCTATTGCTTTGAAAAACATAACCAATACCTTAAAACAGAATTTGATAACTCACAGGAAGACTGTAACTTGCACAACGCTGAAGTAATATGAACTCTCTTCGTGTATCACATCAAAATACAGACTGCTACATTTTGAGCCAACTGTAAGGCTGTCATAAATGTAGCAAGTAACCCCATGAGGGGTTCCATTACATTACAGTAATCCAGTGTGGACAAGATCAAAGCCTGAAAAATGGTCCTTAGGTTTCAAATGACAACACAACCAGATCTTTAAAAAATATGCTTGACCATTTTTTATATAAGATTTGTATTTAGCTTGTTTATCTAAAATCACTCCCATGTAGTTCACTTCTCTTTTAAGTGAGAGTATGAATTCATCTAATTGCAAATTTACCATGAGACCTCACTTCTATTGACTATCAACGCTTAAGTTTACTCAAATCAATGGCAAGCTGATTAGGAGTCAACCAAGCTGTCACAGTCCTCAAAACAATTAGCCATTGTGGTCTAGGCATTGTCTTTAATGGAACAAAGAACTAGATATCATCAGCATAAAGCCAATAGCTAACACTAATTTCTTTCAAACAGTTGCACAGCAGTCTCAAATAAAGGTTAAACAATAGGACAGGAAGTAGAGACCCTTGAGGGATCCCAGACAATAAAGGAAAGCAACAAGAATACTCAGAAGCACATTCCTTCATTCATATTTGCTGATAATGACCTAATAGGTAAGTTGAGAACCAACATAAATCAATTGATCTGATTCCCAACTAGACAAGGAATGTTAGAACTAATGGTATCAAAAGTATCTATTGATCTCAACCAACTCCCTGAACAAAAAATGCTGTCAATAGGATTTCATCTCCATGAAAAACATGAAAGCCATGTTGATGCATTTCCAGCAGGTTGTGCTCACCATTGTAATCCTGATGTGATTTCAACATGCTTAACAATCTTAGCCAGTAAAGGCAGACTTGATATAGATGAGTAGCTCAAGGGATCAACTGGATCCATAGTGACTTTTTTTTTTAAGACAGGATTAATAGATGCCTGCTTTAAAGAAGATGGCAAAACTCTCATTCAGAGATATTTTCATCAATCACTAAAGAAATATTTCTGCAACATCCTCTACCAAGGCCCCCAAAAAACATGTAATATACCCCCTGTAACTGGTCCACAACACGGCCACCAGTATTACATAAGATCCCACAATCAAAACCTACTCTCAATACCATTACTCAAAACAAAAAGTAACCAACAGACATGCAACAGAGCTTTCACCCTTCTCGCCCCTTCTATCTGGACTTGCCTTCCCAAACCCCTATGAACCACGGAATTCCTACAGGATTTGAGAAAAAGACCCGAACACACTTATTCCTTAAACACTTTGGCTCAGACACCAATGATTAGATTATAAACTGTATGCAGATAATAAATTAATGCCTCATCCAATCATCTGTTAGACATAACCCATGTCTGAAATACCCCCATCGCACCCCACCTTATGTTATCCAAGTTGATGTTCCTAACACATATTGTACTCATTATGTTATCCAAGTTGATTGTAACCCCCCCCCCCCCATCTAGTTCATTGTAAAACCTCATTATTGGGTTCACCATGGTTCTATGTAAACTGCTTTGACCACTCATAAAATCCATATTTAAAAAGTGTTAAATAAATAAATAAAATAAAATGCACCTACATGTTTACCATAGTTCGCAAAACACTAGTAGGACAAAGATTCAGTATTGTGATTGTCAGTCACATTTGTGTTAAGAAAACATTTTACAACACTCTCCTAACTTACAGCTTGAGTCCCTTCCAGCCCCTGAGGTCCCTTCCCCAACCACCTCCTCCTCATACGGGGAGAAATCCATATGTTAGGGGGGATAGGGAAGAGGAAATAGAGTGCAGGATGGGGGGAGAGAGAAGAAAAATGTAAATTATACTTACCTGATAATTTGAATTCCTTGAGTCCTTCCAAATCAGTCCCTTCCAAATGGAAATTCCCTGTTTCATCAGCTATTGACAGCTGAGAACTACCTTAAGCAAGCTAGCTCTAATTATAGCCCATGATCAGATTTTACCTTAACATATCACTTCTTTTGACAGACTTGGTTGTCTACTTCTGGAGTTTTGCCCTATCTCAGTCCATGCCTTCCTACTGCCCTCATCAGGAAACCGTTCTTTCTGTTTCTCTTGACATCATACTTCCTTCCTTCCTTCCTTTCTTTTTTTTTTTTACATTCTTCTAAGGGGGAAGGGGGGGACTGATTTGGAAGGACTCAAGGAATTCAAATTATCAGATAAACATAATTTACATTTCCTTGCCAGGCCCGTTCTGTACAAATGGAATGTACTAAAGTATATAACCTCAGGGGTGGAACGAGGCCAAAGCAACTATGCAGGACCTTTGCACCAAAAGTGACCTCTCAACCATGCTGAACATCCAAATGCTAATATCTAGAGAAGACATTCAGTTATGACCATGCTGCTCCCTTCTTTGCCCATGAGGATGCTCTGTCCTTGTGGAGTAACTCTTCAGCACTTCTGGAGCCAGCCGCTTCTTCAAAAGATAGGTGGATCCAATGGATTCCTTCATCCATCTCCACAACATAGCCTTTAAGCCCACTATCCATTAAAAACATAAAAATGCCATACTGGGTCAGACCAAGGTCCATCAAGCCCAGTATCCTGATTCTAACAGTGGCCAGTCTAGGTTACAAGTACATAGGTTCCACAATGCTCGTCCTGGGGTAAGCAGTGCATTTCCTGGATCCTCTTATTTTTTGAAATGCCTGGCCAGGATGTGCAAACCTCATAGCATAGTAACAACCCTCCCCCTTCTGAAGTACCCTGGCCAGTACGTCCATGTACCCATTTCTGAGGCCATGCAATTCAGGGATGTCCACATTTGTGAAATAGCCTACACCCATGCATGTCCCCTTGCAATCTGCATGGCCTTGTCACCAGAAACAATTACAGGGGCGTTCGTATTTCAGGACGGAGGAGGAGTGATTTCAGAAGGCATTTATGCATGCCTCCTTTCGCTGTTGCCACTCCCCCAGATTTCTGGACATTGTGTTCTGAAAATCCCAGACTCTCCTAGATGTCCCTTCTAAAATCCCACTTTTTAGCTATCCAGTATAATGCCACTATTGCAATCACTGTGGTTAAACTGGTTATCAGGTTCTGCTAACTGGCTAAACCCATTTGAGTATCCCCCTATGTGTTCTCACAAAATAGGTTACAAATGGGGGCCTATGTGCTTTTCACACTTATGCAACATTTTAGAAATTACTTTCTTCTAGTCAGGTCTTCCTAAAGTGAGAAAAGAATGAGCAGAAGATGGCAATGCCAGACAATATTGGAGTGGAGGAGTGGCCTAGTGGTTGGGGCAAGGTACTTCAGGCCGGAAGGTCGGGGGTTTAAATCCCATTAGAGGACAACAACCTTGGGCTGGAAGGTCTGGGGTTTCTAGTCCCACAGGTGCTCCTTGTGGTCTTGGGCAAGCCACTTAACCCTCCATAGCCCATGTTCCCTGTAAAATAGTTATCTCCAAGTTATAATGCCCTGTTCAATGTAATTTCAGTTTGTTCAATGTAAACCGCACTGATGCAAAATAGCGCGGTATATAAGACAATATAAATAAATAAATAAATATAAAATGCATGAAAAGGGGAAAGGATAGGGGGTGGATGTGTTTGAGTGATCATAAAATGATACGCAATGAATGTTTAGGGTCAGTAATGTGTTGAGAAACCTAGGCTCTGATCCCTTTTTTGCTAGTTTTGAAGAGTTAGAAAACGTTAACTTCACAAATCTTATTTCCCTGGATTGTTTTAGAAATATAGGCCATGTGGTCTTCCTGCTGTCATGCTTCTATCTAGTCTGCCCTTCCATAAAAACTACTATAGTCCCTTTGTTTCCTTTAGAGATCTTCTGTGTTTATCTCAATTCAAGAAAGCATGGGACAATGTCCTTGTCTCTATTACCTCCACTGGGAGACTATTCCACTCATCTACCGCTCTTTCCATAAAGAAATATTTCTGCATATTACTCCTGAGTCTACCCCCTTTCACCTTCATCCTATGTCCCCTCACTGCAGAACTTTCTTTCATTTGAAAGAGGTTCTCCTCTTGTGCATTTATGCCATGGAGGTATTTAAACGTCTCTGTCATATCTCCTCTATCACGCCTTTCCTCTAGCGTATATGATCCTCCAACTGTTCAAAGAAGCACATACACCAGCAAATTGCAATTGGAAGTAACGCTGTGGTTTATTAAAAATTCTGACAAGGGACTCAAGACTTCATAGCTGAGCCATGTTAGAAAACAATGAAGCCTAGTTAGCATGCACCTAGGAAGAAGGAAGAGGGAAGTAACTTCTCACTGATGGCCTTCTCCAGGTAAACAAGATCATGTTTTTCTCTGCAGAAATAAGGGCCAGGCTTCTCTGAGCAACCTGCCTCATTCTACCAGTGCCGCCAACCCTCCATGTCTGGACATGTTAATACCGTGAGTCACTGCTCTGCACCTCAGCAGAACCTGCTGAACCAGATGTCACATGACCCCAGTAGGAATCTTCTGGTGTGATAACTCTACTTGGATCATTTGCCCTGCCCCTGACTGCAACAGGATTCAAACACTCAACAAATCAAATTTAGCCACTGATATTTAATTCAGTTTAAACATCAAGGGGGGATATGCAGAGGGATTTACACAGTTTGCAGACCTGTAAATGCTGACTGGCAGAATATTCAGTGGCACTAACACGGTGTCACAGGATATCCATGAATGCCGCCGCTACATGCCCCGAAGCTCAATATTGCCAGTGCCTGGTTAGCTTCCAGATTCTGCGGTGACCCAGATATTCAATACCAGTGGCTGGATATGGCCCCAGCATTGAATATCCGGGGTTATTTTTCAGTGGCGACTGCTAGCCATGTTAGCAGCTCTAGCCACTACCACTGAATAGCTCCCCCTCCCCAAATTTCTATGACTTTTAATATTAAAGAGAAATGAGGCAGGGGGGGATAAAAATGGTGACTGAAAGCTTCGGAAGGTCAGGAGAGAAAAATCTTTTACTACACTTCTAGCAGCTTAAGACGTGCTGCTCCTCCTCATCTCCCCTTTGCCAGCCAATAGGAACCTAAAGAAGGGGGCTAGTGAGTGGCAAATGTGACCTCATCGTAAACCTGCTGGGTGATGCTAGCATCTTGAGCAGAACAACCTGGAGCATGGGGTTTTCATGCCTCCTCTTCCTCTGATGGAACAATCCCATGACTGATGCATGGCTGTGGCTTTGGGCATACCACTGGCAGAAGGAAAATTGACCAGCCTTTATCACATTTCATGGAAGAGGCTGTGCTCCCCTCTCCCCTCCAGGACTTATCAATCACCTTCCCTCTTCAAAGTGGAATTGAGCACCCAAGTGGTGGCAAGCTTGCAGAATATGCAGAACTGCCTACATACTTTAGATGAAGATCATATGCAGGATCCCTTGTTGGTAACTGTGGAGTCCTGCGTTATGTGCGGACAGTCTACCACACAGGGCCTTATATCTTGCTGTTGGTGTGGATGGGCAGACTGAATAGGCTGCATGGTATTTGTCTGCCTTCATTTTCCTGTTTCTACATAAAAAGACTCAAGCGATCGGTGCTGATTCCAGCTACGTCTTGAATTTTTTTAATTTGCCCTAGTTACGCATATAATTTATGCATAGATCACGCCATCACAGGTTCTACATGTACACCCACTTCTGTGTAGTCCTCATGGATGTTTAGTATCAGGCTGTTTTAGCAAGGGCCACCATATGTCAGGAGGCCCATGACACTTGACACTCTCACACCACTGCCTTCACAAATAGTGTTCTGAACCAAGGGTTTACTTAAACTTTAGGGTCACTGAGAAAACAATAACAATTGGCAATAACAGCAAACAATATCTATGTTACAAGCGGTGAACACTCTTCTCAGTCTAAATGGGTAAAAGTAGATTACCTCTTTTTCCACACTCCTTTCAATTACTCATCCTTTCTTAATTAATCCGCTTTCTTCCCCATATATTTACCTCATTATTTAGTTTGGTTTTCATGAGTGGAAATCCCTCTCTAGTGCTTTTCTCAGTGTACCTGAATCCATATGTAAGGCAGTCACAGGTGCCCGGTACTAGGCTGGATGTCACACTTAGGTATGTTGCCACTGCTGTAGGATGGTTGCTTGGGTTCATTTTCTTCCTGAGAGCTGGTGGCTCCTAGCTCTGATAACATGGAAGGCGTGGTTGTTGATACAGCTTTTGGAACCTCCTTCTGGGAGAGTGGGGTGCTGGCCGGGTTTGCACAGACATCAACCCTCTGCTCTCTCTTGTCCTAGGCTGCTGCTCGCTCTGGATGAAAAGAGCGACTAGGTAGATAATAGGGTTATGCAGCAAAAAAAACCCATTCATTTTGTTTATTTATCTGTGTTTGAAGGTATGTTTTCTTTTGTTCAAATGTTCATTTCAGGGCAATTTTGTTAATTAAAGAGGTAGCTGTGGCTGCTGACAAATGAAAAACATGGCTGATATATCATAGGTTTCAGGCAAATAAAAAAAATGGCTTTTTTTCACAGTCAGAGGCTGGCCTCAAACTTTCAGTTAGAACACAGATAATTTGCAGGAAGAGATATTATGTCTCCATGGGGGAGGGGTGGGGGTGGTGGTGACTGTCTCCAGCCAGCTTGCTCTTAACTTTGTCTTGTATTGCTGGCGATCTTCATTTGAATTTTAATAACACGGCAAGCAAACAGAGCTGCCTGTATGTAAAAAGAGACCAGCAAGACACTATAAAGCACTTCTCTTTGACTGGATCCTTTATATACTGGCCTTACTACACAGATATCAGCATGAAATTCACAGAAAAATCTAGAATGCCATCAGCAGACATCAAATTCAGTAAAGCGCTTGCAGACTAACAGTTTCCTGTCTATTAAAATAATTCTAAGGGCACAGTGAAAGTGTTGCAAAATGTAAACCATCTCATGCTCTTATTACAAAGAGCACAGTATGTTGCAGAAAATGAGGTTCTCTGAAGCCATGCTATTGTTTTCTAATATTTCCATGACAAAAATCTCAAGATACATTTTCAATAGGGGGCATTAGAGATTTTGCTGCTGATAGTTGAGCGAGAGATGTGATCTCTCAGGAGCTGACCAAAAAACAGTACACCCTGCAAGTAAAATTGCTTTCTCTTGCAAATACCGTACTTATTGTAAACGATAACTATTATGGCCAAAGGTAAATTGCACAACAGAGAAACAGATTTAGCAGCATCCCACAGAGCCAAAAGCTATAAACAGACAAGGACACTGCACCTGACATATCCCTCACCATGACTTTGAAGGAGCTGTGGTCTATAAAGATAGTAATGGCAATCATGGTATTACTAAAGAAATTAACATTAAGGTACTTTCCCTTTCAGCATAATTCTCTTTCAGGGTCATTTTCTAAAGCCATGGAAATGGCTATTTGTTTGGGTAAATCAGCTGTCTGAAAATGTTTCATCCATTCCCAGGCAGCAGTTTAGATATTTGCAGACTTGTACTGGGGGAGAGCAAGCAGGCTTGGAAGTTTGGTTAAGTGAGCGGAGGCATGTGTCCTTTCAAACTATGGGACATGTTTACTAAACTGTGCTTCCAGAGTTAGCACACAGTTTGACCACTGCACGTAGTAGCATGGGCCCCACACTAAAAGCCCATGCTACCCCAGTAACGCATGTTGGGGGTGGGTAAGGGGTGGTACATGCGCAAGCCAGGCACATCACAGCTAGCATGAGCATTAGTGTCCCGTGCTAACTGTGCTTGATGCCTGTAATGTGGGTACAACTAATGCCACTTCAACAGGTGGTGGCTGTTGCACTCATGTGTTTCTTAATTCTAATTTGAGGAAATGTTAATATTTAAAAGTATAATGTCCAAATATGTGTGGAGCGATGGGACTGACATTATTTTGAGTGTCTATAATTATAAAAATCTTGGGGGGGGGGAGGAGTATATTTCTAGGGTTTTCAAAGTTAATTGCAAGAGGGCACATGGATGAAAGTTTGCCTAGGGCACTTAATACCCTTGCATCGGTCTTGGCTAGGACTTTTCTGCTTGTGCAAATCAATTGTACACACATTAATTCATAGGTGCACATGCGTGCAAGTGATTTGCATGCACTTAAAATTTGTAGGTGCCCAAACCAACCAAATGCAAGCTGATGATTGCACCCCTAGTGAAAACCCTTCCTGCACCTCAAAGAGACATCAAGAATGATGCAAATAGGAGTCAAAGAAATAATTAAATAATTTTGAGGATTCCAGAGGAACTGAAAGCTGATAATTTAGTAATGGTGTAGAGGAGTAACCTAGTGGTTAGAGCACTGGCTTGGTAACCAAAAGACCAGGGTACAATTCCCACTAGAGCTCCTTGTGGCCTTGAGCAAGTTACTTAACCCCCCATTGCTTCAGAAGAAAGGCCTGGCAATCTACTTCCGGTTACACTGCCAAGAAAACCCAAGAGCTGCTGGGTTTCCAGGAGTCAGCACTGACTCAAAGGCATTTTTTTAAATTCAGTTAACTCTATGGAAACATTTCTGACAAAGCTACTGAAAATATTGGGGGTGGGGGGATATTCAATGGTAGCGGCTAGTGTAATTACAATGAAGGCAGGCTGACCCCACCCATGGTATCCCAGGATGCACTATGCAGGGCCAAGCGCTGCCATTTTTCAAGATGGTGGTGCAGGAGTGGGAGTGACTGGGCAGCACTCCCACTCCTTTATGAAGGTACTGGGAAGCGGGTGGCAAGTTTGGGGCCACTAGGACACCAGGCTTATTTTTAGTTAAGCAGGTGGAGGGAATTGGGGGCCACTGGGCCAACAGGGGGAGTGGAGGAGTAGCCTAGTGGTTAGAACACTGGCTTGGTAACCAAGCAACCGGGGTTTGATTCCCACTAGCACTCCTTGTAGCCTTGGGAAAGTCACTTAACCCTCCATTGCCTCAGAAGAAAGGCCTGGCAATCTACTTCCAGTCACACTGCCAATAAAACCCAGGATCTGCTGAGTCAGCATTGACCCAAAGGCACACATTGCATTGCATTTGGGCCACCAGGGCTTTTTTTGAGTTGGACGGGTGGGGGGGGGGGATCAAGGATGCTGGGCCACTAGGGATTTGCTTTCTGTCGGGTGCACTGGCCCCAGACAGTATTTTGACACTTCCCCTCAGATGATCCAGGCATCGGGGAAAGCCCCTGATGCTGTCAAAATACTGTTGGGAGCACACGTAAAACATTTAAGCCACCTCAAAACCAGGCATTAAGGCTGGTTACAAAATCCTCTACACATTTCTCTGCATCAAGCACAGACAATATTAGCATGCCATTTTATTACTGCCAGCTCATTTGCCTATAATTTAAATACTCTTGGTGTTAATTGTGTGCTAGTTTTTCCTTTGCTATTTACGCACGCATCTCTTTTCTGCATTTGGCTGTGGCTGTAATTGTGCCTAAAAGTGGCGTTATCTGTGCTTAAAGGCTACACTAGTTTACTGCACTGGCCTGATTGTTTGTATAAATATGTTGGAAATTAGGGTTGTGCATTTGTTAGTGCATATTTGCTTCATTAAGGCAGCTTAAAAAATTTAGCGCACCATAAATTGATTTAGCATAGGGTCCAGCACGCACCACATGTGTCATGGTAAAATTTACCAGGTGCCAAAAATGAGGCCGAGAATGGTTGGTTCAGGGGGCAGAACATGCACATTGTGACGAGCCAGGGCATCTTCGCAATTAGCATGGGTTCATTTACCACTATCATCTCAGTGAGTGGTGGTAAGTGTACCCATGTTGACTGTGCCAAATAGGAGTGCCGGGGTGATGCAAAACCTATGCTAGCTACATGAGGACATGTTGGGCACCTACCCCATGCTCATTTTTCAGGGTTAAATGCACAGCAGTGTACATTAAATCAAATTAACATACACTAAAGGGCCTGTCTACTAAGCGTTTTCTCCATAGGCACAAAATGGGAAACAATCTTTACTATTCCATCCCTATTAAAACAAATGTATGAAAGTAACTGACCCCCCCCCAAAAAAAATCTGAAAACATTTGAGAAAAAAGACCCTCGCCAACTCTTCCTTTACTCTGTATATCTCTAAAGGAAATAGAACAGGTAACATGCTTAAAACAAATTGGATTAGATTGAGATTTAGTAGCTGAAGGTCAATACAAGAGAAATATGTTAATTTTTTCTACCCTTTTCCACAAAGAGTAAGCTAGAGACATTTTCAGGTAGATTTCTTGAGTCATAGGATACATATTACTAGAAAGCAACTTATCTAAATCATTATACAATGTGATTCAAAGATAGTTCTCCCTCTGATTCCTATTGTACTGGGAAGTGGACCAAGTTGTTTTTTGTGTAGTCATCCAGAGAGAATTATTGACATGCTCTTATTAATCTTGTAAAAATATATGAACAAAAATCATTCAATTACATTAAACAAATTGCAACAGAACTATCCAGGTCAGATAAATTAACAGGTTGTCAGCATAAAATGAGATTTTACTGTTTCCAATTTATATGCCAAGAATAAGTGTATTTTGCCAAGTGGCAAAAATAATTGAAGGCGCATGATTTAAATGCACAAGAATAGGAAAAAGAATTCCAAAAACACAGGGTGAACCTGTTTCTGGAACTGACAAGAACTACCATAGATGTAAATTAAAAGGCATTTCTGCAGGTATAGCAATTCTCCTTGTGCGAAACTAGCATTTTATAAAATTGCCTGGAGTATGTGTGTGTAACTTTATGCACATACCACCTGTCTGTCTCTCTGATCTGAGTGGCAGTATTCCCAAGGGCAGGGTTGCAGAAGATGCGCAGTTTAGAAAATATGCATGCATGCACATAAAATAAGACAGGAAATTGGGGTAATTTTCAAAAAGGAAAATATGTGAATACTGATCCTTAGAAAGTAAGGAGCTTTAGGCTTGTGCCTGAATGTAATACTGCCATTTAAGACAGCAAAACAAGTTCTGGCACCGGTGCAAAAAATGCAAGGAACAGCTCCCTTTATACAGCAGGATGGAGGGCAAAGATAGGACATGCTAATGTGTGGTAAATTACTGCAGGCTAGCACAAGAGTACTGTTAATTTGTGTTACATGGCTGCAACTGAGCTCCCACCTCTGTGAAGTGGACATGCCACACCATTCAGCCAAAACGTTTAGTTCAGCTGATTCCCCATTAACATGAGGTACATGTTGACCTTAACAGGCAAAATTTACTGCAAAGAGGTTCCTAAATAAGTGTGTGAAATCATTGTAGATATTATGAATTTCTGTTTGAAAATGTTTCTTCTATACAGATAGCTCATGAATCACCTGATTCACATATTATTTCAGTAAGAATATTTAAAGATGCTTCCACTGTCTATTGCTCCAGGAAAAATGAATGGTATCGCAACCAAAACAATGTCAGAACTCTTTTGGATATGGCAGACTAAACTAGCAGCCCAGGTTTTGCATTAAGGGGGTAATTTTATTAAGGTCTTTTTGCTCATATGTTCCAGTATATAAATTTACCCTTCGTAAAAGTACACATGATGACGAAGGCATGCATACTTTTTAAGCCACTTGGGTGTAGGCATGTTTAGGGGTAGATTTTGTGTGGAGAACGAGTCATGATTTGCGCACCTTGGGGCATGTTTACAGTGCATGTCAAATGCAGCCGTCACTAAAAATCCCACGCTACCCAAGTAGCGTGGGGTAGGGCGGAGACTGGGTGGGTCAGGCGTGGTGCGTGCACATCACGGGAAGCATCAGCATTTTTGGTATTTGCCCGCTGGAAATGTTGCACTTACGGCAGGTGCTGTTACTGCCTCCTCAGTGGGTAGCGTTAAGTGCACCCATGCAGATCACACCAAACAGAAACACAGGCGTGTCACTAAACCCATGCTATCTACATAGGGACATGCTGTGTATGCCTCCATTTTCTAGCGTGGGTTGAGTATCACCCCTGCACTCATTTTCAGGGCTGAACTCGCACTACCAGTGCAAACATTAGTAAACATGTCCCATTGATTATTAAATGCATGCATACTTTACGTGAGGAATTTACGCTAGGTCCTGTGCCGATGTAAATATGCATGGCTCACTAAAGCCACAATTTCAGCTGCTTTTGTGGGACAATCTTACAAAAACACATAGATGCTTATACGCCTTTCTAAAATAGGCATCCACTTGGCTTCCCAGCCTAGGAAACCTGATATAAAATAACTCTCCACATGGACAGGTATTGTTTGTTAAACCAGAGGCTAAGGGCCTGGTATTTGAGAGGCATTTATATGGATTACAGCCCGATAAACTGTGTAAACGCCTTAATATGGGATATTACACGGTTAGTGCCATTGAATATCCCCTAAGACCCCAATGTGCCCGATACTCTGCGCTTAGCATCAGGGCCTATTGGGGAAATTCTGGGATGGAGCAGGGGCGGTGGCAAGCGCTAACTGGGCAGCGGTGATATTGCATGCTGTCTGGTTAGTGATCTGTGCCTTAAAGATAGGCAAGGGGAAACCCTCGCCTATCTTGAAGGCACAGCAGCTAACTGGGCAGCATCCAGTATCACTGCTGCCCAGTTAGCTTTGGCAGCTTCTAGCATGTGCAGCAGTGACCGGATGTTCAATGCCATTGAGGTCAGTGGGGAGGGCTACGATCTTGGACGTCTTATTTCACTCAGAAAGGCAGATATTCAAAACAATGCCCAACTCCTAAATGTATACACCTGTGTTTTGTGCCTAAATTTGTCCTCTTTTTCAGCCAAACTTAGGGGCCTAAGGGACCCCTTTACTTAAATCTGCTAACTGGTTAATGAGCTTTTTAGCATGTGTCAACTGGAAGCTGAGGACATTAACATGCATGCTTGCTAGATGCCAGCCATTAAAAGACACGGTTAAGTGGTCATTGTGCACTAGGGAGGACAGTAGGAAGTTTACGGGCGCAATGTGGGCAGAGAGAGCACATTGCCACTAGCGCAAGGGGAACTTCTGCACTCAGTAGCAATGTGGCAATTGGCGCAAATGCGTTGAACGATACCTTTGTTACCACTCACTGTTTAGGCGCCTAAATTTAGGAGCATGAATTTAGGATCACAATTGTACTAAATCTTCAGAGGCTAATTTAGGATTCTATTCTCTGAACATCAGCATCAGAATTACCAATGAATTCACAGCGAGCTAACGTAACAGAGTACTTTTGCTAGTTGCAAACTGTGTTCATTTCTTTCAAGTCTGGATCTGGCAACCATCATTCAAGCAATCATTATAAGCAGATTAGATTATTGTATACTTGTGTTACAAAAATTCAATTACACAAATTGCAGTTTGTTCAAAATACAGCAGCCTGTATTCCAAAAGGACTTAAATTACATGATCATGTTTCCTCAGCACTGAGTGAATTGCACAGACTGCCTTGTGGAATTTCAGGTATTGTTTAAGATACTAGCTATGGTGTTTAGGATTGTTTAAGCAATTCACTGGGGTTCTTCTTAGACTTCATTGGTACTGTATAGCCCAAAAAACAAAATAGCAAATAAAACAAAACTGCAGAGAGATCATTTGGACCGCCAGAACTGAAGTGTGCCCTTAGCTTTCTATTTCGTCATAAGGCCTGAGACTCCCCTTCGTAGGATGTGCAGAAGATCTCAGGATTTATTACTGAAACACCCTAGTGGGTAATATCTGACATGCTGACATAAGTAAGCAGACATTTTCTTGCCTAGCTCCTTCCTTTTGATACACCAAGTCAAAAGGAATTTGAGCTGGATGTAACATTATTTAACTTTTGGGGAAATCTGTAAAGCATGGCTCTTTGATATTGCATTTGCTTGAATTAATTCTTGTTTTAACTGTTGCTCTTACCAAGGTTTTACGTTTTGCTATTTTGATGACTGTGGTATAAATTTATGTTATGTATTTTATGTACTGTATATGGGTTATGGTTTATTCATCATTTGATATACCACCCCTCACCAAGTATCAGAGCGGTTCACAACTAATTTAAAATCCATAATACAAAATAAAATAAAGTGAAATAATATAAAAGGAAACTAAAATTAAAGTAGGGAAGGCAAAAATAAGGATCGGACAGCCACTGTGTCACTATGTTCTGCAGTCTGTCATATGATTTGTGAGGATGGGGTCCCAGGTTTATAATTTATAAGCTAAGCAAAAGCTAGCTCGAACAGATAGGCCCTCAGATTTTTCTTGAAATTTTTGAGGGAAGATTTTTCTTTCAGGTAACATGAGAAGGAGTTCCAAAGCTGTGCAGCAAGGGTATAGAAGGCAGAAGTTCTAATTGATTCAAGTTGTGTCGTGTGTCTGGTTGGTGTTACCAAAAAATGTGCATTAAGGGACCGTAAACTTCAACTGGACATATAATCATGTGTTTGGAAAGGTAAGCAGGAATACCCGAGTAGAATGCCTTATAGGCCAGGATTAATGGGAAGCCAGTGGTTTTTAAAGAACAGGAGGGTCACGTGATCACATCTAGAGGCAATTGTGTAATACTTTTATGGCCATATTCTGGATAAGTTGTACTGTCTTAGGTTCTTAAGAAGAGGAGTTTATAAATAAATATTCTATTTATGTATTGTTAGGTCTGATAACCCTGCTCTTTCACAAAGAGCTACAGGTGACTGAAGTTCTGTGTTATGCTCCAGTCCACTGCTCTGTTGTTGTTGCTTCAGCTCCAAGTGCAAATCATGACCCTTCAAGATCAAAACGACTACCAAGAGTTAATCTTTAGCTACACATAGCCTCCTTAGCAGTTAATTCATTCCCTCTTGTCCCCAGCTGTAATATCACCAGCTCCCCTATCATGCAGCTCCAATAAATCCTCTGACAAGTATTTTATTCATTAGATCATAGATCTCCAGTCAGTGTTCTCCATACTCCAAATTACCATACAACAATGGAAAACTGAAAGTTCAGCTGTCTCAAGAAGCATTCACTCCAAACTTCATAATTTTAAACAAAGTCATTACCTTGATCACTAGGGGGCAGCATTGCACCTCATTCTTCTCTTGACCTCCTGAGTCTGAGCTGCGTCTCTCTCTCTCTCTCTTCTTTAATATTCCTTGCCCAGCCTCTTTTGGACACCACCCTCCCCAGTTACCCTGAGAACCAGGTGACTCCTGTGAACTAGATTGTGAGAAATTCTTCAATTTCTGTCCCCTCTCTTACTCTTGCTTGTGGTTGCTGTTCTCTCCTAGAGAGCTAGCATGATGGGACATAAACCCTATCACAGGGCATCACAGTAAGAAGAAAAGTTAAACAAACATTCCAACATCAATAAAAATGCAATAAAATGAAAAACTTTAATGCCACCCAAACCATAGTTAGGAAATCATACCATCCTCACCTAAAGCCTTTAAACTACTGGATAGGCATGATTGGAGAGCCCCACACCTTATGTTTTTCCTGAATGGCAGATGATAATGGTAACATCTTAATTCCAGTGGAATTGAATTTCCACTCTACTGGGCCCGAATAAGAAAAGGGGCTTTCCTTTAAATCACCTTTGACTTCAGCCTTACTTCAGCGGTACCAGGAACTTGAGATAGAGCTTGCTGAGAAGAGCGCAATACTCTAATAGGTTTTTGCTCGGTCAGACAAGAGGCCAGAAAATCCAGAACACCATCACAGAAAGAGTAATTTCATTTCAGGTAACCTAGGTCAGAAGGACAAGTCTGTGACTATTTTTAGTCTATTTTATAAAGACACAGAACAGTGAGGTTCTGCTTGAATCAAGGACCACTTGGTTTCCATTCAGAAGCACAGGACACACAAGTGCTCGTTGACCCCCTTGAGGTCCAGATGGGCCAGAAGGAATCATCCTTTTTGGGCACCACAAAATAGATGAAGAATCTGCCCTTGCTCCACTCATCTGGCAGGATGGACATTGCTGCCTTTAGGCGCAGCAACTTATCCAAGGTGGCCTGACAGAGGCACTTTGATTGCAGACCCACAAGAGGAGATGATGAAGGCATCTGCAATAGGCACTTTGTACTCTAGGATATGGCCGAACTAAATGGTATCTAGCACCCAGTGATTCTTGGTAACCTGGGCCCATTCTTGAAAGAAAAGGTGAAGCCTGCCTCCAACTGGAGGAACCAGGGAATGGGCCCCCAAACCTTCATTGCACAGCCTGGGAGGGGCCCTCTCTGGAAGGGACCGAGTCCCTGGGCCCAAGCACCCCACAAAAGGACTGAGAATAAGCCCAAAGCCCAGAAGCAGAGGGGAAGAAAGTTTTTCCAAGTCAGCAATGATGAGAGGCCAAGACCTCCAGAAATCTGTCCAACGCACCCTCAGTGGATGGGTAGAGGCTGACGAGAAAGGGGCACTAGCCCACTTCACAGGTCCCTTGGACCTGTCTTCCAGAAAGCAGTAATTTTGTCTTGCTTTGGTCCTTCACCAGCTTCTCCAATTCAGCTCGAGACAGGAGCTTCCCCTTAAAAGCCAGTTGGATCAAATGGGCTTTGGAAGATGAGTCTGCTGCCCAGTGCTGGAGCCAAAACCAATGCCGTGACACTGTCATCACAATACCATCCCTGGCCGCTAAATGTACCAGGTCATACATGGCATCAGAAAGGAAGGCTGCAACCTACTCCAAAAGAGAGTTAGTATCACCAGGTGGAAGAGACGGAATCCACTGGAGTAGGGCTCGAGACGTCAGGCTGGTATATTCCACCAGCTGCAGAATAGCCACTGCCACAGCAAACTGGCTCCACAAGAACAAATCCACCTTGTGGTCCAGAAAATCCTTTGAGGATGATACGCCTTCCACAGGCATGGTGGTCCATCTGGTAACCGCCATGACCTGCGCATCCACCTAGGGAATTCCAAACAACACAATGCAACACAATGTAGACCTTCTTACACCCCTTAGCTCCTTAGGCATGGAGTTGGGACAGTCCCACTTCGACCCGATTAAATCCTTGATCACATCTGGGAATGAGGACAGTAGTGGATTTCCTCACTCCTTGAAGGCGCAGGTGTAACTTTGGCTCCTGCTCTGTGCCCGAAGCATTTGTCAAGTTCAAAAAGTGGTTGAGACCTGGCCATCAATGCTGCCAGCTTCTCCTTCCAGAATAGGTGGATCACTCCAGCCTCTTCACAATCTTTTGAAGGTGGGAATACTTCTTCACCCACGTCAGAGCCCAGTACTGAGACATCTGAATCTGAATCATAGTTAGATTCTCAAACAGCTTCCAGCTGTTCCCCATTTCCAGGAGGTGCCCCTAGCCAGGGGTGCTTAGCCAAAGGTAATTGAACAGGGCTTCCACTCTCAGCCTGCCCTGCACGAGACTATGTCTGGGGGCACTCAGAGGCCACAGGATCTGACTTTCCAAGCTAGAAGGACCAGACCTACTGTAAAAAGAAAGGATTCCAGGGAGGACATTCCAGAGTCCAGAAGTTCTCCTCTAGAAAATGACCACTCAACACCAGGGGGCACAGCCACCACAGACCCCCTAGAGGAAATGAACGGCTCACAGCATGGTCGCAATATCCTCCGGCCAGCTGGATATTCTTACCCATAGCATCATCTGTCATCTCCTGTCCTAAGGCAGGTAAAGTCATACTAATTGCATTCCCCGGCTGGGAGAAGGGCAGGCCCTCCAGGGATGATTCAGAAGCTGCCATACAAGAGGAGCAGAGTCCAGAATCCAGAGATGAGGCATCTCTCTTGTCACAGATCAAACATGTTTCCTGGAAGAAGACATAGAGAGTTAAGGCAAGTATCACAACTGCGCATGCTAAGGCTGTGGTGGCCCAAAGATGCATGTTAACTGCGCTTTTGTTGTAATGCGCATTACAGATGCTAGGGAAGAAGCGTGTGTTGAAGCCACTTGGGGGGATCACATGCTAGGACCATGTGACTGCCAGGTGTACAATAGGTATAAACACTACTAATGTGTGCAGAAAATGTCAGGCAATCCCTACACTGCACCAACGGTCACCAGCAGTCTATCCTGAATTGCATCCCAGAAAGAGGGAATTGGGAACCCCCAACAAGGACAATGACGAGGTCAAGCCTTGCTACTGACTCCCTGAGAGTCAGAGGATCTGTGTCGGGTTCAGCTCTACTCCACTGAAACTGTTTCTCTGGCTTGGCAGCACTGCATTTAACATGGCTAAAAGGTAGATTCCTCTAAGAGTCTTCTGCAATCTTCAGGAGAGAGCAGAGGGGACAGAGAAGGAGGGAGGAAGCATTGAGATTGTGTGAGGCTGCTGAATTCTTTCAACCTTCCAGATCCTTCCAATTTTCTGGCTGCTCAACAGGCTCTTATCCAGGGTAAGAGCATGGAGTTGAACCAATATTCCTTTCTCTTATGGCTACTGAAAAGACTGTGGTCTAGTGGAGCCTCCCACATTGTGTTCTAGTGAGAGATCAACCTGCAAGTTCATGAGCGTTTAATCAACCTTTTCCTCTCAATCTTCAGGTTTTACTTCCTTCAGAAAGGAGACAAAGAAATATTGAAAGGACCTCTGGTGGCTGAGGTGCATAGAGGCCTAGGAGTGATGTCACTGAAATCTGGGCTTTTCATCGGTTCTTTGTCTTCATCAATCTGCTGGTAGGGGAACACAGCCCACTTGTCTGGACTGGTCTAGCAGGATGATATGGAAACATATTTTAAAGAACAACTCTGAGGTTACATAAAACACATCTTTTAAGGAATTTCTAAATTAGACAAGAGGGTTCATCAAGGAATATACTGATTTGTCAGTAGTGGAAAAGAAAAATAGAGTGGTTATCTTGTTTAAAAAGGTCCTTAAATGCTGGAATTTATTTCCCTGATTTTTTTTGGTATCATAAATCCTTTCTTCTGAGGCAGGGTTTCGCTGTGGGCCCTAAGTGATACTATGGAAGATACTCCCACTTGGCTCAAGCTGGAAGAGCGACTTGTAGCGCCCTGTCCTCTCAAACTGCTCATCGGAATGATGTACCCTAAAGCATCTAAAATGGGGAAAATGATAGTTTCGACTCAATCAGCGTTCCAGTCTTTCCTTCCCGTCATTGTGCAGAAAAATCCCCCCTCTCGGCTTGTACCGATCTGGTTTAATCCTGTTTTCGTGATTCACAAGGGGATATGTGCCTGGGTGCAGTGGCAACGAAAAGGTATTTGGTTCGTTGGACAACTGCTGGAGGGTTCTTCCTGGAAATCCTTTCATACCCTTCAACAAGAGTTTGATCTCCCGGCTTCCTGGTACTTCCAGTGGTTACAGCTGAGACACTGTATCAGCAGTGTGTTCCCGTCTCCGGCGGAAATAGCTAGCTCTTGGGGATTGTTGCAGACTGTTGAAGAAATATCTGCTCAGGGAGGAGCAGCATCGCGGTTCTATGCTATGTTCGTGGATCATTTTACTCCAACAAATGTGGGGCTGCATTGTATTTGGGAAGCAGAGACGCAAGCCAACCTGTCTCCGTTGGAATGGAAAAAATTCTGGGGTTCTTCGATTCGAGCATCTAAGTCAGCGGCCCTTACGCAATCTCTCTTTTTTCTGGCACACAGGGCTTATATTACCCCTGTTGCCTTGAGCAAATGGAATAAGACGGAGGGCAATGCGTGTTGGACTTGCCATGGAGCTGTCGGTACGCTCAGGCACATGCTACTGGAGTGCCCTCACATTCAGCAGTTCTGGACAAAAATCTGGGAAAAGATCCAGTCGATTTTAAACTTCTCGGCTGATCTAACCTGGCGAATACTTGCTTTTAGAAACGTGAGACTGTTGCTAGATCTTGATAAGAACAATCATTTTCTACTGAACTTTATGATAATGGTAGCCATAAAGCTTCTACTCATGTATTGGAAGAACCCATGCAAGTCTACGTACGGAGAATGGTGGAATCAATTATGCTTGTTCGCCAGGTATGAGAAAGCCGCAGACAGAGTTTTGCATATGAGAGGTGCTAGGTCTAAACTTTCCAAATGGTCTGCATTAGACAAGTATGTCTATACAACATATTAAAGCCCGGTATTCACGGTGCGCAGATAACACCGGGTGCATTAAACGAAGCTGTTTTGGACCCCTGTTGCCTGCAGTGTCTAGGGAGGGTGGGGGGTGGGAACTGTTAATATGTTTCTTTTTCTATATTGAAAGCTTGAGGTTTACTTTTATGGGGGAGTTTGGAAGGATCGGTCAGAAATTTGTGAGTCCCTTTGGGCTCTGACAGTTCCTACTTGAAGGCTTGATGTAATGCTCAGTTTTATATATTTGTGTATTGTGTTATTTTTCTCTTGTGTTTGTGTAATTTAGTTTAGTATGGTATTTCTTTTCGGTGTGTGGTGTGTTCTGCTGTATTCAATAATCAATAAAAATATTATAAAAAAAAAAAAAAAAGGTCCTTAAATCTTGAACTGATTTGTTAAACGTCAGATAATAAAGGAAGGTACAAGGTAAAATACAGGTATCGCATTTATTGGCTCAGAAAAAAAATAATTTTTGGAAGTATATATGCCCAACAGTAGATTCCACAGAATTATTTTAAACATTTTGTAAAATATATTTCCTCTTTAGGCGATTTACATGTGAAGGGATTCGCTAAAAGAAGACTCGCAGCTGGCATAACCTTTCTCCTTGGAGTACTGGGATGCTAACATGTGGTCTGATGCTCCTGGGCTCTACCTTAAAAGGGCAGGCACATTGGGGAAAAAAACAACTACAGTCTGCTGGTCCTCCTCCAGCCTCCCCCAGCAACAATTCTTCTCCTCAAAGGTGTCCCCATTCCTCAACACAGATTCCCCAAAGATGCATTAAAGCACTCCTAAAAGACTCCCCCCCCCATCCCAGACCCCAATCACAGCACTTCTCTCCCCCCATAGGCTACCTTAGGCCCACCTGAATGATTCCCTTGAGGACTAGGTGATCCAGGCTGGAGCGATCTCCCGCTTACTCCTGCCTGGGTTGGACCTCGATTAAATAATGGCATCTACAACCCTCAGCAGTAGTCTCCCTATTTTATCAAAGCAACATAGCTGCTTATGTGCCATTATAAAATGGACCCCCCGAACCAGACCTAGCTGTGCTCAAATTCAAATGCACAAATTTAAACCTGCTCCAACTATGTCATAAATATGTCTGTACTTTATTCATGTACATGCGTATTTTCTAAAATAAATACACGTGCATATCCACTCCACCCAAATTACGGGCCCGATACTGAAAGCGATTAATGCGGTTAGCAGACCTGCTAACCATGTTAATTTCCTTGGCCGGGATAGGTAGTGGCACTAACATGGTTAATGTCACTGAATATCTGAGGGCGCTGCTGCTGCACCCCCCCCCCCCTCCACAGTGCTATCCAGTTAGTATCGGGGCTTTCCAGAGGCGGCACCCAGCGTTAACTGGGCAGTAGTGATATTGAGCCACTGCCCGGGTTATTGCAACACAGCAGAAGCCAAACACCGTAAAGGCTAAACTAACTTTCGTCTCTGAAACTAGCTGGGCAGCGGCTGAAAATTGCCGCTGCCCAGTTAGCTTCCTGGCAACCTGGGCAACCCAGATCACTCAATGCTGAGGCCTGGATTTGGCCCTGGCATTGAATATCCAGGTCTAACGAGTGACGATGGCGGTGGCAACAGCTAGCTGCCACTACTGAATATCAGTCTCTACATCCTCAATAGGGCTGCATAACAATCTGTGTGACCCTTAGGTGCGCATGTTTTTTATGCACATAAAGAAACACAACATTTTAAAAATGCAGAAAAACATTTTAAAAATTACCTCCTTGGGGCAATTCTATAGGAGCTGCTTAAAATTACATGCCATCAACATGCATAAATCTCAGTATTTTAGTGAGCTAAGTGCATAAATGGCCATTTATGCATATAAATGACATACCGCTATTTTATAAGTATATATGCAACTTGTACTTTCCCTGTGGACGTGCATTTGGCCAGGGCACATACTGTAAGTACATGGTATATATTATAAAATCTTATATAATTTACATACATTCTTTACAGATCTAGTCACAGGATGCTGTAAGTGATTACACCTTAAATTAAAACCCAATTTTTGGCACTTACACTAGCATTTTAAAAAGAAAAAGTAGGCACCCACTTTGTCTTTTAAAACAGGCTTAACATAAATATGTTTTGGATGCCTTAAAATATGCAAACTTCAGTTATTTTTGCTTAGAACATAAAACAGAACAGGAGTGTACTGGCTGGATTCTGTGCTTCCTTAATCCCTCTAGTCCAGTCCGGAAGCATGGATTATACATGCCTACCAGCAGATGGAAACTGAGAATTATTGGCTTGGTCTTTTCTGACATCATGCTGCAAGAGGTCTTGTGCAGCTTCACTCTTGCCAGTATTGCTCAGTCTTCAGCAGATGGTGGTTATTCATACTATGCAGTCTGAATTGGTTTTGGATGCTAGATAAAGAAGGGGTTGTTGATACACAGGGTGCAGAACCTGGTGGTACCAAGTCCCTCCCCCTCAGCCCTGGGATGCAGTACCTGGCATTTCCAGGTTCCTCCCCCCACCTCCCACTGGCTCTCCATCCCTTCAATTCAGAGCAACTGGATGAAGCCTGTATGTATGAAGCCTCTCTCCCTGCTTCTCAGTTGAATTGTTTCAGGTTTGGGCCATTTGGGGCAGCGGTAGGAAAAAGACTTGTGAAGTCTGGTTTCTCCCTGTGTTCTTTTCCTGGTCCAGAAGGCTTTGATGGGCACATCGGCCAGAGAGAGGGACAGTCTCCAGGCATGTAAAACAATTGAGGAGAGCTGTCTATGGCAGATGGTTTTGCAAAGCTTTGGGTGGACCTGGCTTGATGCTGGTCATTTCTGCAGTAAGTCTGGCTTTTTACTCTCAGGGCTAACTGTCCAGAGAGGCATTAGTTTGTGATCTGCTTTTGGTTCCACTGGGATGTCCTTTTTCCTTTTGTGATCTGTTGCCACTCTCAGGGTGTTAGGCTTCAAAAGCAGAATCTATGGTACCTTAGGTTTCTTAGGGTAGCATTCTGAGCTCTCATACTCCTTTGCTGCCTTTGAATGGTAATAACGGATCATCCTAGGCAGGAGCTATTGGACGTCTCGTGGTTGCTCTCCAACTTTCACTCATCGTATCTCTGTGGCTGGGATTACTGCCGGCTTGGGAGTGGACTGGAAGACTTGCTATCTTCCTTTGTATTAGACAAGATAAATTCAGAATACTTACCCCATATGCCAGGAAGAGGAATACGTTGGCATATTATGGCTTCTATCACAAAACTGGCTTTGGTCCTTGTCCTGTGGCCCTTTCTTTTCTCGGCTAAGCTTTGTCTTTTGGCCGGACTTAGCTACCTCTTGCAATTTCTTGTTGCTGCCTATACTGCTGGTTTGGGGGCACTGTCCACTTGACAGCTTTGAAGTTTTAGATTGGGTGACTGTAGGCTTCAATTCTGGCATTGTTCGGTTGGTCCTTTCTGGCCTTGTTCTCTTTCTCATAGACTATTTCAGTGTTTCGGCTGTCAGACAAATTTTTTGTCCTTTTTGTGGGATTTGTCTCCTCATGGCGCCAGTGTTTCTCACCAGGAGGTTCTTCCTCATCTAGTGGGAGCTGCCGTTGCTAACAATGAGGTTGCAGGCCTTTGTCGGCGGACACTTAATCATGTCTAGTTTTTCCTGCTTCATGCTGTGGAGTCATAGGTGTGACTTCTGCTCAATGGGCGATTCATTTCAGACCCCAGGCTGGGTTGTGTTTCTTCTTTTCCCTCCCTGTGGATGGGTATTGCTTTGGTACATCCCATGCATCTGGACTGAACTGGAGGGATGATAAGGAAGGATAAATTAGACCTTACCTACTAATTGTCTTTCCTTAAGTCTCTCCAGTCCAGTCCAGGACCTGCCCTTCATATAATATGTATCTCTTATTTTTCTTATGATGTTCCTGGCATGAGAGGTTGGTAGTTACTCTGCTGCAGTGCATCCAGATGCTTCTATAGCATTTGCAGTTTTGCTCTCTTGGTCTTCCAGTGGATGTCCCAAAGGGGCAGCAGTAGAGTTTTTGGTTTGTCCTTGTGGTAGGGTTGATGTGTGTCTGTTGTTTTACAGCTTGGTCAAGCAACACAGATTCTTCGGTGGTTCTACTGGGCTGTGTTGTTGTTTTGAGGGGCATGCATAATACTTTTTACTATCCTAATCTGCTTTGTTATAGAAATACTGGTGAGAGTGAGGTTGCACAGGACCTCTTGAAGCATGACATCAGAAAAGATCAAGCCAATATAATTCTCAGTCTCCATCTGCTGGAAGGTGTGCATAACCCATGTGTCTGAACTAGACTGGGCTGGAGGGGCTCAAGGAAAGACAATTTGCAGGTAAGGTCTAAATGATAATTACACTTACCTGGTAATTGTAGTTCCTTTAGTGACGACAGTTCAGTCCTCTACCTCTGGGTTGTCAATCTCCTCCTGCAGCTAGGAGACTGGTATGTCAGAATGATGACATCACTGGATATAGCCTGCTGCACTCCCACTTGTATCCCAGTGTAAACTATAACAAAGCAGACTCAAAGGAGCAACAAATAAGTAGCAAAACATGAAGACAACTGTATTATCAGTAAGTCCCCCTGACAACAATCCTTCTTACCTCCTGCCCTGCCAAGGAAAAGGGCACAAACAGAAGAAATGAAGAAAGCTAGACTCACCTGTAACCCTCTTCTGTTCGGTACAAAGTGTGAAACCTGCGAGAAACATCCGGGCGGGAAGGAGGACTGAACTGTCGTCACTAAAGGAACTACAATTACCAGGTAAGTGTAATTATCATTTCCTTAGCGTTCCTCCAGTTCAGTCCTCTACCTCTGGGAAGTACCAGAGCAGTAATCAATGGGAGGGACCCTTCCAGCCGGCAGACAAGACAGCCGAGCCGAAACGAGCATCCGAAGCCGCAGCCAGATCCAACCTGTAGTGTTTACTGAAGGTATGCAGGGACGACCAAGTCGCCGCCCTACAAATGTCCCCCGGGGGGACCAAACCATGTTCTGCCCAAGAGGACGCCTGCGCCCAGGTGGAATGCGCCCGCAGACCCGTAGGCACCACACGCCCCCGGAGCACATAAGCGGATGCAATCGCTTCCTTAAGCCAGCGGGCAATAGACGCTTTAGCCGCCGCTTCGCCCCGACGAGTACCGCCGAAGAGCACAAACAAACGTTCCGACTTCCTGAACGATTCCGTTACCTGCAAATACTGACGCAAAGCCCTCTTCACGTCAAGCCGCCGAAGACCGCGATCCGCGGCATCGCCCCCCAAAGATCCTAAGACTGGCAAGGAAACAACCTGATTTAGATGAAAAGGAGACACCACCTTCGGCAGAAAGGACGGAACCGGACGCAAGACCACCTTCTCCCTAGAAAAGGAAAGGAAGGGTTCACGGCACGACAATGCCTGCAGTTCGGAAACCCTCCGTGCGGAACAAATCGCCACCAAAAACACCGTTTTGAGCGTCAAATCTTTCACAGACGCCCGACGCAAAGGCTCAAAGGGGGACTCGGCCAGAGCCGTGAGCACAAGATTCAGATCCCACGGGGGAACGAACACTCTGTGTGCCGGCCGTACCCGAACGACCGCTTTCAGAAAACGACGCATGTCGGGATGAGTTCCCAATGAGCGGCCATTGACTTTGCCGCGAAAACATGACAAAGCTGCCAGTTGTACCCGTAAGGAGCCGGCAGCAAGCCCCTTGTCAAAACCGTCCTGTAGGAATTCCAAGATTGAAGGAATTGAAGCCGACCCCGGCCGAACCTGACACTGGGAACACCAATCCTCAAAAATACGCCAGACCCGCACATACGCCAAGGACGTGGACTGCTTACGCGCCCTCAGTAAGGTCGCCACCACCGCAGATGAGTAGCCCTTTTTCAAGAGTTTAGCCCTCTCAATGGCCAAACCGTAAGCGAGAACCGATCCACCTGAGGCATGAACAGGGGCCCTTGGAGCAACAGATCGGACCTGTCCGGGAGACGCCAAGGTTCCCCGTCCAACAGACGGACCATGTCCGCGTACCATGGACGCCTCGGCCAATCGGGAGCCACCAACAGGACCGGTCCCGCATGCGCCCCGATCTTCTGGACCACCCGGCCTATCAGAGCCCAGGGCGGGAAGACATAGAGAAGGCCGGTTTCCGGCCACCGACGCAGCAAGGCGTCGATGCCCTCGGACATTCTTTCTCGCCGTCTGCTGAAGAATCGGCCGACTTTCGCCGACTGAAAGGTCGCCATGAGATCCATAATCGGAGTCCCCCAGCGCCTGACGATCTGACGGAAAACCGCGGGATGCAGTTCCCACTCCCCTGCATCCACGTGCACTCTGCTGAGGAAGTCCGCGGTGATATTGTCCTTGCCGGCTATGTGAGCTGCCGAAATCGCAGAGAGACGAAGCTCTACCCACGCGAATAGCAGGTCGGCCTCTGCCTCCATTGCGGCACTCCCGGTGCCCCCCTGGCGATTGATGTAGGCCACCGTTGCCGAGTTGTCGGAGAGCACTCGCACGGCCTGGCCGCGCACCAAGGCCTCGAATGCCTGCAGGGCCCGAAACACCGCTCGAAGTTCCAAGCGATTGATCGCCCACGAGGACTCCAGAGGGGTCCAAAGTCCTTGCGCAAACTGACTCTCGCAGTGGGCCCCCCAGCCCACCAGGCTGGCATCCGTCAGCAATGGCAGCCACTCTGGCTGATCCAACGGCAAGCCCCCCGCCAGAGACGAGGGGCGCAGCCACCACTGAAGGGACCGTCGAACCGGGCCCGGACAAGGGAGACGCTTGCTCAGCGAGTGCCTTTGATGCGACCAACGACGGAGCAGAGCCCTCTGGAGAGGTCGCATGTGAAACCTGGCCCAGGGCACCGCCTCCAGCGTCGCCGCCATGGTGCCCAACACTCGGAGATAATCCCAAGCCGAGGGAGCCGCTACCGACAGGAAGCGCCGCACCAGAATCCGCAACCCCTCGGCTCGCTTGGACGGCAGGAACACTTGTCCCTTGCACGTATCGAACCGAACTCCCAGGTATTCGAGAACCTGGGTGGGCTGCAAACGGCTCTTGTCCGGGTTGATCACCCAACCCAGTTCCTGCAAGAACCGCACCACCCTGTCCGTCACCCGGAGACTTTCCTCCGTGGACTTGGCGCGAATCAACCAATCGTCGAGGTAAGGGTGCACCAGAATACCTTCTTTGCGCAACGCCGCTGCCACCACCACCATTATTTTGGTGAAGGTCCGAGGCGCCGTCGCCAGGCCGAATGGTAAGGCCTGAAACTGGTAGTGACCCCAGGGGAGGGCAAACCACAGAAAACGCTGGTGCACATCGCGAATGGGAATGTGCAAGTACGCCTCCGATAGGTCTAGGGACGTCAAGAACTCCCCGCGTCGCACCGCTACGATGACCGACCGCAACGTTTCCATCCGAAAGTGCGGGACCCGCAAACAGCGGTTTACCCCCTTCAGATCGAGAATGGGATGCAATTGTCCGCCCTTTTTGGGCACCACGAAATAAATGGAATAGCGACCCAAGCCGTAATCGGCCTCGGGAACCTCCACGACGGCTCCCAAACGAAGGAGCCTGTCCAGGGTTTCGCAAACGGCCGCCGCCTTCGCAGGACCCCGACAAGGCGACATGACAAAGGCGTCCCGTACGGGCCGGGCCAACTCCAGCGCGTAACCGTGCTGAATGATTTCTAGCACCCACTGATCTGAGGTGATGAGGGTCCAGGCGGACAGAAACTCCCGAAGCCGACCGCCAATGGGAGGCTCCACCGCCGGGACCCGCCTCGCTTCATTGGGTCTTACGGGCAGAAGCCGCCGGGAGGGAGGAGAAGCCTCTACTCGCTCCCCGAAACCCCCGAAAGCCCTGACTCCGAGAGGGAAACCTCCCTCTCTGGAAACCCCCAGGCCGGGTAGAACGAAATCTTCTGAAGTCCCGAAACGGACCCCGAAGCCCCTGGGCAGACTTGGCCTGTTTGGGTTTGTCCTCGGGCAAACGGCCCGCTTTAGATTCACCTAGGTCCTTCACCAACTTCTCCAAATCCTCCCCAAACAGTAACCCCCCCTTAAAGGGAAGCTTACTGAGGCGGGATTTAGAAGGACCGTCCGCGGCCCAATTCCGCAGCCACAAGGAGCGACGGGCAGCTACCACAGAAGCCGTGCTGTTGGCCAGCGCTTGAATTAAGTCATAATGCACATCCGCCAGGTAGGCTGCACCTGACTCCATCCGGTCGAGCTCTTTCACCTCCTCGAGGTCCACGTGCGGGGATTGGCGTAGCCGTTGGGCCCAGCGCAAGCACGCCCGGGCAACCCAGGCCCCGCAGATGGAGGCTTGAAGCGATAGGGAATCCGCCTCAAACACCTGCTTGAGCAGACCGTCAATCTTACGGTCCTGAGGATCCTTTAAGGCCGCACTTCCCTCCACGGGAATGGTGGTCTTTTTAGTAACAGCCGAAACCACGGCGTCTAGACGCGGTGCTCGGAAGCGGTCTTTAGCGGTTTCCGCCAAAGGATATAACCGGCTCATAGCACGAATGCCCCGGAGCCCCGCCTCCGTTTATCCCATTCGTCCTGAATCATCCGCTCGACTACTCGGTGCAGCGGAAACACCACCTGAGTCTGACGAACCGCTTGAATGACCGGGTCCTCTAAATCGTCCTCCACCGCTGCCGGCGGAGCCAAGTGTAACATCTGCAAGGTTTCCGAAATTAAGGCAGCCAACTCCTCTCTGCGGAACAGGCGAATAAGCTTGGCTTGCTCTTCGGGCTCCGGGATCTCTCCTTCTTCCAGATCCTGTGAGCTCTCCTCAGGATCCCATTCCGGATCCGGGGTCTCCAGCCAGGAACTCTCCAGCGTATCAGCCAGCCGTGCCCGTTTCGACGCTGGCTGTTCCGTGACCGCCGCCCCTTCCGCTACCAACTGCGGAGGTTGAGACGCCGGCGAAGCCTGTCTCTTGCCCTGCTGACGCAGGCAAAAAGCTTGATGCAGAAGAAGGACAAACTCCGGACTGAAACCACTGATACCTGGCGGCTGAGGTTGCAAGGGTTCACCGGAGGGCCCTGGCAGCGACCCTAAATCGGGCTCTTGCTCAGAGAGCCGCGGTGAGGTAGCGCCCGCCCCCGCGGGCGCCGTCTGCACCTCCGGAGACTCTTGGGCGGCCTTCTGCAGCTCCACCTCTGAAGAGAGAGCCGTGCAGCCCCTACACACCCCGGTGTCCGTGATCGTGCCCCTTCTGGAACCACACACCAGGCACAGAGGCCGGGAAGCCATCAGGAGACACCCAACACCCGTAAGGACTGATGTCCAGGTGGTATATTATAGTGGGCTTTTCTGGACAGGTTTGTCTCCTTCTTTGGTTTTTTTTTTTTTGGTTTTTTTTAGATATTTTATTGAGCTGGGTTAGAAGGGTAGCTAGCCCCCAAGAAAAGAAAGACCCCGCAGCCCCCCTTCCACCCCGGGAACGCACAGGGCCGACAGAAGAGGCTGAAGAAATAACCAAATAAAATAGGCCTCCCAAAAGAAAAGAAACAAAGCAAATAACAAAGGAAATATAAAGAAAGCTAAATAATTAAATCAAAAGCGCAGCAGTGCCCCGTAGGAAAAAACGGCAACCGATGCTCGCACACGCGGCTGCAGCGCGGCACACAAAATGGCCGCCGCGACTGCAAGCCGTGCAGGAAAAAGGCGCCAAAACACAGCGGGCGTTCTTTGTCCCCCGAAACATCGCGGTAGGGATGAAAAAAGCAGGCGGATGCCGGCGGAGCACTTACCGGTCCTGTCTGCCACCCCTCGATCGCTGCGGAGAGCGTCTCCAACCCCGGGCCCTGAAGGCAAGCGAGGTCAGCCAACACCCGACCAGCCTCTCACAGAGGAATAGCAGTGCGGAGCTACCGGCGTTTAAGAAGGGCTCACCTCCGTAAGGTCCGGGAGGTGAGACCTCTGGGCCAAGCGGGGGGAGGGAGGGAAACTCGAGCCTGAGCCAAAAAACCCCCTCCAGGAAGAAACCCCCAGGACTGACACAGGCAGGGATCAAGAAGGGTATCTTCCTCTTCACGGTTTTCTTTTTTTTTTTAAAGAGATACCGCCAAATAAATATCAACCCACTTAACTATCCTAACAGAAAAACTACATGCTCCTTATCCACTCCTCCATAGAGCCTCTCCCTAAGGCTCGTCAACACCTCCTGCTGCAAGGAGACTGGTTACACTGGGATACAAGTGGGAGTGCAGCAGGCTATATCCAGTGATGTCATCATTCTGACATACCAGTCTCCTAGCTGCAGGAGGAGATTGACAACCCAGAGGTAGAGGACTGAACTGGAGGAACGCTAAGGAATTTATCCATATTGCATATACAAATAGCTCAAGTTATGTAACAAATGTAGTCTCACTCACAGAAAATGGATAGGTATAAGAGAGAGCTCCTGCTAAAGTAAGATTTGAATATTGTTAAATGTACAATTAATAAACTTTCCCTCCACCACCATATATGAATGAATAAGTTTTATCACACAAATTGCTTCCTTCCACAGTGAGCAAAATTCTGATAACATACATCATTTTCAACTTAGGGGCCTGTTTATTTAATGTTAGCAAGCCCTAATGTCCAGTAAGCAAGGCCCTTAGTGTTAAGAACCCTGCTACAAATGAATTTTGCCCTTTGTCACCGCATGTGAAACAATCAAAGATGCAATAATGGACTACTATAAATGATGTTAGCTCGTAACACATAGCAAATACTTTCGAAGACAAAAGATATGTTGTTTTCCAATGACCAATAAACCTTAACAAAAAAATCAACCGCCAGGAATCTTACTGATGAGGACAGTAATAAATGAGCACACGGAAAGCACAGTCGATTGGAAAGAAATGTAGTATTGGAGAAATCAATTATTCCTGGAAAAGTTGAAGGCAGAAGACATCGAGGATGGCTTATATCAAGATGGATCTACAATATCACAACAACTCTGAATGCATCTCTATGCAGCTTTCACATACAAACAGAAGATAGAACGTTTTAGAGATGGTCTATCCATATAGACATCAGGAGTCGACTTCAACTCGACAACAATTAATCATCTTTAGAGCAGAAAGGTACTAACCCCACCTGGTAATCAAAAGTAATTACACAAAAGGTTTCAATTTGAGTAAAAAGGAAATACTGTACATGAAAATAGAAACTATTAATAAACTCTTCAAACGGGGCTCCTAATAGCCAAATTTAACGCACAGTAACTGCAAAACCTCTGTGTTAACTAGTGGAGACATCCCCAGTATTTTGCAAGGGCTGCTGTGGCCTTAGTGCAGAGCAAAAAAAATCTGTATATGTTAGCTACATTGTACTGTATCTGCCATGCAGTTAATTACATCTCTTGAAGTGGCTTAACTGCCCTGCTTTATCTGTCACATTAACAATTAATGCATAGCAATTACCTGTGTTGATTATAAGGTATAAGTAGTCCAGCCCAAGGAATAGAGGGCATGAGGACATAACTTGGCTGTAGCCATAGGCGAAGGGGATGGCACAGGAGATGCGAGATAAAAGGAAAGGGGATGCAAGCAAAGCAAAAGGGAAGCAGTAGCCACTGGGGTGAGAAATGAAATAGGAAAAAAGGGGAGAGAAATGGGCAAGGGGTATTTAAGCCAGTGGAAGGAAATAGGAGCCACGCGCTAGGTACAACTGAGGTCTTACTGGTATTGGCAGAGAAAGAGATGAATTGTGCCAAATCATTTGAAATCATCACCTCCACCACTGTCAGAGATAGAGAAGATACCGGTGAGCAACATCATGGGAAAAAGTGAAGAGAATGACTGATAGAGTACATTGCAGAGGTTTACGACACCGAGGAGCTCTCTCCATTGTCCAATAGCTGAAAGGCATAGCGCAAGGGCACTAGTCACAATCATATAAGCTAATATCTATGTTTGCCGTGCACTTTAGATTCCATACAAACTTGATTCCCCTATAATATATCACCAAAAATTACCCCGATGTGTTACACATTGGGGTAATTTTTGGTGATATATTATAGGGGAATCAAGTTTGTATGGGATACATTGGGTTGGTTCCCAGGGGTGTAATTTCTAGGATAGTGCACTTTAGATTGGCAGCAGGCCCATAAGAACAGCAAGGGCAAGCAAGATTCGGGGGCAACGAGGTGATCTTCCGACTACAACAGCAATTTGCGTTTCCTGTGGCATTCAATTTTGGTGGGGAGAGGCACAGTGCAAGGTGTTGGCTGGATTGTGAGTGTGATTAGGATCAGGAGCCTTAGTGCACGCTGGAACCATGCAGGATTGAATCAACGCGTGCCAGGCAGGCCTCAGTGCATGCTGGTGTGCTTGTGTGCAAGCGTGCTGATGCCACATATTTCTGCATGGTGACATCATCACAGGAGATATCCCGAAGCCAGTGCATGGAAGAAGAAAGTGGTGGACCAATGTGCATATTATTGAGAATCCATTTTTTATGCATGGCTGGAATAAATTTAGGCAATATACAGTTGAGAGGGGATCATATATTTACAATCAACAAACAACCAGAACTAAAAGAGTCAAGAACCTTACCAGGAAGCTAGTGCTAACTGGGCTTGATCTAAATGCGATTATAAAAGCAAAACACAGTGCAGGTAAGAAAAACAAAGATTGCTGAAACACTTTCCCATTTTTAGACTGCAAGATTCCAGCAGCAAGCTCCAGCGGTTGAAGAAAGAGCAACGAGAATTTTGAGATGGATGTGGAGTATTGTGTGAGTGACATTATGCTCTACTATGCCAATCGCTGGTGCAAAGCACATGGAAAATACACTGGAAGGTCTGGGACATGCTGAAGTGGTTCTTGGGGTGGCAGAGATATGGCAAGGCAGAAGATGTGTCAGGCACCTGAACAGCAGGATTTATAAGTTTGTTTGAAAAGAGAGGAGCATCAGTTAAGGCTTATCTGGCTGGGGTAGCAATCTTCCTTATTTATTTTCTCTTATATACTGTGCTATTCTGCATCAGTGCAGTTTACATTGAACAAACTGAAATTACACTGGACAGGGTATTATAACTTGGAGATAACTATTTTACAGGGAACATGGGCTATGGAGGGCTAAGTGGCTTGCCCAAGACCACAAGGAGCACCTGTGGGACTAGAAACCCCAGTCCTTCCGGCCCAAGGTTGCTGTCCTCTATTGGGATTTGAACCCCTGACCTTCCGGCCTGCAGTACCTTGCCCCAACCACTAGGCCACTCCTCCACTTGAGTTATCAGACAAAATAGATTCTACAAAAGCTTTTCTGTTTAAAAAAAAAAGGTTGATGGAAGGTTGAACTGGGGAGAAACCAGTTAACTTAGCTGTCCTTCAGGCAGTATTGCAGGAGTTAGGAGGCAGCATAAGAGATGATTTTGAGGTAAATCTCTTTATAGCAACTTTCCTGATCAGTTTTTTTTCAGGGCTTTCAGGATAAGCGACATAGAGTCAAGATCAAAGATGGACTTGAAGAGCACAGCACTAAGAATAGGGGAGGTTTAAGACCAGGGCAGCGGGATGAGCATTGACATACATAAATCAAAAACCAAAAGAGAAATATGGACTATGATATGGCTGCATACGACCCCACTTAGGGAGATATGCCTAGTAACAGCACTTCAAGAAGATATAGTCATCGATCACCATCCACTGGGATACCGTTAAAGCACAAGGATAGTGGCCTCCTCTCACAATTTCAGTTTCAGAAAATATGGCAGGAGTGGTCGAGAAAGCCGACGTGTACTGCATATGGAAGGTTTGATCTTGCAGAATAGGGGGCTGCCACATTAGGGCACAAAATGGGTATGGAGGGACAGGAGATAAGATTAGACAGAAGGAGGTCAGTGAGAAATAAGCCAGTTGCTAATTCCAAACCCAGCTGATTTCCTGCATGTCACTGCAGGTTCCATGACAAACAGTGTAACATACGGACCCGTTGGGCAAAGCAGGCAAGTTTTAGCCAGCCACAATGGGAAGAACTTGGCGTTTCTGGAACATAAAGCAAGAATTAAGTGGTGGGGAAAGGGGGACTTCACTAAGATCAACTCATGCCAGTTCTCACAAATTAGGCAAGTGATAAAGCACCTCCCAACTACATGATATTGCACTTGGGAGTTAAATGATCTGATCAGTATTAAAGAAAAAAAACAAAAAACCCATAAATCTGGCTCAGAGGGTACTGGCATTTTTTTTTGGTCCCAGATTATTCCAAAGTTAAAGTGGCAGGGGGACCAAGAATCTTAAAAGCAGAAATTGGGAACTTCATTAGAAGGCTGAGAAAACATGTTATCATTCACAGTGTTATAATTATAGAGAACTACGGTATATGGTTTTACATAATGGAGAGATCGGGGCATTACCAGTCCTCTCTCGGTGGCAAGACATCACTGATGGTTGAGGGGGTAGAGAAGGAGATGATTTGGGGACTAGTTATAGAAAGTAGGTGCTTGGGCCCAGTTAAGAGATGGTCCAGATGATAACATTGGGCTTCTGGGACAAAAGCAGAGATCTGGGTGTTACTACGAGGGTGTCAATGAGGCAAATTCCAGTCTCCTGAAGGAAGGGGATAGGGCAAGAGTAGAATTTAAAATTAGTCCCATGGGAGCTGAGGGGACCAATAGGGCAAGCTGGCTGCACACAAAGCGGTGGCTAGCACTGAGAAGATCATACAGAACCACAGTCAAAAAATTATGCCTGAGGATAATGGAGCATGTCTGAGTACAGAACAAGGTCGAGACGTCCAAAAAAGGACACAGGTGCAAAAGTACCACTTCACTGCATGAGCAAAAGTTTTACTCATTATATTCTGATCATTAATTTTGTTGTGCTTAAGTTCAATTAAGTTAATTTATGATAATGGTTACATTTTAACACAATGTCAATAAAGCTGTGGCCAATAAGAAATGACGAGTGTGTCATCCTTCTAGAAAAGAGGGGGACGGAGCTTCAGGTGCGGCTGTCGGTGGTTGGAAGGGGAGCAGATGGCACTGGGGAAGGAGGGCAATGTGCTGGAAATTAAGTCCCTCTCCATTCCACACCAATCCATGCCCTAGAATGCTAATTTCCATATTAGCTGTTGAACAGGGGAATTGCCAGTTGTTAACAGTTAATCCAGTGTGGTAACTGCTAATGTGGACTTGCTCTGTTAGCATGCAGTAATTTCAGATTTAAAAAGCTAATGCAACTCACTATATATGCTCCTAAAAGAGGGAGAGCAGGGGGGCACACTGTGCCAAACATATTCTTTCTCAAGCAGAATACTTGTTTTGCACAAGTATTCTGGTGACTAAACAGAGCTCTAACAATCATATGAGCTGCTTTCAGAGAATATTTGTGTGCATGGCTAAGAATGTTTTGTTTTCTGTGTGCTAATAACCAGAATTGTATGGTTTCTACCTATACTTGTGTCGGCAGGGTGTAGTTGGAAATAAACACACTAAAATCGGTCTCCAGTGAAGTGAGGATTCAGCAGCTTATCATGTAAAGTGCTTCAAAGGGAGTAGCCATAATTTGTTTGACAGAATGAAATGCAGATCTTTTAAAGACAGTGTAAAAAGGACATTCCTCCCTGAGACAAGTCATTGCTCTGAGTGATATGTAGGGGAGACATCATATTTTCTTTCTCAAGCAGGATAACCTATCTAGTTTCCCTTCAGCATTTTGTCAGATACTATCTGAGGCCTTGACACTACAGGAAGCCTTCAGAATAAGGTCTGCTGATGAGGAAGAAATCCCCAATGAGCATCAAATAACTGATCTGATAGCAGAGCTGATGCTTCAGAGAATGTAACAGCTAGTTCTACCCTGCTGTGCAGCAACAGGAAAATAGCATTAATTTTATTATGCAACCTCACTACTGTAAATCTTGCAGACGCTCAAAAAACTGTCTGGTAGAGGTAGAGATCCAGGAGAAAGACTAGGCTGAATCATTTTTTCTCCATAAATATAAGATGAGAGTAAAGCTCTTGGCAAACACAAGAATCTAGCATGTTCGAAGACAGAAACAGCAAAATGTAAGTAAATTAGTATTTCAGTGGAAGCTCTTTGTCTGCATTTTCCTTAGGGGAGTGATAGCTCCCATGTAAAACTGGCTTCCTTTGCAATTTTTTTTTCAAATTGCTGAGCTTTTAGCTTTAAGAGACATGTTTACTAATCCCCGCTAGCCGTTGGCATGGGGTTCACGGCCGTTAGCGTGGAGACCATGGTAAACTCCTGTACTAACTGGGTGAGTTGGGGCAGCATGTGGGCACTGACAGCACATTGAATTAGCGTGGGCATCATTGGTATGCACTAACCATAGGTTTTGCTGTTAGCATTGGCAAACTTACCACCTCCTCAATGACTGACAATAAGTGTACCCAGGCTACGTGTGCTAGCCAGTTAGTGTAGTGAGATGAGTCTCACTGCAGTAACTACAAAGGGCCCCCAAGAGTTAGCATGGGTCTATACCATCTCTTGCACTAATTTTGGGGGCTTACCATACGCTTAGTGCATTTTAGCAAACATGCCAAATAGTCATTAAGCAACAAAATTATCCATCCAAAAAGAGGGTGGAAGTGGGGGGATTCTGGGGGTGGTGCTACTAACACATGAGATAGTGGAGGTTATTCTGTGCCAACGGGATGTCCATCCCCGCTATTCGTGCCTTCCCCTGCTGGCATCCATCCTCCCCGCCGGTTCTTCAGGGAAGATAGATGGGGGTGGGGAAGAGGCGGCTCGAGGGCGGAGTCTTGGTGGGCAGTGGGTGGTCGCCGGCCCTGGATGTACAGGGCTGATTCTAATGTCGGCTCTGCATGTCTAGGGCCGACGACATGTGCGGGGAAGTTATTCCACCTCTGAGATGGAATAACTTCCCTGGATATGTTTTTTTTTTTTATGCCGGGGCACGGATGGGGCAGGGGGGCTGGAGAACATTCCCCGCAGCCCGACCCTGGCCTTAGGAGGCCAGATCGGGGGTCAGGCTGTGGGGAATAAGCCTTTTTTTCCAGCAGCCGTCATTACGGCTTTTAAATGGAGCCACAGTGCCATGACAGCCAGACGCCATGGCGCTGTGGCTCCTTTTAAAAGCCCTGAGTTAGTCAGGCTTATCATGTATGTGCAGGCTGGACTGAATCGCAGTTCCAGCCTGCACTTATATGATTGATCGCAATTCTGATCCTGTGGGGCTAGACATGCCCCGCGGGATCAGAATTGCGAGCCCCTCTGTAAGTCCGGCTCAGACCAAATGAAAAAGAAAAATTCTGCAAATGACACGGGGAAACTAAACAAAATGAAAATGTTTGGCCTGCACACCCGTAAATATGGCCATCATGGAGGACAACTTGCAAAGCCATTCGCCCAAGTAAATAAGAATTTTCTCAGATAAACTGCCAGGCTAAATATATGTTTGAAGTTGCACAGCATTCATTCATTCATTTATTAAAATTATACCCACTTGTCTCCAGGACTCAAAACCAAAAGCTACTTCTGGAAGGATGTATAGAGTAGGATAGAAAAACAAGGCATGTAGCTTGGCAAAATTCTACACCCTGAAAATTCAGGTGTAACTTTTGTACCTATGAATGGTTTTCAATGGGAAAGAAGGCATCTGCTTTTCTTTTTAAAAATAAACTCAAAGGGGTATGTTTACTAAACTGTCTTAACGTCGCAGCGGCAGTATTATCACGTGATAAGTGACGTTATCGCACGATAACGTGGCTGCAGCGTTAAGGCACCCTAACGCAGTGAAATCCGGCTCTGAAGGGTAGAGTAAGGCTTCCCAGAGGGCGGAGAGAAGGGGTCAATGGGTGAAGAGTGGGCGGTGAGTGGCTCCTTGCACACTAACGCCGTGAAATGAAGGGCAGAAAATTAGCGCGAGTGAAACCCTCGCGCTAGGCACATTTGCAGGAAAGAGAAACCATTTCAGTCAGCAATGTACAGCAAAGCCAGGAAACCCAAAAACATGATAATAGTAATACATCCGCACTGAACAAAAAGGCAAATAAACATAGTAAATGACCTGAACCAGATTTAAAATCCCAATAACCAAGCTGGCCAATGGTGATATTAATGAGAAACATAAAGAAACACTACTGAGAAAGCATAAAAAAGAAGATATCATGTTTGGAAGGGTCTATGGTCTGTCCCCCTACAAGGTGAATGATCCCACATTGAAATATTTATTTATTTATTTAATTTATTTATTTAGACAGTTTTCTATACCGCCTTATCCTTCGATCAAAGCGGTCACAACACAATTGGGGGATACATTTAACACGTGGGGATATGAGACACATACTTACAGGGAACATGGGAAATAGCGGTGATCAGGGTTTTCCCTTTATATTGGGCAGGTTTGTTATGGCGTGCACATGTGCCGCAACAGCAGGGTGGGCATGTAGGAAAGGCCAACTGTACAGATGCTGTAAATGGGATATAGAGGGCTGCAGGTGGCACATGCTGTGGTGCAGATGGGGCACAGTGCGGACTAGGCAGATGCCTAGGTGGCACATAGAAATGCTGAAACTGTAGAGCAGCCAGACAGCAACTGATGAGGGTCCAACATGGGCACGAGTGTGTGTCCCAGAGTGTCACAGAGGAGATTACCCAACAGGTACCCCCAAGGGCACATAACATTGGCAGGCGGTGCGAGGGGGGAAAGCGCGCATGTCCATGTAGGCACCCCTACCGGAGAACCCACACCATATGCAGCTGCCTACCGGCATACTGGATGACCTGGGACTGCGCACCACCAGCACCACTGGCATAATGGCATGGCAGCATGGTGGCAGAGGGGTGCTGGTAGTGGAGGGGGCAGTGGCATCTGCCCACAGCAGACCATGGCCTAGCCCCATTTAGGTGGGTGCCGTGCAATGCGACAGACAGGGTCTGTCTGACGAACAGTCATGGTATCCCCAGGGAATGAACTGTCCTTGTGGCAACAGTGTGGTTCAGTACACACAGCTAGTGTATTCAAGAGCAGAAGATCACAAGTTCAAGTCCCAGCTGTGGGTACTGCCAACCCTTTCCCCCATATTTTACCCAGTACTAAACCGTGGTAATAAAGATGGAACCTTTATTGCAGATAAAATAAACATGCCTAAAATGCCTATATTTTACCCTACAGAGCACAGACACCATAAACATGTGCAATCCCTAGAGCACAGTTTCCCAACTGCAGTCCTGGAGGGCCAAACACCATTCAGGTTTCATGCTGTCCCTAATAACTATGCCTGTGCTGCATTAGTATGCACTGCACCCATTGTATGCAAATATATCTCATGCATATTCATTAGGGACAGCATGAAAACCTGAACAGTGTTTGGCCCACAAGGACCGGAGTTGGGAACCTCTGCCCTAGAGCAGCGGCCAACAGGGGCATAAACACCCACACCCACAGGCTCCACTATCCAAAGCCTCATGGAGAGTCAGGATGTTGGGCCCTGCGCGCAGCAGCATCTCCCAATACTAGCACTTGCATACCTTAGCAATGCCACCCTAAACTTGGGAATACGTTGCACATATATCAAAAGGTTGCTATGAGTAATGGTAGCTAGCAATTCCTAAGTTAAGCACAATTTGCTGATAGAGCTGTATCATAGCAACCTTTCTGATATCTGTGGAGTGTGTTTCAGTTTTGGTTTCTGACAGTGTTGACCACCCTGGGGAGTGACCCCAACAGTATTGCGTACCATAGCCATGCCTGCACTGTGCCCAGGACTAGTGTGGTGGCCAGGGCTGCCAAAAGCCTCTGTATTTGCACAATGGTGGCATAGGTGTGGGAGTGTGTGTCTGTCTATCCAGTGTGTTGTGGCTGCCTACACCTTACTGAGCCCACACTGCTTGCACTGTTTCCAGTGTTAGCCTGCCAATGTGCATAATGAGGAGCAAGGTACTGTGGGTATGGCCCGGACAGGGTGGCCTGGGCAGGATGCATCTGCACAAGGCATAGGGCAATGGCTGGGACATTGTAGTGCCCGGCTATCACCTGCACTGACAGCCTGCTGCGGACCTGGTGCTGGGCGCCCCACCTTGCCCTCAGGGTGAGCACAGTACCCCCACAATGTGTCGGCCTGTAGCTACTCTGTACCACACACGGTCAGTTCCCCCTACCAGGACGAGGTGCTGTGGGGTGCATACCCCATCTTGTGATCATCTGTAGACTGCTGATCTGCATGTGCAGTGCATCATGGGTACGGTGGGTTAACCCTATCCTGGTAACCAGAGCAGACAGTTTGTGTGGTGACCTGCAGTCCTTCTGTAGCCAGCCAGGGGTTTGTTAGTAGCTATGGAGCTGTAGCCCACTGGTTACTTCACAGACTGTGGAGGCAGAGGTCATGGGCTTGATCCCACAGTGGTGTTATTTGATAGGGCTGTCTGAGGCATTTCCTTTTTTAATTTAAATTAGTGCTGCCCGCAAAAATACTCTCACAGTGCTGTAACCTTAAGGTGCCTCATAAGGCGCCTTATAAAACGCCCTATAAGGAGCCTTATAAGGTGCCCTATAGGGAGCATTATAAGGTGCCTTGATGGACAGTGCACTTTATAATGTGCCCTCTGGAGTGACTTATAGGGCGCCTTATGCAGCACCTTAGATTACGGCACTGTGAGGGTGTGTTTGCTGGCAGCACTAATTTAAATCAAAAAAGAAAATGCTTCAGACAGCACTGATTTAAAGTAAAGGGTAATGCCTCAGACAGCCTTACCCATTAAGCACATGGGGGGATCAAACTCATGACTTCTGTTTCAGCAGTCATTGTATTAACCAGTGTGCTACACCTCTGTTGCTGTGTTTGTAAGACAGCACGCCTAATTAAGGCTAACGTGCGTTAACGTGCCACGGCTCCCTCTATCGCACGATAATGGACTTTATCGCACGATAACCCGAAATGCTACCTTAAGGCCAGAACGCCCACTACCTTATATGGCATTCGTCACAGTAAGACTGCAACTAATGCCAGTAACATTAAGACTGTTTAGTAAACATACCCCAAAGTCTATATGGTAGCTACAAAGGGCTTAAAGACTTTGTAACTGGGCGAGCTGTTTGAGAACTGGCCCCATGATCTATGTGCTTCAGGGAATGCAATGCTTGATGACTGTGCAGTTGTTGCAAGGTAGGCCTATCCACTAGGCAAACCAGGCAGTTGCCTAGGGTGGCAGCTTCTCAGGAGGGGGCATTAAAAGCTAAACAATAGATTCTGACAGCCAAGGGGGGGGGGAGTGTAACTCTTAGTCTGCCTATGGCGCCAACACCTTGAACCAACTCTGGGGCTGTCATCATTTTCTGAAGGCTTGCTGTTCCAACATATTTCAAAAGAGGTTTCTACAAAATGTAACCAATTACCTAACCTTCAACATAAGAAATAGTGATCTTCATGGAAACTGTTAACTTTTAGCCCAGAGCCCTGCCATTTTTGAATATAAGAACCTGAATTTCATGTCTTGCAGTTAACAAGAAAATCTAAATTAATACTAGTGGTATCTTGTCCGTGCTCATTTAAAAATAATTTTTCATGTTTTTCAGGCATTTTTTCATGCTAGTGTGACCTACGTGTATTTTTAGGTGTGCATTATGGGAGTAATTTTATAATGAGCCACATAAAATTAAACTCAACATATGTAAATCACACCTATGTTCAATGGCTTGTGTGCAGGCATGTCACTTACATGTTTAATTTTGGTAGGTGGTATTCTGTAAGTATACACATCCGGGTGATGGTACATACATTCAGAGTGATAAGCACAGGGATGGAGCTTGGCCATATATGGGGCCTAAATTTATGCATACAAGTTTATTTATTTACTTATTTGTTGTTGTTAAGTGCCGTCAAGTCGGTGTTGACTCATGGTGACCTTCTGGATAGTTGTCCTAAATTCTGTTTGGTCTTCAGTCAGGCGGATCATTGTTGACAGACTGGTACCCATAGCTGCTGTTATTGTATCGAACCCATCTCATTACTGGCCTTCCTCTTTTGCGTTGACCTTCTATCTTGCCAAGCATGGTGTCTTTCTCTAATGATCTCTCTCTTTGCATGATGTGTCCAAAGTATGAAAGTAGAAGTCTTGTCATCTGAGCTTCTAAAGAAAGCTTAGGTTTGATCTCCTCTATTACTGACTGGTTTGTTCTTCAGGCAGTCAATGGTGTACACAGTATTCCTTACCAGCACCATAATTCAAAGGCATCCATTTTCTTCCTGTCTATCTTTTTCACTGTCCAACTTTCGCATCTATATGACATTATTGAAAATGCCATGGCTTGAACAAATCAAATTTTTGTATGGAGAGAGACATCTCTGCTCTTGAGAGTCTTTGTCTAGGTCCTTCATAGCCATTCTTCCAAGATCAATGCATCATCGGATTTCTTGACTGCTTGTTGCTTCTTTATTGATAGTTCATCCAAGTAGGTTAAAGTTTTCCACTATTTCAATTTCCTCTCCATCAACTATGAACTTATTCATTTTGGCAGTTGTCAGGATCTTTGTCTTCTTAACGTTAAGGTGCAGACCCATTTTAAGACTATATTCCTTGATCTTGAGAAGTAAATGTTTCAAATTGTCTTCACTTTTAGCCAGTAATATGGTATTTACTTATTTATTTGATATTTATCCTGTCCTTTCAAACTGCTCAGGATAGGTTACAAATTACATACACAATAATAAAAAGTAATATAACACAAACTGACCATACCTCACCATAACACATAATAGCTACTCTTCATAAAAATGATAGTACAGGACATTACTTAATTTACAAGATCTCACAATGTCCATCAAGTTATAAAATATTATAACTTGTGTGTGTTTTCTACAAATCTAAGCATGGACACTTACATTAAGTTGGGTTGGTGCAAGTGATTGAGCCTAGATTTGGTGTGTGTATCTTACCACTTACACCTCTAGTTTAAAAAGTATGCATGTACTTTATAAAATAAGAGCAAAATACATGTGTCAGACTAAGAGACCTTATAAAATTATCCTCAAAATGCATGCAAGAACTTAAAAATGGATGCAACTAGGAAAGGTTACTGTCTCTTAGAACAACTCAACTAAATCCCCCAGGCTTTCTGTAAATCGACTTAGCTTCTATTAGCAGCATATAAAATTGTTATGCAGAAATGAAATGCTGGCAGCTTTTAAAAATATTAACTGACAGAATGTCATCTTGTATATCTAATGCAAAAAGTAAGTGTATTTTGGCAACCTATAGACGATAACGTATCACTTGATTAAAGCTCTCCACACTTTTCATTGCCCTTGAACTAAAGCCGATGTGACCAATGTATAGGACTACAGATAGAAAAAAGTGTTGAATGTATTGCTCCTTATGCTTTTTGCAACAATATCCTCCTGGCAGATCTTTTTGATGAAAAATTCTACATTATTGCAGGACCATGAGAACATGATGCCAAAAAAGTGAGATTACAAAGTTATCTTGATTCAAATCTATGGAAGCCTCTTCATACAAACAATGGGAAGGAAATGAGGCTAATGTAAGTCTTAGATGGCACATGACCAAGTGAAAAAACAGAGATCAATGAAAGCTTATGAGCAGAATGTGCACTAAACTATGATGACTTGTACATTCATTTGAAACATGGGGAAAGAACAGGAAAAAAAAGGAAAATGTGGGGTCTTTCCCTGAAGACATTTTGAGGGGGCCTTTTATTAATGTGCACTAAATAGTTGCATGTAATGTGCCAATAGCGCAGAAACAATGACACGTTATGTGCAACACCCCTGTGTTAACTGTTGGGGGAGTGGAAATAATTTTAGCCCTGTCCTACAGCATGTGCTGTATTAGCATGGGTACACCTAATGCCGCTTACAGAGGTGGCCTTGGGACAGATGAACCCGCACTAATGCAGTTAATATGCGGTGAGAGCACCGCAGTAACAGTGCAGAGCTCACCACTCCCACTCGCCACCCCTATCCTGCCAATTCACACACAGTTAGAGGGGAATCAGCTTGCACTGTCATGGTCCTGTGCTAATTGGCAAAACGTGTCCAAGCGTGCCTTTAGTGTGTGCCAGAACTTGCGCTGCCAGGCAGTACCTGTTAGTAAAAGACCCTCTGATGGATCTATTGCTCAAACAATGGGATCTATTGCTACATAGTGTGCCCTACAGCTCAATAATGTGTGCTGCTGAGGGCTATTGTGCACTATTTGAGCAATAGGGCATACTACTGCTATTGCCCCCAAAACTAAAACATTTCGAAAAACCTGAACGGAACAAAAAATCCCATGAACAACAAAGGCAGATTTTTGGCCTGCACACCCTAATTAAAATGGAAGCCAACACAGATTTGTATCCTCCCTCCTCTCAGCTAGGCAAAGTGAGAGATCTTCTACCCCCAGACAGCACTGAGATGGTGGTGGCAATCTTCAGAAGTTTTTATGGTATGAAAGTTGCCCCCTCCCCCCTTATGAATGCAGGTAAACGTATAAAGGCCGTATGACACAACACCTACTTCTGCATGCAGAACATGCTTTACATGTAGGGGAAGCTTTATAAAAATATCCCATGCATGTACATGCATATTTTATATAACATGCATGTGCATGGCAACTCCACTCACGTTCTCCCAAAACTGTGTCTCCAGAAACGCCTACCGCCGAAAGTATGAGCATAGGGCCAGCACGTTTAGTGGGGGCTGAGTTCCGTGCTGTGTGTGGTGCGTGGTGCGTTGTGGTGGCAAGTGGGTGGCTTAGGGGCACAGAGTGGGTGGGGTGAACATCTTGTAGTCTGCCTGCCCACGCTAACTGCAAGGCTCACAATTTGCATGGGTGCAATTGCCTCCACCTTAATAGGTGACGGTATGTACACCGGCACCCATGCTAATATTGCCACATATTTGGGCACAGAGCAGCATGTTAACTGATGGTAACATGCCATCCATGCCCCCGACAGTTAATTCGGTGGTACTGAACCTAACATGCATTGGTTTTGTGTGCTACTGGTGCATTAGGTGGACAACCACAACTCACTTTATTAAAAGGGCCCCTAGGTGCTATCAACACACAATTATATAAGACCCATTTCCCAAGTGTAAATCATGCTTTAAAAATCACTTTCTTTATGGTCCTTACTTAATCTTGTTGTAACTGAATACAATTAACTATTGGGAGGCCATGTTTCAAAAGGATTTCCCTGGCTAAATAAGAATTTATTCAATTAGATTGTACTGACTGAGAATTATCCTCCTCACAGCAGCTTGAAGAACATGTGGGCCTTCACCAGGACCAAAGCATCCATTAGGTGAACTAGGTGGTTGCCTACAGAGCCAACATGGAGGGGGAGGAGAGTGTCCCATTGGCACTGCTGTCCCTCTCTAGCACCTGCAGTGGCAGTTATAGTGATGAGGGTTGCAGTGGGGAGAGGGCAGCAGGATTGAGGTTCCCCCTAGGGCACCTCTAATCCTTGCACCGGCCCTGGCCTTCACAATATGCTTACTTTTGTGGTTGTTAAGTGCCGTTGAGTTGGATAGTTGACCCCAACTGGGTTCGGTCTTCAGTCAGGCAGCCCATTGCTGATAGAGTGGCATCCATAGCTGCTGTTATTACATGGATCCATCTCATTGCTGGCCTTCCTCTTGCTGGAAAATCGTGTCTAGGTCCTTCACAGCCATTCTGTCACATTTCTTGACTGCTTGTCCTTTATTGATAGTTGACAATTTTAACCTACTTTTATCAACAATTTCAATTTCTTCTCCCTCAATGATGAACATACTGTATTAATTTTGCCAGTTGTTAGGAATACATTAAGGTGCAGGCCCATTTTAAGACTGTTTCTTGATCTTCAGAAGCAAACGTTTCAGATCGTCTTCACTTTCAGCCCGTAATGTGGTGTTATCAGCATAGCGAAGGTTGTTGATGAGTCTTCTACCAGTCTTCACGTCTATCTCGGTTGTCTTCATGCAATCCTGCTTCTCTAATGATTTGTTCTGCCCTTAAATTAAAGAGGTAGGGGGACAATATGCAGCCTTGTCGTACACCTTTGCTGATTTTAAACCTTTTGCTTACTCTTAGCCTGCTAAAAATGAGACAGTTCTCAAAGTATGTTCAATATGGGGGAATAAAGAGTAGGCATACATTTTCAGCTGGGCATACCTCACTCTGTATCCTGTAGTCAGAGCACAAACGTTGGTGGTCTGTTTGCATGCACTCGTTTTGCAACCAATTTTTAAAGGGGCATTACCGCAGTAGTTTTTCTCTGAAAAACCTTCCAACACAGGCCTTTCAAAATTGCATACTCGGCCTCGAGCCCACCCCACCAATCTTCCCGCAAAGCTGCTCGGGAGTCCTTCCCGCTCTGCAGCGGTAGGGGGAGGCGCTAAATTATCGCGTCTAAAAGCTGCGATATCGCAGCACCTCCCCCTACCGGCAGCGCTGCAGGCAGAGAATTCATGCTCCGTCATAGAGGACCATCCTGGCCTCTGTGGGGTGCTGTAGTGGTTCGATAGTAGCATCCCTGTCCCTGGCTCTTTAATAGCAACATGCATGAAGGATTTCATAGTCCCCTACATCAGTTTATCTTCTAATGCTAAACCATGTTGCAAGAGTGCTTTAAGAATGATATGCAAGGAACATCTCATTTATTGATAGGCAGTTGTATCATTTGGGGCGATCTTCTTCCTAAAATAATTGATTTCAAAATCAACTAGCGACATAAAACATGTATACCGGCAGTGGCAGAAAAGTATTAGCAAGGGGGCGATGATACGACAAAATTGTTTTGAATAGTATTGTTCACGTCTCAAAGACCTGAAACGTACTCTATTTCGAAGGCTGCTCAATGCTAAACACGTTTTGCAGTCTTCTTTAAGTTAAAAGTCATTTTATGATCAACCCGATCTCATTTTAGTCGCAAATCTTGAAAAATCATTGATGCGAGCCGAACATTTCATCGCTGAAAGCCTCGGGGAATTGCAAGTGTTTCTGTACCTTTCCCTCTAAACCAGTAAGTCCTTCCTTAGATTTCTACAGGTAAACAGATTGCATTATCTGAAAATACAACCTAATATTCAGCCCCCGAAGAGCTTTCCTACAAACTGCCAGGGTCGGAATCCTCTTACTGCAAAACATCAGGGCTGAACAAATTTAAAAAAAAATCTATTTTTGACAGCTAAATAAGCGGAGAGCCTGTGCAAAATCTTGACCCTGCATCAATGGCATATGTTTTACCTGCACGGGCATACCAATATTCAGTCATATATCATTGTAAGTACAACCAACCCTAATCGCCCAAAGAGCTCTAACACTGCTATATTCGTCTCCAAATGTCTTCCTGTGACAAGAGCAAGCTCGGTGTACCTATCTCGTTAGAATCCAGACGCCCGAGGCATCCGAAGAATGGAACAGATTAACTGTCCTCTTCCGGGTCCATTCTCATTGTAGCTGTTTTTGCTAGGATTACCATGGATTGCTTTTACATGAACCACAAAACAACCAAAATGGCGCAAGCGCATTTAAAGAAGTCCACGAGCCACTGGGGAGGGGGTGGCACGTGAAAGGCACCCCAATTCCCCCGTTAAACCAGCTGCTTGATCTGCTCATTGGATGTTAAGAGTGGGGACGTGACGTGCGTTTTCAGGCAGTTTGTGCAGGGGTTAAAACCAGCTCCCCTCCCCCAAAAATCACTTTCACTGCCTCCCTGCCCTGCTGGTCCCCTCTTCCGTCTCATACCTTCGCCGGCCTCCTGCAGCTGGCACGATGTCTGCAGATGGGCAGCTGAGGGCGGATCACTGGGTGGCTGCTTTCTCCCAACCGCTTGGTGGTGCCAATGCCGCCGGCTGCTTGTAGGTGCGGGCAGATCGAGCGCAGCTCTCTGGCGCCCCCTGCCTACGAGAGCAGAGCGACAGATATGCCCTCTGTCACCTGTCACAAACGTACTCTCTCTCCCTCGCTGACTCACACGCACATACACACTCAATATCCAGCGGGCAGAGCGTGCCATCGCATGGATAGCTCTATAAATACATCCAAAGCAAGAGACGGACACTTCTAGGACAGCGACTATAGGGAGGAAATCTGAGCTCTTCCTCAGGACGGGCTCTGTAAAGGCCGAGGATGACCCGCATAAGGGAGGAGAAAAAGATAGCAAATCCCCCCCCCCCCCCACCAGATATATAAGCCTCCAAGCTAATAAAGCATAACGTTACTGAATTATTAAGTTCGTCTCCACAATGACATGAAATATGCATGAAGCTAGCTTTGGAAGTGCTTTATCTCGTTAACCCTAATCTCTAATATCCCGAAGGATCCTGTGCCGTGTTTCAAAGTGAAAAGGAGTGTTTAAAGTTAACTAAATCTGATGATGTCGTCATTACGGGCTCTCCATTTTAACGTACTGGATATAGCACAATATTCATCTTTTCACTGAAACGAACAGATTTTTGTGTCATTGTAAACGCATTACAAAAATGCACAATCGTTATATATTTGTTGCTACCACTCTGATGTTTTATCTTATCTATAAATGTATCCTTTAAAATTATTTTTGTGAAAGTCAAGCAAAATGAAATCTAATGTCGATTGCTATATCCATTTGTGCACGCAACTTTTTAGACCACAGACTGTTACCTATCTAAAACAAAACTGGCATGAGAGGTAACAGGCGACTGGCATGGGATGGCCCTACATGATTTCCTGTTATAAAGCTCTGATCTACAGCATCAATATCTTTTTTTCTCCATATGAATTGAACCTAAATAAAAACACGCCATTTCAACCCTTCAGCAGCTCCTCAGAGAAGATCAAAACGCTTAGTTCTCAGATCCATCGCAGGGTGGAGTGTATGCCTTCTACTTACAGTAGATTAAGTATTTAGGAACAGGCTTATTTTCTTCTGAATATAAAATTATGCGGCTCTAGTATATGATACAGTAGAAGTCCTTGTGCATGTCAAGCCAAGCTAACGAAGGGGGGGGGGGAAGAAAAGTACAGTAGCCTGCAATGCAGCTAAGACATTCAAAATCGGATCATAACGAAAATTATGCAAGGTTAGTCGTTTTATTATTATTACCTGATGCCTCTAGAGGAAACGCGACAGTAGTAGGACTTTTTACCTGCAGATAGGATAGCAACAAATTGTTTCGGGGTAGCTGTCACAATCTTGCAAAGGGGTTTCTGGTAACTTCGCTGCCCTCTGCTATAGCTCAGCATTCTAGAAATCTGAATTTGATTTTCACCAAAGGTATGGCTTGGTATGTAATCCGCAAAGATTTCTCCATTAAAGCAGGCTGCTGTTCGGCTCTCCAGGCGAGGCAGGGTAGCTGCAAAACCAACTGCTTTTTAAAATCATCTCCGACGCAGAAAGAACCAGAAAGAAAACCCCATATCCCTTCAATCACATTCTCTTTTGAGTTGCCTGACGACAAAATGTAGCAAACTCGTCTACAACTGCCATTATCTTATGACATTTTACAAAATAACAGTCTGAGGAGACCTTAAAGGAGCGCCTGCAGGAAGGCTGAACTTCTCGTTGCAACTGTTCCCTAAATCTCAGTTTTGACCTTGCAATGTACCTGATTCAGGTTAATCCTTAAACCGCTTGCTTCCAGAAAGCTTCCTTGTAAAACAATACGAGCACCTTAACCAATAAGGCAGCCGCAGGACCTGCCAGGCAATGGAACGGTATGTTGTGCATTTACGATAATCCTGTACCCATCTCCGTTCTCATAGTTAACACGTTTGTTACCGATCAGCAAACGACAAGGAAAGCTTTCAGATCAAAAGTAAAAACAAAAAAACACCTCGGAGATACGCTGTGATATCAATCCCCGTCCATGGTGCTAAAGCACAAGTACGATTTAAGTCTTCCAGTTTCTCATTGTCCTCCTGGGTCAGCTAGTCCAGATGCTTCCCTTGTGCTTAAAACGTACAGATCACGCATAAAAGATGGAGCATTCTTGCACAGAACTCTGAACAGCCCATCTTCTGCAGCAAGCTGCCCATAGCAAACCCTTCAAACGTACTCAAATCCCCTCCTGAAGAAGATCCTGAATCGTGTCTGTGCGGCTCAGACCACCTCCACCCCCATCCTTTTACAGAATCACAGACACGCATATACACTAGTCATTTTTGCAAGCTGAGCTTCCCAAACCTTTGGCAAAGGGAAAAGAAGTGCTTCTCTCTTTCATCCAGCGACAACAGAGCCATTGCCAGTGCATCCAGGCTGCTCGGCGAGCAGCTTTTTGCTCTGCATTAAGCGAGCTGCTTCTGCAACCCAAGCCAGTGTCTCTGCAGTGAGAGCGATCAAGTGGCTGAGATGGGAAAGTCAGATCAAATCTCAGCAGGCAGAATTGCACCGCTGCACCTAGCACTTCCCCCAGTTCAGCCTCCACGCTGACTTAATCCTAAAAGTGATTGAGTGTCGTCTACGTGTCTCTGGTCCCACACACAAAAAAGGAAGGACTTAGGATGCTTTCTACCTTTTTAGCAGCATTAAGTGAATTATATGGTAAATCAATATCACTTGGGTCGGAGAAAAATTAAAAATATGTTAGTATCCGCATCATAAAAACAAAAGAAAACAAAAATCCCCATTCAAGTGAATAAATGCTTTATACGTTTCCTGAACGCAAACTGAAAGTCCAATGGCTTCGTATATATTTTTATTTTCATTTATACGGGAACCAACAACCGCGGCAGATTCTGACATTCAGTGCATCTGTTCTAAAAACGACATTCCGAATGTGCAAAAATCTTGGTCTCGTTTAGGGAGCAGCATTTGTCCTTAGACGACGAACTGAATAAGGTCATTTGAAGAGCGTAACAAACTGCGGGTTAAGCATCTTCAGACAGAGACGTTTGAGGACAGACATGGACTAAGCACCTCTCCCTGGAGCTGCCACGGCGCCTTCTCTCGTCTTCCAGCACGGCTGGAAGCCAAACGAAAAGCTCGCAGGCAGTTTCAGGGAAAAAAAACCCTGAATTCGCCCAAAGCCGCTCGGACAGCGGCGAAGCAGCCCCCTCCCTCCTTCGGGGGCCGTTTCCTGTGCGGCTTCTCGGCGCGGCCACTCGCCCGACTTTAGAGCTAGGGAGACGTAAGCTCGAGGAGGCAACTGGAAAGCGATCGCAGCGAAGGGGATGCCGGAGAGCCAGCGAATGCCATTCCCGTCATCAACCAATTAAAACCCTTCAGTTTCTTTAGTGGTCTATGCAGCTAGACATCAGCAGAGCGGTGCAGCGTGACCTGGATCGGGGCGCTCTAGCCCGCTCTCCTCAGTGCATCGGCAGAGCAGAGGCCTCGGCTTGGCTTTAATCTAAGATCCAGGGACCAAACCTCAAGCGAGGGACCCGGTCCGAGGAGGCCCAGGCAGCGGGTCCCTCCTCCGGACACTGCAGAGAAGGGCGATCGCTCCCCACTCGCTCAGACCCTGAGAAGTAGGGCAGCACCTGTACCAGTCCCGCGCCAGCCTCTCACCTCGTCTTCCCATTGGCTCCTGAGAGACGAGGTGGTGCTGAAAAGAACCTCGCCACGGCCAATCAGGAAAGGAGTCGCTCCTGGGGGATGATGCGAGAGAGAACGGAGTCCCTCTGCGGCTATAAGTGGCCCTAGTGCCGGCCGCGCCGCCTTCTGCGCTTCCAAGGTGAGCCGGAGGAGCGATTGAGTCTGGGAGTCCAGCGGTAACGCGCGCGACAGATTTCCTCGGCGGAGATTGCTACTTTATCGCGTTCTTTCTTCAACTTTTGGGTTTGAGCAGTGTCAGGCCCTTCTAATCTTTTGATCTTGGATAACGAGCTCCATCCTTTCTTTTCGCTGGTACTTTCTTTCTTCAACTAGAGTCATCCAAGACAAGTCGGGACTTTTATTTCAATTCATTGTTATTATTATTACTATTGTTATTATTTTTACGGATGAAGATTTTGGGCGTGCACCTAAAATACTCTCTGCTATGGGTATGGGACAACCTATAAGTCATAAAGTAGGAAGCTCAGTACTCCCTTTAGCAGTATAGTCCCAGTGAGTAGCAAACCAACATGCTGCTCTCCGGGTCCTTAAAAGAATGATTGTTCTTCTTTTAAACTTGGTGGTATTCTTTAATGGAATCGGTTCTACCATACTTACAATATTGATTAATATTGAGACTGATACTTTGCTTCAGTGAAATACCCAATAGCAACCTCTACGTTTCTGAGATTGGTTTGAAAATGTGGAGATTTACAACAACAGTACAAAGCACATTTCCTTAGCATTAGGAACAATGGTTGATGCTTCCTCAGTCTACTGGATCTTTGGATGTTGCAAATTGAAAAAACTCATCGACATTTTGAAAGATCATGTAACAGCAACAAACATAGCCAAACTGTATATATGTATTCTAGGAGAATATATAAAATATGGTACCATTTCTGCATTTAGTTGCCAGATGAAGGGCTCTCTTTTTAAAGTATTTACTCCATAGCCATCGAATGGTATAAAGTTGAAAAACTGCATTCTAATTAGAGTAAATTTTTGACATTGGTTAGTCAGATAATATACAGTTGCAGTTAACATTATTAGCACCCTTGCATTTTAGGTGTGTTGTGTACAATATCTTTAGAAATTATTGGAAATATTCCAACTGTATGTCATCATAATATTGTAATAGTATGTTCAAAGGTATACAAAAAAAAGATGTCTGTGCAACTAAGATGTAGTAATTTCTGAATAAAAAACAAAATATGACCTGGACATCTATGTTTTGTACATCTGTCTACTGACAGTTTTTCCTGCTCTTCAACTGTGATTTGGTCCAGCTCATGAATGTTTCCAGGATTCCTTTTACCAATAGCAGATTTCAGCTCTTCCAAAGGTTCTCTATTTATATTCTCTTATATACTGTGCTATTCTGCATCAGTGTGGTTTACATTGAACAAACTGAAATTACATTGAACAGGGCATTATAACTTGGAGATAACTATTTTACAGGGAACATGGGCTATGGAGGGTTAAGTGGCTTGCCCAAGACCAGAAGGAGCACCTGTGGGACTAGAAACCCCAGTCCTTCCAGCCCAAGGTTGCTGTCCTCTAGTTAGTGGGATTTGAACCCCCGACCTTCTGGCCTGAAGTACCTTGCCCCAACCACTAGGCCACTCCTCCACTCCTATATTGAACTGAGATCAGGACTCATTGCTGGCCAGTTTAAAACAGTCATTTTTTTTCATTTTTAACCATTCTTTTGTACTTTAGGATGTATCTTCTGGATCACTGTCCTGCTGGAAGACCTATGACCTTTGACCCAGACCTAGCTTTCTGACTCTAGGTTACACATTTTGCTCCAAAATACCTTGGTAGTCCTCTGACTTCATGATTCCTTTAATATTTTCCAGGCCTCCAATTTCTGAGGCACCAAAACAGCCCCACAACATTATGGAACCTCCACCATTAACTGCAGGAAGGGTGGTTTTTTTCCCCTTATAAGCTTTGCTTCTTCATCTGTAAATATATTGCTGGTCTGCATTGCCAATGAACTCAATTTTGGATTCATCTGTCCACAGAACATTTTCCCAGAAGGATTGTGGTTTCTCAGAAGGTGGGTTTGGGCAAAGATCAGGTGTGCCTTTGTATGTCTGTCTTTAAGCAGTGGGGTCCTCCTTGGCCTTCACTCATTAAGTCATTCTTTGTTTAGTGTGCGACATATACAGTAGTGCGAGTTGAAAACATCACTCCGGATTGTTCCAGGTCAGCCTTAAGCTTTTTGGATGTTGTATGTGGTGTTTTTTCAACATTTTGCACTAACCTTCAAAGACATCTTGGATTAATTTTCTTCTTCCCACCACATCCTAGGAGGTTCTTGACAGTTCCATGAGCAGAAAACGTCTTAATAATATTACAAACCGTAGACACAGGAATTCCAAAGTCTTTGGAGAGGGCCTTATACCCCTTTGAAGTTTGATGTTTGGTGATAATGGCTTTTCTGACTCTCTCAGGCAGCTCTCTTGTCTTCACCATTGTGAAAATGGAACGGGGAGTGAATGTGGCCATTTTAAACATTAGAGACATCAATAATTGGTTGATTCAAGTCATGTGAGTACTGACAGTTGCTCATAGGTACCTCTAATTTACTGCAGTGGGAATGTGGTTCTCTTGTTCAAACTAATTTGAATTGTTCATAAGAGTGCCAATAATCATGTCCTGGCAGTGTCCCAGTTTTTGTACTATTTCCTTTTTAATTGGTTTTTTTATTTGATTCTTATGTGTGTGCATATGTAATTCAAAGCCGTTTTGCAGGCCACTTTTTTTTTAGGAGATATTGGACATTAAGGGATTGACGTGCAAGGGTGCCAATAATGTTGACCACAACCGTAGATGTAATGAAATTCATTTTGCACTAAATAAGAAACAGTTATAAGCCAGGTCCTCTCTTTTCCCTATGGTATAGTAAACCTAAGTCATAAAATATGATACGATATTTAGGACTTTATTTTCCCCATCCACCACTCCCAATTCTCTGTCTATGGAACAATGCATATGAAAAGCAATTTTAGTTTTGCTGCATTTAAGCGCTGAAGGGGTCTGTTTACTAAAACACTCTACCTGGGTAGCATGGGGGCTGCACGTGTTTTTGGCACCATGCTGCGAAGTAGCGCAGGGTCATGTGTTAAAAAGCCCATACTACCCAGGCGGCATGCATCTGGGTGGTGCCTGAGTGAGGTGTGGGGATTCCTGCCACTAGTGCAGGCCTTGAAAGTCCATGCTGCTACTACTACTGCTATTATCATTTATATAGTGCTACAAGGTGTATGCAGCACTGTACAGATACACGTAAAAGATGGCCCCTGCTCATCAGAGCTTACAGTCGAGCACAGATAAAAGGGATCTGCCAAAGGAGCAGAGTTTCCGAGGCATGTAGAATGAAATGAGAGAGGAAAGGTCGTGAAGAGCTGCAGAATGAATGTGCTTGTAGGTATGTAGGAGAAGTTTGAACTGGAGGTGCAAACGGATAGGGAGCCAGTGAAGTGACTTGAGAAGAGGAGTTACACGAGCGTAGCAGCGCTGGCGGAAGATAAGCCATGCAGCTGAGTTTTGAACAGATTAAAGGGCAGAGAGATTATTCAGAGGGAGACCAGTGAGGAGCAGGTTACAGTAGCCTGGACGTGCAGACATCTGAATTGGCCTCAAAATGGGAGAAACCCTTTAGTAATGGGTCACAAGTGAGGGGCTAGCTCTAAATATCAGCTGTGTGCATAATAAGATTAGATGTTCAGCTCCTATTCAGTTTTAAAAGTAAATTTATGGGGAAGTTAAAAATAAAGGAAAGCATACTCAATCATACTTCAACAGGCAGCATAATTATTTTGGCTTCTGTATGTCTCAAAAAAGACAATCTGTAAAAGAAGAAATGGCATTGTTTTCTGATTATCCATGACAGACTAGGTCCAAGTAAAATAAGAATCTTTAACATGCTGAATAAAATTCCCAACATCATCAGGTATTAGATTGGTCTTTGGAATTCTATTTGTCAGCACCATCCATGGTTTAAGGTGTACATTGTGCTGATTAATTGAATAGTTGATGGGATGCAAATAATGAATATGTAAGAAAAGAGACTAATATGAAATTTATGCTCAATATATGATCTGCAAATCTCATTAGTGACCAAAGTTTGAAATTTTGTGATCGCTCCTTATAAATTTACAAATCTAATATTTAGATTTCTGAGAGGTGTGTGTGTATGTGACTAATTAATTGTGTATCAGGCTTTTTGACCTATTTTTTGTAAAGCAAAGTGAGTGGAAGTACAATTGAAAATACCATTCATTCTGTTTCTAAGGGATGCGTTTACTAAGCTATGCTAACTGCTAATGTGTGCTTGAGCATGCCTCAATCGACCCACTAACAGCACATGTGATAAACTACAGTGCAGGGTTAATTCTGCACTATCTGCTTAGTGTGTGAGGGGGAGGGAAATGGGCAGGGTAGAGAGCACAGCATGGGCATGTTTGCAAATAGCGGCTAGCACAGGGGTTGACAGTGTGTGTTCGCCATCAATGTTACAGTTCGTGCATGCGGGTACACTTAATGCCACCTTAATTGGTGACATTAAGCATATCCGTATTAAGCACAATTACTGCTGGCACACGTTATGGCTCAAATCAATGCAGTAACTACTGGGGCCATGCTGTACACACCCCAGCATGTAGCATACTATTGCCACTTATACAGCGTATTGATTTCTTCTCTCAAAGCATAATGTCTGTATATCCTTAGCACAGCTTAGTCAACATGCACCTAAGAGAATCTTAGTAAAAATATAAACCAAAAGTTGTGATTTTGGATTAGAATTATTTTATTTTGGCCATCCCACCTAGTGAATTGCTGATGACAGGTTAGGATTTGTGCAACATGATACCAAGTGTATGCTGACTAATAGGGAATGATTTGGTCCATTTGTGCATATTACAAGTTCATATTTCAACATTTTATGGATTAGTGTCTGTGGAGGATAGGAAGAAAATAACACCTAGTAAAAGCTGGCTTGCTACACATTGCCTAGACCTGTGCTTCTAAGATAATCTCTTAACAATTTCCTGGGTGATTAACACAGCCCTTGGTTTGATAGAGGGAGCCTTTCAAATTGCCCCTTTGACCTGCCACTTGGCTTTAACACCTATTTTAAACAGTTTCACAGGTCTTTTGCCATTTAACTGGAAGACCTCTTTGTAAAGTCTCTAGAAACAATTTATTTCTTTCAAAAAATATGTACCCAATTCCTCTTTCCATGCCAAGCTATAGACTCATTTGATTTAAATTAAAAAGTCTGTGGGGCTACCGACTGAGGTTTAAATCTAAATTAAAGCTCTCTGGGGATACTGACTGAGGTTTAGGTCTAAATTAGAAGCTCTCTGGGGCTACTGAGCTCTGAGTGAGTTAGCAAATACACTGGATTCTAATACACAGATTAATCAACTTTAACCCAAAGAGTTCCCTTTTCCCAAGATTTAGAGAATTTCCCAGAAGTAGAGAAATGCTTACAAGTGCAGATTTCTTTCCAGCAGTAGCAGTCCCTTTTGGTAGTCCTATTCCTTTACCTGCAGGTAGAGCAGGCACTTGCATATATACAAAGCAAAGTTTAATGCTTGAATGGGTGATGTCCAGTTATGCATTTTTACAGGCTTGTTGTTGGAAGGGTGGTGTTCAGATGATCGTGATTATCAAAATCTCAGGTGGGGTTATCAGGCTGAAGTTTAGTCTAGGGCACCTTGCACCAGCCCTGGGGCTGACTCTGGGCATTGTTGAAGCTGGTGTCTCTTTCATATGTGATTCTTTCCCTATCCCCCTCCCCTCTTTACATCACCTACTCTAGATGGCATTCCTGTGAAACTGAGAGATCTTGCTGAGCTGAGGGACAAGAAGGATGACTCCGCTAAGAAAAGTCCTCAGTGCTGTTTTATATCTCAGCAGGAGCTGTTGCAGTAGTACCAGTCTTCTTCCCTTCCTTTCCAGAATTAAACATACCATCTCCATGGTAAACATGACCACAGCAGGCCCTAACTGATTTTTTTTTAATATCAAAATAAGAACTACCATATAATGTGTCAGATCAAATGTCCTTCAAGCTTAGTATCCTGTTTCTAATAGTGTCCATTCCAGATCACAAGTACTTAGCAGGATCCCAAAAGGTAGATAGATTCTATGGGGAGGGGGGGAGGGATATTTAGCGGCAGCAGCTAGCGCTTGTAAAGCACCTAGCTGTCACCGCTGAATACTGACTCCAGATATGCAATGCTGGGACCATATGCAGCCACTGATATTGCAGAAACTGGAAGCTGACCAGGCAGTGTCAAGTATTGAGCCGGTTAGCTTCCATGCATAAAGACCAGCCTTTGGCGCACCTTACTTTACCTGCCTGTCACTAAACAGGCAGCAGCTCAATATCGCCGCTGCCTAGTTAGTGACAGCTGCCACCTCACCTTCACCCTGGAACACTCACGGCAAGCCCCGATGCTAACCTCATAGCCCAGGGGGCAAGTAGCAGCACCTGTGCATATCAAGCGGCACTAACCAAGTTAGTACCACTGAATATCCCATTCAGTGGCATTTACACAGTTTGCAGATCTGTAAACCACGCAAATGCTTTTGAATCTATCTCCCTATGTGCTTATGCCCAGGGATAAACAGTAGGGGTGTGTATTTATGAGCATGCATGCAGTTGGTTTGGACACCTAGAAATTTAAGGTGCATGCAATCGCTTATTCACGTGTATACCTACAGATCAGCACACTTTCAATCGATTTGCATACCTCAAAAAAGAGCTAGTGCGCATACGATGTTTGCACAAGACGTAATATGTGAAATGAACATGAAAAAAGTGTCTGAAAATTGGGAAAATGTATTTAATACAAGCATGGGCCAAACCTTTTGACTGGGCACACCCCTAATAAGCAGTGGCTTTCTCCAAGACTACCTCAGTAATATCAGCTTCTGGGCTTTTCTTCCAGGAACTAGTCCAAATCTTTTCAATTCCCGTTCCACTAACTCCGTTTACCGCATTTTTATGCACTGAATAAAAAATATTTTGTCTGATTTGTTTTAAATGTGCTACTAGTAACTTCATGGTATGTCCCCTAGCCTTTGTTCAACCAATTTGTGTTTTCCTGCTCCACTCCACTCTGGATTTTATAGACCTCTATCATATCTCCCTTCAGCCATCACTTCTGCAAGATGAAGTGCTCTAATCTCTTTAGACGTTGCTCATACTGTTGTTATTATTTGTACAATCCATACCAGATGCATGCAGTAATGTGTAGAGACAGATAACGGACTGTGCCTACTCATTACAGCTTACAGTCCAGTAAACAAAAACAAAGAGGCAAAACACTTAACAAAAACTAAAAAGAGACTGCGATAAGAGTGTAAGGACACAATTAAGAGTTTCATGTAGGTGATTATAGGCATGGATGCCAATTCCATAATATGCATGTCCGGGCTGTGGTCACATCCAAATCAAAAATGGGCCCGATTTCGCCCTGATTCCGCAGCCATGGGTATAGACTCACCTGCTTTTCTGGAATCAGGGACATAGACTTCTGTTTCCGGCGTGGCACAGATAAACTACTATGGAGAAACATGGGCCCCGCTTTTACTGTATAATGAGTCACTGGTAAATGCAGCATACGTCCCCACGCTCACTGTATTCTTTAAAGATGGATGTTTCCCATCCACGCCGCCTCCATTAAAATGTGCATCTCCTAAGCTGCTCTTCTCACTGACAGTGTTGTGCTGACGCAAACTACACATAAATACTGGTGATACATAAATGTTGATGTAAACTAGACTAGATATACTAGTCTGTTGCATGCCCAGAACAGTGCAAGGTTATCTCATGACATAGCTTGCATCAAAACATACATGGCAGTAGAAGAAATCCTTAGTTATTCTTTCATTAGTCATCTCTAAAAACAGTCTTTACAATGCTAAGTATGGACCCTTACCAACCTCACAAAAACTCATTCAACTTTTCAATTCCCCAAAGGATGCATTGTAATGCTGAGTTACATAACGATGCTCTTCAAATGACTATGGCTGTCTGGCTCTGGCATCTGTTTCCCACATATCTGGGTACTGCCATTTCACACAGCAGCTCCCTACATGTGTCTATATCTGTCTCATAGAATGTCCACTCTGTCCTGGCTTATGTTGGTCTGTATACATCTGCTATCTGTGGGTCAGCCTACCTGCCTTCCCAAAGTCTGCTATGTGGCAGTGCTCCCCTAGTCAGACCTGTGTGGGCATGGAAGGGGAGATCCCTGTGCCATCATACCAAGTAGCCAGCGTCTAGATATATCACCACTCTTGCAGCTCACATAGGTGTTTTACAGCCCGTTGGCGAACATCCTGCACCTCAGTATTTGTGGTTTATCTAATAGTATGCCCATGTGGCTTGAATTATGTGGGACGTACCTCGAGATCTTTCAAGATACGTTTGGGAGAACACGCTTCTAGACGTCGCACTAAGTCTTTGACAGCCCCCCTAGTTGACCATTGTCATACCTTTGAGGAACTCCATTGGCGGGTACTTGATTCAGTACTGTCTAACCCGCGAGGTGGTGATAGAATCCAGCTTTTACAGAATCTTGAACAGAAGTGGATTTTCATGTTAAATTCGGTTCATTCGAATGGATTAAATATACAAGTAGATCGGCACACAATCAAGTGAACCGCGGTTACTAGTGTATTCTCTTGCTGTCAATTCAGTAGGTGTGAACTGATTGGCCTCTTCAGTTTCAACAAAACCTTTTGATTTGTGATTCCTTGTATAGTTGAGCAGAAGCTGTTAACGCTTTTATAAAAACCACTTCATTCAGCGTTTGGTTCAAGAAGGTTGGACTACACATTCTCTGACGACTGGACCTGAGGCAGGGGAAAACTGAAGGTCCCCGAAACGTGACACGTCGTATCATTTGTCGTTTGTGGAAATTTCAGAGCAGCCTTTTTTCAGCTAAGTAAAATATAAGCTGTTATGAACTGATATAAAGTTTTTTCTGATTAAAATGGACGGGCCGCAGCGGTATGAGGTGATGTCCTCTTTACTGTGATGGCTTTTCCAACAAAAAAAGTATGAAATGTGATTAGTGGTTTCTTTTCATAGACTGGGTTTCTTATTATGGTTCAGAGCTAGAGAAGACATTTCCTGATGGATCTGGCATCTTTCAGCAGGATCTTGCCCTATGCCACACATTGAGATTGGTGAAAAGTTTTTTTTCAAAAGAAGAAAATAAAGGTACTGGACTGGCCAGGAAACTCTCTGGATTTAAATCCAATAGAGAATCCATGGTCCATTTGCAAACTTTGCCTTCGTGGAATGGACTGTACGACAAAGGAGAAGCTTATTCAAGCTCTGATTCAAGTCTGGTACCGGGACCCAAAAATCATTGCAAACTGCTCAAAATTAGTGGACTCCATGCCAAATTGTGTCCAGATGCTGGTAAAAAAACAGAGGAGGTCATATTATGTACTAATATGTGGCTATTAATAAGATTTTCAATAGAAATTCCAGTTTTCTCTTATTTTTCAGTTTTTTAATTAATATGCATAAGGGTGTAGATAGCCATAGAGTTACCAGAAATGTAAGTGCTATCAGCTGATGAAGGCGAAACTAAATGTAGACAAAGTACAGTGTCTGTGAGCTATTTGAAGTTTATGAATTTCTCATTACATTAAAACTATTGGACTAAATTTTCAGGGGCTGTGGCTCTCAGGTAAAGCACCACAGCGGCCCTTCACTTTATTCGTATATTCAGCAATGCTGACCATATAAAGGGCTGCACTGTATATCTGTGCAAGCAGCAACTGCATTGCCCCTCCTTCACATAGGTTAGGACTACTCTTTTGTTGGCATAAGTTATGCATACACCAAGCTACTGGATTTTATGCTCTACACATGACCTTTGTGCCCAACCCGACTGACCCACCCTGAACCTTGTTTCCCGATCTATGTATACGTTTTATGCATAGAACCTATGATAGCAGTCTGCATTCAAAATTATGCTTTGACTGGGGGTGAAAATAAATTAAAACCTATATCGTTTGCATCAGCACCAACCACATGCATCTTTTAAAATATCAGGCTCATTGTAACTAGGCACACACTTCATTCCAAAGTAAATATAATCGAGTCTAATTTGTAAGATATTTTTACATAGGCACAACTGGGGCAAAGCCTTTCAGGAATCATGCCTGGTTTTTGAAGAAATATAAACTATGGTATTCAATATGTCCATTATTGTAACATTTCAAGACATTTCTGAAATTTTTTTATCGGTTTTGTTGAACCACTAACAGAGTGGAACTGACAGCAAGATCTCAAGGTTAGAAAAATATTTACACCCTGTCAGTCAAAGTATCCTCTGAAGAATTTTTAGGGAGGAATGGTGTAAGAAACTGTATAATCAGCTACATCTCTTCTGTGCAACTGGTCTGTAGGTGGAAAGAAGTTCTCCAAAGACAAGACAAAGCAAAGGCTGCTACAGTTCTATGCACCAGACCTTAGCCTAATTGATAAACTTATAGGATAAAAGCCAACACTATCTAAAGGCTTACAAGTTTGGTCAAATTCCTATGGTTTGTTTGTTTTTTTTTTAACTTGAAACTTTAGATTCTGCACATTTTTCCTTTGTGTGATATGATGGTTACCACTTCACCAAGTCAAACTTAAGATGCTCATCCAATTCCAGGTTTGCCCTACTGCATACATGAAGCTGTAGTTGTAATTTTTATAAAAGAGGAGAAATTCATTCCTTTGCATTCAATGGGGAAACACTATGGGGCCCTTTTACTAAAGGTTAACGTAAATTTGCATTTAGTGCTATTGCACCGATAAAAATAAAAGGACTCTGCGCACTTAACTCACGTTAATTTCATTAACACATGATGAAAACTTTAGTAAAAGGTCCCCTAAGATTGGATCAATGGGTGAGGTGGCAACTCTATGTGCCATTTATTTTCATTTCATGGTTGCCAAAATAAACTCATGTTTATCATTTGACAAGACATAAATTTCTAGGTTTTTTATGTTCATTTTGCATAGAAAACTGTTAACTTATCAGTATGACTCTGAATATGCAAATTTCTCAACCGGTTAAGCAGTTAGGCATAAGAGTGTTTGTTTTCAAGAGAAACGGCAACATCTGTGGGATGCGAGATCAGGTGAAGCTGAGAATTGTAATCAGTCTTATGAGTCAGATGTAGGAAGAGCTGCTAACTCTTTGGAACTGCAATGTTTTTTTCGTGCAGATTTCATCCCTACAGTAATGAAAGCTATGTGGTAATGTACTAAGTTGAAGCTGCCTCTTAAGTGGTACCACACAGTCCCACAGCACCCCTGTATTATTCCCAAAAAAAGCACATTTCGGCAATTGTAACAAAGCAATTATACCTAAGAATAGTGCTGCCATAACCATCCAACATTGTAGCCTGTAGTATGTCTAATACTGGGGAAGCATGTTTACCAAAAAGTGACATGCAGTCAGGATGAGAAACCAGCATGGAGGTCCGCGCCAACTTCAGCAAGCATGTATGCCCACCCCCTTGTTATTGGCACATTGCTAATATGCAGCACTGCAGAACCTGGCATGCGGGGGCAACTAACACCACACATTGAGGTAACATTAAGTGCAGCCATGCTAAGAGTACACAGCCATCACCTCTGCGCTAACCACAATGTGCCCCCCCCCCCCGCGCATGCAGTCTCTGCCTGATAGTATGTTTTTTTTAGTACAGAGCTCTGCACTTTTAGTGCAACTGCTTGACGCATGCTAAACAGCATGCTAGCGGTCGGTGTGGTTTAGTAAACATGCCCAAGGTGTGAAGACAGTCACTGCAGAACTATACTCCCGATAATCTTGCCACAGCTCTAAAGCTTTCAAGCTTCCTTTTCATTACCTTGATGTGTAAATACTCCTAAGGAGTATGGCAGAGAACTGTCATATTTTATCTTAGAAAACTCAGGGGATTAGTTTAGGAGCCTTATTCACAATTTCCACTGGCTCCCTGGCACGTAAGCAGTGGTGGGATTCAGCCATGTCGCGCAAACCGGTTCCTGTCATGTTCCGCGTTCGCTGAACTGGGCCAAACATGGTGTTGCAATGCCGGCTCTGCGGTGGCGGGAATCCCCCTGCCCAACAGTAGTTGGATGACATCGGGGGGATCGTAGCATCGGGGGGATTGTGGCAGTGGGAGAAGCCCTTGATGCCATCAATCTACTGTCGGTTGGGGAAATCGGGCCACTGGGCCATTAGGGAGATGCTTTCCCAATGTGGACGGCAGCGGCCCGAGTGTGCGACTCCCACAATGCTACCGTGTGCGGTGCTGCCACCCGTGCATCCCGACCAATGACAAGATGGACCAAACAGGTTCCCGGCCGGTTTGAATCCCACCACTGCATGTAAGGTTTTTCAGAAGTTTTGTTCTGACCAGTCCTTTACAGGGGGTTATGCTCCTTGTTTGTTTCCCCTTCCAAATTGCAATTAGAGAAAGCTAGCTTCTGTAGTTAATGGCAGACTGTAGACTTGTTGCCAACAGGAATGAGACACCCTCCTGGGATTGATGTGAAGATAGATATCCTTATGGCAAACACACAATTCTGGGCCTGTTAGCTTCAAAGCACGAAATAACAGCTCCTGAACATGCTTGAGAGGGGTAAAGCACCAGGGATATTTCATTGGGCAGATAGAAGAAAATGAAGAACATCTCTTGGTCCTCAAAACATCAGGTGAATTCATGGCAGGCCTGCTTTGGTATTCTCTTGTCCTACACTTACTTTACATGTGGGGGCAGAGAATAAAGAAACAAGCAAAGAAAACAAAACAGCTAGCAGTGATTTTGATGTTAACAGTCTGTTCTGAAGCACAGCACAAGTCTATGTAGTTTCTTAGCCCGCAAAAGGGAACCCAGTTCAAGTGCATTTTCCCCTTCCAGCAGCAGCACTAGAGGAAAAGATATTAGTCGGAAAGAAAAGACAATCCTTTCCGGGTCTTCTTTTAACCCAGAGGTTCTCAATCCAGTCCTCGGGACACAGCTAGCCAGTCAGGGTTTTAGGATAACCACAGTGAATACGAGTCATATGCATGAGAGAGACACGCATGCACTGTCTTCATTGTATGCAAATCTCTCTCATACATATTCATTGCGGTTATCCTGAAAACCTGACTGGCTAGCTGTGTCCCGAGGACTGGGTTCAGAGTCCCTGCTTTAATCTGCAATTCTGCACCAGATATGGCTAGTCCCAGGCATTTAAACTCAACCTTATCCAAAAATCCCAAATGTGAAAAGTGACTCCTTAAATCCTGGCAGTTTCACCCTGCCATGACAGAAACACATTCCGGGGCTGTCCCTCGGGCTGGTAGATAGGTAGGAACTGGCAAACACAAAATTATTACTCAGCTTCTCTGTAAGAATACTTTAGTGCATTACCAGGCTGTCACAAAAATGGATCTAACACCCTGATTTCTTTCTCTTCCCCAAATCACTTCCATCCTTTCAGGGTCACCAAATAAGGGGGTGGGGAGGCCCATCCACATCCCACAGCAACTCTGTAACTGCTCAGTTGTCTTCCTCCTGCATTGAGACTCTTCAAACGCCAAGCTTCTATTCCAATAGTATTGTAAAATCAGTCCATACCTTCCTCTACCATGACCAGCACGGCTTCTTACTTCTGCATAGCCAGAGAAAAGGTCATAAGAACTGCCAGACTGGGTCTGACCAAAGCCCCATCAAGCCTGGCGCCCTCTCTCCAATAGTGGCCAAAGGCCAATACAGGCCACAGGACCTGGAACATCCCAAAAGTAACCAGATTCCATGCTACAGGGATAAACAGTGGTTTTCTTAATGGACTTTCCCTCCAGGAATTTTGCCCAAACCCTTTTTAAACCCAGCTACACTAACAGCTTTTGCCACAACCTCTAGCGAGAAGTTCTAAAACTTAATTATGCATTGAAAGAAAATATATTTTCTGCTATTTGTTTTAAATGCATTACTTTTTGAACTTCATGGTGTATCCCCTAGTCATTTTACTTTTTGAAAGGCAATCGCTTCGTGGCTTCTCCTGCCCCAGAATAACTTCCCTGCCAGTTGTGCAGGGAAGTTAGATGGGGACGGTGAATGGGCAGCCTGGGGGCAGAGCCTGGGCAGACTGTGGCCCTGGAATACAGGGCCAGCGACATGTTTGGGGACGTTATTCCACCTCCAAGGTGGAATAACTTCCCTGGACATGTTTTTTTTAATTTCCCGGGGCGCGGATGGGGCAGAGGGATCCAGGGGACATTCCCCGCAGCCCGACCCTGGCTTTAGGAAGCCAGATCGGGGATTGGGCTACGAGGAATAAACCCCTTTTTCAGGCGGCCAGTATCGCGGCTTTTAAATGGAGCCATGGTGCCATAGTGTTGGGGCTCCATTTAAAAGCGCTGACTGAGTTAGCCAGGAACAGTCCTGCACATGCAGGCCGGACAGAATTGCAGCCATGGCCTGCACGTGCAGAATGGGGCTAGACATGCTCCGTGGGATCAGAATCGTGATCCCCTCTGTACGTCTGGGACAGAATTAAGCCCTTTGCGTTTATTCACACTACTTCATTGAGGATTTTATAGACCTCTATCATCTCTCCTTAGCTGTTTCTTCTCCAAGCTGAAGAGCTCTAACTTCTTTAGTCTTTATTCAAAGAAGAGTCATTCCATCTCATTTATCATTTCATCAACCTTCTCTGTGCTTTTCTAATTCTGCGATATCTTTTTTGAGAAGCAGAGATGAATTGCAAACAATACTCGAGGTGAAGTTATACCATGGAACAATATGGATTATGATATTCTTTGTTTTAGTCTGTATTCCTTTCCTAATATGGAACTAACTGGACAAAAGAGAGCAAGAAGTAGGAACAACCTTTACTGATAAAAGCACCCGACATGGCCATGTTTCAGCACACTGCCTTTTTCAGGGGAAACTTCAAAAAAATAAAACATACATCAATAAAACATCAGTATCAATGATGGAACCATATACAACATAATAAAACACAATGCTACTACTACCACTACTACTACTAACAAAAGCAAAAGATAAAAAGCAATAAAAAGAGAACTATATTAAAAATGCTCATAGGATCATATAAAATGAATAGATGCTATAAGTATAATAGAACAATCAATATAGAAATTGGAATAAGAGCATATGCACAGTCATACTATAAAAATTATAAAACAGGAAGCATAATATAGTATAGGAAGGACACAGTCAAACAAGTAGTGTGGACATAGAACCATGGACCAAATAATAAAAACATAGATCAAATAATAGAAACTAACAAGGCCATATCTGTTTAATGCTTGATATGGTAGAATATTCAGAACTTAAAATTTTGATTGCCAAAGACTAGGCGTAAAAAGAAGGTACTCTGAGGGATGGGAAGGGAGGGAGAGGGCTGGGAAAGAGGGAGGGTTATGGTATGTTAGAACCAACAGAGGACTAAGAGGCCAATTCTGTACTGGCCATCCAGGCCCTTGTGCGGTCGATCAGAATCAGGGCGTACAGAGGTAGACCCGATTCTGAAAAGTCTTGGTCTAAGTTAAAACCAGAGGGGGGTCATAGTGCCCAGGTTAAAAATATATTTCTGTTCTAAATGTAAGAGAACTTTATCAATATCACCACCCCTCACAACTCTGATTACTAGTTTACAGTTACATACTTTATATGGTTTTCCTTTCTTTCCCCTTTATGGTCCCCCGACTTCGTCTCTTAGATTAAAACGATTATGCCATATTTATTATTTCCAGTAGTATTGGTAGTCATGCATGATATATTAGTTCTTCCCACGCCCTACTTTCCCCCCTTCCCTCTGTTGCTGGTTTTATTTATGTTTATACATTTAATCCACTTCTCCCTTTTTATTATTTTTATTGTTTTTAATGATTAGTGTTTTTATACTGAGCCAATTTCATGTTCTGGTATTTACAGGGACCTTCCACAACCTTTGCTCATGGTAGGTACTCTTAGTAATTTTACTTACTGATTGGCTCTTAGGATTGTACCCTTTCACCCTGATTTTATGTTTAAATTGTTCTCCCCCTACAGGACTGATTGTCTCTTATGAATTTTATTTTCTTTGCACATATACAGATTTTAAAAAAATCTAGGTGTCTGCTTTTGTCCTTTTATTCTATGAAGTTTTATTTACAATTCAGTATGTCCTCTGTTGGTTCTAACATTGGATAATATTGTTCATAGACAGCCTGCCCCCTCCCTCTTTCCCCCTCCCCTGCCCTCCTTCTCCCTCCCCCCCCCTCCCCCCAGTACCTTCTTGACCCTCCTGATCTTCTGGCAGTCTTTTAAGTTCTGAATATTCTGCCATACCAAGTATTAAATAGATATGGCCTTGTGTGTTTTTATTATTTGATCTATGTTTTTATTATTCGATCCATGGCCCTAGGTCCACATTACTTGTTCCGCTATGTCCCTCTTATACTATAATATGCTTTCTGTTTTATAATTTTTATAATATGATTGTACATATGCTCTTATTCCAATTTCTATATTGATTGTTGTTTTATACTTGTAGTATCTGTCATTTTATATGATCCAACGAGCATTTTTATTATAGTTCTATTTTTATTGCTTTTTAACTTTTGGTTTTATTATTATTTAATTTTTTTATTATTATTATTATTATTGTTGTTGTTGTTGTTGTTGTTGTATTTTATTATGTTTGCAAATGGCCCCATACTGATGTTTTATTGATGTATGTGTTATATTTTTTGAGGTTCCCCCTGAAGAAAGCAGCATGCCGAAACATGGGTGTATCAGGGTGCTTTCATCAATTAAGGACTGTTGTTTCTACTTTTGTTTATCCTTGCTCTCTTTTGTCCAGTTTGTTGTTTCTGCAAAAGGTTGTGCTTCTTTGTGGACCCACCTAATATGGAACTAGGAATTATATAGCTACAGTTTGGGCTATTTTTCCCTAAGAGCATAACTTTGCACTTGTCCACATGAAATTTCATCTGCCATTGGATGCCCAGTCTCCCAGCCTCACAAGGTCATCCTGCAATTTCTCGCAATCCACATGCAATTTAACAACTTCAAATAATATGATGTCGTCTGTAAATTTAATCACCTCACTAACTGTTCCCAATTCCAAATCATTTATAAATATGTTAAAAAGCATTGGTTCCAGCTCAGATCCCTGGGGTATTCCTCATTTCACTGTTGTTCATTGCTCTGAGGCTTCTATCTGCATACTCGACATGTTCTTTGGCTTCAGGCTGGCTCCGAAAGGGAGGACACTCTGCTAACGGTCTTTATGGCACAAGGGTTTCTGCCATCCTAGGCATACCCTCCATGCTGCTGCTGCCCCCCAAGACTGCTCCTCCGTCCAGCCTGCCATGACTTGCACTGAAATAGTGGTGGCCGAACTGCTGCTTCAGTGCTACATCGGGCCTTAAAGTCCTCGCTCGCATGTGTGCTCATGGCCTGCCCCCTTCCAATGTAACTTTCTTGGAGGGTGAGCAGCTAGAACTGGGTGCACGTGCATGAACATTTTAAAGCTCACTACTAGTACTACTACTGCTAAACATTTATAAAATGCCGCTGCCCGTCTTGTCACCTCATCCCCCCTTCATTCCCATATCTCACCATGTCTGCTCTCCTTACACTGGCTCCCAATCAAGTTTCGGTTTATGTTCAAACTCCTTATCCTTGCTCACAAGGCCCTCCATTCTGACACTCCCCAGTACTTAGCCAACACCATTCATCTTCAGCCCTCTCCCCGCCTTCTCCGGTCAGCCCATGGCAATCGTCTTTTCCTTCTCTCACCCACACAGGCCCGCCTCGAATCTACCCGACACTCTGCCTTCTTTTTCTTATGTCCCGCCCTTTGGAACTCTCTTCCCCTTCCACTCCGCATTGAACTGTCTTACACTCGTTTTAAGGCCCTTTTCAAGACTCACCTTTTTTGTCAAGCTTTCGATCTCCCCCTCCCCACTGATGGTGTTCCTCTCCCTAGTTCCGTCTCTCACCCCCCTTAATTTCCCCATGCTCTCCCCCTCACTGATGGTGTTTTATCCCCTTAGTCGCGCCTCCCATCCCTTCTAAATTTTGCTCATGTCTTCCCCTCCCCCCCATTACTTTTTTTCTATTTTATTGTTTTAACATTTTATTGTTTTACTGTTTTACCATTTTATTGCTTTTTCTCTACTCTTTACTGTCTCTCTTTCTGCCCTATCATTTTTTGGCGTTCTTTTCTTTCTTTCCTTTCCCGGCAGCTGTCGTTTTTTATGATTGTACACCGCCCTGATGCTTCGGCCTGGGCGGTTTATCAAGTGTTTTAATAAAGATAAAGATATAAAGATAAAGTGCTACAAGGCATATGCAGCACTGTACAAACACAGATAGAGACGGTCCCTGATCATGAGAGCTTACAATCTAATCACGACAGACAAGACAAAAGGAAACAGGGGATCAAGATCCAAAAGCAGCCTCAAGGAGGTGAGCCTTTAGCATAGATTTGAAAAGGGGCAGAGATGAAGCCTGATGTACAGACTCTGGAAGTTTGTGCCAGGCATAAGGAGCAGCAAGGTGAAAGCATTGAAGTCTGAAGTTAGCAGTGGAAGAAAAGGGTAAAGGGAGGAGCAGGCCAGTAGAAGAGCGGAGTTCACGCAAGGAGGGGTGTAGGAGGAGAGGAGAGAGGAAAGATATGAGGAGCAGAAGAATGAGTGCATTTAAAGGTCAGAAGGAGGAGTTTGAATTGGATAGGGAAACGGAAGGGAAGCCAATGAAGTGACTTGAGAAGAGGGCTTATATGAGTACATCGAGGCTAGCAAAAGATTAGTTGCACAGCAAAGTTTTGAATAGATTGGGAGAAAGATGACTCAGAGGGAGACCAGCAAGAAGGAGGTTGCAATAGTTGAGACGGGAAGTAATTAGAGAGTCGACACTTATGGCAATATGCATTTCAGTAAAGTTTGTACTATTAGTTACTTTTGTTTGTTTGATTCATTCACAGTTTCATTATGGTGCCATCAGTTACTGGTAAAGCCTCCTATTTAGTGCACCCTGGTACCATTAAAACTCAAAAGTTATGACATCTCAGAAACCAAAGTCAATGCTTATGGTAAAAATATATTAGTCCTATGGGATTCATAGAGAAAACGCTACATTCACATCTATTCCCTACAGAATAGCTTAAAATAATGAACATAACAATTCAATTGTTTTACTCTGACAGCACTTAGCATTTTCTCAATAAAAATCTCTAGCTGTGACAATGTTAAATCTGTCTAACATAATGCTCACATGACCTCATCTGTCAGTTACTGAATGCTTTTCCAATGTATTTTATAATCAAGAAGTACAACACAAAATATGAAGAATATAGTTTATCGGTGATGACTATACCTAGGGCATGTGGATATCTTCTCTCTGGGTATATACCTGCTGCTACCAAGGAAGAGGCGCTATCATAGAATCAAATATAAACAGTCCTACTTTGAATGACTATAGCAGATATGCGTAGAGTATGCAGGCATACTTACCCGAAGGAGAAGATAGTATCTTTGAAAGCCCCCCTGCTTGACGTTATGCTATGTGCTTAGCACACTTTAGTAAAAGGATCCCATACTAAGTGCAGATTGCATGGTCACACAGCAACACGTCTTTTCTAGAAATACTACTATTATTATCATTTATCATTTCTCTAGCACTCCTGGACGTGTAGTTCTTTTGTAACGAATTTCTTATTAACTTCTAGAAAGGATTCAGGGGTGCAATAACGACCTCCAGGGATAAGCATGCTTCACTAATGATGTTCGTTACATATAGCTTCAACATAGGCACAAACATACATAGCATAATTAGTCTTCATCCTCATTCTCCTTCATTATTCTCCCTACCTCATTTGTTATACTGTATGTACAGCTACATACCAACAATCTTCACAGAGCTGTGCCCTGAATTCAAGATACTTCATGAACCCTTCTACCTGAACTTAGATGGTACATGCAGATCGCTACCATAAGGTTAAACAGTTCAAAATGTTAGTAGTAAAAAATATAACAAACTACCTAAAACAGGAATTTCACAGGAATGAGGTGAGAGATAAAAATAATGTGTGTGTGTGTGGGGGGATATTCAAAGACATATTCAGCAGCACTAATGCGGCTAGCACTGCTGAATAGCCCCTCCTAACCCAATTAAATGCCCCACTGCTAACTGGTTTGTGACGGGATGAAGCTGAGGTAGCAGTACAGAACCACAAACTGTCTAGCTAAAATGACTAAAGTTAGGACCGGTGAAAGGCTGCTCTAACGTTAAACAGTTTTGCAATTTGGCTAGTGCCTCAATATGGCCTCTAGCCAAATTTCAAATGTGCTATCCGGGCAAATTGGATATTTAGTGCTTATCTCCACATATGGCCTGGCCTTGAACGGCCAGTTTTAAATTAAAACAGTGATGGCAAGCTGTTTTAATAGCGCTGGCTATCCAGCTGAATATTTCCCTGCCCCCGCCACAATTTATACATCAATAAAGAAAAATGGAAAGGTGTTAAGGAGAAAATACGTATGCAGTAAGGATAACGCACCGCAAGGAGCACTAGACCAGTGCTGTTTTTGGAAAACTGACATGTTGGTTCTCCTCGCTGAACTTTATTAGCTGCTCTAGTACACATTTAGCAATGTAACTGGTGTGGGTCCTGTATGCAGTTGAAAATGCAAGCTGCCTTTTCTGCAGAGTACATTGCTAATACTTACAGCAAATGGTATGTGGCGTGCAGTTGGAATCTCCAGGGATTTCTTGGGAAATCAATGCTGTGATAAAGGTGACATTTTTCCCCCAGGTGAATGAACATAAGAACATAAGATATGCCATACTAGGTCAGACCAAGGTCCATCAAGCCCAGTATCCTGTTTCCAACAGTGGCCAATCTAGGTCATAAATACCTAGCAGTTTCCCCAAAAGACACAGGTTACGCAATGCTTGTACTGGGTCAAGCAGTGATATCCTGGGTCCCTTTTAATAATGGCTTATGGACCTTTCTTCCAGGAACTTGTCCAAACCTTTTTTAAACCCAGCTACACTAACAGCTTTTACTACATCCTCGGTAACAAATTGCAGAGTTTGATTATACGTTGAGTGAAAAAATATTTTCTCTTATTAGTCTTAAATAGGTTACGCTGTAGCTTCATTGCATGTGCCCTAGTCTTTCTATGTTCTGATGATGTAAACAATTGACCTACGTTTACCCGTTCCACTCCATTCATTAATTTATAGACCTCTGTCATATCTCCCCTCAGCCGTCTATTTTCTAGGTTGAAGCCTCTCTTCATAGGGGTATCCTTCCATCCTCTTTACCATTTTGGTGGCTCTTCTTTGTACCTTTTCTAATAACACTATATCCTTTTTAAGATACAGCAACCAGAATTGCACACAATATTCAAGTTGCGGTTGCACCATGGAACAATACAGAGGCATTATAATATCATTTGTTTTATTTTATATTCCTTTCCTTATAATACCTAGCATTTGCTCTCTTGGCTGCCACTGTACACTGGGCGGAGGGTTTTAATATGTTATCCACAATGATGCCTAAATCTTTTTCCTGGGTGATGGTTCCTAATGTGGAACCTTGCATTGTGTAACCACAGTTTTGGTTGTTCTTTCCAAGGTGCAGAACTTTGCACTTGTCCACATTAAATTTCATCTGCCATTTGGATGCCCAGTCTTCCAATTTATCAAGATTCTCTTGCAATTTTCCACAATCCTATTGGGTTTTAACAACTTTAAATAGTTTTGTGTCATCTGCAAATTTAATAACCTCACTTGTTATTCCCTTTTCCAGGTCATTTGTGAATATGTTAAAAAGCAGCGGATCCAGCACAGATCCCTGGGGTACTCCACCTTTCTCCATTGGGAAAATAGGCCATTTAGCCCTACCCTCTGCTTTCTATCTTTTAACCAGTTCTTGATCAACAAGAATACACTGCCTCCTATCCCATGACTTTTTAGTTTTGCCAAAAGTGTCTGATGGGGCACCTTGCCAAAGGCTTTCTGAAAGTCCAGATACACTATATCAGACGACTCGCCTTTGTCTGCCTGTTTATTCACACCTTCAAAAAAACATAACATATTAGAAAGACAAGATCTTCCTTGTCTAAAGCCATGTTGGCTGTCTCCCATTAAGCCATGACTATCTACTGTGGTGATGAGCTTACTGATAAGCATAGAAAAAGAGCTGGTTTTAAAACTTTTTCTTCTGAGTTGGAGCAGGGCTCAGATAGACAGTCATTTAAAACAGCACCTAGAGAGAAAAGTTACAGGGTTGAGTGTGCTGAGTACAAGCCACGCCCTACCTCCATGGCAACACAGATTGCAAAGGGGAATCACCTGGGGAGGAGGGGCAGGCAAACGAGCTTCACGCTCAAGCATTTAACCTCTCAGGGTGAGAGGCAAAGAGATTCACAGTCAGGAGGAGAATCACATTCAGTGAGAGCAGAAGCAGGATTGGGCTTGGAACAGAGACAGAGCTCAGAGCATGAGCATGAGAAGCAGAAAGAAAGAGAAAGTCTGAGGAATCTGACCAGAGGCTTTGGAGCACGGCAGAGAAGGGCTGACTTTCAACACAGAAGAAGTTCTAGCAGCAGCTCTCTCATCCAAGACAGACATACAGAGTTTGCAAGCCTTGGTAAAGGTAGGAAACCAAACTCTGAGAAACTGGTGGAATACAGTTCAGATAGCAGTGAAGCTATTGAGGATTCAGAGGGGGAGTTTTATTTCTCTAAAAAGCCTGCAAGGAAATCTGTTCCTAGAGCCCAGGGAAGGCAGCTGAAGCAAGTGACTGTTTTACCTAGAGATATAAAACCCTGCAGCTCTCGTATTAAACCTGAAGGGAGGAAAGATAATCCCTGGGAGAAACTTTTTAAACTAATGCAGCAGTTAAAACCTGATTATGTAAGTAAAAGCCCAGAGCTGTTTCAGAGTGAATGTGAAGATATGGAAACGGACTTAGCTGGATTGGAGGAGGACACAGACTCTCCAATGGAATGTTCAACAGCCTTTATTGCATAGGAGAAAGGCTGACTTACCAGCTGAAAGGAATATTTCAGGACTGTGATATATGCTCTGAGTTTCCTGAACCCTGAAGCCAAAGGGAAAGGATTATAAATGTGTTTTGTTGAAGTTTGGTTCCTGTATGCTGAAGGAAGCTATATGAGTTGATTATTGTTCTGTTACTACTTGTTCATACGCTTAAGAAGATTTGTTTTTCTGAAGTTTGGTGACAAAAGATAAAAATAATAAATTTCCTGTGTAATGCCTAAAAACCACTCGGACTGCTTACTGACCACAACTACAATAGTCCCAGCAGCACATGCTCTGGAGTTAAGCAAATACAGTTGGCACGCTGCCCCTTCTAGGCGACCACCTAGACGAACTGGCAGCACCACAGGTGGCGTAGTTCTTTGGATTTCTTTTCACCTAACGTATACCAGCGTGAACAAGGAGGAGTTGTGCACCTACAACAAGGAAGGAGCTGTAGGAGGACAAGCACAACGGGGAGATACAAGAAGTGGGAAAAATAGGAAAATCTGGAGTGGCATCCAGCAGGAACCGGAGGGAGTTCCAGCACTGTTCCTGATTGTTGCAGAGCCTGAAGCTACACCAGAACCAGGTAACCCATAGAAAGGAGGGGTTAATGGTGGATACTGGTGTAGGTAGTATATGGTAGTACCAGTTACTGAGGGCAACAAGGAACATTTGTGGTGCCATACTTGGTGGGGTTTTTTTTCTTTTTTTCTTTTCTAGGGAAGCACCAGACCGGAGATGGAGCCACGGGATCTCATGGACTGGATGACTGAGCAATTCAGGAGGCAACAAGAGATGGCTGCGAGAAGCCAGGAACAGGCAATTGCCATGTTGCAGGCCCAGCAAAAGCCTCTCCTTGACCTGTTGGGGAGATGGTTAGGGGCACAGGAGAAAACAGCGGAAGCCACGAGAACCATGTCAGGTTCCCAAGCTGTTTTGCCAGGGTTAGGTGTGCTTGACATGGGATCTTTTTCTTTTGGACAATTAACTAAGGACGCTGACATTGATGATTTCATAGAGTCCTTTGAAAGGGTAGCAATATTGGCTAGGTGGCCAAAGGACCAATGGGCAGTTAGAATTGCCACTTCTCTTACAGGGGAAGCCATGGCAGTCTATAGGGCTATGCCCACAGCGCTAGTTAACAACTATGAAGAGGTAAAGCAAGCCCTAAGGGATCGTATGGGTTTAAATCCAGCGGTCTATAGATGTCATTTTAGAGCGTCTAGGCTGAAAGAGGGTGAAACACCCCAAGCTTTATGCCATCGCTTAAAAAGTCTGGCATATAAATGGCTCACTCCAGAGACTAAGAGTCTGGAGGAAATGTTGGATTGCATTGTTCTTGAGCAATTTATGGATGCTGTGCCTTCAGAGTTGCAAACCTTCCTGGTCCTTCAGAATTGCGTTAATACCAGGGATGCCGTTTTGCTGGCAGAGCATTTTCTAGCCGCCAGATTGGTGGGCCAGACGAAACCGGCATTGATGAAGGTACCAGAAAGGAAGGCAAGGCTAGCAGAGGTTGAAAAACAAAAATATTGGTCTGTGGATAAATGTCATTATGCCCAGGAAAGAAAATGTTTTGCATGTGGGGGAATGGGGCATTTCAAAAGAGATTGTAAGGCCAAGATAGCCCTGGTGACCACAGAGCCCGGTAGGATAGGAGAGGGATGCCTATTGGAGGTGGAGGTGGAAGGGGTTCCCACAGTGGCATTACTGGATTCTGGGGCAGACCAATCCATGATTGCCAGAAAACTATGGAAGAGGATTGTATCCCAAACTGATCATAATCTAGAGTCTCCTAAAAGTCAGGTGAGGATCAGATGTGTTCATGGGACTACTACATCCCATCCAATACATAATGTATGGGTGAAGGCTCTAGGCCTAAGAAAAAGGATAGCAGTAGCAGTGGTGTCCAGACTCCCAAATACCTTAGTCCTGGGGAGGGACTGGTCCCAACTTTGGCATGGGTTGGCAAAGGGGTTAAAGGACAAAGCAGGAAAGACCTCCATCCTAGGCAGTCTAGAGGAAGCCTTACCCGGGGTAAGAAGAGTTGCAAACTCTGAAAATTATAAGGATAGAGCAGGCATGGTCTCTACTCGTGCCAGTTCTAAGGCAGTTAGTGGGGAGTTAGATACCCCAGAGGATCCCATAGCGGGTATGCCCTCACATCATGATTTAATAGGTCCCTCTACAAGTGGCCTGAGGAAGGAAAAGGCTGAGAAGCGGAGGGAGAGACAAAATAGATCAAGAAATAGGGCTGAGCTAATGACTGGACAGGAATTGCCCTGGGTGCCAGCCCAACTAATGGAGAAATTCCCCTCATTCCCGAGGGAACAGCAGGCAGATCCTACGCTAGCACGAGCCTTTGACTATGCGCAGGAAGGATCTGAGACCCTGCCAAGATTTTTCTTGGAGGACACTTTGCTCTATAGGGAGAGTATAGACCCAAAGACGGGGAGATGAGGAAGCAGTTGGTTATACCCACCTCTTTCAGGAATATCGTGTTAAAGTTAGCGCACGATCACCCAGTGGGGGGACACAAGCGTATACAGGGCACACTGGATCAAATCCTGAACCGGTTTTATTGGCCTGGAGTGTTCAGGGAAACATCTAGGTTTTGTGCATCCTGCCCTGCTTGCCAACGGGTTACCCCAAGGCATCCGCCTGAGGTACCTATGGTATCAGCACCCGTCATATCAGAACCAGTGCATAGACTGGCAGTGGATATAGTGGGCCCTCTCCTTAAGTCACCAAGGGGTTACCAATACATATTGGTGGTAGTTGATCAGGCTACGAAGTTTCCTTGGGCTGTTCCTCTCCGGAATACGTCAGCATGTACCATAGCCCAAGAGATGGTTAAAATATTTTGTGAAGTGGGCTTTCCCCGTGAAATCCTGTCCGATAGGGGAAGCAACTTCATGTCCAAATACCTTGCCCAGGTCTGGGAGGCCTTTGATTTTCGTCACGTGCGTACGGCTGCATATCATCCCCAGACAAACGGCCTGGTAGAGAGATTTAACCAGACCCTGAAAAATATGTTAAGGAGGAGTCTGGAGGGTAACATAGCCGAGTGGGACATGATGCTCCCATTTGTATTATATGCCTCTAGGGAGCGTAAGCAAACCTCTACGGGTACATCCCCGTATGAGCTTATGTATGGGCGCACTCCCCAGGGTTTCCTTGATATTTTGAAGGAGCAATGGGTAGCACCGGCCATAAGGGAACAAGAGGTACCCCAATTTTTAAAGGATTTAAAAGGGAGGTTACAGAGGCTGTTCCAAGTATCAGAAGGGAATTCGGTAGCGAGTCAGGCCCGCCAGAGAGCCTATTATGACCGACGGGCTAAACCACGCCATCTAGAGGTTGGCGAAAAAGTACTTGTCATGGTTACAGGGGCCACTTCCAAATTTGAAAGCACCTGGAAAGGGCCTTATAAAATAGTATAACAGTTATGACCTGTCACTTATTCAGTAGCGAATAACAGAGGGAGGCAGCAAGTCTACCATGTAAATGTCTTGCGGCCTTGGCAAGAGAGAACACTGAGTGCTCAAATAGCTGTAAGGGATTATAGTAACCAGATCGCCCTTTCAAGAATTACTGACTGTGCACGGCTTAGCGCGTCAGCCAGTAATAGCTTAAGTGGGGGGATATGTGGTGATGAGCTTACTGATAAGCATAGAAAAAGAGCTGGTTTTAAAACTTTTTCTTCTGAGTTGGAGCAGGGCTCAGATAGACAGTCATTTAAAACAGCACCTAGAGAGAAAAGTTACAGGGTTGAGTGTGCTGAGTACAAGCCACGCCCTACCTCCATGGCAACACAGATTGCAAAGGGGAATCACCTGGGGAGGAGGGGCAGGCAAACGAGTTTCACACTCAAGCATTTAACCTCTCAGGGTGAGAGGCAAAGAGATTCACAGTCAGGAGGAGAATCACATTTAGTGAGAGCAGAAGCAGGATTGGGCTTAGAACAGAGACAGAGCTCAGAGCGTGAGCATGAGAAGCAGAAAGAAAGAGAAAGTCTGAGGAATCTGACCAGAGGCTTTGGAGCACGGCAGAGAAGGGCTGACTTTCAACACAGAAGAAGTTCTAGCAGCAGCTCTCTCAGCCAAGACAGACATACAGAGTTTTCAGGCCTTGGTAAAGGTAGGAAACCAAACTCTGAGAAACTGGTGGAATACAGTTCAGATAGCAATGAAGCTATTGAGGATTCAGAGGGGGAGTTTTATTTCTCTAAAAAGCCTGCAAGGAAATCTGTTCCTAGAGCCCAGGGAAGGCAGCTGAAGCAAGTGACTGTTTTACCTAGAGATATAAAACCCTGCAGCTCTCGTATTAAACCTGAAGGGAGGAAAGATAATCCCTGGGAGAAACTGTTTAAACTAATGCAGCAGTTAAAACCTGATTATGTAAGTAAAAGCCCAGAGCTGTTTCAGAGTGAATGTGAAGATATGGAAACGGACTTAGCTGGATTGGAGGAGGACACAGACTCTCCAATGGAATGTTCAACAGCCTTTATTGCATAGGAGAAAGGCTGACTTACCAGCTGAAAGGAATATTTCAGGACTGTGATATATGCTCTGAGTTTCCTGAACCCTGAAGCCAAAGGGAAAGGATTATAAATGTGTTTTGTTGAAGTTTGGTTCCTGTATGCTGAAGGAAGCTATATGAGTTGATTATTGTTCTGTTACTACTTGTTCATACGCTTAAGAAGATTTGTTTTTCTGAAGTTTGGTGACAAAAGATAAAAATAATAAATTTCCTGTGTAATGCCTAAAAACCACTCGGACTGCTTACTGACCACAACTACAATAGTCCCAGCAGCAGATGCTCTGGAGTTAAGCAAATACAGTTGGCACGCTGCCCCTTCTAGGCGACCGCCTAGACGAACTGTCAGCGCCATACTACATGTTCAGTAATTTTGTTCTTTATGATGGTTTCTATCATTTTTCCCAGTACTGACGTCAGGCTCACCAGTCTTTAGTTTTCTGGATCACCCCTGGAGCCCTTTTTAAAAATTGGTGTTAAACTGGTCATCCTCCAATCTTCAGGTATTAACAGATGATTTTAATGATAGTTCACAGACTACTAATAGCAGGTCTGCAGTCTCATATTTCAGTTCTTTCAACACCTTTGTATGTATACCATCCGGTCCAGGTAATATGCTACTCTTCAGTTTATCAAATAATTGTAATATATATTCCCAGTGTATCAATATTTCTTTAAATTATTCCAAAGAATCACCTTTAAATACCACTTCAGTCATGGGTAACATCCCTACATCTTTCTCAGTAAAGACCAAAGCAAATAATTCAGTCAGTCTCTCCGCTATGGCCTTATCCCCTCTTAGTGCCCCTTTTACCCCTTTGTCATCTAATGGTCCAACTGACTCTCTCACAGGTTTTTTGCTACGAATATACTTGAAAAAGTCTTTATTATGCATTTTTGCATCCACAACAAGCTTCTTCCCAATTTCTCTCTTTGTCTTCCTTATCAATGCCTTGCATTTAACTTGCCAGTGCTTGTACTGTTTCCAGTTTTCATCATTGGGCTCTTTTTTCCATTTCCTGAAAGATGATTTTTTGGCAACAAAAGCCTCTCTGACCTCACTTTTAAACCATGCTGACAGTTTTTTGGACTTCCTTCCACTTTTCTTAAAGCATGGAATACAGCTGTTCTGGGCTTCCAAGGTAGTATTTATATACAACACACAAACATGATATAAGTCTTTAACCTTTGCAAATGCTCTTTTTATTTTTTTTCTTAACTATTTTCCTCATTTTATCATAGCCTCCCTTTCAAAAGTAAAAGGTAGTACTGTGGATTTCCTTACCATCCCTCCTCTGTTAATTAAATCAAATGCGATCATGCTATGATTACTGTTGCCAAGTGGCCCCAACACCCTTATCTCTTGCACCAGACCTGGTGTTCCACTAAGGACTAGGTCCAAAATGGCTTCCACATCTGGTCGGTTCATGAACCTGCTGCTCCAAGAAGCAATCATTTATTTCATCTAGAAACTTTATCTCCCTAGCATGTCCTGCTGTGACACTGACCCAGTCTATTCCAGAGTAATTGAAATCACCCATTGCTATTACTGTGCTGTAACCTTTGTTAGCTTCTCTGATTTCTTGAGCTTTTCATCATCTATTTGTTCATTTTGGCCAGGCGGTCAATAGTAAACCCCCACTGCCATCCCCTTCCCCTTTTTACATGGAATTTCAATCCATAGAGATTGTACAGCAAATAGACTGCAGTTTCTGTTTCACCTGATCCCTTTTGCTACTAGTTCTCTCTGGGAATCTTTATCCACTGCAATGAATGCGGTCCCGAAGCAAGCCTCTCTCTCACTCTCTCTATATCTTTCCATAGCAGACCAGGAAGTGGGATAGGGCTGTTCCTTTCCTCAGCTTGGCTTTAGTGTTTCAGTGACTGGCGATTGATCCCTCTGTTTTTTGTTCATATTATTGCTCATCGCAAACACCCTACCCATTCATGCATAACGTCCCCAAAACGGGGATGGCAGAAATATGTATCATACTCAGAATGGAATCACTGTAAATTCTACATACAAATATATTTGATTAAAAACAATATATTAAACAAAAACCAAACTTAATTGAGAGAATGACTGATTGCATTCTTGTCGAAAAAACGCTACTTTTCAAGCGTACGATAAATTTAGCAAATTTTACTTAACTCTTACTTCAAGTTCTTTTATCAGTTCTGCAGGTGAACATATCACAGAACGTTTTGTAATGCATTCATTCTAAATTTGTTCCTAGTAAAATATTGCGTGATTGAATTGTTTTATGCATGGTTTAATATGACCTGAGGCATAAAATCTGAGCGTACCCATTTCGGGGACGCTATGCATAAACTCTGTTTCACCAATGTTAATGTATATAGTTAAAAACGTTCTATGTAATGGAATATGCAGTTGTTTTGTACTTTCAAAATTGTTGCTATATGTAAACTGCTTTTGATCGCCTGGAAAAACGCGGTATTAAAAAAAAGAAAAAAAAAGTTAAATAAATAAATAAATATCCCCCTGATCACATACACCTTCAGTTGAAGCTCCAACCTTCCTTCCACCCATGGCCCCTCCCTGGCACTTACCCCCAGTCATTCTTGGCGTCTAGTGGATGGGGCAGGAGTGATCCCTCTTACCTCCTTCCCTCTTGCCACCCAGGTGCAAAATGGTGCATTAAACCACTAGCGGTAATTTTGTAGTACTAAACTAGGTTTTGAGGTGGTACCACGAGATTATCACTAAACATCTGACCTGCCATTTGCAGCCAGGCATCAAAGGGGCATGAGCAAAGGGGGATCACATCTCCCTCATCCACTGGACACCAAGTATGACTAAGGATAAGTACCTGGGGTAGGAGGTTGGACAGTAACGCGAGGGTTGAAGACATCAACTGAGGAGGGTTGTGATTGGGGGTACTGTTTTGGGGGGCATTGGATACCTGAAACTTGTAATGGAGAGGTGGATCATATGGAAGGGGAGTCATAGGGAGAGGGATTGATTGGGGGAGCTTATAATGAGGAGGGAGAACTGGATCATGAGGGTGGGTAAGTTGATAACATGCTCCTACTTGGGATCAGAAAGGACGATGGGTTTACATCTATCAGCCATGCTTGCCACTTTTAGTTTTTGTTTTTGGGAGGAAGGGTTGAGGCAGCATCGGGCACTGCATTACATGCAGTGACAGCGCAGGTGCGCATGTTCTATTTGCTGCTGCATATAACGCAGGGTCTGTGCAGTGTTCGTCCTGTCCAGTACACTTTAATAAAACGGCCCCTGTGTTTGCCTTAATATATAGCTTGCTGCTTAATGACATAATCCTATGCTGAACTTGATTTTTTTATCTCAACCAGAAAGCAGTTTCTGAGAACGCACATATTTGCACCTCACGAAAAGGTGTAAATTTGTGTGAGAGAGATTTTGTGCTACTGGAGCTACTTCTGAGGGCTATTCTATTGCCTTTAAAAAATACATATGAAATAAACATGGGTTTGAAAATTTTTACAGTCGCACTACCGTTATAAAATTACCCCCAGAATCTGTAGACAATGGGCCTAATATTGGATTGGCAGGCTGTGTGCCCCTACGGTGCATAACCTTGCCCGCCAGCCCTTAGCCCTGGATATTCAATGCTGGGGTCAAATGCAGCCCCGGCATTGAATATCCAAGGATCACCATAAAAGCCGGAAGCCACAGTAGCTAACCACGTAGCAGCGATATTGCAGGCTGCCAGTTTAGCTCCTGCGACTTAAAGATAGGCAAGGGTTTTCCTTGCCTATCTTTAAGGCGCAGATCGCTAACTGAGCAGCATGCAACCTGGGTAGCATTGTGGTGCATAGGGAATTTAGGAGGGGGGATATTCAACAGCACTAACCATGTTAGTGCCGTTGAATATCCCTATTTAAGACATTTACACAGTTTACTGGGCTGTAAACCGTGTAAATGCTTTTCTAATATCGGGCCCAATAGGATTATTTACTGATGTGTACGTCTTCTGCTGTTACCTCTTCTTCCATATTTCATTATTTGATTTATATACTCTCAGCATGAGTCCATCTTTGTGACCTGTCCTGTATCTTCCACACAGAACAAACATTAACATTTCAAATTAAACATAAATGTACAATATCATTGCAATTTTTTTTAGTGACGGTACCACAGTGAGGGGAGGTAGATGACGGGATTGTTTGTAGCCACTCCTTTCTTAATCAAATTGAGTCACCAAATGCTTTATGAAAATGCTTAAAAATACACTACCAAAATTGTCGGCGGTGTTCAACTCCCGCATCAAAAATGCAATATAGAGAAACAGGCCGTGAAGACTAGTCAGCCAGCATCAGGAACGACGTGTCACGTTTCGGGGTAGAAAACATTGCCCCTGCATCAGGTTCCAGCCTTGTCTAGCCGAAGCAGCCTGCTATTTTACCACAATTTCTACTTATAACATAATTAGATCATAGAGAGAAAGATAATACCATTAACAAAATAACTCAGATCAAAAAAGGATATTTTGAGGGGAATTTTAGAAGGGATGTCTTTGTTCAATCTGGGATGTCTATGCCAGAACATCTGAAAAAAAAAAAAGCAGGAACATTCAGGTGCAGAGATGATTTCACAAATGTGGACATGCTCGATATGGACGTATGCAGGAGCATCTACATAGACATCTCCAAAATCATATTTCAGAACTTGGAGGTCTAGGATAGCCTGATGGTTAGAATAATGTCTTAGAAACAGGGCAACCATACTACTACTTTTGACCTTGTGCTGAGTACTGGGGTTGATGGTGTGCTATCTTTTCTACACTGTCTGGATGTTTTTCAGCCAAATCACCTGGAGCAGGTCTAAACTTAGATGACTCTGGACAGCCATGGTGCTTCTAAGATCAGGCAGGGACTTCCTGGGAATACCTCCACCATGCCCCCACTCAGACTTGAATGTTCTCATGTTTGGGGAGATCCCCAAAGCTGGCTTCTAAAAGGGCTCTGGAGTGGTCTCTGTGTTTTGGATGTCTGTATGCCCATTTTCAGACATCCAAGGCATGAATAGGGTGTCCAAAATAACCGCTTTTTTATTATTTTTTCAACAGAAGGATTCAACAGTATATATCCTTGTATGAAAAAGTATACGAACCTCCTTGGGCAGCAATAATTTTAACTAAATATTTTCTGCTCTCTCACCCCTGAGGAATCTTGGCCCATTGTTCCATGCAGAATTGTTTCAGCTCTGTGGCATTTGAGAGTTTTATTGAATGAATACCCCATTTCAGGTTCCATGATCCAAAGAAATTGCAGAGGATATACTAAAAAGAATAGTTAATTCTTATCTATCTAAGCACTATGAAAAAAAAAGTATTTCTAAACCTTTGGGGCTCCATCCAACCATGGTCAGACAGTCCATAAATAGAAATATCTGAACAGTGACTTTCTTCAAAAGTGGTCATCTTCTTAAGATCATCCCAAGAACAAAATGGAACACCTTCCATGGCATCACAAAAGATTGCCTGGATAACATCTACAGATCTGCAAGCTTCTGCTGCATCTAGTGTTAGGGTTCATGTGAACCATAGGAAAAAAATTGAAAGTGAATGGTGCTCCTAGGAGGAAAGCTAGGAAGACACATCTGTTTTCTAAAAAAAACATATTGCTGCCTGCCTCATGTTCACCAAAGAACATCTGAATGACCCACAAGATTTTTCAAATGTTTTCTGGACAGATGAGTTAAAAATTGAACTTTAAGTCACAATAATAAACCTTTATTTGGTGAAAATTCTGTCAGTGCCAAGGGATGAGGCAACAGGTGAGATACCAGATGCTGGCTTGGAAGGGGCGGAGAAGAGGGGCTCTCAAGAAGGGGTGGGTAAGAAAGCGCACAAAAAGCGAAAGCATTCCCACAGGTGGCACAGCAGCTCAGGTTCATCCACATCATCTTCAACGGGCACTACGTCTTCGGGAGAGGATAGCGCTGAGCGGCCACGTGGCGGTAATGTCAATTTAGGAGCCCAGTCGAGCGGGTCAATTCCGGCCCTGGTATCCTTTTCAGAGTTATTGGAGGGAGTGCCAAAAAAGTTGCGTCGGAAGATAAGGATAAGGCGCTATATTGACATATTCCGTTTACTGGAGTGCCGGAGGTGGTCTGGGGAGAGTAAAAAAAAAAGAGGAAGGAGGATGAGAAGGCGGGAAGGATTAAAAAGGTGTCGCAGAATGTGGTGAATTGGGCAGGGGCCTTCTTAAGATCAGCCAGTGTCTGGGGGCACAAACATCCTTCCCACTACGGAATGCTGCTTGCCTATGCTGACTCCATATTGGAGGCGGCACAGACTCACGAGGGTTGGGCGTGGCTGAACTATGATGAGAAGTTCAGGGAGAAGATGGAGGAGAGCAAATCCTTGTCTTGGGGCATGCAGGACATTAATTTATGGCTGACACAGATGTCGGCCAGGGCAGGAGCTGGGGGGATGGGGGAACAAGAGGTGGAGGATCGAATGCTGTAGGTGTGGGTCAGTCCTTTCATACAGGAGGGGGTGGACTGCAGCAGAGAGTGGTGGGGACTGGTTTGGAGGATATTTGTTGGAGATACAAGAAGTCCTCTTGCTCATTCCTGGATTGTAAGTTCCGGCACGTCTGTTCTGTCTGTAATGGAAGCCATGTGGCCATCAAATTCATTAAGAGAGGCCCCCTCCCGGCTAGGGGACAGACCCCCAAGCAGTAAACAGGCAGTGTGTCTGGCTTCGACACCCATAAGGATCGAAGCTTCAAGGCCTTGTCTGCGGCAATACCTGAGGTGAAGGGACAAGGATGTGCTTGAGTCGGGTTTTCTTTATGGTTTCGTTATACCGGTTATGGGTAGGGTAGGGGTGACAAAGGCCAGGAACTTCCATTCAGTTAGGCACTTCGCGAATGTGGTAAGAGAAAAGTTACGGGTCGAGCTGGAGCTGAGAAAGATTGTGGGCCCGTTTGCGGCAACCCCCTTTTGGAATTTTGTGGTCTCCCCATTCAGAGTCATTCCAAAAAAAGAGCCAGGGAAGTTTTGGTTGATCCACAACTTATCTTTTCCATCGGGGACTTCTGTAAATTATCATATGCCTAAGGAAGCCTGTGTGGTGCGCTATGGGTCCTTTGATGTGGCTGTAGGTTTTGTGCGGAAGTGCGGTCAGGGGAGTTTGCTGGCTAAGGTAGATATTGAATCAGCTTTCAGATTGCTACCGGTGCACCCATCAGCGTTTCCATTGTTAGATTTTACATTCGAAGGAAAGTGTTATTTTGACAAATGCATGTCTATGGGATGCTCCGTGTCATGCGCTTATTTTGAAAAGTTTAGTTCGTTTATGCATTGGGCTCTGGTTAAGAGAGTAGGTTGTTTGAATGTGATGCACTACTTAGACAACTTTTTATTTGTCGGCGAGGCTCAGTCCGGCAGATGCAAGGCGCTTTTGGATGGTTTTGTGGAATTGTCTAGATGGTGGGGAGAGCCACTGGCAGTTAACAAGATGGAGGGTCCTTTGACTACGCTCACCTTCTTGGACGTGGAATTGGACACGTTTGAGATGGGGCTCGCCTCCCAGAAGAGAAGGTGGTTAAGCTACGGGTATTAGTGGCTAATGTAGTGGGGTCCAAAAAAATAACATTGCGCGAAATGCAAGCAGTGAAAGGTTTGTTGAATTTTGCTTGCAGGGTTAACCCCATGGGGCAAGTTTTTTTATGCCGGCTTGCAGCGGCCACCACAGGTGTTACAAAGCTGCATCATCATAGTCGAGTGTCGAAGAGTATCAGGAAAGATTTAGCAGTGTGGGATATATTTTTAAAAGACTTCAATGGAACGGTGGTGATGTTGGAGACTGAGATATCCAGTGTAGATCTGCAGCTCTTTACTGACGCGGCGGAGGGTATGGGATTAGGCATTTACTTTGGTGGATCCTGGTGCACGGGGGTTTGGCCACGGGAGTGGTGGGAGGAGGGTTTAACCAGCAACATTGCGTTTTTGGAGCTTTTTCCCTTGCTGGTAGTCTTGAAGCTTTGGCCAGGCAGACTGCGTAATCGGAAAGTTGTTTGGTGGTGCGATAATGCAGCGGTGGTAAGTGTCATTAATAACTATGCGCCACGATGCATGCAAGTAGCTGCATTGATGAGAGAAGTGGTGCTGGCATGCCTGCGTATCAATGTTTATGTGAAAGCCAGACATAGTCCAGGGTGCACTAACAGGATTGCTGAGGCTCTCTCCCGTTTCAAGTGGGACCTGTTTTGCATGTTGGCACCAGAGGCAGACGTCGATGGAGAGAAGGTCCTGGAGCGATTGTGGCGGGTTGGCCTGCCGAAATGCTAAGCCTGCTCCAGAACTCGGTGTCTAGGGTGACGTGGGCGGTGTATCAGTGTGGATGTGACAGAGTCGTTGCCTTCCTAGTGGAGCATGGATGGAAGACGGGGGGGGGGTCCGATCAGCTAATGGGGCAATACGTGGGGTATGCAAAGGCTTCCGGGGTGTCACAAGCAATGGTGCGGATGCATTTGGTGGGTTTTACCTTTTTCTCTAGAGTGGTAGGCTGGGATGTTCTTGGGGGGGGGGGATTTTTGACTCGCAGGTTGCTGCAGGGTTGGGAACGGTCCCAGCCAACCCCTAGGGATAGCAGGCAACCTATTACGCAGGAGTTGTTATCCAGACTGTTGGCGGTGTTACCCGAAGTAGCAAAATCACCTTTTGAAGTAACTCTGTTTTGGGCAGTTTTCAGTTTGGCATTCTTCGGAGCCTTCTGGGTCGGTGAATTGGTATCCGATTCCAGCAGGTCCACGACCCGGGCAGGGCTGTTGCGCAAGCATGTGCAGATGATGGAAGGGCGGCTCCGCATATGGTTAGCATGCTCCAAGACAGATCAGAAAGGAAAAGGATGTTGGGTAATCCTGAAGGCAATAAGGTGTTTGTCAACATGCCCAGTCGCTGCCATGCAGGCGTATTTAAAGCTGCGACCGATGTCGCGAGGACTGCTCTTCCTGCATGTGGATTCCAGCCCATTGACACGGTTTCAGTTTTCAGCTGTGCTGCACATGGCTCTACAGAGGGTAGGTGAAGATCCTCTTAAGTTTGCCCCGCATTCATTCTGAATAGGGGCAACAACTAGTGCCACAGCGGCTGGACTATGGGATCAGGAGATTCAAAGCATTGGCAGATGGCGTTCGCAGGCTTTTCAAGGATATGTTCATCTGTGAATGTTTATGAGAGTGACTGGGTCAGCGGCTAACTGTTTATTTTCTTCACAGATGTGGAACAGTCCCCTCTTCGCTGCTGGCTCATTGGTCATTCCTTTGTTTATTGGGCGGGCCAGCGAGCAGCAAGGCAGCCAGTGAGGGCCTAACCTGGGATTGGATGCCATGGAGGTGACCGTTTTATGGCCCGGTGAATGGGGTCTTCGGTGGCCACAGCTGTTGCCTTTGCTTCGGCACCTCGGGCGTGAGAAAGGTGCGCCGGAAATGATATTGCTGCATCTGGGCGGCAAAACAATTAATACGAGCAGTCAAGAAGGATTTGGCTGTTGTGTTTGAAATGTTTATGAATGCCATTATCCTGTGGTCAGACATTATCCCAAGGCCTGCCTGCTGGGCGAAAAGGAGGTTGTCAAGGGGGCTGACAAAGATAAACAGACAGATCGGCTGATGGGTGTGTGACCAGGGGGGATATCAAATCATGCATCCATGGGCCGAAATTGCATGTGCCAGCTTATTTAGGCAGGATGGGGTGCACTTATCCCCAGTAGGTGTAGATCTGCTCCTGAATGATTGGCAGGAGGCGTTGGAATATGTGATTGCCCAGGAGGGTCGCCGGTCACAGCTTGTTAGGGAGGGGGGTGGCACGTGGACAGTAAGGTCGCCCATGCCGGTGGCGGGAACCTGGAGATGTCCGGGGTCCATAGCCGGAGGCGATACTTGGGCGAGGGTGTGGGGCCCCCGACCCGGTCAGCCCCTGTTGGGCTTTGGCTAATCATATGGCGAAGCCGGAGGTAAGGGGCGGGTATTTAAAATAGCCGTGGGCCTGACCGCGGCGGTTGCGGAGTTTATGCTCACCTTGCTAATCACATGGCTGGTGAGGCAGTGATCCGCTAGATTGATGTTTTTGTTTGTATTGAATGTTATTGTCATTAAAATGTTGAATAAAGCTGCGACCAGTTTGAATTCACAACAGCATGGTGTGTTTATTGCACAAGGGGGTGCGGAGAATGATGGAGAAATGTAGGGGGGTTGAAGGGGAGGGGTGGAAAACGGGGAGGAGCAACGGGTCCATCGTACCTCGGTTACAACCATAAGCGTTCAATTAAATATATTTATTGTGATCTTTATTAAATCTTTTATACCTCCAAAACTGATCCCAGAGTGTTTTTATTTAGTTTACATTAGAACATTCATAATTCCAAACACATGTTATATAACATATACCATGAACAACAACCCCTCCCCCCCATAAAATCGGGGCCAAAAATTCCAATGCCCATGGATGTCTTCTACATGGAACACCCTATACTCTCTCCACAGCCATTGAATGACTTACTAAGAAAAGATTTTGTTTTGGCCCATCCTGTGTAAGTCAGGATTGGCCAAACCAGTCCTAACTTACTCTAAAACCTATTGAGCATGCCTCAAGACCTGAAGTAAGATGTTCATGCAAGAACACTCTAAAATGTCAGAGTTGAAACTGTTCTATATGGAAGAGTGGGTTCAATTTCTTCTAGAGCACTTTGGGAGACGGATAAACAACTACAGAAAATATTTAGTGGAAATTATTGCTGATCAAGGAAGTGCCACCAATCACCAAATGAAGATTTCACATACTTTTTTTCATAAGGATCCTTATTGTTGAATCTTTTTGTTGAATAAATAATCATAAACTATCATTTTTATGTGAATTATTTATTCAATGAAGTTATCTTTCTCTCTGATTAGGATTTAGATTAGGACTAATTATGTTTGGGTCTAGATTGTGCTTCCATATAAGCAAAGGTACTACACATTTATGTGTGGTATATAGGTAATGATATTTTAAAACAAAACATCCATATATTATTATTCTTTGTATAGCTTTATTATAGATACTTGACTAATGAATGCTTAAGTGCAACAAGCTGTTCTCTGCTAGAGTGTGAAGGCCAAAAAATTTATACAAATCTGGTTAAATAAATAAATAAATACATTTTGGTTCATTTTCCAATTAAAGTGCTAAATTTTTCATTTAGTTGCATCTTCATGGTTTTTGTTTTTTTATTACTCCTGGTTGTCAGCACTAGAACACACTATTGGCAAATAGAGCGCACTATTGCCGAAAACCAGGAAGTGATGAAATGTCATCGTTTCCACTATCATTTTCATTCAAAAATGATACAAAATGAAATGGGAAATACCATTGACATTTCCCATTTTGTTTTCAATGAATGCACATCCCTGTTCTCTGTTAAGGAAAACCTTTTTAAGAAAATATTTTGAAGACACAAGGACTTCATGTCCAAGTATGCCAAATTCAGCACTATTGAGAAAAACAGCACAAACATGAATATTTGGCATGACCAGTTACCATACAAAAATTAGCATTCTTAACTTGAAAATAGGAGCAGATAGGTGCTGTGCATATCGACAGAGGAGTGTGTGTGAACTCCAGAGATGACTCCTGCTCTTAAACATAGCACAAATTATGAGCCTCACCCAATTATTCCTCATATCATGAGAAATGAAGGCCGCATGTCCACGTACAAGTCGGCCTCCCGTAACCGGGTGGCTCGGCGAGATGCGGGGCCTAGAGGCGGGGCCACAAGGCGGGGGGAGGAGACAATGTGACGCCGTGGCGGCATTTGAAATCATTGGCATTTCTACAAAATATTTTGGAAAATGCCTAAAAATTCTAGAAATCTGTTCCAGATGCTACATTTTTATACTTTGTAGGCACTCACAGCTCACGGATCCTTCACAACCTCATTGAGGGGGGAAATCTTTTAAGAGATTCTTAGAGGTTAAACAAGTTTTATCTGGAAAGAAGGCCCCTTTAAAAAATTGCCATGGGCCTTTCATATGCCTGCTATTGACAGTGTGTATTTTTACCTATGAGGAAGGAAGGAAGCCATGTTAGATATAGAGCCAGGGCAGGTTGGCCATGAGCCACCATGACTGATCCCAGAAAGACAGCACATAATGACTTGCAATGTGTTATTTAAATAAATAAACAAATAAATACTAGCTGGATTTCATTTTGAAATTCTGTCATGATCTTTACCTCTCAAACTTTGAACCTCATAATTACCCTCATTTTTAACAATAAGTACTACAAGGTGAGATCAAAAAGTATTGAGACTTGTACAATAACACAAGAAGTATAATACTGTCAATTATTGCACTCAGTCTCCTTCAAAGTAGTTCCCTTCCAATAAAACACACTTCCTCCAGTGTCCCTGTCACTGCTGGAAACAATTTTGAAATGCCTCTTTCTTTATGCTGTAAAGCTGCTGTGTTGAATTTTGCTTAATGGTCTCCAAGTCATCAAATCTCCTTCCTTTCAGTGGTAATTTCAGTTTTGGAAACAAGAAAAAGTCCCAAGGTGAGAGGTCAGATGAGTACGGAGGCTGATGGCTTGCTTGATTTGGTGTTTGGCCAAGAACTGCTGGACAAGATGTGATGTGTGAGCTGAGGCGTTATCATGATGAACTAACTAGTCACCATTCCTATGCAACTCTGGCCTCTTATGATGAACTGCATCTCTCAAAAAATCAGAACTTGGACATAGTATTCCTTATTGATGGTTTGGCCTTTTGGAGCATACTCATGATGAACAATACCCTGGTAAAGAAAACAGAGAATGACCTTGATGTTGCTCCTCACCTGATGGGCTTTCTTGGGTCTGGAAGAGTCTACCATTGTGAGGATGGAGCACTAGTTTCCAGGTCATAACTATAAACCCATGATTCATCACTAGTAATAATCTTTTTTGATGAAATCTGAGTCATTTTCAATGCATTCCAACAACTCCTTGGCTGTAGACAGTTGATCTATTTTTTGGTCAGGGGATAGGAGTTTTGACAGTAAGAATGGACAATATCGACCCATATCTGATGTCCATGTCCTCAGCAAGCTCCCTGATAGTCAATTGACCATTTGAGCATATTGCAGCATGCACTGCTTCAACTTTGTCTTCAGTTCTGCTCATGGATGGCCTTCAGGAATGTTCGTCACTGTCAACACTTTGGCGGCCCTCTTGGAAACATTTGTACCAGTCATAAACTTGAACATGACTCATGCATTCATCACCATATACTTGCTGTAACTTGTCATAAGTCTCTTTGCACGAATCTCCAAGTTTCTGGGAGTATGTAATACAAATTTGATGTTCAATTTTTTTCATTCATTGTAAATCTGACAAACTCCTTTTATATGATACCAAGCATCACATGATTAAAAAAAGTACAGGTGTGCTGCAGCCACGCTACACTCTGTACATGCAGAACACTTAACTAGGTCACTGCATGCTTAATAGCATCGTGGTGCGACATATTGTTATATAGTTACACAAGTCTCGATACTTTTTGATCACACCTCGTATATCAGACATTCCAGTCTTCTACACACAAACCCTTCAGTTACAGTAGGCACTACCTTATACTTACCACAGAATAACACTTTCTAATTTGTTCAAAGACAATAGAAACAGTTAAGAACATAAGAGCATAATAAGGATTTATGTGCTCATTTGCAAGTGCAGCACTATATTTGAGCCTTCAGTATGGGGATTTTAGCTACAGTAAGGAGTTGGGTGACTCTTTAAATACTTGCTTGTGTTAGGGTCAGAAATTCAAACAAGACTTAATGGTGCATCAGCAATCATTGCCAATGTTGGCAGGAGGAGCTCTACTATTAGGCAGAGTAAGGTGGCCGCCTTAGGCAGCAAAGTTTTGGGAGTGGAAAAAAGATAGCCCTAAAATATCACGGCAGCGCCGCCTCCTCTGCCTTCATTGAAAAGTAAAATTGTTGGGAGAAGCGCCCCCCTGCTGCTGCTGCTTGACGCCGCTGCCAATACCACTGTTTTGCCCGGGTCTGTGGCAACAGAAACGGCATCATCTCCCTCTCTTGCCACTGCCGCTGAGCCAGAGCCAGTGAGAAGCGGTGACATGGCAGCAGGCTGTCAGTTAAAAAAAAAGTGTGGATCTTCACGACTCCAGGGCACTAGAAGGGCCTTGCTGGTCCTGCCCCCTCTGACTCAAAATGCATGAGGAGGACGAGACTGGCAAGGCCTTCAGAGGACACTGGAGTGAAAAGGCCCCATGGGTTTTGTTTTTGTTTTTGCTATTGCCTCCGTTGCTGCTGAGAAGGGCAGCAGCAGGCTGGGGAGGGGGAGTAGGAAAGTGAAAGAAGGGGGGGGGGAGAGGTAGAGGACTGATGCTGAAAATGGGTGAGGGGTGAGGAGGAGAGAGGGCCAATGCTGGAAATGGGGGGAAGGGAGAGGAGGACAGAGGACCGATGCTGGGTATGTGGGGGGAGATTGGAGAAGGGGAGAGAGGGCCAATGCTGGACATGTGGGGGGAGACTGGAGAGGGCGAGAGAGGGCAGATGCTGGACGTGGGAGGAGACTGGAGAGGGGGACAGAGGACCGATGCTGGACATGTGGGGGGAGACTGGAGAGGGGGACAGAGGACTGATGCTGGACATGTGGGGGGAGACTGGAGAAGGGGAGAGAGGGCTGATGCTGGGCATGTGGGGAAAGACTGGAGAAGGGGAGTGAGGGCCGATGCTGGACATGTGGGGGAAGACTGGAGAGGGGGAGAGAGGGCTGATGCTGGGCATGTGGGGGGAGACTGGAGAGGGAGAGAGAGGGCTGATGCTGGATAGGTGGGGGGCCAATGTTGCACATGTTGCAGGAAAATGGAGAAGGGGAGGGAGGGCTGATGCTGGCATGGGGGGGAAGACTGGAGAGGGGGAGAGAGGGCTGATGCTGGGCATGTGGAGGGAGACTGGAGAGGGAGAGAGAGGGCTGATGCTGGATATGTTGGGGGCCAATGTTGCACATGTGGGGGGAGACTGGAGAGGGGGAGAGAGGGCCAATGATGGGCATGTGGGGGAGACTGGAGAGGGGGAGGGAGGGAGGGCTGATGCTGGAATGTGGGGGAAGACTGGAGAGGGGGAGAGAGGGCTGATGCTGGGCATGTGGAGGGAGACTGGAGAGGGAGAGAGAGTGCAGATGCTGGATATGTTGGGGGCCGATGTTGCACATGTGGGGGGAGACTGGAGAGGGGGAGAGAGTGCCAATGCTGGTCATGTGGTGGGAGACTGGAGAGGGGGAGAAAGAACCGATGATGGGCATGTGGGGGAGACTGGAGAGGGGGAGGGAGGGAGGGCTGATGCTGGACATGTGGGTGGAGACTGGAGAGGGGGAGAGAGGGCCGATGCTGGACATGTGGGGGAGACTGGAGAGGGGGAGGGAGGGCTGATGCTGGACATATTGGGGGACGATCGTAAAGGGGAGAGAAAAATAAATGGAAGAAAGCTGAAAGGAAAAGAGTATATCAGAGATGTAAGGAAGTGAGAAAAACAGGATGGGATAGGAGTGGCAGATGGACTGGTGACTTTGGAAAGCGAGTTAATAGAAGACAGAAGAAAGCAGAAACCAGAGACTGAGATCAGCATGAATAGTGAATAAAATATCATGAAAGGTAGAAAAAGGAATTTTATTTTCAATTCAGTGACTGGGGTATGTAAGTCTGTAATTGTACATGTTCTTTCTTTATGTTTTGCACAGTACAGGGACATATACATCTCCTTTTATTTCTTTGGTGTTGTACTGCATGCAGGGGTGTAGGCAAGGCCCACCCAGTCAGCAGCAGCAGCAGAATAGTCAAATGAGAGCATAACTGGAAGCAGAGTCAGCATTTGCACTGCTTTGTGACCACTCATATTATTCCCAAGCCTCACCAAAAGATCAGTTCTGGCTATGCTACTGATTCAGAGTCTGACTTCTTGGTGTTTCAGTTACATTTTTGTCTATCTATGTCGATGGGGGGGGAGGGGGGACATTCATCAGTGGGAGCTGATGCAGAGAAAGCGGCTAGCCGTTGTCAGTGAACGTTGAACCTGGATACTCAATGCCAAAGTCATATCTACCCACTAGAATTGAATATCCAGGTTGGCTGGATAGTGTGTTAGCTAACTGGTCAGCAGGCATATTCAGCCATTGGTCAGTTAGCTAAGGCAGTGAAATTTAGGCGAGCCTTTCAGGGGCCTAACCTTTGCTGCTTTGGGATAACCGCCTAGCGGCTGAATATCACCGTTAGTCTGCTATCCCTGCGTACTGCCCCTGCTCCACCCCTGGAACGTCCTGGCGCTAACCAGCTAGAGTCATTCCTTACTTGGTGAGGATCTATCTGTGTTCTGCATGTGTGACTGAGGCTGCATGTTCCGTTAGCATGGATTTTCTGTGTAGAGATTGATATTCATCTGGCTTGTTTGGTTTTCTGGATAGGTATATGGATGTTCTAGGATCCACTACAGTATTTACCGTGCTGCTGTTTTCTGGATAGGCTCCTTGTATGAGTTTTGGAATTTGATGCTATTATGGTTTGGTAGATTTTCTCTCTAGGTCCTGAGTAATTTTTGTAGGGATTTGTATTACTTCACAGTATGCCCAGTGCTCATGAGGGTTTATATTGCTATTACTGAGGTGACATCAGAATCAGAAATTATTTTTGGTATGTTGAGTTCTATGGGAAATGTCCTATTTCTGCTTTGCACCCATTTTGTTTCTTGGGATGCAAAATATATATTCAAAAAGAAATAGCAAGAACCCTATCACAGTTTAAAACACCAAAATAATGTTACAGGAATTTTATTTTGATGTTATAAACTGCACCGTGGTTCTCACATTTTGTTTTTGTTCCTACATGTGTGATCACCTTGCATCTCCTTTGTCTTTGCAGAATATATATTTACATTAAATTCCATGCTAATCCATGTAGTGTCAGGAATCAATGTTTTATATTAGATTTCAAAGCTACATAATTAAACTGCTCCAATTTTTGCTGCATATAAACATCATTGCAAAGTTATAAAGAAATATTATATAACCTGGGAATGTATTGCTTTCTTTATTCTTGGGGCAGCAGCCCAATTGATGATCTGAGTGAGGGGACTCACTGTTCCCTGAATAGAGGAGGCCCTTCCATTTTGGTTGCCAGGTTGGGTTCCTAACTGTCTCTAGATGCACCTGATAGGTCCTGGGTTCACCCCATTGCATGCAGGGATATGTAGTTCTGATTTCTCTCTTGCACTTCCCAAGAAAAGCAAGGCTATGAGTCCCTGCATGAAATGGGGTAAACCCAGGAGCAGATCAAGCCTGTCAGGTGCATCTGGAGCCAGCTGGCAACCCTACACTGCCAGGTGGGGAAGGGGAGTGTCAGCTCTTTTCTCACCTCAGACATCAGATTGTCTTGAGCCGCCCCTGGATGTTGGAGAAGGAGTTTGATTGTATCTTGTCTATCTTGACTAGACTATAAACTCTGATGAGTTGAGACAGTCTCTTACAAGTCTCTTTACAGTGCTGCATAGGCCTTGTAGAGCTATATAAATGATAAGCAGTAGTTGTAGCAGCAGCAGCAGACTCAAATTTCAAAGTTTGATGGTGCCTTCATCATTGTTGAGAGAGTAGACTAAGACCCCAAAGCGCTAAGGCTACAGCAATGTCTTTGTAGGTTTCATGCACCGAAAGAAGCCCGGCTCCAGGTTACCCAGCTTCAGTTTTCATTCTGGGGGAGAACACATCGTTTGCATTACATAGGCAGAGGAAGCTGTACTACAAGTAGTGTTGAGAGATAGCAGATGCCTGTCAACAATCAAGCAAAGAAGGAACCTGAGAGAGGAACATAGGCACTTACAATTCCCTGTTTGTATCAGACCTGTGCATAGACATTCCCAGGGGTCCCATCTGAGTGGAGCTGGGGCAGAGTCGTGAGGTATATGCATGCTTTATGACTGCTTCTCAACCCTGTCCTGGTGGACCCTCTAGTTAGGCAGGTTTTCAGGATATCCACAATGAAAATGCAAGAGGAATTTGTATGCAATGGAAGCAATGTGCATGCAAATCTGTCTCATGCATATTTATTGGGGAGATCCTGAAAATCTGGCTGACTAGGATGGTGTACCAGGACAGGGTTGAGATCTATTGCTTTATTAAGGGGTATGTTTACTAAACTGCGTTAGTGCAATTCGCGTTAGGAGCTGCGGTAGTGACAGAAACCCCAAATAAGGACATGGGCGGTACATCGTTACCACTAATGCGCGTTCCAAAAACTAACGAGCGTTACAGGGCGCCGTGGCGCGTTACTGCGCGTTAATCGTAAGCAGGCGTACAGACACAAAGCACGGAAACAGAGCTGTAGCACAATGGTTACTATACTGTCCGCTGTTACAGGCAGCATGGGTTCGAGTCTCCAGTGTACCTAACGCAGAAGGCTGGCCCAGGCATCACCCTGTACATTACATAGGGAATGAGGAGGCATGTTTTTCTTTACGTGGAGTAGTGGTGTCAGAAACACACCCTCGGAGTGTGCCTAGCCACGTACGTTGGTGCGTGCGAGGCTGCGTGCGTTGGTACGGGCGTAGCCCCGTGTGTAGCTGCGTGCGTAGGTACGTGTGTTTTTACCAGCATGGGCACCTTAAATTACAGACTCTTTAGGGTGTCCTGCACCTATGCATTATGCTAACAGATGTATGTGTGATGGCCTATGGTTTATCAGAGCCTGTGAGCAGGTGCTGGATTTTCCCAGGGTTGGATTGTGCCAGTCACACCCATGATGCACTGCACATGCAAATCAGCTGTCCACAGATGCACACCATGGGGAATGCACCCCCACAGCACATCGGCCTGGTAGGGGGCTACTGACCGTGTGTTGTACTGGCACAGAGTAGCTACACACCGTCACATTGTGCGGGTACTGTGCTCACACTGAGGGTGCAGTGAGGCGCCCAGCACCAAGTCCACAGCACTGTCCATGGCTGAAAGAGGCCATGGCGCAGGTCCAAAGCAGTGTTAATGTGTGAGATAGGTAGTTTCTGCTGAAACACCTTGGATATCTCTGTCTGTTTCAGTCAGGTGTAGCCCCCATGGACCCCTAGGTGGCCCATGTACCACCACCCTGCCGAGGGGGGCATACAGGGTCTCACTAACAATAGATCCACATTCTACCTCCCTGCAAAGGCGGCAGTAGAGGGGAACATCAACCCCAGTCCTGCTGAGGAACAGATACCCCAAAGGGCAGTCAATGCAGCTCTGTACACATCCATAACACAATAGCAGACAGACATTAGGCCTGGATATGGTAAGCTGCACCCCACCACTATCTGATATGCTCCTGCTGCAAGCCATCAGCCGCTGCACCCTGCAAGCCACTCCATCAAGACACATACCAGCTGCAAACAGCCTGCTAGTTAGTCCATAGTGCATGTGCCCAGTGGAGATGCATGCACCCAGAACTGGGATGTCAGCATACACAGCAAGCAGATAAATCAATGACTGGGCCCCAAAAGGAAATCCATATCTATCACATGAGAGAAATACTATATAGCAATATGGGGGTGCCTAGCCATGCTGTGGTCACTGCACAGTCAGGGTGAGAGTGATCTCTCAGCAGGACATACTGAGGTCACCCTGTCTGTGTAGGTGGTGGCCGGGCACTAAAATGTCCCAGTCAGTGCCCTATGCCCTGTGCAGATGCACCCTGGCCAGGCCACCCTGTCCAGCCTATACCCATGGTACCTTGCTCCTCATTATGCACATTGGCAGCCCAATACTGGCAACATTGCTGGCAGTGTGGGCTGTGGAAGGTGTTTGCAGCCACCACACACTGGATAGACAGCCACCCCCACACCTATGCCAGCATTGTGCTACTATAGAGGTGTTCAGCAGCCATACCCACCACACCAGTCCTGGGCACAGTACAGGCATGGATATGGTATGCAATACTGTTGGGGGTCACTCCCCAGGGTGGTAAACACTATCAGAGACCAGACCTGCAGCACACACCGCAGACATCAGAATGATTGTTATGGTGGGGCTCAATGAGCAAAATGTGCTTAACGTAGGAATTGATATCTGCCAGTTATCATAGGAAACATTTGATAGCTGTGTACCATATACCCAGGTGTAGGGTGGCATTGCTAAGGTATGCAACTGCTAGTATTGGGAGATACAGGCAGGGCCCAATGTCCTGCCTCTCCAGGAGGCATTGGCCAATGGGGCCTGTGGGTGTGTGTGTGGGTGTGTCTGCCCCTGTTGGCTGCTGCTTTAACGGCAGAGTTTCCCAACTCCAGTCCTGGTGTTCCAAACACTGTTCATGTTTTCATGCTGTCCCTCATAAATATGCATGAGCTACATCTGCATACCATGGGGGTGGTGCATAGATATGCAGCACAGGCATCTTTATTAGAGGCAGCATGGAACCTGAATGGTGTGGGGCCCTCCAGGACTGCATTTGCGGGACTCTGCTCTAGGTAATGCGCCTGTTTATGGTGTCTGTGTTTGGTGTGGTAAAATATAGGCGTATTAACCATGCGTATGTTCTCTGCAATAAAGGAGTGTCTTTACTATCACTGTTTAGTGGTGGGTAAAACTATGGGGACTGGGTTGGCAGGAGCCCCAGCTGGGATTTGAACCTGTGACCCTCTGGCCTTACAGGTACTGGCTGTGTCCATTGCACCACACTGTGGCCACAGAGACAGTGCAGTCCCTGGAGATAGGACAACTGGCCTGACGAGTCAGAAACCCTGCTCTGCACAATTGCACTGTGGGCTCATTTACCTTGTATGGAGACAAAAGTGCACATAAACCTCAAAAAAGACCTCAAAAAAAGGGGCAAACACCCATAACCAAGCTGGGCAACAATGATATCATTGGGCAACATTAACAAACACTCCCAGGAAAGCTCCAATAAAATGAAATGATTTTTGAAAGGGTCTACGGAGCGTAGACCCTTCCAAACATCATTTCTTTTTTTTGGAGCTTTCCTGGGAGTGTTTTTTATTGTTGCCCATTGCTATCACTGTTTCCCAGCTGAATTATAATTTTTACACTGTTTCTTGTGGTCATTTTAAAGTTTTATTTGACATTTTGTTCTGTGCACATGTATCACACTGCTCACGTTTTGTAGGTTTCCCCGGTTTTGCTGTACATTGCTGACGGAAATGGTTTCTCTTCCCTTTAATATGTCTTTAACGACAGGTTTTCATTCGCGTTGGAATTGAGCTCAGAAATTCAGCGCGTTAGTATGAGGGGAGCATCTCCCCGCCCACTCTCCGCCCATTGACCCCTTCTCTCCGCCCACTCTCCACCTTCTGCGGTGTTTTAACGCGCCGTGGGTGTTTACGATCGTTAACTGCCGTTAACGCGCGTAACGTACACTTAACGATCGTTCGCACGTCAGAATGCGCGTTATGACGTGCAAACGATCGTTAAGTGTACGTTAAGCACGTTATTCACGATTACCGCAGCTTAGTAAACATACCCCTAAATGTTCACCTATTGCACCTATCTTGGAGCAGGTATAAATTTGTGCAAGAACATTTGTGTGATCTGGTGCATAGTTCTGAAAGCCTGCCTTCTAAAGGTGGATTTGTGCCTGTACTGCCTTTATAAAATTGGCATGAATAGGTGCATTTTTAGGAATTTATGTAGGCACACTGTTATAAAATTACAGGCATCTGCTTGTATTTTCTTATTTTTGGGATAGGTAACTAACTGTAAAGAAATTATGCAGTTTAAAATGGAAAAAATGTGCATATTTAGATTAGGCCAAAAGAGAGGGGAAGGAGGGGAAAGGTGAAACATGCACCTGCTTCTTACCCAGTAGGAAACAGAAAAGACTGAAGTAGCTGTTCCTAACTCACATGTCCAATATTCTTGCTGGGCAGGCTTATCATAAAGGGAAATAGTGTTCTAATAAGACTAATTACTGAATTTTGCCAATGATATCTAAGTGCACTTCTCTTTGAGGCAATTTTTGCTATTTCTTCTAGGGCATTTTGAGTACAGATGCCATGATGATACTGTAAGTACCTGAGAGTTTGCATAATAATTAGCTTGTATTGAAGAAATGTAAAATGGGGTTTCTGGGCTATTAAAGGATTTCTAGCTTGTCTAAAATGCTGACTAAGATCAAGTAGTAGGTCTCCACTGTAAGCATCTGAGGTCCTGTCCCCCATTATTTGGGAAAATTTTAAAAAATCAAAATGAAAAAAAAACCTTTAAAAGGTTTAACGAGGAATAAAAATCATGTATTTGCTTTTACGTGATTTTCATGATAAATAATCATCATATATGATTTTTATTTTTCGGTAACATTTGCTTGGTTAGAAGAAATTCAGTCACAAATAACATTACATGAAAAAGTACCCGTAAAGCTTGATTATTGTTGAAGTAAAGTATAATATAGTTAATAGGTACATCATTTAAATTATTTTCAAAAAACTTCAGCCTGCCTTGGTTTTCTTCCCAGTTTGTCCTTCTACCTCCTAGAGATATAGGGGGCTATTTTGGAAGCCCTATTCATGCTTTAGACTTCCAAAAGCAGGCATAGAAATGTCCAAAGCCATTTTAGAGCAGGCTTTGCGGATGTCCAAGTCTGAACGAGAGCATGGTAGAGGCATGGCAGGGGTGTTTCCAGGAGCCTGGATGTCCCCGCCTGATCTCAGAAACGTCCGGTGACGTGTTTAAGTTTAGACCTGCTCCAGGTACAAATAGTGCTTGTTTTGGCTAAAAGCATCCAGAGGGTGTAGAGGAAAAAGCAGTTCATCATCCCCAGTACTCAGCACAATTTCAAGGATAGCAGCGGTGGGATTTGAACCCTGGCTTCCCAGGCTACTACTCTATCCATTAGGCTATTTCTAGATATCCTGGTTCTGAAATACTAATCTGGGGATGTTTCAGACACCCCTGCAGAAGTCCATGTCGGGCACGTCCATGTTTGTGAAATCAATTTTGCAGCTGGACATTCAGAAGTTCTGGCTTAGACATCTCGGATTGCACTTGGACATCCTTACTAAAATCCCCCTCATACTGACTAAGCATTCCCGAAACGTACAGGGTCAATGGATGAGCCTGTGGGGAAGTAGGACCCTCTGTATATTATCTCTGAAGGGTAGCAGAGTACCTATTAAAACTATCTAATAACAGGAGGTTTCTGTCCCAGAGGATGTGTTACAGGAATGTTGAATACATTCCTCAAATCCTCTCCTCTGATATTCACCCTCTCAAATGTCTCCCACGTTTGGAAAACGTAAGTCCATAATGTCAGAAGCAGATTGTTCCTTTTTAGAGAGGCATCAATATACTTAATCAGGATGTGTAAAAAGTGCAAGAAAGTGGTCCCTCACTTTGATGTCATTTGCTGGGAAACCAATTTTGAGTGCCATGAGAAATAGACCTTTAGAGGAAAAAAGCAGGTTAGCGCCTTCTTCCCTAGCAGTACTGCACAGTGTAGAGAGGAAATGAACACTGCAGTCACATGTCTGCCCATTCCAGCTCTAAATTTAGGAACTACACTATTTATACACAGTAACACTTTCCATTCTGACCAAATTTCATTTCTGCAGTGCTGCAGCTGAGTGAAGTAAAAAGGAAGTCAGTTTTATGACATGCAAACACTATGCTTTAAAGATAAAATAAGGTGCTAAACCTTGACTGTAGTTTCATCTCTAAAGAAAGAATTCATTCAGCCGGCTCCCTCTCCTCTTCACAGAGGAAGTAAAGGATTACTGAGTTTCCCTATACCTGCATTCTTTTCTCCAACTCTTAGCTTAGGCTTAAGTGATAGGTACTTACTGTCATGGGGACCGATATTCAGCGGTGCCGGCGGCTAGTGCGATTACAGCAGCTAACTGTAGCCGCTGAATGCCAAACATGGATATTCAATGCCGTAGTCATATCTGGCCACCAGCATTGGATATCTGGGTTAGACGGCTAAGCAGGAAGCTAACCAGGCAGCGGCTATAGTCAGGATAGCCTTTAATCTGCTTAACTTTCACCACCGAGGGATAACCGGGCAGCAGCTGAAGATCGGTTAGCATTGGGGTGTGTAGCGGTGGCACCCAAGCATGGTCAGCGGCACTAGCCATGTTAGTACCGCCGAATAGCCCTCTTAGTGGCATTTACATGATTTGCAGTTCCACAAACTGCGTAAATGCCTTTGAATATCGAGCCCATGAAAACAAAATAAAAAATGGTAGTAGTCAATGTATTTTGTTCATCCTAAACCATTCAGAAAGAATTAAATAATGTAGTGTAACCAGTTTTGTCTACATACATGTGTAATGTGATCTATTTGGGAAGTAATTTTGTAAGGAGCATTGCACAGTTACATGCCTTGATTGCACATGGTGTCATGTGTTTTCCGTGACTTCTGCGTGTGGATGGATTTTTCTGCATGTACTTTACAGTCAATACTTTAGAAGTATTTGCATCAGGCCGGTGGCATATGCTTTTGGTGTAGTTGTTCACAGGGGCGGAGCCTGAGCAGAGCATGGGTGCAGGGCTGGCCCAAGGGTTTCTGCCACCCTAGGCAGAAACTCCTGCCTCACTGATGCCGCCCTCCAGCTGCTGCCACCACCGCCGTTGCCCCCCCCCCCCAGCTGCCACCGATTCTGTATAGGGAAGGGGAGCTTTTGGAAATACTGCCACTGCCCACCGCCCATGTGTGCTGCCCACCTGTGCCGCTGCCGCCGCCCACCCATGCTGGCTGTCCAAGGCGGCTGCCTAGCTCTCCTAGTGGATGGGTCCACCCTGCATGGGTGGAGCACACATGTATGCACATAAGTTATAAATCTAGGTATGGGAATTTTTGCAGGCGCCTCCTGTTCTTTAGAAAATAAGCTTTAAATAGGCACATACTGGGTACCTAAAATCATATGCAGGTATTTTGCAGTGGAGGTCTACAATTTGACTACAAAACTCTAATTTTGCTTTTTTTTTTTTAATCCATCTGTCTGTCCATCTTTCTGGGGTCACAGTAGCTTCTGTATAAAATAACTGATTGGGCCAAACATTGGGTGAAACATTGCCTACCCTATAGAAAATGACCTCAGATAATTTTTAATAGGGTCAAAGCAGGAAAGTACTAGAAACTCCATTCATAAGCGTGGCAGCCTTGTAGATGCTATTTTATCAAGACAAATAGGCAACAACTTGACTTCATACAATATTAGTGTAAGTAACAGAGATTGTATCTTAAGTTAAGGTGCAGACATCTGCATTAGACCTAGAACAGCTGTAAATGCGTAAGCTAAAAATGTTCTCGTACGTGTGTGAATTATAGTCTTTTGTGATCTACACACATACCTGTGTGCTCTGCAAATGCTGCACCCAAACTCCATCCATGTGCATGCCCACCAACAAGGTATGTTCCATCATATGAACTCACATTAATTTTAGCTCATGATAAAAATGGGAAATAGTAATGTAATATTCTTAAAACCTGAAAATATTTATTTTTTCATGCAATAAACTTTGCTCAGTGCAATTTATTTATTTATTTAACAGTATTTCTAAACCGCCTTATCATAATAATCAAGGTGGTATCACAGCAAACAATCAGGTCAAGTGAGTGTGTTATACATGCAGTGGGGGGAAATTGAGTGTGTGTTGTGTTGTGTGCTAGATTGGTATGAGCTATTTACAGAGTGGGCTATATACAGTGGTGCAAAAACAAGTTCCATGCATACATTAGTTAGGCGGGATCATGTGCTGTTGTTCATTCTCTGAAGTTATGTGATGTGTCCATAGTGTTCTATGAACAGTATGGTTTTCAGCTGTTTTCTGAAGTCTTTTAGGTCTGTAGTGGCCCTCAAGTCGTCCGGGAGTTTGTTCCATATTGTTGGAGCGGCCATTGAGAGTGCTCTGTCTGTTGTGTCCTTGCGTGTGTGTTTGTATTCACTTGGGGTGCTGACTCTGTTGTGGGTTTGTTTTCTTCTGGGACGCGTACTGGTGTCTGATTGTATGAGGGTATGTAGGCTGTTGGCTGATGTATGGTGTTTTATCTTGAATATGTTTATGATAGTTTTGTATTTGATGCGTGCACCGATTGGAAGCCAGTGTAAGTCCTTTAAGGTGTGTGTGATGTGCTCCTGTCTTGCAGTTCCTGATATGATTCGTGCAGCAGTGTTTTGTGCTAGTTGTAGAGGTTTGAGGGCTTGTTTCGGTAGGCCAAGGTATATTGGATTGCAGAAGTCCAGTAGTGGGGTTATCAGTGCTTGACAGACGGTACGGAAGTGTTCCGGGGCAAGGAGCGGCTTTACTCTCCTGATGATTCGCATCTTGTAGTAAGCTTTTTGGATTGTTTTGTCTATGTGTGGATTGAGATTGAGTTTATTGTCCAGAGTAACTCCGAGGTATCTCACTTCTGATCTTATTGGTATAGTGGTGCTTTGTATCTTTAAATTTGGTGGGTGTATGAAGCTTTGGTTCCGGGTGATGATTAGGGCTTCGGTCTTGTTGTAGTTTATTGCTAGGTTGTTGTTTTGACACCAATTCTCCATTTGGGTGAGGCAGTCTGTTATCTTAGAGAAGTCCGGGTTGTTGATTGATATCGGGGTGTATATCATTATGTCGTCTGCATATATTGTGTATTGAATGTTGTTCTTTTTCATGATGTTGCAAATTGGTTGTATGTAGATGTTAAATAGGAGTGCTGAGAGTGCGGATCCTTGAGGTACTCCCTGTCGGACGTTTATGGGTCGAGAGGTGTTGTGTCCCGACTTGACCTGTAGCTGTCTTTCGGTTAGGTACGAGTGGAACCTTCACCAAATTATCTCAACCATCTGAGAAAAAAATAGCAGATCATTGTTGCCACGAGTATAGTACATACATATACACTGTTCTTTATTTTCAAGTATGAATTATATTTAGGGTTTCTATGCTTGGGTGTTTATGACTTGTACATTTAGAGAGTGATTTTATAAGAGCACTGTGGAAAGATATGTGTGCCGCCCCCTATTTTATAGGACTTTTGCACTTGAATTGGCACTTCTGTGCGTCCTTTAGCCGGTCGCTATTCAGTAAGCGTTCATGCATTGTGCATGCCTTCCCTTGGGCCATGCATGGGAGTGGGGCACGGATGGAGTATAGCTATGGTCCTAAAGGATGCATATACAGTATGTTATACAATGTGATATAAGTGCATCTCTGTGCCTATTTAAGCACGGTCAGCTATGTCTGCTACAGGGTAGGCGTAACTGTCATGTCTAGGCTATGGCACAGCGGTGCACCATTATTTTATAAAGTGAAGCATGCGCGCACATCACTTCATAAAATAGACTTGCAATTTGCATGTGGTGATGCGCATTGCTTATGCAGGACTTTACAAAATTACTCTCCGTGGACTAATATTGAGTCTGTAGTAGGAGGAATGTTTTTGAAAGGGCATTCATATTATAGATGTTGAGAGTCTAAATAATTGGAAGTCCAGGTCAATGTTATGGATGCAAAACAGCTTTGAATAGATAAGGCAGAAGAACCGGACGCTAGTGGCTAAAAGGCATACTTTCCAAAGGACATCCAAGTGGAATCTGAAACGTCCAAGTCAGGCACATCCAAGTTCAGGCATGAGTTCACAAATGTGGACATCCCCAATATGGATGTCTACGGGGATGTCTACATAGATGTAACTATTATAGACTGTACCAAGTTATATTTTGGAAAAGTCCCTAATGCAGCTGTTGCCATGATCCTATCTTAATAGTAGGAATGTATATATAAGTTAAGCTGTTTCTGGAGGTCTGGCAGCTACTGATATATTTCTAGAGAGTAGGTTCTCTGCACTGGAATGAAGATGTCTCATCAGTGCTGTCATCAGTGCAGCTGAGAGGAGCTGATAGCATAGTTGTGGCACAGAAAGTGCACAAAATACATTGAGTCCAATAGCGTAGACATTAATTCTTCATTCAGAGAGCTTATACACACAGGACTTCTTTTAGATAAGGGTATGTACAAAACTGTTTTTTCCTTTTTTTTTTAGTTGTTCTTTAGATTTATTTGGGAACTTATGTTAGAAATACCATTGGTAGCAGAAAATCAGGTGCAATGGAATGAAGAAGCGGGAAACCTGGAATAGGCAGTAAACATTTATTATGCATAATATGGCATAATAGAGATTAGAACCATATATGATGTCGAAACAAGTTATATTTTAAAAATCATATAAGGGATTCAAAGGCAGTGGATATTTTTGCCAGGAGATATAGTCAAACCAATTAATGAAAAATTATAATTAAAATAATCTATTCTGAAATATTAACGAGGTATAGTTGAGGTTCCGCCTGTTCATTATGATGTGATGACAAGTTTAAAGCCATTTAGTAGTAATGTTCCAGTGAATATTAATCATGACTGAGAGTGTAGGTAATGTTTTTTGTTTATATGATGTTCCAAGGTTTGTTTGAGAAAACCAGGTGGTGAATTCTGTACACAGGATCTGTGCGGGTAGACTCCAAAGCTTCTGGCAATGTGCAGTATGTGTAGGAAAGTGGCTCTGAACAGAATCTGTGCAGATCTTGTGAGGGAAAAGAGATGGGTGGTGGTCGGGATCATCCCAACGAGCATGGAACCTCTTGGGCCACTGTGCAAATTGGCGACAGTAGAACAACCCTGCGCAGGCATGGAGCAAGATTGTTGTGATAGTCTTAAGACTAACTCATTAGTCAAGTGAACTACTACATTGTCCAAAGTTTTTCTCATTCTGTCACACTGGTGATGAAGTTGATCAACCTCCTGTTGGCAGATAGCGATGAGTTCAACCACACAGAAAATGCAGGAATTGGCATCATGATCTGGCCTCAGATAATCAGAGCAAAGTTTCAGTTCAGTTTCAGTTTATTTGGATTTGATATACCGCCCTTTATTACATCAGGGTGGTTCACAGTCACATTAACAATCAAAAGGTGGCACAAGGCCAGAAGAAAGAAAGGAACTACAAAATGAACAGGAAAGAGGAAGTAGCAGAGAGCATACAGACAAGACATAGAGAAGAGAGTGTAGACAAACATGAATAAACCAGGCCAGTTTTGAGAGGCTGGGAGATTGTATGCAGTGGTAAATAGACGGGTCTTCAGCTGGGATTTGAAAGTGGAGTAATTTGATTCTAATCAGAGTGACATGGGCAGAGAGTTCCAAAGGGCAGGACCGTGGAAGAAAAAAGCAGAGTGGCGAGTGGACTGAAGATGAGCGCATGAAGGTGAGGGAAGATGAAGGCGGTTGATGTGTATGGAACGGAGAGTGCGTGTGGGAACATTAAACTGAAGGTGGCCAGTGAGATACTGTGGCGTATGTGTAAAGATAGCTTGGTGCACCAGAGTAAGAATCTTAAAGTGAACACGAAATTTCATAGGGAGCCAATGTAAGTGAAACAAGAGTGGTGGAACATGGTCCCTATGAGAAGAGCAAGTGATGACCCTGGCTGCAGTGTTTTGTAGTAGTTGTAAGCGACGTAACTGAGTGTGGGTGATACCTGTGAAAATGGAATTGCAATAATCAAGCCGAGAAATAACCGTGGCTAGAGTAAGGGTAGTTAAGGCAGAGGGGGAAAGAAATGGACAGATAGAATGTATCTGGCATAGGTAGAAGTATGATGTCTTTGCAAGATGGGAAATATGGTCCTTAAAAGTAAGTTTGGAATCAAGCAGCACCCCACGATATCGAAAAGAAGAGACCAAAGGAATTGTGGAGTTGCCAATGGAGGGTGCAGATGAAGGGCAGGGGCTCCCAAAGGTGAACCAAGTACATGAAGTTTTAGTCAGGCTGAGGTGAAGGCAATTGGAGGATAGCCAAATCACTACAAGGGTGAGGCAGAAGAGGAGCAAGATCCGGATGAAGAGGATTGGTGTGATGTAAAATAATGATGTCGTCGGCGTAGAAGAAAGCTGAAAGACCTGATTGTTGGATGCAGAGGGCAAGAGGTGCAAGGAAAAGGTTAAACAAAAGAGGGGCCAGGACGATGATCCTCTTTGAGGAATCTTTTGGAACATCAAAGACATAAATGTGACATAATGAAAATGGAGAAAATAATAAAGGTCAAGATCAATGACATGAATATCAACAGAAAGTAAGCTGTAGAACATAATAATGTGTGAAGATAATAGGATAAAAAATAAACATCAAAGAAATTATGGGCAAGCTTTATTTTGTGTCTGTTTGGCTGAGTGGAAAATTCAAAATGAAGGAGCTGAGAGTACCACCGCACTCAGAAAGGGAGGCATAGGCTCAAAACCTTTTGCGCGATTCTTAGCTATTAGAAAACAGTTCTGTGCTGGCACCATCTGATGCTGTGTGAGTAGGGGTAGAGCAATGGTAAGTGCCAGGGGCTGAGAACCAGGGAAATCAAGTTCAGATACCCCTAGTGCTTCTTGGGATTTTGGATGAGTCACTTAACTCTCCACTACCTTGGGTACAAACTTAGATTGTAAACTCTCTGGAGACAGGAAAACTACCTGACTGTAACTCACCTTGAACTTCTGAGAAAGGCATGAGCTAAATCCAGTTTCCCCTTACCCACAAATATGCCTTATCAATCTTGCTTCCAATGGAAAATGCCAGCTTTGGCAAGATGAGCGATTACAATTGGGTGATCAACTAATCAAAAGCCATGGAAAGGTTTAATGATATCAAAACATCAATTTTCCTTGAGTCTAAAAAACATCAAAGTTCACTCAACAAGGCTGTAAGAGTGGTTTTGGTAAAATGGTGTTCTCTTAAACCTGGGGAGTCAATATTAAAGGGGTTTATGTGGTTTGCAAGACCCACAAAACCACACAATCCCTGCTGAACACAATATGCAGTGCACTAATCTGCTAGAATCACTGAAATATTCCCATAGACTGCCTTGAAACTAACTGGGTAGTGCTGGGGTCTTCCATGGGCAGGTGGTGCTGGCACCTATCAGTTAGTGCTACTTTTTAGCCTGCTAACCAGATAGGTAACCACATAAGGAGGCTCTTTTACTAAAGGTGTACACTTACCGTATAATTAATGGCAATACTATTGCATGGTAAGCACACCCATCGTTCGTTGTTGGCTTGTGTGTCCTGAATGTTCCCAGCAGTTAGATGCTCCCGCATTAGGTGCACCACATGTTAGTGTTGGTGATTGTACACTAACGACACCTTATAGAGGTGCCGTTAGGTGAAGTCATGCTAATTGCCACATTGCTACTGATAATACAGCAATTACCCTCAAACTAGCAGCAATGTGGTCTCCATTGTCCTCATCCTGCCCCATCACATGATGGCCATTGTGCGCTTCAGGCAGTCACTGACATGTCCCCACATGTTCCCAACTGCCAGCTGTTAAAGCCGAACTTGGGAGCCCATTTACTAAAGCTGTTACTATGCTTTAGTAAATGGGCTCCAAAGTTAGGACAGATCAATGGTTATCCTAACTTTATGTGGTTTTGCTGAATATTGATGCCCACCATATAGCAAAAACTCGGTAGCAAAACTGGCTATTTAAAGCTGAAATATCTGGTTTCACTTTTGGCTTTGGAAGTCATGTACCTTAGAAATGCTGAGTGCCAAGGGCTCAATACTGGGCCCCACCTGTCTAGAATGCAAAATATTTGTCTTATTCATAAATATGAATGACTGTAAAAGAACTACTTTTTCAATTACCTTAGATATGAAAGGAACATGAGAAAGTGGGCAATACTTAGATAGATACGAAATTTCCAAGGATTGTTTTACAATAGCTTACTTCCAAATTGAAGAGACAAGGCTTTTATTTCGAAGCTGGAATTGACTATGGTAGATAAATAAGAGATAAGATCAGAAACTATCATTTTAAGTTTAAGAACTTAGAGGGACTAGGAGCCAGGACTGATGTAGCTGGATTTGAGGAATCTAGAATTTCTTTTTAAGTTAACAGGTTAGACACTAGGGGGCCTTTTGGAAGCCCTATTCATATGTTAGATGCCTGAAAATGGGTATAGAGACGTCCAAAGCCATTTTCAAAGCCAGTTCCAAAGCCAATTCTGAACAGGGGTATGGTAGAGGAGAAGGAACCTGGCCATCTGATCTCGGAAATGACATGGATATCCAGCATCACGTCTAAGTTTAGACCTGCTTCAGGCATGAACGGTGCATGTTTTGGCTGAAAAGCAGCCAGAGGATGTAAAGAAGAAAGCACTCTATCATTCCTAGTATTCAGCACAGCATCAACAGTAGTAGCAATGAGCTTTGATCCCTGGCCGTCCTGTTCCTAGCCCACTACTCTACACGTTCTGAACTATGTTTCTGGGGATGTCTATGTAGCTGCCCCCACAGACGTCCATATTGGGCACCTCTATCTTTGTGACATTGGGCCTGATGCAGACCCGCAAGCTGTCCTGGCCTGATTCCCCCTCCAGCTCTTCCCACATGTCCAGAGCAGCAAGATGGTGAGAGCCAGCAGGGGGTGGGAGAGGGTAGGGTCTGGGCAGAGTGGGGGCAGGCCAGCCTGACAGGACATACAGGACTGATTCAAGTCAATGCCCTGTACATTCTGCCAGGTCAGAGGGGACATGCTGATTATTCCACCTCAAAGGTGGAATAACACTGGTCAACATTGAAATCGTTACTGACTTTAAAAGGCCCTAATCTGTAGTATATTGGTGAGCTGAACACGAATATAACATTAAAAAAAAATTATTGGCTCTCGTTTTGAAGATATTGCATGTAGTTCATTTTTGACGTTTCACCGTGTAAATTTATCCAGTAGGACATCAACAACATCCCAAATAAGCCTTGAATGATGTAATATTGCATCACATTGCATAATACCAGCATGCACACATCATCCACAGTTGATTGCATCATTTTCTAATGCAATGTAATACTACTGCCAGACGGCTGCTGAAGCCATCTGACGTCAGCAGTGTACTATACGCAGTCGGAAAGGAAAGTAATCTGGTATTCTGTTCCGATATTGAAAGCCTCATGAATGACTTAAAAATCACTCATGACCCACAAGACTGGAGACTATTTATAGACACTTCGAAACTGAGTCTGAAGGCTGTGCTTTTGAACAATGGAAACCGTCTTCCATCTATTCCAGTAGTGCATGCTGTCCACATGAAAGAGACATACGATAACTTAAAGCATCTACTGACTTTCATTAACTATAACAAGTACAGCTGGCACCTCTGTGGTGACTTGAAGGCAGTTGCCCTTTTAATGGGGCTGCAGCAGGGATATATAAAATACATGTGTTTCTTATGTGAGAGGGATAGCCGAGCAAGGGATTGGCACTACTTGCGAAGGAATGGAATCGCAGACAAAATGTAACAGTTGGAGAGAAGAATATCCAGCACCCAGCTCTGGTTGAGGCTCACAAAATCTTGCTACCACCCCTTCACATCAAACTAGGTTTGATGAAAAACTTCGTGAAAGCCATGGACCGCACTTCGCCAGCTTTCCGATACCTGCATGAAAAATTCCCTCGACTCAGCGAAGCAAAGATTAAAGAGGGAGTTTTTGTGGGTCCTCAGATTTGAGAGCTCTTCAAAGATGACCGGTTCAACAACTTGCTGCAGGGTGATGCAAAACAAGCATGGAATGCTTTTCGCCTAGTGTCAACAAACTTTCTCGGGAATGTTAGAGCAGAAAACTACAAGGAACTAGTAGAAGACATGCTGATTTAGTATGAGAAACATGGCTGCAATATGTCTCTAAAGATCCATTTCCTTGATTCCCATCTCGATTTCTTTCCTGACAACTGTGGTATGGTTAGTGATGAACAGGGCGAACATTTTCACCAGGATATCGCAACGATGGAGCAAAGATACCAGGGAAAATGGTCCACTACAATGCTGGCTGACTACTGCTGGACACTCCCCAGAGAAGCTCCCGAACAGCTGAACAAGAGACTGGCAAAAAAATCTAAGAAGTAGTCTATGACTTGTTTTTTTACAGGTATTAACCGAAGGCCTATTATATTTACTATTGGCATGCATTTCGTGATGTAAACATTAATTCTTGTAGATTACAAAAAAACTAGAGCCAACTTTGCAATTTCACTGTCATATTCGTGTTTAGCATATAAAATTTGATAAGAAATGACTATTTTTATTTCAGTAACATGACTTTTGTAAAAATTTGTTGACCAGTGTAATCAGCACTGACCCGGTGATTGGGCCTGAGGACCCCCCCCCCCCCAGGGCCGGGGCCAGGACTGGATGCAGGGGGGTCCCTGCCACCCGATCCAGGCCCCGGCTGACCAGCCATGTGTCGGGCGGCAGGGAAGAGGGGGGCTGAGCTGCGACAGCAAAGGGAGCCTGCAGGGAGGATATCCCCGCAGGCAGGTTGAGGCATGCCGGGCCATCCTCTGGCCCGATTCTGTATGCCGTGGGAATGTTTTCTTCCCACAGTACAGAATTGGGTCCTAATGGCCCCATCCTGTTCTGGATGTTCAGACGGTACGGATGTGCTCTTCTTGGAATCGTACTCCACATGTCTGCACCTGGATGTACCTGCTTTTTTTCAGACATTCTGCCTTTCATGTCCCAAATTGCACTTGGAAATCCCTTCTAAAATTCCCCTCCATATTAAAATAGTTTCACAAATCCACGGGAGGATCTGGAAGCAACAGTGACAATGTATTAGTGTTAGCACAAGCATTGATTCCTGATGAACCATAAATCTTCAAGCACCTATTTAGATAAACTGGTTGAACTTCATTTTTAGATACACATTCACCAATGTTATTCAGACAGCAAAGGAGTGGCCCTCTGCACCTCTTGGCATTCAAGATAATCTTTGCCACATTCATACTTAGTGCATTGATTGTTTCTTAAACCTAAATAAACAAGGTTACAGTAATCCAGATTAGAAATAACAGTTGCATGATTTGTTTTAAATTACTATCTCATCAGCAATGTCTCACCTGTTAAATTCAACACAGTCTTAGAAAGACTGAATCACTTAGGGGTCATTAGCACAGAAAAGGTAAAAAAGATGATTGAAAGATACAGAACAGGCTCGGAAGGAGTGAGAGAATAATAGAAAATGTGTTTTTTGGAAAATTTATCTTTTTTTGCTTCGGAGTGTTTTATTGTTGTTTATTTGTTAAAACCTAAAATTAGAAGCCTTGGTTACATTCTTTATGACCTTTAATATATAAAATGTGGGTGTGAGCAAAACACTATTTTCAGTGGGAATCTAATCTAACATAATGTTAGCTTATAGGGATGTGCATTCATTTGGAATGAAATAGGATGTGTCAATGATATCCTCATGCCATTTTATATAATTTTTAACTTGAAAGAACAAGAAAACCCAATTTTGGGGGTTTTCATTGAGTATGCGCTATTGCTCAGTAGGCACTTATTAAAATGTTCAATAAGTGTCTATTGCTCCGACAGGCATCTATTAAAAATCAATGCTCAATTTAGTTCAATAGATGCCTATTGAAGAATAGTGCACCTACTGAAAAATAGTGCACACAACTGAGCAACAGTGAGAACTACTGCACAATAGTGTGCACTATTAATGAAATTGCTGCAAAACAAAAAATAAAATAAACAAGCAAAGCAAAATGAAAATAAAACCCTACAAACAGCACAGAAAACTAAACAAAATGAAAATATTTTGTTTGTGCACACCTAGAAACTTGTTATGAGGATTCAAGATTGATGTCACCAGGCCTTTCCAGATCCCGATCATTAGGCTGAGGGATTCAAACCTATTATCTAGCTCAGTGCTTTCGTCCCCCTTAGTACTTTGGTATATGTTTCTACAGTGCGCTTGGATTTGAAATTGCTGATATATATACTCCCTTCCCTCAGTGTCCTTGTTATAGCATTCATCAAGTTTTTCATTAGCTCTCATAAACGCTGCATTGTACACTGCAATGTTGCCAGGTTAACTGTGAATAACTAAATATGTATTTAATTTTATATACTGCTTTATCATTTCAATCACAGCGGTTTACATTGTAACTTAGTCATGTACATTAAACAGGGACACTGATAACTTGGATTTTTCTGAGGCAATGGAGGGTTAAGTGACTTGCCCAAGGCCACAAGGAGTGCTAGTGGGTATCGAACTCTGGTCTCTGGGTTACCAAGTCAGTGCTCTTAACCATTAGGTTACTCCTTCATGTCTCTTTGTAGGACAAGCCCACATCCAATGCATGTCACAACTATCTTAATATCACACACTAAAATAACAATATAACATAGAAACATAACTTGATGGCAGAAAAAGACCATATGGCCTATCCAGTCTGCCCTTCCATACCAACTACTGCATTCCCTTTTTTGGCTTTAAAGATCTTCTGTGTTTGTCCCATGCTTTCTTGAATTCAGATACAGTCCCTGTCTCCAGTACCTCCACTGGGAGACTATTCCATACATCTACCACTCTTTCCATAAAGAAATATTTCCGCAAAGCACACATATATCATCAAATAGGTAATATGAATCCCTACAATAGCCTGACCTTCACCCTATTTTCATTAGGAAGCTAGAATAGACTCCCATACAGATAATATCAAAATTACACTCTTATCTAAACCCTCACATACCAGAACCTCATGACAATACTAATCCCGCTAAAGAAAGACTACATGTCTTTCCACATATGAAGGATAATTTCATAACAGAGTACCTACATCAAAGTTCCAAAAAAGCCTCTACTTTCTGACTGGTTTAAAGGTACTATATATATATATATATATATATATATAAAATAGAAATGTATTTTCAAATATATCAAAAATATGGAAACAGATTGCAGTAGCACTGCAGTCACGCTACAAAACACATCAACCACATAAATTAACCATCGGTTGCAGTTCATACTCATAGACAGATATACATATTTTAGCATATGGCCATTCTCTTTAACAATTTAAATGAGCCAAAAAGCTATGCGGCCGACATTTAAAAGCATTTATCTGGGTATCGACACCTGCTACCTGCATAAATATCATTATAACAGATATTCTTTATCTTTATTACCAATTTTAATGTACCATCTCTAGGGCAGCAGCACAGCGGTTTACAAATTGAAAATAAAAATATAAATTAGAAGATGGAAAAGGAATGACATTAATTACGGGAAATAAATAGACAGCAGAGGTACAAGAATCCTGCTAAGTTGACCTCAGTCCAGCCCGCCCACTGAAAGCGGAGTGAAAAAAATGAGTTTTCAGGTTTGCATGGAATGTTTTATAGGAAATTTCCATGTAGGTATTGTAAAGAAAAAAGATGAACAGGTGGATTCTAGATAAACAAAGAGTTTTTTCCTGAGCTGAGCGCAGTGTGCAGGAGGGAATATAAGGCATAATGAGGGATGCTAGATATGGGGGAAGGGGGGATTTGTCTAAAATGCCTTATGGGCAAGGGTCAAGATTTTGAATTGAACTCAAAATTGGATAGGGGGCCAATGATATTGGATTAAAAGAGGAGTGACTTGATCATATTTGGAGACGAGAAAAATAGCTAGCGTCTGTATTCTGTTAATTTCAGATGCATGGAACAAGTGGCATTGCAGTAATCCAACCTTGAAACAACCAATGCATGGATGAGGGTTCCCTATCCGTTTCTGGATGCAGTTCAGACTTCTACTGACCTATGAGTGCATTCAGTCTGTGGCTCCTCACTACCTTTCCTTTCTTATCTCTCCCTATACCCTTCCTCAGGAACTCCACTCATCTGGAAGATTCCCTTTATTTGTGCCTTTCTCTGCCATTGCCATCTCCAGACTTTGTTCATTCCACCTTGCTGCTCTGTATGCCTGGAACAAACTACCTGAGTCTGGCTCCTTCTCTGGCCCTATTCAAGTTCAGGATGAAGATCCATCTCTTTGAGGCTGCCATTGGATCCTAATCCCCTTATTCTTCTACTAGTCATCTATCTGCAATTCCCTAGATTTACCCTTGTCCTCATTTGTTGAGGGGTTTGTCTTGATCAGATTATAAGCTCTGATAAGCAGAGACAGTCTTTTACTTGTACATGTTAAGAGTTGTGTGCACCTTGTAGCAATATACCAATGATAAGTAGTAGAAGTAGTAGAAGGCTAGTGCCCCTGAATATTGTTACAGACATTTTCAGCACTATCTGGATAGTGTCAGCATGGTCTGGGGTGGAGCTATGATTTATCTGGATAGCTGCAATTGTTAATGCTGTTATCCAGATAACTCTCTGGATACTTCAGGACAATCAAAGAGCTGTCTTAAGGGCTATCCAGGTAGTGACTGAAAATCACTGTTCTCGGAATAATGGTGGCAATTATCCAGATAGTGGCTGCACATTTTAGATATTCAGCAGCAATCACTATGCATGTAGTGTTGATGAATATCCAGATTTTGTTGCTGATGGTTGCTAGTGTTTGAAAAAATATGCTGACTGCCATGGATTGAATATTACTCCATATATTTCTTATTTTTTCCAGTTTGCAAATAAAATCATACTAGTTTGCCTTTTTGTCTTGTGTTTGATAAAGGTAACAGAGATGCCTATGTGATTTTATAAAATAGTCACTCGGAGTCATCTCCAAGAGTGCACATATTTTCTCACATAAAATTTACACCTGCACCAGAAAAGATGCCAATGTGTACATATACTCTGTACGTGTACACACTCATTTTACTTCAGCTATTTTTATTGCAATCTCAACAACTCTCACACAACTGTAGTTCTAACAACCAGATGCAGAGCACACAATGGAAGTACAAAATAGAACTCAACACTATAGAATTTATAGCCCTTTCCTCATTTTCCCACCCTTCCTTCCACCACTAAGAGTTACCACTTACCAAGCCTGATTACCCAACAGATCAAGTACCCACATTATAAAATGTGCATATACCTTTGCAACACTGTCTCTGCTCTACCCAGGCTACTCCGCAGGAAAAGCATATTTAGCAGCTTGACCCCTAGTGGTAGTAATGTGATATTAAGGGGCTCTTTTATAAGAATGCTCTATGTAGTTAACACATGACTTGGTACGCATAAACAGCACTCTCAGACTTATGATAACAGCTACCATGGGGGCAGGACAAATAATGCATGCCGATTTTCGGGCTAGCTGCTGATCACACGTAGGGTGCCAAAGGGGAGGGTTAAAGGTAGCGAGTTGGTGTGGTGAGAATATTGCAGTTAACATGAGTATACATACTGTGTGCTGTCAAGGTTGCCATTAGCACATGTTCAATAGGTGGAGGTAAGTATGGCCATGATAAAGGCACCATGTGCTGGGGTACGCATCCATGCATTAACAGTCAGGAACATGATAACCTCAGAGGCTTTGTACTTAACACACACATTAATTTTTTATGCTAAACATGTGTTAAGTGCAAAAACCTAATGCTTTTTAGTAAAAAGACCACTAAGAAGTCCTTCTTTGCTCTCAGGTTGATAAGGTCTATTAGAGCTTATCTTGATGCTAAGACTCTTAAAATACTTATCCTTGCGCTTATTTTAAAGCAATTAGGATATTGCAATTATTAAAACACTTCAGTTAATACAAAATACAGCTGTCAAACATATTTGTAGTGCTAATGATTTGATCATGTTATCACCTTTCTGGCTGAATAGCATTGGTTACCGGTCCTTAGTAGGATTATTGTCATATTCATTTCCCTTTCTCTTGTTCATGATTACTTATTCGCTAATAGATTGGTCTTTCTTTTGGTTGGGGTTTTTTGCTCTTTTGTTTGACATTTATATTTCTTAAACTGCCATGCTATCAATTTATAATGTTTCAATAGTAGTATAAAAAGTATTTCAAGGCATTGATAAGGCAGGCAAAGTTAGAATTTGAGACGAAATTTGCTGTGGAAGCAAAAATGTGTAATAAAGACTTTTTCCAAGTACATTCATAGCAAAAAAACTGTGTGAGAGTCAGTTGGACCATTAGATGATAGAGGTGTACAAGGGGCAGAAAGAGGGGACAAGGCTATAGTGAAGAGACTGAATGAATTATTTGCTTCAGTCTTTACTGAGGAAGAAGTAGGGATGTTACCCATGACTGAAGTGGTATTTAAAGGTGATACTGTGCAAGAATTGAAAGAAATATCGATACACCAGGAAGATGTATTACAACTATTTGATAAACTGGAGAGTAGAAAATCACCAGGACCGGATGGTATACATCCAAGGGTGTTGAAAGAACTGAAATATGAGATTGTAGACCTGCTATTAGTAATCTGTGAACTATCATTAAAATCATCTGCAATACCTGAATATTGGAGGATCGCCAATGTAACGTCAGTTTTTAAAAAGGGTTCCAGGGGTGATCCGGGAAACTACAGACTGGTGAGCTGACGTCAGTACCGGGAAAAATGGTAGAAACCATCATAAAGAACAAAATTACTCAACATGTAGATAGTCATGGCTTAATGGGAGATAGCAAACATGGCTTTAGCCATGGAAGATCTTGTCTTACTAATCTGTTATGTTTTTTTTGAAGGTGTGAATACACAGGTAGACAAAGGTGAATCGATTGATATAGTGTATTTGGACTTTCAGAAAACCTTTGACAAAGTCCCTCATCAGAGACATTTTGGCAAAACTAAAAAGTCATGGGATAGGAGGCAGTGTACTATTGTGGATCAGGAACTGGTTAAAAGATAGAAAGCAGAGGGTAAGGCTAAATGGCCAATTTTCCCAAAGGAAAAAAGGTGAATAGTGGAGTACCCCAGGGATCTGTGCTGAGTTCGCTACTTTTTGACATATTCATAAATGACCTGGAAAAAGGAATAACGAGTGAGGTTATCAAATTTGCAGATGACACAAAACTATTTAAGGTTGTTAAAACCCAAGAGGATTGTAGACAACTGCAAGAGGATCTTGATAAATTGGAAGACTGGGCATCCAAATGGCAGATGAAATTTAATGTGGACAAGTGCAAAGTTATGAACCTAGGAAAGAACAACCCAAACTATGGTTACACGATGCAAGGTTCCACATTAGGAACCACCACCCAGGAAAAAGATTTAGGCGTCATTGTGGATACCATGTTAAAACCCTTGGCCCAGTGTGCAGCAGCGACCAAGAGAGCAAATAGAATGCTAGGTATGATAAGGAAAGGAATGGAAAATAAAACAAAAGATATTATAATGCCTCTATATCGTTCCATGGTGAGACCGCACCTTGAATATTGTGTGCAATTCTGGTCGCCGTATCTTAAAAAGGATATAGCGATTTTAGAAAAGGTTCAGAGAAGAGCCACCAAAATGGTAAAGGGGATGGAAGGATACTCCTATGAAGAAAGGCTAAAAAGGTTAGGGCTCTTTAACCTGGAAAAGAGAAGGCTGAGGGGAGATATGATAGAGGTCTATAAATTAATGAATGGAATGGAATGGGTAAACGTAGATCGATTGTTTATGCCATCAGAATATAAAAAGACTAGGGTACATGCAATGAAACATAGAAACATAGAAAAATGATGACAGAAAAAGACCACATGGCCTATCTAGTCTGTCCTTCGATATCAACAACTACAACAGTCCCCTTTTTTCATTAGAGATCCTCTGTGTTTGTCCCATGCTTTTTTGAAATCATATACCATCCTCATGTCTACCACCTCCATTGGGAGACTATTCCACGGATCCACCACGCTTTCCGTAAAGAAATATTTCCACATATCACTCCTGAATCTATCCTCTTTCACCCTCATCCCATGTCCCCTCATAGCAGAACTTGCTTTCAATCGAAAGAGGCTCTCCCCTGTGCATTTATGCCACAGAGGTATTTAAACGTCTCATTCATATTTATTTATTTAGCAACTTTTATATACCGCGCTATTTGTTATCAGTGCAGTTCACATATAACAAGGGTGCACAGTCAGAAGACTGTTCTGTGCTTACATTGTAAAAGGAGTTTAAACTTGGAGTAACAGGGTAACTATAAACATATGTACAAAATACAATTAGATTAGGTTTGTATATACAAGAAGGGCTAAGGCAAGCTCAAAATACTTGTGACAGGGTTATTTATGTAGAGCATGAAAGGTTTGTGTACATTGGTGAGTGGGTGAGCAGAGGGGGGTGCTATCCTGCCTTTCCTCTAAGGTGAACATATTAAGATCCTTAAGTCTATCCTCATATGCTTTATAATGAAGACCACTAACCATTTTGGTAGCCACCTTCTGTACTGACTCCATCGTGTTCACATCCCTTTGAAGGTGCGGTCTCCAGAATTGCATACAATACTCCAAATGAGGTTGCACCAAAATTTGTTACTGGAGTAAAAGCTGTTAGTGTAGCTGGGTTAAAAAAAGGTTTGGACAAGTTTCTGGAGGAAAGGTCCATAAACCATTATTAAAGGGGACCCAGGATATCACTGCTTGACCTAATACAATCATTGCGGAACCTGTGTCTTTTGGGGAGACTGCTAGGTACTTATGACCAAGATTGGCCACTGTTGGAAACAGGATACTAGGCTTGATGGACCTTGGTCTGACCCAGTATGGCATATCTTATGTTCTTAATACATTTCTGCTAAGGGTTACAAGTGCCATTTTGGAACTAGGGGTGCCATGAGCAGGAATTAGGGGTGCCATGTGCAACGGATTGCTTCTGCTCCCACTAAACTACCAGAGATTCCATAAGAGCCTGGGATATGATTAGGGGTGTGGAGTTGGAGGGGGTGACTCTTCCAGGGGTGCCCATTGAGAGGGAATTAGAGTGGGTACATTGGGTGGGTATCTTAATTTTGGTGGAATGGGGTGGGGTGATTGTTGTTGTGGGCCATCGGGTGGGAAGAGTGATGTTGGGAGGGACATCAGGTAGGAAGAGCAATGTCAGGGGTGTTCAAGGGTGAGGGGGATGAATGATGTCAGGAGGAACTATTTCAAAAAGCTGCTCCCACACATATCTGCTAAAAAGCTACATGCTTCCTTCCCCCCATGTGCAGCTTTATTTAAAAATTGCCGCTCCCGCTGGACATGGTAAAACATCACTATGCAGCCCTGTATGTCCTTACATATATTTCACAAGAAACTCTGTGCTTGGCAGAGCCTTAGTAAAATACTGTTTAGTAGGAATTTTCCATGTCTTGACCTGAATATCTTAATACCCTCTCCCATAATATCTAAAATTGGCCTTACAACATATAATATCATTCTCTTGAAAAGACGGTCCTGGGGAAGGATAGGCGTAGTATGAGTGTGGTGATATTTAGAAAATTATTAACGTTGATGTAGTTTACGCTGTAATAATGTATTTCAGTATTGATTTAATTTAATATTGCTTTGCAGTGTAATTTTATAAAGCATTGTCAATGTATAAAGCATGTTTTGCACAGACAGATAGTTTTGCATGTACTGCTTCAGTTGAATGCAGATCTCTCTCATTCATTGTGGTTATCCTGAAAACCTGACTGGCTAGGTGCCACTGACCATCATGACTGATTGCCCCAGTGCTATTGTACAGTGCTAGGGCAGAGCATGATGGGAGGATTGATGGTCTCGGGAATTATCTGTATATCAGCCATTACTAAGGTTTACCTTGCACTAACTGTTAGCACGAGCCTTGCACTAGTGGTTACTCCATGTTAAAAACAGTGCCGTGGTAAAAAAAAACAAACATGCCAAATGCGTATGACAGCTAGCACACAGTACATTGCATGCACTAGCTGTCATGACTACCAGTAGAGGTGGCGTTACGTGTTGCCATGCTGACTGACTGATTTCAAAAAAGGAAATGGTGGCTGCCGCAGTGCAACCCGATCTCCCTCTAATCCAATCCACCCATACAGGATCCCCCGTGATCTGATCCCCCCCTACACAGCATCCCCTCCACCTGATCCAACCCCCCCTAGTCAGCAGCTCACCAGACAGCAACATCACTCTAATCAGCACCCCCATGCAGACTCCCTCCCATAAAGCGGTGCTGAATATACATATTTACGTATAACCTAGATTGGCCACTATTGGAAACAAGATACTGGGCTTGTTGGACCTTGGTCTGGCCCAGTATGGCATATCTTATGTTTTTATGTACCTACTGCTGCCAGTGTTTAAACAAAATGCTGACCACAGTGGCTGAATAGTGACCCGATTGAGTTCACTTTTCAACTCTGCATATACAGTAGAGTCTTCCATTCTGCAGAGCTGTATAAACAGATGAATGTTTGGAAATATTCCGTCTCCTGTATTTTTCTTATCTTGTCCAAAATACACGATCTGGCTGAGTTATAAGATATTTGATGCACTCTGTGAAGGATTGGAAAACTGATCTTTTCCACTGCATCATTAGAGCTGAGTCTGCAGAAATCATCCGAGCTGCAAACGTATAGAAAATGTTCCCTTATAATTTCAATTTTTTTTTTACCTTAGCAAGTGGTTCTCAACTTCATGAAATGCATCATAGCCATGGACTCCCAGCAAATGAGCAACACATCTAGTTTGCATAAAGCAGAGAAAAAGTCATGCCTCACCATGCAAGGTGAAATCCTTAGCTGCGGGCATCATGATGGCTTAAACCCCAACTCTCCAGCCATTTTAAACATCTCTCATGCAATAGACAATAGAGGTCACAGGGTTGAGAGAAAGTTTTTTAAGAGTACAGAGTACCCCTATAAGGTACATTTCTTACACTTCCCATGGAGATGTACTGTGGATAAGATTATGCACGGCTCTATATTTCATGGAACTGAGGCCAGGCAGTTACAAAACATCTGCAGCATGATTTAGGTCATTCCTTTATCCTCTTCTCCCTGTAGAATCGCTCCAGAGAATCTATGTAACATCTCTTTTTATGAAACTGTCTGATGGTTGTGTACACAAGGACATTTAGGTATGAATCTCTTACCAATTATATTTCTTCTGTTGCTACCACTGGGCTTGGCATTATCAAGTGCTGAAATATGTTTTAGCTGTGATTTCAAATTGCACTTCAGGGTCAGATAACCACACAGCTTGCTAAACTGCATATTGAATATAAAAGGAATGAACCATCATTTTTGGATATGCCGCTATTTCTTGCAGTCTCTCATGTTGTCATGGAAAATGTGCCTGTCTCAATGCACCAGAGTAGTGTATAGGACAAAGTAAGCTTTTGTGTTTGCAGAATAGATATGAATATGGCATTTAACAGAGGTACCTGGGACTGTCCCTCCTCATCCCCTGGGACTGTCCCACCCCTCAAACCTTCTACCCCCTCCACTGGCCCTCTACCAATAAACACAGGAGCCTTAAATGTGGAAAAAGGTTGTCTGCATCTTTATTAAAACAAGGAGATGCGTCATCAAATACATTACCCTAGCCAAAACCAAATACAATAATCCAGTGCTCCCAAAAACCTTAGTGTTATGTGAGTAACTGCCTACCATACCAGCTAAGCAGCCCAGCAGCCATCCCAAAACTGCCAAATATTGACAGGTTTGGTAAATGCTACTTACATTGGCCCCCACAACATTTCTAGCTGGAAACCCTGAAGCTCACCTGGACCCTGCATTGCCCAATCAATCTATGGTTAAGAGGCTAAACTCATGCATGTACCCAACTGGGTAAAAACTACAAAACTCCTTCCTCTAGCCCTAACCATAAACAGGAAAGCTTGTTGGCTCAATTGACCTGCCACAAGTCCAGAGTAATACCATCACCTGGGCCTATCCCTACCTAATCCATCTAATTATGGATAAACAATTGCAAGGCTTCTTGCATGTCCTTAATAAACAATTCCTGACTGGTATTTGACACATGGACACCATCTCTCACATAGGAACTGAGACAATATGGGTCTGCCCAATCATTACAACCCACCTCCCAATTAGCATATTCAGTTTAATTAACCTCTAGACCAATGTTTCTGCCACTGAAACAAGGCTTTGGAATAGGGTTGCCAACTGGCTCCAAATGCGCCTGACAGGCTTGCTTCAGTCCTGGGTTTACTCCATTGCATGCAGTGACTTGTATTTTTCCTTTTCTTATGGAGTGCAATGGAAAAATCAGAACTACATATCCCTGCATGCAATAAGGTAAATCCAGGACTAGATCGAACCTGTCAGGCGCATCTGGAGCCAGTTGGCAACCCTACTTTGGAATAATGTCTGATCAAAAAAGAACCACTACCTGAAATATACTGTCGAAAGTGGTCTCTCAACCATAAACACACCACACAGAATTGCTTCCCTTCCTTCAACCCCACACTGTCTAATCACCTTCACCTATATAAATACATTTAAAATTTTAAAAAGAAACTAATTCTAGCAACCAGGCCTGATGAGAGGGGAGTCAGGAGGGCACGTGGCCTCATGTCCCATGGGTCTCCAAAGTGGCCCAAGTTCAGCCTGTCTTGCAGCATCCATGTGTGCTTTAGTCTACATGCATCCTACCCCCTCCAATAGGAAGTGTCAGAGTAAGGCAGGACACAGCTAACCTATAGCAGAAGCGGGAGCTTCAAGGCCTGCCACTGCGCTGTTTCATTTTTTCAAGCTTGGGCCTAGAAGTGTTGTTTGCCCTGGGACTCGTGCAGCTCTCAATGCTCCAGCTAGCAAACATTAAATAAGTTTAACTTCCAAATCCCTCCACCAGCTACCCCTCCTAGCCCCTCCTTCTTCACTTAATACTATCCCTAGTGGGACAAGGCCAGAAGAACCGCATCCCAGCACTCTGTTACCAGCGGCAACGCTGCACTGCTGCTTCCAATATTTTTATATAATTCATGCATATCAAAAATGCTCCCTTTTTTACCAGACTTTCTTACAACAGAGTCCTGCATTCCTGTCCTCTAAAATGATTGTGCTTTTTAACTTCCCATCTACATAAATATGGTAGATGTGTACCATTTGGATAGTTAAAAATGTTTTATGTGTTTATAAATTTGTCTTAGTAACTGTTTGATTTCTGTTTTCAGTCTTTCTTGTTGATATTTGATAAATGCAGAAGAAACCATGAGCGCTACCATGTTTCATGAGAACAGGTGTGTGTTCCAGTTTAATAGAGTTGGACCATCCCTTTATTCATGTCAAATCTTACCTGTTAGCTTTTTGCAGCTGGCAGAAGTATGATGATGTTGATTGCAACAGAGAAAACTTATTTCCCTGAGAACCATGACTTTTGCGTCTCCTTCCCCTTTGCAGAATTCATTTATTTTACTTTATCTCATACTTTTAATTTTTTTATCCTTCATTCTCTCTTTACCTTTTCAACATTTGCCATTCAATTATTGTTCTTCGCTATTTAAAGAATTCAAAACCAAACTCGTGAAATGGGGGTTCATGATATTTGTCGAGCTGTTGCCTGATGTCCTATTTGGGAGGGAGGAATTGCAATTTGAGGGACTGTAGGGATTTCCCAGACATTCATTTTTGGGTCACTGATCTCATCTTTGATTCCTTTTCCTTAAGGAAAGACCTGTTGCACAACAGAAAGCATTCTGATGAGAGAACAAAGTTCATTCCTCTGGTTTCATCATAGAAACACCACAGTATACACCAACTTCTACTACTGCAAGGGCATCAGCTAAATCCAGAAGTGGAAATCAGGTTTTCCCACTGAAACAAATTAGGGAAAAATGTTTAGTTCATGTGGCAGCACTGGAAAAGATTTATACCAGGTTGGACTTCTAGTCTTCTTTGTGGATGTTGTCATATTTTATTAGTCTCCAAAACCCGAGAATGTAGAGATTTACTTAGGTCAGAAAGGCCTTAGAGTAGCATGACAAAAATACTTTCCCGGTTTCTTAATGTTTACAATTTTAGGGCATTATATCAAAATATGTTGAAACAAAACTATACAAGCTCCATTTAGGTGTATAGTCAAGGAGCAGAATCCTATGGCATTCAGGAGAAAGCATTTTTATGTTTTTTTATCTTCCAATATATCATCACACACTATTAGAAAACCATTTCATTCATCTGTCAAATAAGAATGTGCAGTGCCCTGATTGCTAAAATATTACATTTTTGATTAAAGTGTTGCATTCTTCCTGAAAAGAGGCTGTCAGTTGTTTTATGCATGAATAAAGAACTAGTTCTGTACTGGATGTTAACGAATATGCAGTTAGTTAGGGCTCGATGCAAGGCAAAATTTCATTGCAAGGCTTTTTCCTAGTTTGGATTCTTTAGCCTGTAAGATGGGGGAGCTGTTGCATTACACAAAAGCATCTAGTAGTTGTATTCCACTGCACATTCTACATTTTTCTCATTAAGCGAGTTTGCAGTCAGGAGGAGGTCTCAAGCCCATTAAAATTGCATTGCATGCTAGCGGATCCTCTGGCATGCTCCAAGAAGAAATCTAGCTCAGCCCATATTTGAGACAGCTTCCTCCCAATCTTGTTCTGACAGCACATTTTAATTCTAACTTAGCTAAATATCTCCTAATGTTACAGTAATTCATTTTTCCTTGAAATTCAAGCTGCTGTCCTGTTTTATATAACTTATTGCGCCAAACTCTGTCAGGTCTTGTGGCATTAATTTGATATTTGCAGGTTTATGAATGCACCAAAGAAGAACGCCCCGCATCAGGTTCTAAGGGGGTTTGATAAAGTACAGCATGAATGGAACATGCTTTGGAGCAAGACCACTTGGCTTAATATTTAAAGAACATTGGCATACGTGATGCTATATTTTGGGCTTAGGGAGAATTATTTTTCCTAAGCTGCAAAACACAGATATAAAGTCGAGGAGGCCGATATTTTAAAGCACATATAGTATACAGTCAGTGCTACCAATAAGCATAAGTTTAAAAAAAAAATCTATGGCGCTTAAACAAAAAGCTTTGGCAACTTGGTGACTTAAATGGCCAAGTTATCTGTTTAAAACCAAGGTGGGATTTGGGATGGACCATCATATTGTCCCTTCAGAACAAAACTCAGCTTCTAAATGGTTAATCTATGCATTTAAGTACAAACATATACATAGAAGATATAACTTGATCCATTTTAAGTTATATGTGAATTTTCAGCAGCAGCACTTGAACCAATAGCTTTTCTGAAAAGCCCCATAGCTTTAACTAGATGCCTTATCCATTTAAAGTTATGTGGTCCACAAACTGCTGAAAATTAAAACTTGTGACTTTTTTCAAGTGAAGTGATAGCTTTTAACTACGTAGATGAAAGCTGCACTCAAAAACACCTTTCATGGAAGCCAAAATACTAAAATGCACTAAAGTTTTTGCAATCATTATGAGCAGCAGATGCATTCAGTGTAGACAATCTCGTTTACATGCCTTAAGTGTATTTTTAACAGCATTTATTAGACTGTAATAATTTTAATGTACTAATGAAGAAATGAAATGAAAGCCTAGGCAACATGGCTCATAACATGGCCATTCATACCCTTCTTCATTTTCTTGCCCTTGCCTAAGGCCATTACCTTTTGCTTATGCCAACCGACCTCCAAAATGTCCTGAAATGTACTTAAAATATCCATGCCAGTATATGTAAAAGGTGAAATCCATCAAGACAGTACAACTGGGGCAATCAGCCATGACCAAATCATACAATATTGCTTGGCCCGAACATCACATTTTTAGAAATTTTGGAGCTCCTTATGCATCTTCTCCACAGTCTTAACACTCCAGTAGATAATCTGTGACCATATCAATTTTGTTTGGAAACTCCCAACAGATCAATTAAAAATCTCTCTTGATCAAACACAAATTATTCTACTTTCAAATGAATCGACAAAAGATATAGATGGGAATGTAAGTGCTTATAGGAAAGAACTGCTCTAACAGCATAGCTCAGATTCCTAACCATCAGATCCAAATTCCAGCTGACGTCAGGCTATTTTATAGCCCAAAAACCATATGAATAACCATAAATCCAAACAGTCCTTTCCTGATTCTTTGGTAATGGAGATGCAAGCTGCTCTGATGTGAAAAGCATGTTAAACAACTGACTGCAGATCAAAAACATGAAGCTGCCAAAGATCTCCAGAGTTGCAGAGAATTGAAATTTTGTTAATGTTTTATGTACATCTTTCATTAAAACTCGATATCCCACTCTTCAATAAACAGCAAGGTGGTTTACAATAAAATAAAATACTTAAAAGGAAGGAGAAAGAAGCAGAAGTCCATGGCATCAGATAGAAAAGGTGAGGTCACATTCACACTGAGGGCAGAGAGGAAGGGGAGGGAGCTAGATGACTACAGGCAGTGGTATGATATGTGATGGGAATGTCAAACACTTCATGGAACAGGAATGTTTTCAGGCGGAATTTGAATTTGAGGGTTCCAGACAGAGGTCAGGGGGGAGGCTATTTCAGAGGCTGGGACCAAGGAAGTGAGTTGATCCATGCCTAGAATGAGCAGCAGATGGAAGTTGTAGACAACTGGAATGGAGAGAGTGAAGGGGAGTGATGTTGGATGTGAAGAATGATGAGAGACGAAAGGTAGGATGGGAAGCCTGTGTAGAGAACCTTAAGAAGCAATGCAAAAATTGGTGATGTGTCAACATGCAGTACCCAGAAAAAAACTCTCTTGCAGTTTGTAATCCAAAAATGAACATGTCAACAACTCATTCAAATTTATCTACATCCCTTTCCCTAGTTTGTCCTTCTTCAGCAAATGCTCCCAAATGCTGTCCTTTCCCTTAAACAAATATTATCTTGTAACTTAGAGATCTGTTTACTAAAGTGCATTTAGCATTACAGTAGCCCATGCAGCATTACAGTAGCCCATGCAGCAATTTTGCATGCTATCTGCATTTTGCGCATTAGAGGAGGGGAGAAGTAGATCAAGGCAGGGAGATGGCATGGTGACAGGAGGCAGCCAGCACTTGAGCAATTGCCACACACTAGCTGACAAAATTGTCAATACTATGAGGTGGCGTTAAGTGCAGCCAATTTATTGGAATTGCAAATGTATGGCCATTGCCAATGAGCAATGACAGCAGTGGTGGCATCAGGACCCCCCCCCCCGACCACCCCTTCAGAACCCCTGATTCAATGATGATGCCAGTGCAGTGGATCAGAAGATCAGTAGTACCCACATAGTCCCTCCACTCCTTCCCCCCACCCAGGACAGCACCCAACCATGTGGGTCTGGCTGCCCGCCCAACCCATCAATAATCTTTAAAGCTAGTCAGTTGGGCCCCCCTCCAAACCCCCATTTGGACCTTACCGGGACTTCCCTTTTGGTCCAGCAGTGTTTTGGGCAAGAGCGGCCCTCCTCCACTCCTGTCCCAAATTCGGCGCTATCCAATATGTCACCGGTCTCACGGTGCAGACTTCTAGCATTTACTGGCCTCGCCGGAGGGGTTTGCAAGGCAAACATATGCACTTCCTGTTTCTTGTAACAAACAGGAAGAACCTCTTCTTGCCTTGTCAAGTCTTCCATGGCGACTGGATCTAGAAGCAGACAGCAGTAGCAACAAAACCAAATGTTCCTGCTGCGGTATTTGGTAGGCTGGAACTGAGATGAGTAAGATTGTGCCTTGAAGAAACATCAGTTGGAAATTCTAAATATTCTGGGGCCACCTACAAGTGGTCCCCTGCTATTGGAGGAGGTAGCTGTGAGGGCTCCTATGTGTCCTGTGTGGATGAGCATAATTCCCACTATTGTTAATATTAAGCACAGGGGGAAAATAAAACTCAAGGGTACAGGAATATCAAAATGTTTTGAGTTTTTTTGTGCAAAACGTAAACCATAAAATTCTGATGGGAATTGATGGTGGGTCTAGTGGAAGTGGAAGTGGAAGGCTCATGTTGCTATTGATAGTGGAGCTAGGGGAAGGAGCTGGCACTGGAGAATTGTATTTCAGGTCATTGAGTGGAATCCATTTGGAAGCCACCTAAAAAGTCACTAAACCTTTTTTTTTTTGAAGACATGATAAATCCCTATTATTTCAATGCTGAGAAAGCACCTAATTGCCTCAAAAATAAATACCTAAAATTCCATATGATAAAATACCTAGTCAGAAGCCCTAATCAGACATAGAAAAATGACAGCAGAACAAGACCATATGGCCTATCTAGTCTGCCCCACTATATAACTACTGCAGTCCCTTTTTTTCTTAGAAATCTTCTGTGTTTGTCCCATACTTTCTTGAATTCAGATACTGTTCTCATCTCAACTACCTTCATTGGGAGACTATTCCACACATCTACTGCTCTTTCTGTAAAGAAATTTTCCCCTTCCACCCTCATCCTATGTCCCCTCATTTGCAGAGTTTTCTTTCAATTGAAAGAAGCTCTTCTCCTATGCATTTATGCCACAAAGCTATTTAAATATCTCTATCATATCTCATCTATTCCACCTTTCCTCTAAAGTATTGGGATCTTTAAGTCTGTCGCCATATGGTTTATAATGAAGACCACTGACCATTTTGGTAGCCACCTTCTGTACCAACTCCATCTTGTTTATTTCCTTTTGAAGGTGTGGTCTCCAGAGTTGCACACAGTACTCCAAATAAGGTCTCACCAAAGACTTATACAGAGGCATTATTGCCTCCTTTTTCCTGCTGGCCATTCCTCTCCCTATGTACCCAAGCATCTTTCTTGCTTTTGCCGTCACCTCTTCTACCTGCTTAGCCACTTTAAGATCATCAGAAACAAGCATGCCCAGGTCCTGCTCTTCTTTCATGGACAAAAGTATTTCACCCCATATACTGTTCTTCTCTCTTGGAGTTTTACAGTCCAAATGCATGGCCTTGTATTTTTTAGCATTAAATCTCAGCTTCCAAATCCTTGACCATTCTTCAAGCTTAGTTACATCCTTCCTCATGTTATCTACTCCTTCCTGGGTGTCTACTCAATTGCAGATTTTGGTATCATCCACAAAGAGGCAAACCTTACCTGATAGCCCTCTGCAATATCACTAACAAAAATGTTAAAAAGAATTGGATCAAGGGCACTGGTAACATCGTTCTCCTCAGAGTAAGCTCCCTTTACCTGTACCACTCAATGAATTTCTAGCCCAGTCAGTCACTTTAGGGTCCATTCCTAGGTGTTCAATTTATTTATAAGTCACCTGTGTGGAATGGTGTCAAAGGCTTTACTGAAATCTAAGTACACCAAATCTAGAGCTCAAGCAAGGTCAGGTTTTCAGGATATCCCTAATGAATATGAATGGCATCAATTCAAATATAATGAGGGCAATGTATGTAAATATATCTCACGCATATTCATTAGAGATATCCCAAAAACCTGACACGATTGCGGCCCTCCAGGATCCCTGATATAGCTGCTACACAGTATAAACTCTTTGCTGTCTTTTGTAATCACTGTGAACTTTCTCTGCAATTCCACTGAAAAGTCTTACCACAGCACTAGCTATCTGGCTCTCCAGATTATAAATTTCAGTGGGCAACCCATCTGGCCCTGACTAATTGCTCTCAGCACCTCCCTCAAAGTTATTATAAGCCATAACATCCAAAACAGGCAGCCTCCTTGCTTCCAGGAGACCTTTACAATCAACCCCAGAGACTGACAGCTGAGAAGGGTAGAGGTTCCCTAAAATCCTTAAAGGAGTTATTAATCTGCTGAGTGTTACATACCATCTTATGCTGGGTGTTCTGATCACTAAGGATACACTTTTTGATCTTTATTTTTTTTTTAAGTGCCAAAGTAAAAGTTTATTGGCTTGAATGGAATGCTCATAAAAATCTGTCCTAGTTAATTTTAGACAGTGAACTGTATAAGTGGCGTTAATTGAGTTAAGCTCCCTCATCACTGCAAAAAGTCTGATCTATGTGGCCTTCTCTTGTGTACACTTACACTCCTATTCAAGTTTCTGTAAGTCTTTAACTAACCTGTCTAGCTTAGTTTGATTTTGTTTCTTGGGCATGGAGAACAAGGAGATTATCTGCTCTCTCGTTACTGCCTTAGCTGCATCCCAACAGACTGCCCAGGAAAACCCCCTAGAGGAGTTTAAATGAATATAATCTTTCTGTGCTAAAATCAATTTCTCTGAAAAGGAGGGATCATCAAGCAAGCTCCATCTTAATGACCAAGGACATCAGATACTGTATAACGCCCCTCAATATTCTCCAATTCCAATGTCACTGGAGTGCAGTCTGATAACAGTGCAACAAACATGTAAACTACTATGTATTTTATTTATTTATTTGTGCGCTTTTTATACCGCTAAATTGAGCAATCAAAGCTGTTTACAATTGAAACAACTGATACATTGAACATTTAACAGCATAACTGGTGCTGAAAAGGAGATCAGAAAATTTACATAATTCTTACAGTAGAACTTATTTACAATTCAAAATGAGAGACAATGTCATTAAATCTGTAATGAAGGAGGGAGGAGTTACTTAAGTAGGATCTGTGTCAGTTGGGATGGTATCAGGTGGGGTTTCATTATGATCAAAATGTTCAAGACTCTCTGATACTAAGCAATAATCAATGCTATGGTACAAACCATAGAAACATAGAAACATGATGACAGAAAAAGACCACATGGCCTATCTAGTCTGTCCTTCCATATCAACAACTATAACAGTCCACTTTTTACCTTTAGAGATCCTCTGTGTTGGTCCCATGCTTTTTTGAATTCAGTTACTGTCCTCATCTCTACCACCTCCACTCATGTACTAAAGAAGATTATGTATAATCTCTGTCCCCCTTGTGAAGGGTAACTAGACATCAAGGAGACCTAGCTCCTGGTCCTGGATATACTGTACAGTAAGCCAGACACATTCTTTAACCTGCCCTATTTGAGAAAGTATTTCAGACCTATCTAATGGAGACGGTGAACAATTAAAATCCCCTACTATACATATCAGTCCAGAGGCATGGAGTTTAATTAATTTAAAAGATAGTTTGAGAAAAGCATAAATGTTAACCATGGTTTGTACATTTTTCTATCTAGATTATTGTAACATACTCTGTTTGGGGCTACCATATTTATGTTAGACCATTGCAGCTGGCACAGAATGCTGTGCCTTGTGTGATTGGTGGTTTGAAAAACTACTATAGAACTTTCATTATAGTTGATCGCTGGTTGCCTGTGCCATACTGGATACAGTTTAAGTATAGGAGTCTAGCATTTGAGTTGCTGTGTACTATAGTTCAAAATGAACTAGATACATGCTTGAGAATGTATGTGCCAGAGGCAGCGATCAGCATTTTTAAAATGCCAGGCCACCTCTGCTTTAACTAAAGCTGGATATTCAGTGTGGGAGCTTATCTGGCATCTGGTGCTGACTATCCATTTTAGCCGGCCAGAAATTTTCAGCCGCTAACTGGATAGCTGAACTGCATAAAGTTAGGATAGGTCAGTGGCTCTCCTAACTTATGTGGTTTAGCTACTGTGTCCAGATAGCTGCTAAGACCACCCCAGCTCCACCCATAGACCACCCCACAATTAATCAGATGTCTTTATTCTAATCTGTGGGGATATTCAGCAGCACTATCCAGGATCACGGGGGTTTTTTCAATTTGCAGGTGCTGCAAACCGCATAAACCCATCTGTATATCGACTTGTTTTTTTTCATAATGCTTATATTTTGTAGAAGCTGATTGTTTTTTTAACTCCAGGCCGCCTACATGGACCATCCTGCAGCCTACTCCACCAGCACCCTCATTGCCAAGCACGAACATCACAACAACATCCTCCTCCATGCCATAAATAAGCCAAGAGAACACTTCAACCTTTTCAGAAGCCTCACAAGTGATCCTTCCCAACCCCTTCAAGACAACATCATCCACCTTCAAATAATGGTGGATTTCCTCATACCTAAGCATACAGTTCCTCCACTCTGGTCATACCTCCGCCTACCATCTCAACTTTCACCACACAACCATGGACCTCATTCCGTGTTGTCCCTCCTGATGAGCTGTAAACCATCATTACCCACATCAATGCCACCACTTCTCCTCTGGATCCATGCCCAGTAACCTGGATTAAACTAACAAAGATTCCGATGCTTCCATTTATTTCCATGATCCTCCATGCCTCACTCACCCAAGTCTACCTCCCACCTATGCTCAAACATGCCTCTGTGAGACCTCTCCTGAAAAAACTCAACCTGGAGTGGAGGAGTAGCCTAGTCATTGGGGCAAGGTACTTCAGGCCAGAAGGTCATGGGTTCAAATCCCACTTGAGGACAGCAACCTTGGGCTGGAAGGACTGGGGTTTCTAGTCCCACAGGTGCTCCTTGTGGTCTTGGGCAAGCCACTTAACCCTCCATAGCCCATGTTCCCTGTAAAATAGTTATCTCCAAGTTATAATGCCCTGTTCAATGTAATTTCAGTTTGTTCAATGTAAACCGCACTGATGCAGAATAGCGCAGTATATAAGCGAATGTAATAAAAAAAAAAAATAATGTGAATTTGAAGTTTCCTTTGGAGGGAACTTTCTCTGTAGATAAGGTCCATTGCCTCAGATATGAGTTAGCGGTTAAAGGTAAACCGTGCAAATGTGCTTACATGGTGGGAATGGATGGTACATGATGAAAACATTAGGAATGTTTATGTTTTGCAACAAAAGTTGTTTGTGTTAGGAAATGTACCTATTGACCAGCTGAGCAGGTGCGGGTCACTCGTGTAGCAGAGCTAAGAGAAAAAGAAAATATTTAAAAAGCAACAGAAGTTAGCGGGAGTAGCATTGTGTATTTTGGATATTTGGAATGTCTCCCAGCTCAAAGAATTGAGAGCATGTTTGAATCAAGAAACAGAAAGTGTTGTACTTGTAATAAGAATCTTAGAAGTAACAATAGGTCATAGAGTTTCTGTTGCCTGGAGTTCAGGATAGCAGTAATGATTTGAAATTCAAAGCAGTATTTATAGGTCTTTAAGCAGATTTGTTATTGTGTACTTCTCATTTGTGTGTACTTTTCAAAAAGAATTGTTTCTGATGAAGTGTGATCAATTATATTATGATTTAGGCTCTATTCAGGATGTTCTATTCAGCCTAATTTATGTTCTGCCACTGTGAAACTGAAGCAGCTGTGGGAAATGATATTGTGACTACTTAAAGAAGTGTTTGATTTGATTAAAACTTTTCCGAATTACAGGGATAATCCTGGTAGATTTGTGTCTTTATGGTCTCAAATAATTAACAGTTATAATCCTACTTGGGCAGATCTAGATAATTTGCTCAGATCTGTTTTTTTAATCCAGCTGATTTTCATAAGGTTACTCATCCAATTAGGGATGACAACTGGCAATGACCACTGACAGACCCTGTAACAGATTTTCAAGAAAAAACACAAAGAGATAATTTTGTTTTATGTAGAGAAAAATTGTTAGAATCTATAAAGGTAGTATGTAAACCTGTAAAGGATTGGTCGAGGTTAACATCTCTAAGGCAGGATAGGGGTGAAAAAGTTACAGATTTTCACACTAGGTGTATGCTAGCTTTTAAAGACTATTCTGGTGAGGCAGAAGACACACCTTCAGGATTTACTAATATTTTTGTAAATGGATTGATTCCAAGACTAAAAGAAATTTTAGAAACTTCAATAATAGATTGGCCAGCTAGAACAGCTGATGCAAATTTGGAAGGGGCTCGATACAGTGAGTTGAAGTTCCTCAAGGAACAACAAGAGCAACAAACCAGATTAGATGTAAAAAAAGCGAAGTTGCTTAATTTGCAGATTGCTTCCATGCAAACTCCCATGGGAAGGGGGCGGGGTAGATTCAGAGCTAGAGGAGGTTATGTGAATTCTCAGCGAGGGCGTGGACAGTCCAGAGAGCTGCGCACCTGTTACACTTGTGGAGAGGCTGGACATTTTCAGTGAGACTGCCCCTGGAATCGGAATCCTGATGGCCAGAGAGCTGATTTCCCCCTCCCCCTCCAGTACAAGCTGAATTCACTCCAGTATATCAGTGCTTCTCTAACCCAGAAAATTGTGGAGGTGATACATGGGATGCATGACTATTCCTGAATTTGACTGTAACTCCTCAGGGTGAGTTAGAAGCTAAACTGGGAGGTTCTAATTTGAAATTTGTTATTGAAACTGGAGCTACAACATCAGCACTGCGTTTACAGGATTTGCCTGCTATCTATCATGCTCAATTAGATCAAGCATCGATAGTACATTGTGAAGGCATTGAGGAAAAGATAATTCCTCATCGTAGACTTGAATATTTACCTTTGCAGATTGGAGAGATTTTATATCCAACTACTTTTCTTGTGGGAGACACTTTGCCAGTGAATCTTCTAGGTCGGGATTTTTTTTTGGTGTCACATCATGCTACTCTATCCTGGATGGGTGGCAAGTTCTCTTTCCAGCTGTACTCTCTCTCTGAAATGCCGTCTCCTGCAGATGCCAGTACCATTCATCCTGCTCTTGGAGAACTTCTGTCTAGTTTGTGGGCAGTGCCGGGATCAGATGTCGGATGCCTTTCTATCCTGCCTGTGACAATCACCGTGAAACCTGGAGTTCAGCTTCCTAAACTCAAGCAGTATCCACTGCCAAGCAGCTGCCATTGACGGAATTCGTTCTGTGATTGAAGATCTTCAGAAACAAGGTGTCATTTATTCTACAACTTCATTATGTAAGACTCCAGTTATTCCTGTACTAAAGGCTGACGGTAAGACTTATAGATTTGTGCAAGACCTGTGAGCAGTAAATAATGTGATTTTGCCAATTTTTTCCCTTGGTACCTAATCCACATGATATCTGGACGCAGATACCTTCAGGGACTACCTGGTTTTCTGTTGTGGATTTAAGTTCTGCTTATTTTTCAGTGAAAATTAGCAAAGACAGCCAGTTTTTATTTGCCTTCTATTTTGACAATAAGCAATATACCTGGACCACTTTGTGTCAAGGGTATACTGATAAGTCCTGCATATTTCTCGCAGGCCCTAAGAACTGCATTATTTGATGTAAGACTCGACCATTCCTCTTTAGTTCCATATGTGGATGATTTGCTTTTATGTTCACCATGTTATGAGTTTGTCTCTATTAGCTCATGTTACTAATTTAGGTTTGAAGGTTAATCTGTCTAAACTGCAATTTGTATCTCAAAAGATTACTTTCCTGGGTGTTGATTTAGCACCATCTGGTCGTGCAATTACCTCTGCTAGATTGAAACCTATTCTGTCATTGCCTTTTTCCAGCGACACCAGTGTTATTGTGTAGCTTCCTGAGTTTATTTTCTGTAAATAATAGCTAGCACATTTCTCAAGATCTTACTGCTCCACTTTATGCTCTTATTGGGAAAGAAGGATCTGAAGGCCTTATTGTACCCACATTATCACAGTGGGAGGTTTGTTTTAAATATTAAAAAAAAATTGCACTGGGAAATGCACCATGTTTATTGTATATGATTATTCTTTACCATTCAAATTGCATGTGGCTATTTCTGATTTCTCTGCTACCTGTGTGCTTTTACAAGCTTTCCCAACTGGTTGCAAGCCGGTAGGCTATTTCCCAAAGCGATTTGATGCAGTGACTTTGGGACTCCCACTATGTCTATGTAGTTTGGTAGCAGTGGCTTTTGCAATTGACACTTACTGATTTTCTGGTTGTACAGCGCCCTTTTGTTCCATCTAACCAAGAATCAGCCTTTGTCCTCCGCATGTTTTATTGACTCTGGAATTAATCATTTCTCCGCTTCATGTTTCAATATGTACTACATCACTATGCATCCTTTCAACACTTGTGGAGGAAGATGGGTCTCCTAATTGTTTCCAAACTGTACCTCTACCAGCCCCGGATTATACCTTTGTTTGTGGATAGTTCTGCTTTTAGAGATGACAAGGGCAAACTTCGTGTAGGCTATGCAGTCACTACGGTTTTGTGGAATGCAGTTTAAAATGCAAAGGACATTCTTCTGCTGAAGATTTTGTGTCACATTTTGCAGACCACGAAGCACAGTGAGCTGTTCTTCAAGCATTGGTGTCCCCGACAGTGCTGTTCCTACATTATAAGCTTTGCCACTGTGGCTATGAATTATGTCTTTTTGGTTCTCCGGTATCACCTGAACTTCTGTTATTTTTTTTCTTTGGCACAGCTTGTCTGCGCTGTTTCAAGACTGGCACTGTAGGGTCGGCTTAGGGTCAGTTATTAAGATTTCTGCCTTCTGAACTCTTTTTGATTTTGCAGCCTGTTTTGCAGAGCTGCCCTGTGCCTGAGGAAGGAGGTAGTATTTGTCTGGATGGGTAGAAGCTTATCCATTACCAGTTTATTCCTGTCTGGGGTGTTCCTTTTGTTCTTTCTTGTCTGGGTCCAGCCATTGTTGCGAGTGTCTGGGAGGATATTGAAAATTTGGTTTGGTATTAAGAGACAACTGCATACTCCTTATCATCCGCAAAGCTCTGGCCAGGTGGAGCGGATGAATAGGACAATCAAAGGTCACTTGCGTACTATGACACAGGATTGGGTTACAGATTGGACGGAAGCCCTTCCTTTTCCCTTATGGCAGTGTGTAAATCCCCCAGCCTGACATCATATGAAATAGTTACTGGACGTCCAGCTACTTCTCCACATTACTTGGCAGTTATCCCAGATCCCCAATTGTTGCGCAGCAATATTTTGACTTATTGCTCACGGTTGCACTCAGTCCTGTCTGTCTCCCTTTTATTGCAAGTGAATCCTCAACGAGGTGACAGAATCATCATATCCAGAATCATAAGAATCATCATATCCGGAAGTGAAGGCACCTGACTGGGTCCTGATTAAGAATTTGTATCCAAAGACGCTTCTGGTTCCCAAGTTTCTAGGTCCATGTCGTGTGCTCCTGGTGGGATACTCGGCTTGTAAAGTGGAAGGACATTCCCGTTGGATACACCTTACACAGTGTAAAAAGGCTCCTTCACAGACTCCAGACGGTGGCTCCCTTTATCAGTGAATCAAGAAAATACAATGCAGAGACTTATTGAACATTACATTGATATTACAGAAAAGATCATCAGGATTTACATGCTTTTTGAATGAACTACTTATGCAAAAACCTTTTGTCCAGCATTTATACTACTGATTAGGTGGATAAAGGTGGTTTGATTTAGCATTTTACTAATATATAAGCAATGACCTTTGGGTACTTAACCTCTACTTCATGACGTAATTGAGAATTAAGGGGTAGTTATAGCTATAATATATATCTTCATCATCTTAAGAAGAATAGGTGTATTTTTATTTTTGTCTTAGAACATTTATATTGGAGTAATTATAGTTTCAGATGTTTAGAGGTGTGCTAAGAATGTTTCTGTATTTGGTCTTAGTTGTGCTATCGCATATTATTGTTAATGAAGCAGTGCTGCATTTAGAATCTTGGGAAAGTTATGAGGGATATCCAAATATTTTTGAGTCGCATTTACACTCAGTTACAAAATATTTTAATCTGTCACGTTGTGCGGTCTGCCTTCCAACTGTGATAGCCACTCAACATGGATTTTTACCACAAGTTAGGCCCAAAGCCTTTGAAGAGTTTCGTGATACAGCTTTTAATCTAACTACTGTACGATGGTCTCATACAAACACAGAACCTAGAGTAGTTAGTTCTATGCCTTTAAAGTCCCCTCCAATATGTTTTATGGCTCAAGGTACAGGGAAAAAGGTAGGGGACACCCCATGGAACGTTTGTAAAATAATAATGCTACATAATTCTTCCATCTGGTATAAGAAATCCCATGTACAGAAACCTTATATTTCCATAGTACAATTAATGCAAGTTCAAGGGAATCAGGTTCATGATTATGACTTGTTACAGTATAATAGTTCTGGCTACCTTTTGAATGACTCAGTCCGAGACACACCTAACTGGAGTTGCCCCTTATTAGGATATTACCATCCCTGGGAACGTAATCTATCTGTAGGACTTAAGGAAATGAACATTACTCAGTGGGCTTTGAATAACTGTACGCAGAATCCAGTCTGTCCCCGTAACTTGACAATTTGGGAAAATGGATTAGTGGCTTTAAAGGGAGACTATTTTTATGTGTGGTAATCTTGCATATACAGAACTTCCCAGAGGTTGGTCAGGGGCTTGCTATGTTGCTCAGTTAGAAACCCCGTGGCGGTTTATATCTTACCAAAATGTTATTTTATTATCAACCTTGAATAATTCCTTAAGAAGAAAAAGGTATGTTTCCCCTCAGGATGAAGCCATAATAGCAGCACAACAGTTGGTAGACTCTACAAGTCCTTTAACTAAATCTCAGATAGATGCATTTACAGGTACTGTTTGGCTTTCAACCTTTGGAGCCATAGCACCCACTAGAGAATATGGTCTTGGGAAAGCCACTTAACCCTCCATAGCCTATGTTCCCTGTAAAATAGTTATCTCCAAGTTATAATACCCTGTTCAATGTAATTTCAGTTTGTTCAATGTAAACTGCACTGATGCAGAATAGCGCGGTATATAAGAGAATGTAAATAAAATAAATAAATAAATGGTACCCAGATTATGCGATTACAGGCAGTTGTTGAACTTTGTCAGACGGCTGCCTGGGTGAGAATGTTCACAGTCTTGGCAAGTGCATATATCAATATGATTTGCAAGGGATTGTGGGACATGCAGTCCATTCACACCAGGCACAGCTGCTCACAATAATTAGTTGTGCTTGAGTGTAAAGCCAATAAGATATTTATTTATGGGGTTATTTCTCCCAACACAGATATGCTTGGTAGCACATAAAACAGGATACTTGCTTTCAGTGTTAAACTTGGAAAAACAAAATCAGGAAAACAACAGTTGAACTTGTCAGGCAATCAAAGCAAAAGAATAAAGACCTGGTTGGTAACAAACTGGTCTTTTCTGTAGGCTTTAGTTAATATTTTCTTAGCAGTGTTTCAAACAACAAGCAAAACCCACAAAGAAGCGAAAAACTGTTCTTTTCAGGTTAACTTCTTATATCTTCACACATAGATTCAGAAGTGATTCCCTCAGAGCTCACAAGCAATTAGGTAAGGCTCAATTGCTAGCAGTTACCCAGCTGAAACCCCTTAGCTGGCTTGCTTTCTACTGCGTGGCTCAAATCCTACTTCAGGAACTTTTCTGAGTAGATTAAAGAACAAGTTTGTATTTCTTTGTGATGGTTGCTGTACTTTGTAACAGAAAATTACCAAAGGAGTTTAGACAGAGAGCAATCCATATATTCACAGCCTGTATCTAAGACCGCTCCCCCTTCTTCAACAATCATGGGTTCAATATCATGGATTGGCACAGAGGAATTTCTCAATGTAGCACTCTCAGGAGAATACTTGTTTCCCTGCTGTCTTTCAAGGTTATAGCTAGGGCATAGATCAGTGTTCATACCTGAGCTTCCATTGCTGTTAGAGTTCCTCTCTAAATAGCCTGGCCAGTATGTAGTCCAGTTCTTATGTCCAGCCTTCCAATCCAGATCCCTGGATACTGGATCTCTCTTCACATACCTTCTGGCACGGGTCCTAGGGTCCCTTCCACGTGCAGCCGTCTCCCTCACAGGTACCGTCTGGAGATTCCTAGCTTTGCAGCACCATTCCTCTGGCTTTCCCCAGTCCAATGGTGTATGCTGGCCTTTTGAATGTCTCCCAGTATACGTACTGCTCTGGACTCCTTTAGGCCTCCCAAATGCTTTCCTCTTCTTTCTTCCAAAGGGTTTCTTGCCCTCTCTGTCCGTCCGCACTGGCTTCTGCTTCTGATGATCCTCCAGATGATGAAGATGTCCAAGCTGAGGATCTCCAAGCTGATCCTGAGGATGAGGATAATTCTCTGTAGAATAAACTCTACCTTTATTCTGCTTTGATGAGTGCTCCACCCTAGCACAGCGCAGCTGTGCTGAATCAGGCCCTGCCCTTTGAGATGAGTGCTTGGGGATTACCTCATAGCCCTCCTGATTGAACACACGTTTCCCCACTTCAGCTCCTCTAATGGCTGTTGGAAACCTGGTGCATTCTGGGACTGGTAGTCTTTTATAGAAAAATTCTGTTTTCTTATTTCTACCAGAACTGACAGGTTGCTTGTTCAGAGTCACTTCACCTTTACTATAGCTCCTTCCTGAGCTATGATAAGCTTCCTTATCACAACTTACAGCCCTGGATCTCACAGAGGCTATTAGTGTGCTACAAGGTGAAGTAGACAGGGTGTCCACTTATGCAGCTCAGAATCGCATGGCTTTAGACTACCTACTAGTGACGGAAAATGGCGTATGTGGCCTAATTTCTGATTACTGTTGCAGTATGCTTGATAATGAAGGAAACGTAGTGAAAGGTTTGCTGGATAAGGTTAGAAATTGTACATTTGTATCAAGTAGTAGTTATGTAAGTTCTTTTTCTGATTGTTTTGATTCTATTTCTTCTTTCTGGAGTTTATTATCTAGGCCCCTGCAAGGCCTATTAGCTTCATTATTTGGCTTATTAGGGATTATTATTTTAGGAGCATTAATTCTTTGTGTAATATCAGCTTGTTGTAAGAAATCAGTGGAGACACTGACCCCTAAAATGATGTTACAGATTGACCCAGAAGCTAGCTACGATCCATTTTTAATACCGATGTCTGAGTTTCCTTATCTATGAAATGATTCTTTACAGAATCAGAGGAAGGACTGAAAGAAAGCTTGATGGTATCAGGTTGGATACACAGTCAGGCCCTGTGAATAACATTATATTGCTATAGTCCCTAAGAAAGAGTTAATATCATTTGTAGCTCCTATTTAATACTATCCTTGAAACGTCTGTAGAAGAAATTGGGTTAAAGGTTTAGATAACATAAACATTAGTCTTATTATTAAAAAATAAGTAAAAGGCAAGTTGTTTACCTAGCTTCACAGTCTCGCTGTCTCTGGTCAGAGATATCAAACTGTCAATGTTAGAATTAATTAGAATTAAGGCCTACATAGTCATGCCTGAGAATATATGTATGTCTTTTCATGATTGTCTATGACGTGCATGCCTATAGAAAAGTATATTATGAATATACGTAACACTAGACGTAGAATAAAATATGTATATTATGAATATACGTGATGTGAGACGTAGAATAATAAAGTGAAATTATGCTGTGTAATAGAATCTTTACCTATAAATAAAGAGGCCTAAAGCTTCGATTTCAGAGTAAACATAGGCAACGCCTAGCTTGCTCTCCCAAAGCGCTTTGGTCCTGTGTTTATAATACAAGTGTGTTGTGTATTATTTACAGATTTGTGTATTATTTAAAGATTATGATCAATTAACCTTCTCCTTGTTTTGTGTGTGGATTTCTGTGACCCAAGAGCCCTATCTGTTATTAGGTGAGTTGGGGGGGGGGTGCAGAGTATCTTTCAGTTCTAATTCAGGAACTGGCAAGTCTCTGAATGCAGAAACAGGAACTGCAGCCATCTCACCAGCAGAATGGGCAAGTGTGTTTGTTAACTCTGGAACATTTTGTTGGATAGTTGAACTTAGCAACTGCAGAAGCATAGCTAAGCCTTGCTTCCATAGGCTCAAAGTATAAAGTAATCAAAGGTGGAAAATCAGGTCTACAAGCTGTGAAAAGTAACAGTACAAGAAAATAGCTAACTAACTAACTAACTAATAAAATGTGTCCGGAGAGAAAATTGTGTTGCCATGAGAAAGGGATGCAGGATATTCTCCATCGGCTTAGTCTATTTAAGGTCCTCCAAGCACTATTTAAGCAGAACTACTAAGGATGACCTTTTAGATACCTCACTTGAGACCAGCAAGCAGAGCCTTAACCCCAATGGGGAAAGTCAGCCCCTACCTACCAAAAGCAGCCTTTTGTTTTCTAATCTGAGGTCACTTGGCACAATTCTGAGGCACTCAGTAGTAAGTTCTTATATGCTCCCATAGAGGTGGAAAACAAGCGAAGAATAAGCATATGGACAGTAGAACCTTTAAGGCCACAGCTGCTATGATGAAACTTCTTGTCAAGAATGTTAAATCCTCTCAAATCTGTGCCTATGTTTCCCCCCCCCCCCCAAAAGTTCTACAATCGGTTCTGGTGACCTACCAACCGGCACATCTGATAAACTCAGCATTAAAATAACCCTACACCAATGTTTCTCCAGGCTCCTCATGGGCTCTTTGGTTACATAGTACTGTAGAGATGCTGCTTGGCATGCCAATTTATGCAACAACTCACCCTTTGCTAAGTAAGATCTATTTCTTTTTTTTTCAGTTTAATCATTTTATTTAAGGAATCAAGCAGGAAATACAAGAAATAACAATACAGAAACATCAATAATCATATAACCCAAACACAGCCCACAATATGGAGTGCACTTAAAAAAGAATAAGAAAAGTAGCTGGAGCCACCTAAATAAATCTAATAATCCCCTATTTCTTAACAAAGAAGCAAGAAATAAAAACAAGAAGAAAAAAAGAAATATTATCCTCATCCCTGACCCTGTAGAAACACCTCTAACTGACAGGAGTAAAAAAAACCATACGTCCTAACCTGAGATACAATAATACATTTACAAGGATATTTGAGAAGGAAGGAGGCCCCCAGCACCAAGACTCGAGATCGAAGCTCAAGGAAGGCCTTCCTTCTCTTCTGTGTACCACGAGATAATCTGGAAAAACTTGTAGCGACTGACCAAAATAATTTTCACGTCTATGAGCAAAATAAGAACGAAGAACAAAGTCCTTATCTTTCTCAAGTGGAAAGGAAGCTAATAGAGTTGCACGAGTAGAAATCTCTTCCAAGGAAGTCTCCACGAAAGCAGATAAATCTAAACTCGGAACTGATAGTTGATCCATTTCCTCCATAACTACACCATCCTTCCCATTTGCCTGATCAACTACCTGAACCTCCCTAGTACCCATCGGAAGATAATACATTTCAGATAGGAATATAGAATCTGGGTCAGAAATTATCAAAACATCTTTCAAATATTTGGTAAATAATATAGTAGGGGAAAGATAATGAGTACGAGGGAAGTTCAAAAAACGAAGATTTTTTTATCCGAAAAGCATTTTCAAAATATTTATTTTGGTGATGTAACATTAAAGAGTCAGAAGCAGGGTCTATTTCACCTGGCTTATTTCATGCGGCTTTCACTCCCTGCCCTCTTTCACTCCCAGATTCGTCTGCTTGCAGTGCTTAATGTGCCACCCTAAGCCTGTCCAATTGCTCTGACCACCATCAAGCACTGATATTCAGATCATACTTTTGCCCCTCTCACTGCCTTTCATCTCTACCAGTAGGTCTTTAAAATGAATGGACCACATCCACAAGCTTTGTGATCTGCCCCACTTTATTATTATTATTATTTTATTTAGCTCCCACCTTTCCAGTAGTAGATCAAGGTGAGTTATAATCAGGTACTGTATATATTTCCCTGTTCCTGGAGGGCTTACAATCTAAGATTGTACCTGAGGTAATGGAGGGTTAAGTGACTTGCCAAAGGCCACAAGAAGTGTCAGTGGGATTTGAACACTAGTCTTTCTGGTCTTTGCAACCTGGCTCAATCTGTGTTGAGTCAGTGATTTATAATTTAGTTGAATGCCCAAAAGGAGCAAAGGACAAGGTGGCCATCTTGGTTTGCACCCTGGCTCTGCCCTCACCCCACCACTTTAACACCTAATGTAATATGCCAGCCTTGTCCCCCTCCCCCCCATTGTAAACCACTATGATGCCAATTTTTGTGTGTATAGTGGTATAGCACTTTTTTTTTACAAATAAATAAATACATAAACTTGCCCCTGAAAATCAGGGGTTGGCTGTTCTCATATTTTTCCCCCATCCTGTGATCTTCTTGAGTAGGAGACCCTTCACTCATGGACAAACTCTGTGATAAGGAAGCTTATCATAGCTCAGGAAGGAGCTATAGAAAAGGTGAAGTGACTCTGAACAAGCAACCTGTCAGTTCTGGTAGAAATAAGAAAACAGAATTTTCCCATAAAAGACTACCAGTCCCAGAATGCACCAGGTTTCCAGCAGCCATTAGAGGAGCTGAAGTGGGGAAACGTGTGTTCAATCAGGAGGGCTATGAGGTAATCCCTAAGCACTCATCTCAAAGGGCAGGGCCTGATTCAGCACAGCTGCGCTGTGTTAGGGAGGAGCACTCATCTAAGCAGAATAAAGGTAGAGTTTATTCTACAGAGAATTATCCTCAGGATCATCATCATCTTCATGATCACCTTGGATATCCTCAGTTTCATTTGAAGGATTATCAGAAGCAGAAGCCAAACTGGACGGACAGAGAGGGAAAGAAACCCTTTGGAAGAAAGAGGAGAAAAGCCTTTGAGAGGTCTAGAAGAGTCCAGAGCAGTACGTATACTGGGAGGCATTCCAAGGGCCAGCATACACCATTGGACTGGGGAAAGCCAGAGGAATGGTGCTGCAGAGCTAGGAATCTCCAGATGGTACCTGTGAGAGAGACAGCTGCACGTGGAAGGGACCCTAAGACCCGTGCCAGAAGGTATGTGAAGAGAGATCCAGTGTCCAGGGATCTGGATTGGAAGGCTGGACATAAGAACTGGGCTACATACTGGCCAGGCTATATAGAGAGGAACTCTAACAGCAATGGAAGTTCAGGTATGAACACTGATCTATGCCTTAGCTATAACCTTGAAAGACAGCAGGGAAACAAGTATTCTCCTGAAAGTGCTCCATTGGGAGATTCATCTGTGCCAATCCATGATATTGAACCCATGCTTGTTGAAGAAGAGGGGGTGATAGCAGATGAAGAATCTGTTTACATGGACTGCTCTCTGTCTAAACTCCTTTGGTGATTTTCTGTTATAAAGTACAGCAACCATCACAAAGAAATACAAACTTGTTCTTTAATCTACTCAGAAAAGCTCCTGTGTAGGATTTCTAGCCACGCAGTAGAAGGCAAGCCAGCTAAGGGGTTTCAGCTGGATAACTGCTAGCAATTGAGCCTTACCTAATTGCTTGTGAGCTAGGAGAGAATCACTTCTGAATCTTTGTGGGAAGATATAAGAAGTTTACCTGAAAAGAACAGTTTTTTTTCTCTTCTTTGTGGCTTTTGGTTTGTTGTTTGATATATGCTAAGAAAACATTAGCTAATGCCTACAGAAAAGACCAGTTTGTACCAACCAGGTCTTATTTCTTTTTGCTTTGATTGCCTGACAAGTTCAAATGTTGTTTCCTGATTTTTGTTTTTTCTAAGTTAAACACTGAAAGCAAGTAACCTGATTTATGTGCTACCAAGCATATCTGTGTTGGGAGAAATAACCCCATAAATAAATATCTTATTGGCTTTACACTTGAGCCCAACTAAATTATTGTCAGCAGCTGTGTCTGGTGTGAATGAACTCCATTGCCCACAATCCCTTGCAAATTATATAGATATATGCACTTGCCAAGACTGTGAGGATTCTCACCCAGGCAGCCGTCTGACAAATGGCGTAGTTTTTTGGATTGCTTTTGCACAAAGGGGATTTACTTGCTGAGGATTACAACTAAAGTTCAAGTTTAAAGCTGGGAAAAAAAAAAAGATTTTCCCTCAACTGCACTTTGGAGGAGAAGTGGATGTTCCAGGCAGCTGTCCCAGGAGGAAAAGACCCTGTGCAGAGCTGGATTCATCACTGACACAAGGTAATAAGTACCTGGGCATGTCTAGTGGTGGATGGGAGTAAGGCACAGGGGTAATTGAAAAAAAAAAGTAGAAAAAAACACACCTGTTTGGAAGGTGGTGCACTTTGTTTTTTTTCTTTGTTTCTTGCAGGGATCAAGATGGATCCAAGGGAACTAGCTGATTGGATGGCAGCCCAGTTTAGCAGGCAACAGGAGCTAGCACAGCAGGCTCAGGACACTGCTATGAAAGCCTTAATGGAACAGCAGAGGCCAGTGCTTGATCTGGTGCAAGCCCTAGTTCAGCTGCAGAACCAAAGTGGAACAGATGCAAGACCAGCAGTAAATACTGGTACACCACATGTGGACAGTGTGGGACTCAATCAAGGGATTGGGGCATTTAGTTTTGGGAAGCTAACTCCAGATGATAATGTTGATGATCTTCTAGAGTCTTTTGAAAGAGTGGCACAAGCATTAGCATGGCCAGAGACCCAGTGGGCAGTAAGGCTGGCAGCCTCATTAACTAGAGAGGCGCTTGCAGCTTATAGAGCAATGCCAGCAGCCCAGGCTTTGAATTATAAGGATGTAAAGGCTGCTATTAGAGATCGCCTAGGGTTGTCTATTTCAGAGTATAGGCGAATGTTTAGAGCTACTACATTGAGAGTGGGTGAAACACCCAGGGCTCTGAGTCAGAGAATCAGAGGTTTAGCTGTAAAATGGTTGGAGCCTGAGCAAAAGACGGTAGAAATGTTATTAGACATTATAATGCTTGAACAATTTATGTCTGCGGTCCCTAAAGATTTGCACACTTTCCTTATACAGCAAAATTGCCAAAATCTTGGAGAGGCAACCATGCTAGCAGAGAGATTCTTGGAAGCCACGCAGGCTTGCCATAGAATGGGTGGCCCTCTGAAGACTGGTGCTGAGGCAAGATGTGCTGTATCAGAAAAGAAAATAATTAAAAATGTTTCTGAAAATGAATGTACTGTATCAAACCAGATGACACAGTGGAATAGAAAGAAATGTTTCAAGTGTGGAAAATGGGGACATTTAGAAAAGGGATGCCAGACACACACTAGCTTAATGGGTGTGGATTTAAAACAGCCCAAAGAAGGATTTCTTTTGATGGTTTATGTGCAAGGAATTACCACAAATGCTTTGTTAGACTCTGGGGCAGACCAGAGTATGATGTCAAAAGGCTTTGGAAGAGGATAGAGGCCCAAGAAGGATTTGTGCCTAGAACCCCTGAAAGCCAAGTTCACATCAGATGCATTCATGGTGCTGCAACATCATATCCCAACTATAGGCTAAAGGTTAAGTGCCTGGGGGAACAAGAGGAAGTCCTGTTAGCAGTGGTGCCTAGGCTACCCTTTGATTTGGTTCTAGGAAGGGACTGGCCAAGATTTAAGCAGGGTCTAGTGGAAGGGCTAGGAAAGGAGGGAGAAGGATTAATAGAAATAGCTCCCGGGCCTTTCTTTGGAAGTCCTCAGTCCCTAGCTAAAAAGATGGTTAAGCTTCCAGAAGGCCAAACTATAGGTAATAAGAGGGGCCTTGTATCCACCCGCTCGCAGGCTAAGGTAGAGAGCCAGCAGAAGGAGGAGGGGGAGCAGGCAGAGTTATTAGGAGACTTACCCTCTCATGATGATTTAATAACCCCATCATCTGGTAAAGTAAGAAAGTTGAAAGCACAAAAGCGGCGTGAGAGACTTTGCAGAGCACAGGGTAGGGCTGAGATGTTAGCTGGTCAAAGTTTACCCTGGGTGCCAGCTGAGTTAGTGGCAAAGTTTCCTAACTTTCCACAAGAGCAGCGAGCTGATCAAGCTCTCACCCGAGCTTTTAAGTATGCTCAGGAGGTCAGGGAGGAATTTCCCAGATTCAGACTAGATAATGAAATATTATATAGAGAGAGTCAGGACTCCAGAAATGGGACCATACGTGAACAATTGGTGGTACCCACAACTTTCAAAGGGCTAGTACTTAGATTAGCACATGATCATCCAGTTGGAGGTCATAAAGGGATGCAAGGAACACTGGATCAAATACTTATGCGTTTTTACTGGCCAGGTATTTTCAAAGAAACTGCCCAGTTTTGTGCTGCATGTCCAGCGTGTCAGCGAGTTACAGCGGCTCACCCACCGGTGGTGCCATTGATTCCCATGCCAATTATCACAGACCCAATTGGTCGCATTGCCATGGATATTGTAGGCCCATTAGTCAAAACGCCCCAAGGTTTCCAATACATCCTAGTTATGGTAGATCAGGCAACAAGGTTTCCCTGGGCCATACCATTGAGGAATGTTTCTGCAAAAACAATAGCTTTAGAGCTGGTAAAATTGTTTTGTGAAGTGGGATTCCCAAGAGAGGTGTTGACTGACCGAGGGTCCAATTTTGTATCCAAATATTTGGCCCAGGTCTGGGATGCCTTTGGCATTCATCACGTGAAAACCTCAGCCTACCATCCACAATCAAATGGTTTGGTGGAGAGATTCAACCAAACTCTCAAACAAATGTTGAGAAGGGGGTTAGCAGGAGAGGTAAAAGAATGGGATATGTTATTGCCCTTTGCCTTATATGCCTGCAGGGAAAGAATTCAGGTGTCCCTAGGTGTAACTCCATATGAATTGATGTATGGTAGGGCTCCAGGGGGGTTGTTAGATATTTTGAGGGAACAATGGATTGATCCTGAACCAGGAAGTCAGGAGGTGCCACAGTTTCTACGTGACTTGAGAGCATGTTTGAAAAGGACATCGCAGGTTGCTGAGAGGAACCTGCAGGACAGTCAAGTTCACCAGAAAGGGTGGTGTGATAGGATGGCCAAAAGCCGCCAATTAAGCATTGGTGAAAAGGTTTTGGTTCAAGTAGCAGGTACAGCCCCAAAATTTGAAGTACAGTGGAAAGGGCCATGGAAGGTTGTTAAACAAGTGAGCCCAGTGTCTTATATGGTAGAAAATGCAAGAGGGCGTAGGCAGACCTACCATATTAATGTACTTAAGTCTTGGAAGGAGAGGCCTGTAAATAATGACCCTGAAGCCAGTCAGGAAGTAAGTGAGCTTCAAAAAGATAACACTCTCGTAGGTATTACGGACTGTAGGAAAGAGGTTTCACCAGTTAAACCAGTCCGTAATAACTTAAGCAGGGGGGTATGTGATAAGGAAGCTTATCATAGCTCAGGAAGGAGCTATAGAAAAGGTGAAGTGACTCTGAACAAGCAACCTGTCAGTTCTGGTAGAAATAAGAAAACAGAATTTTCCCATAAAAGACTACCAGTCCCAGAATGCACCAGGTTTCCAGCAGCCATTAGAGGAGCTGAAGTGGGGAAACGTGTGTTCAATCAGGAGGGCTATGAGGTAATCCCTAAGCACTCATCTCAAAGGGCAGGGCCTGATTCAGCACAGCTGCGCTGTGTTAGGGAGGAGCACTCATCTAAGCAGAATAAAGGTAGAGTTTATTCTACAGAGAATTATCCTCAGGATCATCATCATCTTCATGATCACCTTGGATATCCTCAGTTTCATTTGAAGGATTATCAGCAGCAGAAGCCAAACCGGACGGACAGAGAGGGAAAGAAACCCTTTGGAAGAAAGAGGAGAAAAGCCTTTGAGAGGTCTAGAAGAGTCCAGAGCAGTACGTATACTGGGAGGCATTCCAAGGGCCAGCATACACCATTGGACTGGGGAAAGCCAGAGGAATGGTGCTGCAGAGCTAGAAATCTCCAGACGGTACCTGTGAGAGAGACGGCTGCACGTGGAAGGGACCCTAAGACCCGTGCCAGAAGGTATGTGAAGAGAGATCCAGTGTCCAGGGATCTGGATTGGAAGGCTGGACATAAGAACTGGACTACATACTGGCCAGGCTATATAGAGAGGAACTCTAACAGCAATGGAAGCTCAGGTATGAACACTGATCTATGCCCTAGCTATAACCTTGAAAGACAGCAGGGAAACAAGTATTCTCCTGAAAGTGCTCCATTGGGAGATTCATCTGTGCCAATACATGATATTGAGCCCATGCTTGTTGAAGAAGAGGGAGTGATAGCAGATGAAGAATCTGTTTACATGGACTGCTCTCTGTCTAAACTCCTTTGGTGATTTTCTGTTATAAAGTACAGCAACCATCACAAAGAAATACAAACTTGTTCTTTAATCTACTCAGAAAAGCTCCTGTGTAGGATTTCTAGCCACGCAGTAGAAGGCAAGCCAGCTAAGGGGTTTCAGCTGGATAACTGCTAGCAATTGAGCCTTACCTAATTGCTTGTGAGCTAGGAGAGAATCACTTCTGAATCTTTGTGGGAAGATATAAGAAGTTTACCTGAAAAGAACAGTTTTTTTCTCTTCTTTGTGGCTTTTGGTTTGTTGTTTGATATATGCTAAGAAAATATTAGCTAATGCCTACAGAAAAGACCAGTTTGTACCAACCAGGTCTTATTTCTTTTTGCTTTGATTGCCTGACAAGTTCAAATGTTGTTTCCTGATTTTTGTTTTTTCTAAGTTAAACACTGAAAGCAAGTAACCTGATTTATGTGCTACCAAGCATATCTGTGTTGGGAGAAATAACCCCATAAATAAATATCTTATTGGCTTTACATTTGAGCACAACTAAATTATTGTCAGCAGCTGTGTCTGGTGTGAATGAATTGCATTGCCCACAATCCCTTGCAAATCATATAGATATATGCACTTGCTAAGACTGTGAGGATTCTCACCCAGGCAGCCGTCTGACAACTCCCAACCTAATTAAAGAAGGAGGAGGAGAGACTGGTTTCAGCCCTGTTATGGAGCTCTCACTGATTCCAGGTCTCATCCCTACCTTTGAACACAGGGGCTAATATTCAAAAAGATTTATCTGGCTTGCAGATCTGCAAACTGCATAAATCCCACCGACGGGGATATTCAGTGACATTAAACCAGTTAGTGCTATTGAATATCCCCTCTTAACCTAGTGAAACATCTCAGCGCTATCCAGATAGCACGAGTGCACTCCGTGCGAAGAGCAGGGGCGGCATTAGTAGTTATCTCATTAGCGGTGATTTTCAGCTGCTAATGGTAGCTAAGCCACATAAAGTGAAAGGCTGCCTTACTTTATTGTGCAATCCGGTTAGGCAATGAATATCACCACTAACTGGATTGCGCAACAGCAGTCCAGCTAAACGGAATATTCAGTGCCGATCATCGGATATGCATCGGCACAGAATAATTGATCTTAAATTAAAGTGGCAGCAGAATTTGAGAAGAAACTTGCTGTGGAAGCAAAAACACGTAATAAAGACTTTTTCAAGTACATTTGTAGGAAAAAACCTGTGACAGAGTCAGTTGAACTAATAGATTAAAGAGGGGTAAAAGACCATAGTGGAGAGAATGAATGAGTTTTTTGCTTCAGTCTTTACTAAAGAAATGTAGGGATGTTACCCATGACTGAAATGGTGCTTAAAGGTGATGCTGCAGAAGAACTGAAAGAAATATCGATACACCAGGAAGATGTATTACAGCTATTTGATAAACTGAAGAATAGAAAATCACCTGGACTGGATGGTATATACATCCAAGGGTGTTGAAAGAACTGAAATATGAGATTGCAGATCTACTATTAGCAATCTGCAAACTTGATAACGAGTGAGGTTATCAAAGTTGCAGATGACACAAAACTATTTAAAGTTGTTAAAACCCATGAGGATTATGGAAACTTGCAAGAGGATCTTGATAAATTGGAAGAATGGGCATCCAAATGGCAGATTAAATTTAATGTGGACAAGTGCAAAGTTATGCACCTAGGGAAGAACAACCGAAACTATGGTTAGACGATGCAAGGTTCCACATTAGGAACCACCACCCAGGAAAATGATTTAGGCGTCATCGTGGATAACATGTTAAAATCCTCCGCCCAGTGTGCAGCGGTGGCCAAGAGAGCAAATAGAATGCTAGGTATCATAAGGAAAGGAATGGGGAATAAAACAAAGGATATTATAATGCCTCTGTATCATTCCATGGTGCGACCGCACCTTGAATATTGTGTGCAATTCTGGTCACTGTATCTTAAAAAGGATATAGTGTTATCAGAAAATGTACAGAGAAGAGCCACCAAAATGGTAAAGAGGATGGAAGGATACCCTTATGAAGAGATGCTAAAAAGGTTAGGGCTCCTCAACCTGGAAGAGAGATAGCTGAGGGGAGATATGATAGAGTTCGATAAATTAATGAATGGAGTAGAACTGGTAAACGTAGATCAATTGTTTACACCACCAAATACAGAAAGACTAAGGGACATGCAATGAAGCTACTGGATAATCTATTTAAGACTAATAAGAGAAAATATTTTTTCACTGAACGTGTAATCAAACTCTGGAATTCATAGTAAAAGCTGTTAGTGTAGCTGGGTTAAAAAAGGTTTGGACAAGTTCCTGGAGGAAAGGTCCATAAACCATTATTAAAGGGGACCCGGGATATCCACTGCTTGCTCCAATACAAGCATTGTGGAACCTGTGTCTTTTGGGGAAACTGCTAGGTACTTATGACCTAGATTGACCACTGATGGAAATAGAATACTGGGTTGAAAGGATCTTGGTCTGACCCAATATGCCATATCTTATGTTCTTTTTAACATTTTTTTATAAGGACTTTTGCAAAATTCTAGAACTGTTGCTAGCTTTCTTTTTCTGCTAATGGTTTATTTACAAAGCAGCTGAAGAACTTTGGAGCATTAAAGAGTAGGCTCTTGGGTTTTCTAGGGTGAGTTCCTTTTATGAATCCTCGAAGAAGTCCCCTCTGATGCTGCCCAACCAGCTGTTCTGAACATGAGTAGGACATTGATGCCAAGTCTGAAAAGGGAAAAATAGTTACAAAGATCCTGCTTCATTTTCATGACAATTTAAATCCACAAGATGCTTTTTTTGGACTGCCATCCCTATTTATTGTAAAATATCTTCACTAATTTTTCTTTATCATACCTTAGGGATATGTTTACTAAACTGCGGTAAACGTGAATAATGCGCTTTGTACGATGTTAACGATCGTTAGCGTGCTATAGCGCATTAACGATCGTAAACGCGCTATAGCGTGCGCTGTCACGCACTAACGAGCGTAATGTTCCGCGGCGCGGTAAAACATCGCAGAAGGTGGAGAGAGGGCGGAGAGAAGGGGTCAATGGGTGGAGAGTGGGCGGGGAGAGGCTAACGCGCTGATTTTCAGAGCTGAATTCCAACGCGAATGAAAACCTACCGGTAAAAGCACTTTAAAGGGGAGAGAAACCATTTACGTGTCAGCAATGTACAGCCTAGGCAGGGAAACCAAAAAAGGTGATAAGTGTGATACATGTGCACAGAGCAAAAGGGCACAGAAACACCGAAAATAACCCCAACAAACTGGAAAAAAACAACAACCAAGCTGGCCAATAGTGGTAGCAATGAGAAACATCAACCCACCACCCCCCGAGTAAGCTCCATAGAACAGATATAATTTGTGGAAGGGTCCATCCTCCGTCCCCATACAAGGTGCATGGGCCCACAGTGAAATAGCGCTGCTCAGGGATTTCCCCACCATCGGACAGGGTTCCTATGGCATGCACATGTCCTGCAACATCAGGGTGGGCATGTCAGAATGGGCAACCGGGCAGATGCTGGAAAAGGGGATACAGAGGGCTGCAGGCGGCACATGCAGTGGTGCAGCTGGGCCACAGTGGGGACTAGGGTGATGCTCAGTTGGTCCATAGGAATGTGTAAACAGTAGAGCCAGACAGCAACTGATGAGGGCCCAACATGGGCATGAGTGTGTTTCCCAAAGCACCACAGGGGAGAGTACCCAACAGCAACCCCCAAGGGCACGGAACACTGGCAGGCGGGGCTGGGGGGGAGAGTGGACGTCTATGTAGGCACCCCTACCCCAGAACACGTACCATAGACGGCCGCCTACCTGCACACTGGATGGCCTGAGACCGCGCACCACCAGCTCCACCAGCAGAAGGGCATGTCAGCACGGTGGCTGAGGGATACTGGTGGTGGAGGGGGCAGTGGCAGCTGCCCGGAGCAGACCGTGGCCTAGCCCTGTGCAGGTGGGTGCCATGTACTGCAACAGACAGGCCCTGTCTGACCAACAGTCATGATATCTCCAGGGAATGCACTGTCTCTGTGAGAACATGGTGGTGCAGTGCACAGAACCACTGTATTCAGAAGCAGAAAGTCACAGGCTCAAGTCCCAGCTGTGGTTTCTGCCAACCCAGTCCTCATATTTTACCCACTACTATAACGTGCTAATACAGGCAGAACCGTTCTTGCAGATGACGTAAACATGCCCAAAACACCAACATTTTACCCTACAGAGCACAGACACCATAAACATGCACATTACCTAGAGCAGAGTGTCCCAAATGCAGTCCTGGAGGGCCAAACACCATTCCAGTTCCATGCTGCCTCTGATAAAGATGCCTGTGGTACATTTCTATGCGCCACCCCCATGGTATGCAGATGTATCTCATGCATATTCATGAGGGACAGCATGAAAACCCGAACAGTGTTTGGCACCGCAGGACTGGAGTTGGGAACCTCTGCCGTAAAGCAGCAGCCAACAGGGGCAGACACACCCGCACCCACAGGCCCCATTATCCACAGCCTTCTGGAGAGGCAGGACTGTGGGCTCTTCGTGCATCTCCCAATACTAGCACTTGTATGCCTTAGTAATGCCACCCTAAACCGGGGAATATGGTACACATCTATCAAAATGTTGTTAGGATTACTGGCAGATAGCAATTCCTAGGTTAGGTACAAGTGTCTGAGTGAGCTGCATCATAGCAACCTTTCTGATGTATGTGGAGTGTGCTAGAGGTCATGTGTCTGACAGTGTTTACCAACCTGGGGAGTGACTCCTACAGTATTGCGTACCATAGCCATGCCTGCACTGTGCCCAGGACTTGTGTGGTGGCCTGGGCTGCCCAACACCTCTCTAGTTGCACAATGCTGGCATAGGTGTGGGGAGTGTGTGTCTGTCTATCCAGTGTGTGGTGGCTTCCAACACCCTCCACAGCCCACACTGCTAGCACTATTCCCAGTATTGGCCTGCCAATGTGCATAATGAGGAGCAAGGTACCGTGGGAATAGCCTGAATAGGGTGGCCTGGCCTGGCCGCATCTGCGCTGGGCATAGGACAATGGCTCGGACATTGTAGTGCCCGGTACCAACTGCACAGACAGAGTGGCCACAGCATGTCCTGCTGGGAGGTCACTCTCGCCCTGACTGATTAGTGACCATGGCATGGCTAGGTTCCCCCATAGTGCTATATAGCATTTTGCTCATGTGATATATATGGGTTTCCTTTTGGGGCCCAATCACTGACTTATCTGCTTGGTGTGTATGCTGACAGCCCCTGGGTTCTGGGTACATGCATCTCCTCCAGGACCATGCACTATGGACTAGCTGGTGGACTGTCTGCAGCTAGTATGTGTCTTGCTGGAACACCTTGCAGGGTACAGCGGCTGGAGGCCTGCTGCTGGGGAATGTCAGATAATGGTGGGGGGCAGCTGAGCATATCCAGGACTGCTGTCTGTCTGCTATTGCGTTATGGATGTGTACTGCTCTGTCTGTTCCCCTCTACCGCTGCCATTGCAGGGGGGTAGACTGTGGATCTATTGGTGGGTGACCCTGTTTCCCACCCTAAGCCCCAGAGGGTAGGTTGTGTGGTGGTAGATGATCTGCCCATGGGTCCATACACCCCCCCTTCACCTACAGCAGGTAACCTTGGCACCAACACAGGATATACACTATTCTGAGTGCATCATCGCCCATAAGGACTAGACATGACCGAGACATACAGCAGGGCACAGATGTATCCTAGGTGTGTCTAACAGAGCTACCTATCACACACTGATGGGGACCTGCAGCATGGCGTATCTCAGCCATGAAAGGTGCTGTGGACCTGGTGCTGGGGGCCCCACCTCAACCTCAGGGTGGGCACTGTACCCGCACAATGTGTGTGTCCGTGGCTACTCTGTGGCAGTGCCACACACGGTCTGTCCCCCCTACAGGGCCGAGGTGCTGTGGGGGTGCATATACACTCTTGTGCCCATCTCTCGACTGCTAATTTGCATGTGCAGTGCAGTGCATCATGGGTACGGGTGGGTTAACCCTACCCTGGTAACCACAGCAGAATGTGGGTGTGGTGCCATGCAGTCCTCCTGTAGCCAGCCAGTTGTTTGTTAGCAGCTCTAGCCCACTGGTTACTACACTGCCTGTGGAGCCAGAGGTCATGGGTCCTAAACCCACAGTGGGGTTCATCAATAGGGCTGTCTTAGACATTGTCTGTTTTTATTGTATATTAGTTCTGCCAGCAGGACCACCCTCAGGGTACTGTCCCCTTAAGGTGCCTTATATGGTGTCCTATAGGGGACATTATAGGGTGCCTTAGCAGACAGCGCACTTTATAATGTGCCCTATGGAGTGCCCTCTAGGGTGCCTTATGTGGCACCTTAGGTTACGCCACTGTGAGGGTGTGTTTGCTGGCAGCACTATTCAGGTACAAGTAACCTTCCTCACAGCCCACTACTTAACCCTTTCCAGGCCAAGCCCAGTACTTTCGGGATCCAAACCTCTGCCTATATATTCCTATCAAATGGTATAGCATACATGACCATGCCAGAGGGAATGTTATTATTGGAACATATTGGATACGACGGGTACAATTTTCCTGACATGTGCAAACATTAACCCAGCTGCAGAATGTGGATAAAATATTATAGTAGGCCTTCAAAGGGTTGCACATGATGCCTTTTTCATTAGGCACACTGGGGAATCAAACCCATGACCCTTGTATCATCAGTCTGTGTAGTAACCATTGTGCTACAGCTCTGTTTCTGTAGTTGGCTGTCTGCGCGCTGTCTTAAGCTTGCGCGCAGTAGCACGCACGTTGTAGCGATTGTTGCTGCACGGCACGCAATACCGCGCGCAACTGCGCGTTATCGGTTACAATGTCCTTTTTTGGCTTTCCTTCCACTAATGCAGCTCCTAACGCGAATTGCACTAACGCAGTTTAGTAAACATACCCCTTAATGTCAGTACATAATGTGTAAGGTGAAGTGTTTTCAATTAATTGTAATTATAGCATATGTTGTCTGGATATATAGATATATGTGGCTTATATTTGCTTTAATATAGCTCTCATTTTTAAATTATAAGCTTAAAAAGCTACTTTGTAAATTAGTACTTAATTAATATGGTGCTAATAGATTTTAACAAAATACAGTTGTGTCACCTGACTATGCTGCATGAAAATGCACAACTGAAGGCTTATTGCTAGAGCTATTACACCCAGAAGTCTATAAAATGCCTCCTCTATGAATTCAGGTAGTCTAACCTTGCATAACATGCTGGATAGAAAATCAGCCTTTGGTTTAAACTGGTTGCCAGCAATAATTTCAAAGTAGTGTATCTTTATATTTTAAGGCCTAACGTATTTATAATACTCTCACCATTCACATGCAACCTCCCCCCCCCCTCGCCATTCCCCACATTTTAAAGACCCCTTTTACTAAAGCCTGCTCAGGATTTTCAATGAACTTACCAAACAAATGCACGTTAATTGTCAAGCATCCACAGTAGCTGCAAGGGCATGACCAGTATGGTCCCAGCAGCTAACACATGATGGGCCAAGCTAACATGTGCAGGCAAGCTTAACGACTCCCATTAAGGAGTCATTAGGTGAACTCATGTCAAGAGCTGCGTTGTCACTGAGTGTGCGACAATAGCCCTGCCATTAGTGCTAATGCAGCACCCATGGCTAAAATCTTAGGTTTCAACTACAAAAAAAATCTTCTGTAGAGTTGAATGGCTTTGGCTGCATCAGGAAAAATAGTTATAGGCTGACCACAAAAAAGAGGCCACCTTGTTAGCAAAATATAATTTCAATACAGAACTTTTATCTAATTCATTATCTTTATCTTTATTCATACATTTAATATACCGCTCATGCAAAGTAGAAGGGTGGTTTACAATAACAAAATTTTGCTATGAAGCTAAAGGAGGAAGGGAATGCCATTTAATGATAGGATAGAGAAAGACAGACATAGTAAAGGAGGGGGGGGGGGCGGTAGTGCTATGTCTGAGGAGAAGGGAGGTCAAAGGCCATGTTGAAAAGATAGGTTTTTAGTATGGATTTAAATCTCTGCAAGGAAGGTTCCAGGCAGAGTACAGTTGGGAGAGAATTCCAGAGTGCAGTGCCAAGGAAAAAGAAAGCGGCATTGCGAGTAGATTCCAGGTGGGCTTGGGAGGCAGAGGGTAGATATAAGCATTGGAGTGAACAGATCGGAGGAGACATTGGGGAGTATGAAGGTGAATGAGGTCAGAAAGGTATTAAGAAGTGCCAGTGTGGATGGTTTTGTGGACAACAATGAGTATTTTGTAATGGATCTGATACTCATTGGGGGGCTAGTAGAGATATATGAGCAGAGGAGTGATGTGGTCTGTACAAGAGGCATGGGTGAGAATCTGGGCTGCAGTATTTTGGAGGAGCTGGAGATGGTATAATTGATAGAAGGGGAGACCAGGGATAGTGACATAATCGATGTGAGCGGTAACCAGAGAGACTAGGATTGTGGTCAGTGAAGAGAGGGACAGAAAGAGATGAACGGCACAGATTTGTTGTAGAGAATGGAATGAGTAACAAATAAGTGAGGAAAGATGTTCATATAACAACAGAGAAGAGTCCATTATGATGCCGAGATATCGAAGGGAGGTAATCAGTGGAATGGGGATGTCAGAGAGTAGGGGAGCGAGTGACAGACTAGGACAACTGAAAGTAAACCAAATGGGAGTTGCTTTGGTAGAATTCAGGTGCAGAAAATTCAAAGACATCCAGGATCTTTATCTGAGCAAGGCAGGCGTTAAGGGGGGCCACGTTGGGAGCAGAGGGCCTAGTGAGGTGTAAGAGGATGGTGTCATCATCATAGTAATATGCTGAGACACTGTGTTGTTGGATGAGTAGGGACAAGGGGGCAAGGAAGATATTAAAAAGAGGGGGGCCAGGACCAAACCCAGTGGAACACCACAGGGAAGGGGGATGGCAGAAGAGGAGGAGGAGCCAGAGAGGACAGAAAAAGACCTAGAGGATAGGAAAGTCTAGAACCACTGCAAAACAGTTTCACGGGCCTCAAAGTCATAGTGGCGAGAGAAGAAAGTGATCAACTATGTCAAAGGCAGAAGATAGATCCACAGAAACCACCACAGAAACATCACCATGATCATGAGAGACGTGCAACTCATTCAGTAAAGAAAGAAGAATAGTTTCTGTGCTATGGCTGAGACAAAAACAGATTAGCGTAGATGAAGAGCGTGTATCCAGGGCCAGCCTGAGGCATGTGCGGGAATGTTGCTCGCACATGGCCTCATACCTCAAGAGGCCCCACGTGTGCCTGACCAGCTTAAGAGGGAGCTGGTGAGGCCTGAAGCCAGGTCACCTCTGCACAGCTGCAGGAGTAAAGAGCCGCTGGAGTGTTTTCCTTTTTCTCCCATGACTGTGCTAAGTTAGCATCCACCGGCATCGCTCACATCATAGAAGTTAAACAGGGGCACTCCCTGTCTCACTTCCTGTTTAACTTCTGCGTACTGAGCCACGCTAATGGCTGCAACTTAGCACAGCTATGGGAGAAAAAGTTCCAGCAGCTCTTCACTCCTACGGCTGTGCAGAAATGAGTCACGGAGCCAGGCTTCATGCCTCACGGGCTCCCTCTTAAGCAGGTCAGGTATGCATGGGACCTCTCATGGTGTGGGGCCATATGTATGCAAGTAAGTGTTTGGGGGGGTTGCTGGCACTGGAACAGGACTGCTACAAGGGCTAGAATGAGAAATGGGCTAATATTGGGGGATGGGGAGATTGTGATTGAAAGGAAGACAGTGTTGGGAGGGATTGGGACTGCAGGGGGGCTGATACTGGGGGACTAAGACTGGAAAAGGGATAATGCTGGGGGATGGAGGGACTGGAAGGGAACTGATTCTGGTAGGGACTAGAACTGGAGGAATACTGATACTGGGGGGCTAGAACTGGAAATGGACTGATGCTAGGGGATGGGGAGTCTGGGATTGCAAGGGAGATGATGCTGGGAGGGATTGGGACTGTGAAGAAGTGATACTGGGGGTGGCTAGCTCTGGAAATGGGATGATGCTAGGGGATGGGGCACTGGAAAGGAGCTGATGCAGAGAGGAACTGGGACTGGAGGAGGACTAATACAGGGGCTAGGACTGGAAATGGGCTGATGCTAGGGGATGGGGAGAATGAGACTGGAAGGAGTGGATGCTGGAACTAGAAGGAGGTGGAGCTGAGGATGGGGGGGAGAAAAAAAGAAACTGGGGGAGTGAGGATTGAGAGGGAACTGATATTTTGTGTGGGAGGGAAGAAAAAAGGTCATATGGAGGGAAGAGGTGAAAGAGAGGGGCATAAGAGTGAATGCTCAAGTAAGAAGGAGGAACGGCAGTGTTAATGAATATTGGAGAAGAAAGTAACTGGGTGGTGGAAGGGATGTAGGAGGCAATACTGGGGACAGGGATATGGAGGAGAGCACGGACTTGGACTTCGGTGGAGACTTTAAAATTGGGTGGGAGAAAAGAAGAAGACAAAATCTGAGATTGGCTGGGTATTGGGAGAGTAAGTGGGGACTCAGGTGGTGGGCCCAGGAGCTGGCACAACTCACTGTGCATGCAGCTTCATCTTTTTTTCTCTGAGTCAGCAACAGCAGCCTGTGCTGCCTGTAACATGCACTTCTAGTGTGCAGGGCATCCAGAAGTGAATGCTACAGGCAGCACTGGCTGCTGCGTGATGAATCTGAAAAAGGGAGATAAAGCTGGGGATACTGCTATGAGATCTTTCTGCTGCTAACTCAGAAATAGAAAGAAAATGCCAGGGATGGTGTTACACGATATTTTTTCCCAGGAGGGAGGACAGAGAGAGGGGGAAAAAGAAAGATGGGATATGCTGGATGTGTGTGTGTATATATAGAGGTGGATTTTAAGTTATGAGAGAGAATGAATCTATTGGCCTGGATTGAAGAGGAACGGAGAGAGAGAGAAGATGCTGGACTGGGAAGCGAGACAAGAGAGGTGCTGAACCACTGCAGGGGAAGAGGATGAAGAAGGGGAAGGGGATATATGATCTATGGGGGGGTGGTCTATGGTGGTGGGAAAGGGCTGGGGAGGTGGAAGAGAAAGCATGAGATGCTGGACTGTGAGGGTAAAGCAAAAGGGTGAGGGGATCGGGAGATACTGAATTGGTATGGTGAGAGAGAGAGGAGGAAAATGGTGGGCATGATGGAACTATGTGAGAGAGGCCATGGGCAGCTGGCAAGGAGATAAATGAGAGGAGGAGGAGGATTACAGATGGTTTAAGAATGGTAATGGGGAGTGGGTGAAAGACAGAGGTGAATAAGAGTCTAGCAAAGGAGTAAGATGAGAAATGGGGGAGCTGGGCTGGAGATTAGAAGAGTAGAAGGAAAGTTACTAGGTGAAAAGTTTGGAGGATGGAGGGTCAAAAATGATTGCATAAATGAATAAAGAAAGAAATGGAGAAAAGAACAAAAAGCAAAAGATCATCAGAGGCGGATGTAGACAGAAAATGGAAAAAAAAATAGGAGAAGAGAGAAGAAAGGACAAATGGACAGCAGGCATTGGAGATTTAGCAGAGGACACAAAGAACACAGAAGAGAGAGACCAAGGCAATTGCGATTGAAAAATAAAATGCCCAAGGAACAAAAGGTAGAAAAAAAGTATTTAATTTGAATTATTAACTGGAATATGTCAGCTCTGAGAAATGTACACTGATGTCTTTGTGCTTTGTTCAGTATAAGAGGAAATTAATTTCATAGGTTAATTTTTCTAGTGTTTTTGTGAATTCAAAGTTTGGCTTTTGGGGTTCCCAGTTCAATTATTGTCTTCATATTTCTTTTTTTTTTTTTTTTCCAATTTGTCTTTATTAAAAATTTTTTCCAACATAAATGCAACAATAAACAGTCCAAAAAAGGATGTACACAGCAGCAAAGGCAAATACATCAACAGGTCATATGTGGTACGCGCAAGCACACCGTGTAGACACTAAAACTAGCAATAACAAACAAGTGGGCTAGGTCCATAAACCTTCTCCGCCAACCCAAATCCCTTTGCGTCCCCCCCTCCCCTGATCCCTTTCACCCCCCTCCTCCCCACCCCTCGCCATCCCATCCCCCCTCCCCCCCCCCATCTTCGCAAGTAATTATACTCCCAATAAATTCTCAACCCTTCAAGTAATCCAATAGGGCTTGCCACTGGGTCTGAAACTTCTCCACGGACTGTCGCCGAACTGCAGTCAAGTGTTCCATTAATGCAATTCGTCGAAGCCGGGTCTGCAATGCCGCAAGACCAGGAAGGCAAGGTTGTTTCCAAGCCCGAGCTATTTCACTCCTAGCCGCTTGGAGACAAGCTCGCGCCGGGCGATCCAAACCCCCAGGTACATTGTCAGGCCGGATCCCCAACAGCCCATATCCCATATCTATTGCTCCCAGCAGCCCCAGGGCAGAATGTAACACCTCCCCCACCATATTCCAATATTCTCGAACCTTCGGGCACAACCACCACATATGCGCGAAGGTCCCCCGCTCCCCACAACCACGCCAACAATCATCAGAAAAGCTAGGAAACATCCGATGCAACCGAACCGGGGTATAGTACCACTGATAAAGCAATTTGTAGGACGTTTCCCGGATAGCCACCGAGAGGGCCTGACGCCCAATATTCATGTGAATCTTCCGCCACTCCAAGGGCTCCAGCTCCCTTCCCAGGTCCCTTTCCCATTGCTCTTGATGAGGAAACCACCCCGTGGTTCCACCCCGTCCCAATTCCCGATAGAGGCGGGAGATCAACCCCCGAGAGCCCTCCCAACTTTGCCAGAGCACCACCTCAGCCCCCGGGTCCGCCTCCCACTCTTCCCGAATGTCTCGTTGGGACAAAAAATGTTTCACCTGAAGATAGGGAAAAAAATCGCTCCCCCGCAACCGATATCGCAGCCGAAGGTCCGGAAAGGGAAACACCTGCCCCCCCTGGAGGAATTTCCCAAAGGTATCCAGTCCCAATCGTGCCCATCTACGAAAAAACCCCTCTCTACCCGGTAAAAAGGCTTCCGTCGCTCCCACCGGAGAGAGCACCGTAACCCCCCCCCCGGGTCCCTCCCCGCCCTCCCGCCCTCCGCCACAACGTCGCCAAGTGCCAAATGAAGGGATTAACCTTCCAACGCCCCAAAGGCCATTTACCAAACACCCAGGGCAGATCTTTCAACGCAATGTCCCCCGCCCAATATTGCTCTATTTCTCGAAAGCGCTTATCCCTCCCACCCTGATCTCGCCACTCAAACACCTGTCGCATTTGGGCGGCCCGATAATATCGGGCCAACTCGGGCACCCCCAACCCCCCGGCCTCCCGATCCGCATAAAGTACACGCCTGCTCACCCGGGGTTTACTACCCCCCCAAACAAAAGCAAAAATTAAATTTTGAAGAGCCCTCAACTCCCGTGCGGGGATCCCCACCGGAAGGGTTTGGAACAAATATAAGAGCCGTGGAAGAAGATTCATCTTCAGGGCAGCTATTCTGCCCAGCCAGGAGATCTCCAGCCCCTTCCATCGGTCAAGATCTTTCCGGAGCTGGGCAAAAATCGCGGGATAATTAGCACGATAGAGTTCCGGCGGCTGCGCCATCACCCGTACCCCCAAATATTTGAGTGACCCCACCGTCCACTTAAAGGGAAATGATTGCCGCAAGCTCTCAATAACACGCTCCTCCAACGTAAGTGCCATGGCCTCCGTCTTGTCCCAATTCACCTTGAACCTGGAAAACGCCCCATATTGCTGAAGCTCGCCCATCACCATCGGCACAGAGACTATGGGGTTAGTCAAAGCAAAAAGCACGTCATCAGCGAAAAGAACCATCTTATGTTGCGTGGACCCCACCGCAATCCCCTGAATGTCAACGTTCGCCCGGATCCTGGCGGCCAACGGCTCCATGACCAAGGCGAACAGTAGGGGGGAGAGCGGGCATCCCTGCCTGGTTCCCCTGCCCAAAGGAAAGAAGTCGGAATAGCCCCCATTCACAGTCACCGCAGCAACCGGTGCCGCATATAAGGCCCGAATCCAGGAACGAAAACGAGGGCCCAAGCCCACATAGGCCAAGACCTCGTGCAAGAAGGGAAAACTCACCCTATCGAAGGCCTTTTCCGCATCGATGGAAAGAAACATAGCTGGCTGTTTATCCTGCCGTGCCAACCAACCAAGTTGCAGAACCCTCCGGATCCCGTCTGCAGGCTGCCGTCCCATAATAAAGCCCGATTGATCGGGGTGGATCAGGGCGGGCATGTGAGGGCCCAGGCGAAGGGCCAGGACTTTGGCGAGGAGCTTGACATCAATATTCAATAGGGATATTGGACGATAAGACCCACACACCGCGGGATCTCGACCCGGTTTAGGAATCACCGTAATAGCCGCTTGGTTCATGGAGGGAGGCAAGGCCTCCCCATTCAACACAGCATTGAACACTCAGGTCAGAACCGGAGCTAAAGTCCCCATCAACCTTTTGTAGAACGCCCCGGAAAATCCGTCTAAGCCCGGGGCCTTCCCCGGAACCAGGGCCCTAATCGCCCTCTGCACCTCATCCACTTTGATATCCGTATCTAATTCCTCTCCTTCCCGATCCCCCAGTCGAGCACTCCCCCGACCATCATTAAGAAGGTAGCCCCGAAGGTCCCCCTCCGCCCCCGGGGGATCAGCGGTGTACAACCGCTGATAATAGTCCCTAAAGCTATCCCTAATATCCCCCGCTCGATAAAGCAATTTATCTCCCGGGCCTTTAATCTTAACAACAGTGTGCCACTGCCTCTGGGACCGAAGCTTCCCAGCCAACAGCCGACCCGATTTATTATCAAATTCATAGTACCGTTGCCCCACCCTATCCAGTTGACCAGAGATCTGCTCTAGCTGGAGTGCATTAAGCTGTTTACGCACCTCCTCCACCTGGTTCCGCAACCGCCGTCCCCCCCTTTCCTTATGCGCCCGCTCCAAGTCAGCCAACTGGCCCAAAAGGCGACGTTCCTCCTCCACCCGGTGCCTTTTACGCCTAGCCCCCATCTGGACCAAGTGGCCCCTCAGTACCGCCTTGAGCCCGTCCCAAAGAATGCCCGTGGACACTTCCCCATTATCATTAAGATCTAAATAATCCGCTATCACCTTTTGGAGTTGCACATCCACACCCTTATCCCGCAACAAATATTCATTCAATCTCCAGAAGGGGCGGCGGCCACTATCTCCAAATCCGCCAAACGAAACCTGCACCGGGGCATGGTCGTACCAAGTAACCGGGCCAATCTGTGCTCTAGCAAGCTGGTCCCACCAATAGCTGTCCCCCATCACATAGTCGATGCGACTATAGGAGCCATGAACGGCCGAGAAAAGGTAGAATCCTTAGTGGAAGGATTGGCAATCCTCCAGATGTCCTCCACCCCCAATCCCTTCATCCATTGTCGCAAGAGGTTGCGATCCCCACCCACCCCCCCCCTCCTCTCATCCAGATCAATATTACAATCTCCCCCAATCAACACGCGACCCGTTATCCGCCCCCCCAACCACACCTCTAGCTCCTTCCAAAAATCCCGCCGCCCCATGTTCGGGCCATAGATAGAAATTAGGGTCACCCTGTCCCCCCCCAATTCTCCCCCCACCACCACCGCCCGCCCATCCTCTTTCCTATGAATTTGATCCACCTGGAGAGGAACCCCCTGTCCCACCAAAATAGCAACCCCTCCCTTCCTCTTACCCCCCCCCTCCGCAGCAAAGTAACCCTGATAAGCCCCTGAACTCAGCAATCGCTCGTCCACTTGACGCAAGTGCGTTTCCTGTAGAAAGGCCACCCCCCATTTCCGGGACCGTAGCTCCTTCCACAGCAAACGCCGCTTTTGCGGGGTGTTCAGGCCCCGCACATTTAGACTACCCACAGTCAGTCCCACTGCCATGACCAGTGTAGTGCCCCCCCCTCGCGACCCGTTGCTCACTCTCATCCCACCCTCCCAACCCCTCTCCCCCCTCCCTACCCCCCCTCCCCGCCCCCTCTCCCCCCCCTCCCCACCCCCTCTCCCCCCTCCCCCCCTCCCTCTCCACCCCCCCATCCCCCCCCATTACGGATCACGAATCCGACCTCCAGTGAGGAAATGACGCTCCCCAGGACAAACTGCTCAGATATCCTCCCAGCCTCCCTCGCCCCAAGTCTCAACACACTAGATGAATGAAGTCCCCCACAGAAGTGCAAACAATAACATAACCAAGGACTAACCACTAAAAAGGAAAACAGTTTAACACACAGCATACAAAAATACTCAGTCCCAACGACCCCTCCCGCCCCACCCCCTCCCACTTCAACAACAGTCCTTTCCCCATCAAAAATAAGCAAGGAGGGGCCCGAAAGGGCAACCAGGGCCTAATGTAATAAAGCAAGTTCAAACATGGCACCCCCAACCATCAGCCGGTGCCAATAGAGGCACTGCCCGTCTGTTCTTCTAGCTGGTCGGACGGCCCAGAGGCCCCCGAGTGGCGCCTCAGTCGCTGGCCTCTCACAGGAACTCGTTCCCAGACTGAGCGTCGCTCCTTCCCCGGGGCTTGCTGTTCTGTGTGCACGCTCTGCTCAGGAAGACCAGTGGCTCCCTCTCTCCGCAAAATGTCCCAGGCCTCCTTCACTGTACGGGCCCTAAAGCTCCGGCCATTGACATCCAGCATAAGGGCAAAGGGAAACAGCCATCTATAGCGCTTTTGTTCAGATTGCAAGTAGGTAGTGACAGGCTTCATTTCTCGCCGCCTCTGCAGGGTAGCAGCGGAGAGGTCATGGAACACCTCCACAGTCTGCCCTTCCCACATAAAACGTCTCCGAGCCGCTGCCACCCTCATCACCTGCTCCTTTGTAGCGTAGGACCCAAGGCATGCCACAATATCCCGCGGCAGCCCCTTCCGTGCCGGCCCCAGGGCCCTGTGCGCTCGCTCCACTGCCACACTCACGTCGGTCGCCTCTCCCCGCTGCAAAAGGTAGCTGCACACTTTTTGCACCACCGCCGTAGCATCCGCAAACTCCGCGGTCTCTGGCAGGCCCCTCACACGCACGTTGTTGCGCCTCGAGCGATTCTCTAAGTCCTCCAGTTTGTCTTTTAGGAGGCCGTGCTCTAATTGTTGCTGCTGCATGAGGGCCTCCAGCGCTGACTCCTTCTCCGCAGCCTTGTCCGCTTGATCCTCCAGAGCCTCAACTCTATCGCCCAGCTCCTGGATATCGGCTTTGATGTTGCCCAGGGACTCCTTCAACTCAGCACGCAAACCGCCGATATCTCTTTTCAGGGAGTGCATCCAACTCCATATATCTCCACGGGTGCAGGCCTCGTCGGCTCGATCAGGTACCTCCTCCATATCTTCTCCCGAGGCCTCGTGCTCAGTACCCTCACTACTCGCTCGATCGGCGTGCTGTGCATAGGAAGACTGAAACTTAGCCAATCTTTTGCTAATAGACATCTCTGGCGACTCCCGAACCCACTGCTACAGATAGTGGGGTTGGGGGGGAAGGCTGGCCGCTTTATTTCGCCTTAAAAGCTGCGTCCCGTCGGGAGCTCCCGATTCAGGCCGCCATCACCCAGGTGACGTCACTTCCTCTCGTCTTCATATTTCTAAATCGTGATCCCTTGTTGTGTGTTTGGTGATGGTCTGTCTGTTTTGCGTGTATGACAGAACTGTGCTATTCTGTTTGTCTAGTTTTGGTACTGTAGACCCACTTGTTCTCTTTTCCCAGAAAGAGATATATTGGTTTAATATTGTAGTACTACTTTTGATAAATAGGGTTTAGGTACTGTGTGAGTCCTAGTAGTGTTGTTATGATATGGCAGGTGTGCTATGGGTTCTAAAGGAGCAGGGTTTTGTAGTAATGCACCTGGCAGAAATACGGTAACATTTCTTTATCCTTACTGTACCTGCAAAGGGTTTTCAGACACTCATTAAGAAGCATGTTTGCTAAAGGTTAATGTGCTTTTACAAATTTGAATGTATGCTAAGTGCAGCAACATCCATTTATATCTATGGGTACAGTGGTACTTAACACATATTAATGTTTAGTAAATATGCCCCTAAGTCATTGTTAGGACAAAAAAGAGGCTTGTGAAGGACTCTTTTGAAAGCCACTTAACATTTTAGATGGGCAGCATATACATTTTAAAATACAATAAATTAGATTTATGCAAATGAGGCCCAGTGGGTATGCAGATATTTTTACAAATTAGGCCCCGCAACACCCTTGGGCCACCCCTGCATGAAAGACCAGCTTCTCCAGAACCTTAGAGAGAGAAAAGGAAGATTCGAAACAGGGAGCTAGTGTACTGGGACTGAAGGATCCAGGGTGGGTTTCTTAAGAATGGGACAGATTACAGCATGTTTCCAGGAAGAAGGGAAAGAGCCTGGAGGAGAAACTAGTGTTAAACATGATAAGGATGTAGGGAAGGACAGCTAGTGAGGGTTCTGACCTAAACGTCCTAAATGTCACCAACATGGTAGCTCTCTTAGAGACATTATCCAATGATGATTCCAAAAATGTAGTTAATCCTAAACTCTCCAAAAGCACAGAAGTTCTATCTCACCCTCTGGAGCCGTCACTCTGGTTCTACTAGAAGCCGAAAAACATCAACATTTGGAAAATGAAGAATTTCTTTCAAGTATTTTTTTCAAAAGCTCCAAGGGAGATAAAAAAACGTATCACAGGAAAATTTAGAAAGCTTTTTCGCCTTCATTGCATTCTCCATTACGTACTTCTAATTTATTATGTATAGTCAAACTATGCTTCATAGAGGAATTACCCAAAGATTGAACATCAACAATTGTGCCCTCAATTTGAGTTGATAGCACCTTTCCTTGTTGAGATTTCTTCACTGTCTCATCAGTAAAAGTGCAAAGCTGAGTTATAGTCCCTTTTAACATATCCTCCATTCTATTAATGGCCACCCAAATGTCCTTCAAAGAGATATCATTAACATCCAAAGAAGAAGAAACTGAACAGGAAATATCTTTTGATGGCAAAACAGGATGTGGATATCATGAGCTTGGCGATGGTAAAGGTAAACCGGTAGTGCCATAACAGTCAAGAAGTATGGAAGCAACAGGGACAGTCTCACAAGGCGAGGAAACAACAGGAACACTGATTACTAAAGGTGGTGCAGGCTGAGGTGGGGGGGGGGGGGTGAAACCTGAAACTCAAATAGGCATCAGAGGCAAAAGAGGCCCCCCTCCCCAGTCTAAGATAGACTAACCTTTTCCTGGGTGGCAATTCTCACCATGTTCTGGTCCATAGGGCCCTGGACAGGCTAAACTGGACCTGAAATCTTACCCTTGCCTTCCCCTTCCCCATCCACACACAGGCATAGAGAGGAGCCCTGAGATGCTCCGATAAGCTCTCAAGGGGTGGGACCTGCCCCTTAGGTCACACTCCTTTGGGCAGACACCCATGGGCACATGCCTGCGGCCATGACCCTCATTACAAGCTGTTTTTTATTCACTCTAGAGCTGAGGGAGGAGGAGCAACGGGGTCACCGGTTCACCGAGGTGGAATGCAAGACCCAGCTCTGATCAGGGCAGCTAAATCCATCAGGTAGATCCAAAACCAGGAGCCTTTCCAGGGGCCTTAAATATACGTCAGTGTTTGTATCAGTTTTCTGAGATATGGAATATTATAAAGAATTATATAAAAGGTGCCAATGTGTGTCTGCAAAGAAAGTTTAAAAAAAAGAGAATATAAATGTGCTAAATTTGGCATACAGGAAGAAAGCGCTAATATCTCAGAACATTTTGATAAGCAGAAATATTGTGTTAGCATTTTTGGCATGCCAAAGTGGAGAAGGAGCCTAACGGCTTAAATTGTAGGCTGCAAAACAGGCTTGCCAGGGCTCAAATCTCACCTCGCTGATAGAAACTACTTTAGTCTTTGAGCAAGTCACTTCACGTGTCATTGCTTCAGGTACAAACTTATAGACTAAGCTGTGTTACAGCAATAAGGCACGCAATTGCCTATTTATTAAGGGGGTAATTTTAGAAGCCTTATTCGTTCTTTGGATATCCAAGAAAGTGCATAGAGACATCCAAAGCACAGAGACATCTCCAGAGCCATTTTAAAAGTCAGCTCTGTGGCTGTCCCCTGCATGAGGAGGTCTGACTCTGAATGGGGGCATAGAGAAGGTGATGCCAGGGTGTTCCTAGGAATCTGGAGGCATAGTTAGAACAGTGACGAACAAGCATCTGAAAAGCGTTTGCTTTAGCTGAAAAGCATCCAGAAGGCTTCACTCACTCATTCTCAGCACAATTTCAACAACAGCAGCATTTGAATCCTGACTGCTCTACCCTAGCCAACTACTCTAACCATTAGGCTACCCTAGATATCCAGGTTCTGTAAATCCATTCTATGGATGTCTAGGTAGATGCTTCCGCAGACATTCATATAGGGCACATCCAAGTTTGTGAAATCACACCCACACCTAGATGTACCTCCATTATTTTTAGACATTCTGGCTTAGATGTCCCAGATTGCACTTGGACAGATGTTCTAAAATTCCCCTCTACATGTTATTGGACAATAAGAGGTGCCTATTATGGCTAACGTATTATTTGTTACAAACCAGAAGCCAATCCGAAGTTCAAAAATAAGGAGCTGCAACGCATGCACAGCAGCTCAACAGTGCACAAACAGTGGCAGACCCAAAGGAACCAAATAAATCAATAAATAAATTTAATATATACACACATAAAAACATAAACCATATAGTACAATTCAATAGTAATTAGCCCAACATGTTTCAGCAATCACCTACATCAGGGAAATAAAATAACTATGCATAAAAATATGGCAGGAAATTCATATCTTGTGTTTGGAAATGTTGAATGGTACAGTCTACACAACATAAGCAAAAAAACAAAGATACAATCAATCTGAGAATTCCATAAAAACAAACAGTTAAATATGTATATATAAATAACTGCAGTACATACATAATATAATAAACTGTATAAATAAATTAATATCAGCACATACATTAACAATACAAATATAGAGCATAGTAATAGCAATAATAAAAAAGAAATCAATAAAGGGATAACAAACTCAACAGCAAGGATGCAAACATCACTAGAGGGGACATACCCCTCAATGAATTGCATAGGCCTAAAAAGTAGCTTAAAATAGAAGGAAAAAAATCCTCTGTTAACCTCTATGGATGATTTGACATCAAAGCCCACAGGTTACCCAACAAAGCACTTACTTCAACGATCCAAACCACAGACTTCAATAAACTCCCAAGACAGGGTACCAGCTCACAAATCACAAAAAGACTACTTTAAAAAACAAAAACAGATAAAAGAGCAGGCTTAGACCACATAAACCTTAATGATACAAAAACATTTTTATGTTTTATGGTTTATGAAAATTTGATATACAGCCCTTCGTGACAACAGAGCAGTGAACAATGTACACATTAAAAACAAAAACTATATATAGAGAAAAATGAACTCCATAAAATCATAGAGTAAGAGACAGAGGGGAAGGGGGGGGGGGGGCATAGGGAACAGGGACAGAATCTAGAGAACCTGTGAGGAGATATTGAGAGCCAGTTGACATAAGTGCATTTTCAGGGTGGATTTGAACCTGGGGAAAGAAGATTCAAGGCGGAGGTCAGTGGGAAGGGAATTCCAGAGGCTGGGTCCCAAGAAACAGAAGGCAGAATTCCGAGTGATCTCAAAGTAAGCTTGTGCTGGGAGGGAAGGTGAAGACAGTTTGCATGAATTGAATGGAGGACTCATGTAAAGGCATGAGGGATGAGATGAGACGATAGATTAGCGGGGGTGCCAGAGTGCATTATCTTATGAGTGAGAGTGAGGAGCTTAAACTGAATCAGAAAAGTATGGGGCAGCCAGTGGGATGGAGAATGCATAGGCAGGTGAAAGGAAAAGAGAGAGTGCAAGAGTAAGGATAGGAATGGGTTTAGTTCAAGGTGGTGGGAGGGACAAGGAGTAGGTAAAGGAGAATAGAGGAAAGTGCATGCACGTGTAGCCCCCACCACCATACATTGCTGCATGCTCACAGGGTCTCTTGACATATGCATGCACACAAAGCCCCTAAGACATACAAGCACACAGAGTCCCCCTGATACAGACATACGCACACATGTATACAGATTCCCTCCCAACAAACACATGCACACACACATGAGGTTTATTACTGTCATGGTATGTGAAAAAGTAATCCAGCAACATAACACCTCTTAGTTAGCTAATCCAAAAAATAGGTTGCTGACGACTGATGAAAATTTAGGAGTTTTAAGAAAAGGTAAGTACTAGAAAATACTCCACTGTAAACATTTTTACTGTGAATGTTACCATATAGCTTCTGTTTTATTGCAGGGTTTATGGAGGAGAAGCTTGTGGCTCCGTTGTGAGTTGCTGTTAAAGCTTTGATGAAAGCTGTTGTGTGTTTCATTCGTGAGGTAATTAAAGGAATTATGGAGATACTATTGGATATATTTTAATTAATGGATATGTTAATAAATAATAAGTAAATAAATAATAAAAAAAAATCTTGAAAAGTACTTTTTAAGAGTGTGTAATTAGGATTTGTATTGAAAGAGAGGGGAGGATGGAGACCAGTGATGTGAGTATCTTGCTATCTCCTATGGTGACTAGTTTTGCCATATGAAGGGTTTATGGCCATCCTGAGGTCTCTCTCTGTATAACAAGTAGATTTTGGGGTATTTTCTATAAGAAAATGTTCAGCTACCTTTAAATTTTTTAGATTTTTTGGATTAGGTAACTAAGAGGTGTTATGTTGCTGGATTAGTTAGACATAGTTAGAGCAGTATTTTTGCCTAATGTGAATAGCTCACCCATTTGGAGAAGCTGTTCCTCCAACACTCATTGCCGCCACTTACACTTCCTCATGACACCCACACAAGTGATATGCACACAGTCTCGACACACAGTGTCTAAACACATACCCACTGAAACACACACTCATGATACACAAGCTCACAGATGAACATACGCACGTTGGGGTGGAATTGGAGTGGTCCTATATGAAGAAATAAACCATACTTTTGTTGCCTACATCAGTGTGGTGCCGTGACCTCATTTCACCTTGGTTCCTCTTGTGATACTTGTGGGTGTAAGTTCTGTTTTCTGGACAGACCACATGCACACTGTGCCCACCAATCCACTCATACATCCCCTGTTTGCCTGCTGAGAGACCCTTTCCCATGCCTATCTCAGTCGAATCCCCCACACAGTCATGCCAAAATCTGTGAATGGAGGAAAATGGAAATGCACCATTACCAGATATCCCAGATTATAAGCTGCCCCTTTGTATAAGTCGCAGCGGCTCAATTTGGCTTTTTTGCATGTAAATTTATAGTATAAGTGGCCCCGGTGTATAAGTCGCAAGTACAGAAAATAAAGCGCATAACAACATTGCTATTTCTAAAACCTGGATTTGTTATGTTTCACTTTCACTTTCACTTTACAATAACACTCATTCAGCCTCCGATTTGTTCTGTATGACTCTCAGGAAAGCTGTTGAAGTCCTCATCTTCAGTATCACTGTGAAATAGTTCTGCAATTTCAAGTTCCAGTTCATGTTCGTTATTGTCTTCTTCTTCGCCTTCATCGTCTACATCTTACAGTTATAAGGGCTGTTTAGGATCTCAGCTTTCACAAAACCCGATTTGATTATTTTATCACTTACACCCCACCACCATGCTGTTGCAATCCATCCAGTAACTTCTGCAAACATTATGTGGCACATATGGCCAGTAGCAAAAATACACAATGCAAAAAGCTATTATAAATTTAAAATTATTCATCATTAATTGATAACACATTTCCCCAAGTGTAATTAACACCTTACAAGAAAGATTATTATTCACACTAGTGTGTATCAACATTAACTTTATTGTATCAAAAAATGTAAATAATTCCAATGCACACATATTTATAAATATTCACAAATTTCCATATATATATTACCATCTAAACACTATAAATTCATAAAATTCTCATATTGCTTATTTATACAAAAAAAGTACTTTCTCTTACATGCAATCCATCACAATCCCCAATATAATACTTCACAATAAACAGCCATATATCATTTCTAAGGGGTATGTTTACTAAACCGCACACACGTGCGCGGCACACAAGAGCGTGCGCTAATGATGCACTTAAGTGCTCTTAAGTGCCGCACACGCGTGCGCATCACATTAACGGGCCAGCGCACGTGTGCGGGGCGCTGATGTGCGATAGAGACGGGGAAAGGCTTACGGAGGGCGGAGGAAGGCCCCCAAGGGGCGGAGGGACGGGGTCAATGGGTGGAGAGTGGGAGGGGAGAGGCTCCCCACACAGGAGCGGGGCTGAATTTCGGCATTAAAAATACCGCGAGTGAAACCCTCGCGTTAGAGCCGATTTAAAGGGAAGAGAAACCATTTACGTCAGCAATGTACAGCAAAACCGGGGAAACCTGCAAAACGTGAGCAGTGTGACACATGTGCACAGAACAAAATAGCAAATATAACTTGAAAATGACCACAACGAATTCCAAATAAATTATAATCCAGCTGGGCAACAGTGATATTAATGGTAAAACATATAAAACACTCCCAGGAAAGCTCCAAAAAAACGAAATGAGTTTTGGAAGTGTCTACGCTCTGTAGACTCGTTCAAAAATCACTGCATTTTAATGGAGCTTTCCTGGGAGTGTTTTTCATGTTGCCCATTGATATCACTGTTGCCCAGCTTGGTTTTGGTTTGTTTCCACTTTTATGGAGGTCATTTTTGAGGTTTAATTGCACCCCTGTCCCCATACAAGGTAAACGAGCCCACAATAAAATTGTGCAGAGCAGGGTGTCTGACTCATGCGGCCAGGTTTCCTATCTCCAGAGACTGCACTGTCTCTGTGGCTACAGTGTGGTGCAGCAGACACAGCCAGTGCCTGTAAGACCAGAGGGTCACAGGTTCAAATCCCAGCTGGGGCTACTGCCAATCCAGTCCACATATCTTTCCTACAACTAAACTGTGATAGTAAGGAGAAACCTTTATTGCTGAGAACATACGCCTGGTTCCCACGCCTATATTTTACCACACCAAACACAGACACCATAAACAGCCGCATTACCCAGAGCACAGTCTCCCAAATGCAGTCCTGGAGGGCCCCACACCATTCAGGATCCATGCTGCCTCTACTAAAGATGCCTGTACTGCATATCTATGCACCACCCCCATGGTATGCTGATGTAGCTCATGCATATTTATGAGGGACAGCATGAAAACCCGAACAGTGGTTGGAACACCAGGACTGGAGTTGGGACACTCTGCCGTAAAGCAGCAGCCAACAGGGCCAGACACCCCCCCCACCAGGCCCCATTGGCCAATGCCTCCTAGAGAGGCAGGACATTGAGCCCTGCCTGTATCCCCCAATACTAGCAGTTGCATACCTTAGCACTGCCACCCTACACCTGGGTATATGGTACACAGCTATCAAACGTTGCCCATGATAACTGGCAGATATCAATTCCTACTTTAAGCACATGTTGCTCATTGATCTCCACCATAACAATCAGGAGCAGCAAGATGCGACCATATAACGCCTATCCTAATACAACTTCATTGGCTCCCCATACAAGGAAGGCTTGCATTCAAATCTTTGTTACTCACTTTCAAATCCATCCATGGCATTACCTCCCCCTCATTAACCGACATCATCCAACCCATTCCTCCCAACAGAATAAGGAGAACCCCATCAACAAATGCGCTAGTAGTACCAAAGGCTTCAACAAAGTACACAACCGCAACATCTAACAGGGCATTCAGTATCTATGCCCCAAAATGTTGGAACGCATTACCACCAGGCATCCGTGCGATTACTGACTTAACACAATTCAGAAAGGCTCTCAAATTCCATTTATTTACTCAGTACTAGCAGATTAACCCAACCCCTACATAATTGCCTCTCCCTTACCTCCTCAAGTTAACATATCAACTCTATCGTACACATGTACACCCTAAATTCTCAGACTCGATCTCATTGTACATATGTAATTAGTTCAGTTTGCATTCCCTGTGTTATCCAAGTTGTAACTCCTGTTCTCTGTAAAGCATAAACATGTTATCCAAGTTGTTACTCCTGTTCTATGTGAAGCCAAGCAGTTTGTTATGGTCATTTTGTTGTATGTAAACCGCGCTGACAATAGTGCGGTATATAAGAAATTGTAATAAATAAAATAAATAAATAAATAAATTGTGATGTCTGCGGTGTGCGCTGCAGGTCTGGTCGCTGACAATGTTTACCACCCTGGGGAGTGACCCCCAACAGTAGTGCGTATCATATACATGCCTGTACTGTGCCCAGTACAGGCATTGATGCTAGTTGGCACGGCTCTGCTGAATCTTTGGCAGTTTGCCTTTTTGTGCCGGGAAGTCTGAGACCTAGCCATATATTTGATGAACAGATTGGTAGGGAGAAGTTTACAAAACATTGAAGGGTATTAATTTTAGAGCAATAAATCAAAAGCTTGTACTGTGCCCAGGACTGGTGTGGTGGGTATGGCTGCTGGACTCCTCTATAGTAGCACAATGCTGGCATAGGTGTGGGGGTGGCTGTCTGCCTATCCAGTGTGTGGTGGCTGCAAACACCTTCCACAGCCCACACTGCCAGCAATGTTGCCAGTACTGGGTTGCCAATGTGCATAATGAGGAGCAAGGTACCATAGGTATAGGCTGGACAGGGTGGCCTGGCCAGGGTGCATCTGCACAGGGCATAGGGCACTGACTGGGACATATTAGTGCCCGGCCACCACCTTCACAGACAGGGTGACCTCAGTATGTCCTGCTGAGAGATCACTCTCACCCTGACTGTGCAGTGACCACAGCATGGCTAGGCACCCCCATAGTGCTATATAGTATTTCTCTCATGTGATAGATATGGGTTTCCTTTTGGGGCCCAGTCACTGATTTATCTGCTTGCTGTGTATGCTGACATCCCAGTTCTGGGTGCATGCATCTCCACTGGGAACATGCACTGTGGACTAACTAGCATACTGTTTGCAGCTGGTATGTATTGTGATGGAGCAGCTTGCAGGGTGCAGTGGCTGATGACTTGCTGTAGGTGAATATCAGATGGTGGTGGGGTGTAGCTCACCATATCCAGGCCTAATATCTGTCTGCTATTGTGTTAGGAATGTGTATAGAGCTGCATTGACTGCCCTGTGGGGTGTCTGTTCCTCAGCAGGACTGGGGTGGATGGTCCCCTTTGCAGGGAGGTAGAATGTGGATCTATTGATGGGAGACCCTGTTTGCCACCTGAGGTGGTGGTGGTGCATAGCCCACCTAGAGTGCCACACCTGACTGAAACAGACAGAGATAGCCAAGGTGTTTGTGCAGAAACTACCTATCTCACACATTAACACTGCTTTGGACCTCTGGCATGACCTCATTCAGCCATGGACGGTGTTGTGGACCTGGTCCTGGGCGCCTCACTGCACCCTCAGGGTGAGCACAGTACCCGCACAATGTGACGGTGTGTAGCTACTCTGTGCCAGTAAAAGACACGGTCAGTACCCCCTACCAGGCCGAGGTAGTGTGTGGGTGCACATGGTCACTTCCCTCTACCAGGCCGAGGTGCTGTGGGGGTGCATTGCCCATCTTGTGTTCATCTGTGGACAGCTGATTTGCATGTGCAGTGCATCATGGGTATGGGTGGGCTACCCTATCCTGGTGACTACAGCAGATGGTCTGTGTGGTGACGTGCATGCTCTTTGCAGCCAGCCAGGGGCTTGCTAGCAGCTATAGAGCTGTAGCCCAATGGTTACTTCACTGCTTCTGAAGCCAGAGGTCATGGGTTCAAACCCACAGTGGGGTTATGTGATAGGGTTGTCCAACACATTATCTTTTTTTAATGTACATATTTTGATGCCAGCAAAAACACCCTCAGCATACTGTACCCATAAGGTGCCTCTGAGGGTGCTTTATAGGGTGCCCTATAGGGCACCTTATGGTTCCCGTCCATATAAGGTGCACTATACATTCTCCTGTGCCACAACTTATAGGGTGCCCTATAGGGGACATTTTAGGGTGCTGTGGCGGACAGTGCAATTTATAATGTGCCCTATGGAGTGCCTTATAGGGTGCCTTATACGGCACCTTCAATTACGGCACGTGAGGGCGTGTTTGCTGGCAGCAATTAATAGCATTAAAATAAAGTGCTGCAGGACAAAATATGTACAATGCAAAGCTGATGCCACAGCCAGCCTTACGTATTAGGCACACTGGGGAGCAAACTCATGACCCCTGTATCAGGGGTCAGTGCCTTAACCATTGTGCTCCACTGCTACTCCTCCTTGCTTGTCAGCACACCTACTTATGCTTTCATTCCTTAAACTGCACAGTGCTGCCATAAGAAACAGTACACTGTCCTTGTGGTACCTCATACGGCACCCTCTAAAGCACCCTATAAGCAACATTCTAGGGTGCCTTGGCTGACAGTGCACTTTAAAATGTGCCTTATAGGGTGCCTTATGTTAACACGCTTTGAGAGTGCGTTTGCTAGTAGTGATAATTAAAATATGAATAAAATGCCTCCTAAAGCAAACTTCCCCTTAATATTTTATGCCTCAGCCAGCCTTGTTCATTGGGCACTTTGGGGGATTGAACCCCTGATCCCTGCACCATTGATTAGTGTCTTAACCATTGTGCTGTGGCTCTGTTCCTGTGATTACACATTAGCGTGCCGCCTTATGCCGCCCAATATTAGAAGGCCTCCTAAAACATTATTGTGCCGCCTTGTGCCCATCAGCATGCTGCCTTATGATGCCCAGTATTTATGCGCCTCATAAATTACCGCCTCAGCCAGCCTTGTTCATTGGGCACTGTGGGGGATCAACCCCTGATCCCTGCACCGTTGGTCAGTGTCTTAACCATTGTGCTGTGGCTCTGCTCTTTTTCTTGCACTTCAGCGCGCCACTTATGCCTGCCACGCAGCTATCTCATGCGCTAAGGTGCGGGGCGCACATGGGCGCCGCGCACCTTAGCGCATATGTAAATTCCACCTTTCCTTTTTCAGGACGGAACGCCCACTCCTTATATGGCACAAGCACACTACCGCGGCACGCACTTTACCTGGGTTTTAGTAAACATACCCCTAAATGTTGTAAACAATCAAAAAACATTTTTACTTCATTCTATACAGTTATAAACATGACTATTAATGTTGAAAACAAACATTACTTATGTCAGTCACGTTATGCACTGCTAAATCTTTATAACTACCTTCTTTATCTCTTGTTAATCTCTTCTTAATCTTTGCAACTCCGATTTTGCCACTCCCCTTCTTAATCGTCACACCTCCGTTCCTTACAACTCCAATCATTACATCTCCAACTCCAATCTTTACACCTCCAACTGTTGAATAAGGCAGAGATAATTCCTCAAAGCAAAAATGTATGGATACAGAAAACTACTAATTCAGGCAGCATGGTCCGATCAGTGGGTATACTAAACTCTTCAAGCTAATGCTTCCACTCATACAACTTTTGTGTTCACAAGCTTCAGGAGCTCCACTCTTCCTTGTGATCTCACCAACAAATTCTGTTGCCGCTTTACAAGCACCCACTATAAATAAATGTAGAAAACCAATATGATTCTCCTCATTAAAGAGACAGCACCTCTTGCGCACAAAATCCACTAATGTATTCTACTATTGAAATCCAACCACCTATACCTTCAAAATTGAGTGAAGATAATTCACAAACACTTGGACTCCAAACCTAATAAACACTGTAGGCCACCTGAATTAAACCCCAAACTGCTCCATTTCTGACCACTTCTCAAAGTCTGCCAAAAACGCCGTATACATAACAGTTTTGCCGGTATCCAGCTTCTTCAAGGATTTTACTATATAGACCCAAAAATAAAATAAAATCGCTGAACCATATGCACAAAAACCTAACACATATAAAAGATAATACTACACACACTAAAACTAATCAAACAATATAAAGAAAAAGAAACTGACCTTTGATAAGCCACCAGTTTTATACAACGTGCAATCCATGTAGTCGTGACAGTTTCACTGAAAAAAACGCTAACGCATGCACAGTTTTATCCACAATTCATCCAATCACAATTCAGTAAAACCAGTGCCATTCAAGTTGGGAATTTGCAAATAAGTGGTGAGATTATAGTATTAACATATGACCAGTAGCTAGGGAAACTGTTTTCCGTGGCACATCCAGTTTTCCCCTAGGCGACGCAACACAACTTTGAATCTTCTGTTAATAGAAATGTCAAGCAACTGAAGCATTTTTGTCAAGCCACCAGGTATAATAACCAGGACAGTGTTCAGAGATTTTATTTTCTTCTTTATGTCTTCAGTGAAATGGGCTCTCATGCTATCCATGACAAGTACTGCTTTCTTTCTCTTGAAAAAGCCATCCGGCCACTTACTAAAGCAGCGCTGCAGCCATTTCAACATCATGCTCTCATCCATCCATCCTCTCTCATTCACATCAACAACAATGCTGGTTGGTAGAGATTCACATGGCGTTGTCTTCCTTTTGAATATAATCATAGGTGGCAGCTTCCTTACACTCGTACAGCAGGCCATCACCACTGTAAATTGTGTCTTTTGTGCCTCGTGGATCTAATATTTATTGTTCTAAACCACTTTTGACTGATCATTTTCCCTAATGGGATATCGAAGGTTAAGGGAACCTCGTCCATGTTGATTATGAAGTCTGGTGTCACTGTGTATGTGATAACTTCTTGGTTTACGAATTCCCTGAAATTCCGTATTTTATCCAAGAAATCTGCAGGGAGTTGCTGACACATGGTTTTTCTTTTTCTTATGCTTAATTTGTTTCTTAACAATAATCAGTAGCACCACAAATGACCAGCCTTGAATCCCTGGATATTCATTACCCTGGCGACATGAACTGCTTTGAATCGCACCTGGACGGTGGACAGTCCACAGCCTTGGGCCCTCCACTCTGTAATAAACCAAAGCAAATGTTCTTCCAATTCAGACCACTATGCTTTGCGGCCTCGATTTGCCTTCTTGCTGTGTTTCATCAAAGTTAGTTTTCCCTGCGTCTTCCTCCAGACTCTAATTTCTCATTTCTCCCAAACGTTTGCTCGGTGGCTCTGTTACCATGTTCTTCTGCGTAATGAGTAACTTTCAATTTGAATCCCATGCTGTATGAGTTCCACACCTTCGGTGTCACCATTTTCTGTGGAGTTAAAGATAACATCTTTTTGGTAACTGAGTTTTATCCAGTATATTTTGTATGATATTTGGTATGCTATTTGTGAATATAGTAAAAGTACATACCAGTCTGCTGATCGGAGGACTCAGGGAGAAAGACTATCCACTGTGCAGTTACAGATATTTATATCCATTTTGAGGGGGCGTATTCCACTGCGTAAATTTCTTAGATAAGTCGCTCTGCTGTATAGGTGGCGCCATCATTTTCAGATGTAAAAAAAGGCAACTTATAATCTGGCAAATACGGTATGTCACACTCTAACTGTGCACTTTCCAACTTGTGTTTATTTCAACACTTTCTGTACTACCTTCCATGAAATATATGAAAGCTCTTTACAGCAGAAATATAACTAATAATTAAAGAAAGATATGGAGAGAATAGAGAACCACACGAGAAAAAGACAGGGAATTACAGTTACCTGTCATAGTTTATCATATATCATATCATGTCCCTGATGGCATAAGTGCTTTTGATTATTATTGACTAGCCTATGTTTGGAAAATGAGGCACGATAAAATGCAATGACCTAATGTTGTGCTTATAAAATAGTAACTTGACCCTGGATCCTTAGTGATTTTTTTCTCCTAGAGAGGAACATATGCTGGTTTGTATCTTTTTTTGACGATTAGTCATTCTGTGTTGTAACACCTACAGCTAAATATTCACCTCATACAAATAACGTGTATGGTCCCTCAAGATGCTATCCCTTTGTTTATATTGTTCAATATCTTTGAGTCTGCTTACCACTCGTATTGAACAACAGTCCATTAGGATCTATTTTTATGCAGAGGACAATCCTCTTGGTTTATCCCATTAATCCTCAGGCTCTCAACTTATTCTTGTTCAACCATCACCTTAATCAGGTCACCCTAAGGTGACAATTAAATTGCCACCATCTCAGCCCTGCAAAGACAATTGCTTCCTTGATTACTGACTTCTCTATGCACATGTCTGCGGTGCCTACCTTCTCCAGCAGTGCAGTAACAGTAGTTGATTATTTTCGATATTTGGGAGTTACTGTTGACTCTGAGTTCTCCTTTGTACCGGATGTCTCTACTATGGTTAAGGCAGTTTTTTATGCCGTATGTCAATTTTGTTTAGTTCACAGACATTATTTCCCAGCAAATGCTCATCCATGCTATTGCTATGTCCTGCCTTGACTACTGTAATGTCATTTACAATGGCCTTAGGTGTATGGACATGAAGTGTCTCCAGACAGTCTAAAATACAGCAATTTGTGTGATGCTCACAAGTATAACCATGTTTTCCACCTGCTGGACAAGCATCCTTGGCTCCCTAACATCTCTAAGACCCAGTTCAAGCTTTTGGTTTTGGCTCATATTGGGAGCCCTTCATATCCTTCTACTCAGATTGTTCCCTATTGCCTAACACATACCCTTTGTGCAAGCAGCAGTGTTTGGTTCTCCCTTCTGTTGCCTCTTCTTGCTGAGAGTCCACAAGGTGATCTGCTTAGTGTTTTTCAGGTCCCCTTGTCCTTATGCTCTCACTTTTCTGATAAGAAATTCAGAATAGCGTTGAAAACACATCTGTCCTGTCTGGCCTCTGCAGAGCTGACTCCCTTGGGATGCACACTCTTGGGAGCTTTCAGTTCTAGATGCAAACTGCTCCGATGCCTTGTTGATAAAGCATGGTATACTAAATGCTGACTAAACAAACAATAAACAAGACATTAATGGTTTTATTTTAGTCAGTTTCACTGTCTTGTAGCTTAACTTACGGTACAATTTTCATTAAACAAGGAATGTGCAATTGATGGTGCTTTCAACCTCATTCATATTAACTTCATTTCTGTTCTTCCTGATCAAAGAGTTGGCAGTTTTCTGCTGGAGGGGGCTCCTTAGAGCCTCTCTTTAAATGATTTTGTAAAAATAAAAAGCATCTTGGAGCTTGGGAAATTTTCTTGATGAGAAACAGGCTGCACATTGCTAGCGATAAGGCTTTTGCAGTCCTGGTACAGCACAGTAGCCTTAAGCTGTACCTCTGCTGCTTTTTAGAGGCAAGGAATCAAAATTAAAGTAGCATCATACAATCAAAGTAAGAAGAAAGGTAATCTTTAATCATGCAAACTCTGGCCAGGCATATAAGTCCCTTTGACCTTTCTTCTGCTGTTGAAGAGAAGATTGAGTATGATTCTATAGCATTATCATTGTGTTAGCATCTCTTGAGATAAGAAGTCTTGCAGAGAATTGTAATCTAAAAACTGCCAGTGGTTTTGGCTTTATGAGCAGCATACAGGTTTCTATGCTATCTTAGCTGCTCCCTCATTAAGGGATCTCTTGCGGCTGGCTTCAAGTAGCTACAGCCAAAAGATTGCAAAGTAGTCTCAGATCATTTTACAGCCTACAGACTGCAAAGCTTCTCCTGGAATGCAAACCATAGTAAACATGATCTGATCTCCCCTGGTACACTTGGCAAGGAATCATTATTAGACAGACCAGTGAGATTTGTCCTCCTCTCAGTAAGTGGAGGCGGAAAAAAAAAAAAAATCTGCTCACCTCTCCTACTGTATAAATATGCTGACAGTATTGCTCTGTCTTCAGCCAGTAGAGAGATGGCTGATGCAGCAAGGCCAATGATGTTCTGGCAGGGCAGGCTGACTCTTGTGCCTGCCCTGCCCTTCCAGGGGGCCATGGCCTTAGGGGATTCCTCCCCCTCCTTGGGATCCCTTCCATCGGGACCCTGAAACCAGGCAGGAACTCTTAGACCTTAGGGTTTTCCACCTGGGGTTTCTTCTGCCAATAGCAGTAGTTCGCCTGTTTGCAAGAGTGTGTTCACAGGGAAAGAGCAGCAAACACCCAGAGAGCAGAACTGGGGAGAAGGCAACAGGCACTCACTAGTGCTATTGCAGGCCATAGGGGAAGCCCAGAGATGTAGCCTCCCCTGCAGCTCAACAGAACTAAAGGGCTGCAGGATTGAAATATCCCATACCAGATACAGACATGTGTACACCGCAGAAGACACTGTGCTGTAAGTATAAACAATTTGTTGGCATGTGGTACTTTTATGTGAGACGTTATGCCGCCTTTTTCCTGGGACTCCACGAAAGAAAGCTTGTAGGTCCCTTCTCACAGGCACTTGCTTTACAAGGTACAAGCCACAGATTCTTTGATAAATTAGAAAAAGGATTTATACCTAAATGTGGCTGAAGATCTGCTCATACTTTTCTGTTTGCTATCAGAAGCAGCAAGTAGGAAAGCTGCCTGAGGACACACCCTAATTGATCCTGAAGCAGCTATGCTGACTCAGAGCTACCACTGGCTCAGAGACACTTGAAATCCTGGCTCAGGGCAAAGTCTGGTCTGGACCAGATACAGGGACCCTCAAAGAGTTGGAGGGCTTCCCTTCCAGCCAAGGCAGTATTATTGCTCTGAAAAAAAAAAATCCCCTCGGAGTGAGTAAGCTGCTTTGAGTTTGTTAAACAGCCCAGCCCATGTTACACATCCAGTGTTATGAGACTACTGTTATTTTAATGATCAGGAAAAAAAACCCTCCTGCTATCTAAGAAACAATGTGCTCAAAAATATAAAGAAAAATTGTATGCATTCAATGTGCATAATTTAATTTATAATTGCAATATTGTACAATTATGAGTTAAATTATGCACATTGAATGCACACGTTTTTTATTTATATTATTGAGCACATTTTTTCACACAGCAGGAGGTCTTATACCGATGATTAATGGATGTGTAGCTTGGGCTGGTCTGAAGTTTTCTTCCTGTTTTAAGGGATTCACATGTATGCATATTGTATTTATTGTTTCTCTCTGATGGAAAGATATGGAGAATTTATTTATGGTGGAGAACAATATTGTGTATATTTTAACCCTGGTATATTTTAACCCTGGGAGTACCAATTGGGTCAAAAGTGACCTCACTGCAAGTTTCACAATGCGTATCTCGGAAACTAGTTGTTCAAGAATGCAATCTTTTTATGACTTTTCACATGTCAATATTCTCTTTATATTGCACCATGAGAGGAATAATTTTCATCTGCTAGGTGACGCTAGTGTTGAATTGCAGCACAGAGTACCAGTGGGGTCATTTTTGACCCCAGTGGCTTACGTCCGGTTTGGATCGTGATATAATTTGCAGTTTTGTGAATTTTTTGATCTGACAAAGGTATTTACCATTAATTATGTATCATTTATTTTTTGTACTCTTATTTTATGAAAATTACACATTTTCTGTAATTGATATCAGGAATGGCCTAGTGGTTGGGGCAAGGTACTTCAGGCCGGAAGGTCAGGGGTTCAAATCCCACTAGAGGACAGCAACCTTGGGCCGGAAGGACTGGGGTTTCTAGTCCCACAGGTACTCCTTGTGGTCTTGGGCAAGCCACTTAACCCTCCATAGCCCATGTTCCCTGTAAAATAGTTATCTCCAAGTTATAATGCCCTGTTCAATGTAATTTCAGTTTGTTCAATGTAAACCGCACTGATGCAGAATAGCGCGGTATATAAGAGAATGTAAATAAATAAATAAATATGTTCTCTCATTATTTCCGATGAAATCTAAAGGCTTTCAGCTCGTTCATCACGATTATTGTACACCTATAGTAAAACTGCTTTCGTTTTATTCAGCTTTATCTTTGTTTATTTGTTTTAGGTTATTGTTTACGATGTCAAAATGAAAGTATTCAGCTGCCCAAGTAAGAGAAATATTGCAACGAGATGCTGACAGTGACGGCTGTGAGTCGCCTGATGATGCAGCATATCAGCCAAGTTCGGGCGATAAATCTGATGATGACAGCCATGATTCAGATGGCGACAGCAGTTGGTCACCAAGTGAATGTGAGACTGATGTTGAGCCGGTAACATCACCTGCAGCAAAGAGTCAAGTTACAGGTCGAGGCAAAGGTCGAGGCGGTGCTGGATGGGGAAGAAGGCAGGAGTCCTCGGTGTCAATATCATCTGTGAGGAATCTTAGTTGTGGTTGTAGAGGAGCTAAGAGGTCATCAACTATAAGCACAACTGTTGCCATTGAAGCCTATGGGGCATGTTTACTAAACACCGTTGCTGTGCGGGTTCCCGTTAGTGTGCGGGTGCCATATAAGGAGTGGGCGGGCCAGCCAGAAAAAAGGAAAAAACGGACCGTACCTGTGCGCATCGCGCTAATGTGCGGGTCCCACATTAGAGCGTGGGAAGGCTAAGCGGGGCGCTGCCAGGCACATAGAAGAATACAGCCGTAGCACAATGTTGAAGACAAAAATCAATGGTGCAGGGGCCATGGGTTCAATCCCCCAGTGTGCGCAACCAAAGAAGGCAGGGTGAGGCATGAATATTAAGGGTAAATATCATTTTAGGAGGTATACCACATTAGGGCGGCTGTCGGTGTTGCGCTGTTACGTTTTTGCGGCAGTAATTAATATGTTGCGTTATGAATTTCGCTGTAAAATCTGTGGTGCATTAGGTGGCGCGCTGTACGTCGCTTGCGTTACGTGCGTCGTTAGGCTGTGCGCGGGACATCTTTTGCGTATTGTGAGGCAGTAGGTGGTGCTGTGTGAGTTGTTGACGGCATGAAGCGGTGGGAAAATATCCAAACACAGGACCCGAGACGTAGCACAATGGGGAAGACACCAACCAATGGTGCAGGGCCCACAGGTTCAATACCCCATTGTGTGCAATACAGAAAGGCTGGCCGAGGCATAACTAGTACTGCTGGACAAGAAAGTTGCTGGAGGCACACTAATTTTGGCCGTCACCAGGCGTCGCGCGGGTAAGTTTTTGCGGCAGTAACTAATATTGATCCACATTATGCGTCTCGCTGGCAGATGTGGGGGTCGTGAGTTGATGCGCTGGAAATGTGGGCGGCATCGGGCGTCGCGCTGTTACGCTTGTGCGGGTCTGGCAGCAGTAGGCGTCGCGCTGTTAGTTGTGAACGGCATAAGGCTGTGCGCAAATGTCCATACACAGGAACTGAGCCGTAGCACAATGGCGAAGACATTAACCAATGGTGCAGGGGCTATGGGTGCAATCACCCAGTGTGTGCAAGCCAACAATTCTGGCTGAACCATGCCTAGTAATGTTTTAAAAAATATATTTAGGAGGCATACCACATTAGGGCGGCTGTCGGTGTTACGTTGTTGCGCCAGTAATTAATATGTTGCGTTATGAATTTCGCTGTAAAATCTGTGGTGCATTAGGCGGCGCGCTGTACGTCGCTTGCGTTTCGTGCGTCGTTAGGCTGTGCGCGGGACATCTTTTGCGTATTGTGAGGCAGTAGGTGGTGCTGTGTGAGTTGTTGACGGCATGAAGCGTTGGGAAAATATCTAAACACAGGACTCGAGACGTAGCACAATGGGGAAGACACCAACCAATGGTGCAGGGCCCACGGGTTCAATACCCCATTTTGTGCAATACAGAAAGGCTGGCCGAGGCATAACTAGTACTGCTGGACAAGAAAGTTGATGGAGGCACACTAATTTTGGGCGTCGCGCGGGTAAGTTTTTGCGGCAGTAACTAATATTGATCCGCATTATGCGTCTCGCTGGCAGATGTGGGGGTCGTGAGTTGATGCGGTGGAAATGTGGGCGGCATCAGGCGTCGCGCTGTTACTCTTGTGCGGGTCTGGCAGCAGTAGGCGTCGCGCTGTTAATTGTGAACGGCATAAGGCTGTGCGCACATGTCCATACACAGGAACTGAGCCATAGCACAATGGCGAAGACATTAACCAATAGTGTAGGGAGCATGTCCCCAATCACCCACAGTGTTAGTCCACAACGAGGCATATGTTTAGGGGTGAGAGAACCAATGTTCAGCATAAGGCGTTGCGTTGATGGGCATGAGGCGGTGAAAAATATCCTTTTGGAGGCACTGTAATAGTAGCCTGCAGAAGTGGCGCATTGATGGGTATGCACAGGAACAGACCCACAGCACAATGATGATGACACTGACCAATGGTGCATTGATCAGGGGTTGTATACACGGCTGTGCAGAAATAGAAAAAGGCTGGGTGATGCATCACCTGTCCTAGGTAATATTGCCACATGAGGGGCATGAAGTTATTGCCCACATAATGTGTAAGAGGCAAAAGGCGCTGTGCTTATATCAGAGCCAAATGAACAGAGCCACAGCAGAAGGGTTAGCACACTGCCCAATGGTGCTGGCATCATGGGTCCAATCCCCTGCTGTGTTCAATGAATAAGGCTGGTTGAGCCATCACCTGTCATGAACTAGGAGCCATGTAACCCTCAATTGTATGTACTACTGATAGCAAATGAACTATGGAAGTACTGTAATAGCAGGTAATGCATAAGGTGCCCATCAAGGTACCTCAGAGGTCAAATTGTAGCGTACACTCTCCACAAACGAAACACACAATGATGTGTATAGGGTGCGTTTTGTGTGCCGTAGGAGGCAGGGCATTGACCAAACACAGTCAGTGCTAGTACCATTGTGTATTGTAATGTATGGAAATCCAAAGTAGGTGAGCAGACATGCAAGATGGAACAGCAGTGTAGCAGAATGGTCATGGCACTGACTGAACGTGAAGGGGTCATGTGTCAAATTGAGCAGTGACTAAGCCTGGGTTACCTACATCTGCGTACAGCATGCAATTGGACAGCGATCTGTGTTGCCAGCTAAACACAAGCCCACCCCAGTGCACAGGAGTATGTCACCCTTTAGGGTGTCACTGAATGCACATCATAAACCACCATTTCAGTGATGGCGAGTTCACATATAACCCAAACACTGCACAGAGCTGAAAGGAAACGTCAAGCAGAACGACAAGAACCACAGACAGCACATGTGCTGCAGTACAATAATGACATCCAGGACATGTGGCATCTACATAAATACACACACAAATTGGGTCTAGCTGGAGCTATGTACAGAGTGATGCAAATGTAACATCCAATCATGATCGTGTGCGACAGACAACGTGAAGATGTGTCCAGCAGATGCGCCTGAAATAGCACAACAGGTGAAATCTCATGATGATAGTGGACCAGCGGTTATAGGCAGAGCACACACACATGAGCCAACCATGGAGAGATGAAATGCAGGAAGGTGTAGGAGTGCAGGATGGCTTGTAGCAGCATGCACATCAGGGCAGGATGACACAAGAGCTGGGAGTCAGAAGATGGACAGAACCATGGGTCAAAACTCAGATGAGGGTACAATGTGCTTACATCACAAACCTGCCAACATCTGGCCGCCAAAAAAATGGAAACGACATCTGCACGACAAGCAGACACAGCCAACAGAACAGAGATTAATCACACCGAGGACCACTCCCAAAAACAAAAAGCAACCAAAGGTAGCACAGAACAACAACTTCCACGTCATAGCAAAGGCTGCATTCACAAGCAGTCAAGCCACCCACACAGCACGCGTGCTGGTTGTAAGGACAGGCAAACCCACAGGAGAAAGCGGGAATAAATGCACCTGGTGATCTGCTGTGATCAGATCACATCACATATTGTATATGGTACCAGCGACACATGCACACACACACAAGGATATGTTATGCAGTGGATACAGCATGCAAAAGGAACAGAACACATCACCCCAATTGTAAAGGACCCACACATACCCCTACTTGAAACACTGACTAAATGCAAAGCCAACCCACCCACCCACCAATCAAACACAGAAACACCAAATCACAACCCAACAGTAATGAAACGCACATGGAAGAACTACCAGACCAGACGCTTCCAAAGGCTTCAATGTACCTCTGAAATTTAACTAATGCCTGTAATGGACGTGACATCTAGCATCCTAACTGTATGCCTCCTCTTTACGCAAAACCCTACCAAGCAGCCCCGGAAATAAGACAGGCCAAATATCTTCTAGAATATAGCTTGAAAAAAAGCATTACCAGGAATCCCCCAAACCCCCACACATAATCAACCCTAGACGAATCAGACACTGTTCACAATCTGTCAATGTCCATAGCATGTCCTATGTGCCCTGTGGTCACCCTTAATGTAGCCTCCCTGGGGATGGCCCTGCCCTACCTGTAAACCCCACCCCTTGTAATGTAATGCAGATATGACCCGCAGAAATGTTGCATCAACATACACCTACATAAATGAATAAAAACAAAAAAAAAACCAGAGGAAAGTAAATAACCAACAAGGGCAGTGCTTGCTGTGTGGTTGAGCTGCCCAGCAATTGCGGACAGGATAGGAGCCAATTCAACATGAGAAAAGGTGCAGCACACACCTGCTCAACCTCAATATTACCACACCCCCAGGTGTAGTGCTGTGCAAACAACATTAAGAAAGAGACCCATGCAACAGCTAATATGTGCTGCCTTGTCAACACAGAGTGAACACCTTGCTGTACAGTGACGACAGACAAGGGTGTGTGTAGAGGTGATGAAGCAGCTGTAAAATAATGTTTCCGTTTCCAGATATTCCATAAAAAAATACGATGTTGTGAGGCAAACTGCTAAGCACTGTGTGAACAAACATGCCCCCAACCATACACACAAACAACACACTGAGGGCAAGCCAAACATTACATTCCAAAGGGAGGGCCTGTATGGGGATGTGCCGCACTCAGTGATGTGCCAAATTGCAGACACATACACAGCTGTCATCAAACACCAATGTGAGCACAGGGGTCCATGGAAATTACCATCAAATCCGTAGACAAACGTGTAAATGTGGTCCATGAGTGGAGGAGCAGTCTAGTGTTCACATAAATGTCTTGCACACAAGGCAAACACGCAGCATATCACAACAGCACACCATGCGCCCTGGGGCAAATCAGTGGAGGTACATGTGCAAGAAAAGCCAGGATTCCCATGGTCCCAAGGAGTCATGTGTGATGGAATGTTAAACATTGTAATGCATGTATGTCACAGAGATAAAGTACAGAAAGAGACACATGTCTGAACAATGAACATATTTATTTTTTCTAACACGTCTCATACATACCATACACAGTGTAAACAGAATTGCAAGGTGTGTCCCACCCTGGCAAATGATGGGAACACAGTCAGCAATGTCAAAATGCACATGCCATGCAAAGGTCAACTCAAGAGAAAAACATAATGGCACGAGAATAAATGTTCATCAGGTGCATGATATGCACTGTGTAGCAGGGCCACACAACACAGCAGATGCTGCATGCCCACAATGTGTCACACACATATGCGTGCATGTAGACAACAGGTGTGGCAGAATGAGAAACCAAAACACATAACATGTCCCCCCAAACATAGCCCTCATGCAACAGAGGAGGTCACCAAATTAAAAATACATATGCTGCCAATATGTTGTAATGTGACAAACACATCTGCAAGCGAATGTCATAACTCCCACATAATGGCAGATCACCACATCAGCAATGTGTCAATGTACACCCCAAATATTATCTCAAACTGACTGACTATATGCTAACAGGTAGCAGGGACACATGAACACAGAGTGAATACAAACCACAAAACAGGCAGAAATGTGTACACATAACACCATACAGGAGGCCCCCTTGCATTGTCTGTTGGTTACACAGTCGCTGGCCACAGAGAGCAGTGTACATGGAATGCAGATGTGTAGCACGAAAATGGTCACCCACAATAACACACCCCAAATACAATGTCCTAATGAGAGTGTGGTAAATGCAGGGGGTAACACAGGACTGTGCAGACGTGCAATGCAAGGCGTGGCCATACATGCAGAGTGTCATGTCTGAACATCAAACAAACACAATAATTAGCATGTGAATATGCAAAGAATGGCACATAATCTCACACTGCAACACACCGAGGTCATAGCTCCACATGTTGTGGCTCACAAACAGAGTCACTCTGATGCACAGCCACCAGCCGGACACTAACATGGTACTGTGATGCCACACATGAATGTAAACCACATTGCCGCCTACACACATCAATCAAGGATGTTGGTGGGCATGACCGTGTGTTATTGGCAAAACATGTAGCATGTCCAGGTGTGTGGCAGGTGGACATAGACAATTGCAATGCTGAAACTGTTCTCCCCTGCAACAATCACGGCTGTATGCTACAGTTGAAATAAACAGATCAGGGTATCCTGAGTGCCATGTCACACACATGGGCCAAAACTCTGCAGTAAACAACTTGTGAGGAATGTCCAAACGACACAGATGATGTCAGTCCCTGATGCGCAAACTGTACCAAAAGCAAAGGCTTCCTGACATCCAAAATATCACTTACAAAATTCCCAGGCAAACATGGGCGTGCATAGTAAAGTGTCACATGCCAATATGGCACAGTCCGAGGAGGTTCATCTGTGTCCCTGCAATCAGCAGGACTGTCAGCTACAGCATGGCACAAACTGTGTGCTGTACATGTCTGTCATGGTCAAACAAGCAGTCCAAGAGCAATAACGTCCAGCACAGGCCTGTGTTCCACTCACAGAAGTCAAACATCAAATAGGATATTTCCCATTAAACAATAACATGGTGCACTGTCCCACAACAGCTGTTGGATGAGGAGACGAGATGCACTGGAGGAAATGTGTCCATAATGTCCACTGCCCTGTGCAAAGAAAGGATAGGTGTGGCCAATGTTAGTAACCCTGCAACAACACCACAAATTGCCACAATGCACACTGCACTAATGAAAGATTGAAGTGATGGAAATGCAAACATGACAGGATATGCACATCAAATAAAACACAGATGTGAAAGGAACAGTACATGTTGCTGCAGACACGGGTGTCACATGGAGATGGGTATGTTAAATACCATGTCACACAGGCATCTCACAGCTACACACTATATGCATCCCTTTTTGTGTACAGAGATGCAACATTACATGTCCATGAGATCAAATGATACCCCACAAAAGGTACAGCCAGATGTAATAACAATTAAACAAAGGTGGAATCTAACCTATGTGTCCATGATGTGTCCCTCATCAATCCCATCAACTGCTGCATATGTACACCAGGTCACAGCGAACGGAGACGATATCAGGTCAACCAGTAGAACCAACATGTAAAGTCACACATCAGGGATCTTCACATCATGCCTATGTCAGACAGAAAACAAATGTTGCTCAACACCAGTCCCACATAACACAGGACACAACTCTGCTCACCAGAAATGTGGGTGATGATGAATAGGTGAACAGCACTACTGTAGAGGTAACAAACCCCACAATGCCCCCCAGGTGCCCGCACCCATCAAAGCATATGACAATGTATCATGCATGTACAATGCAGCACCACATAAGCAAACCAATAAACAGCCACCAGCACAATATGCGTAGTACAATGTGACAGCTGAAATACGTGGCCTGTCGGTGCCCAAGTGCTAATTTGTGCACATAACGGTCGAGTGACATGCAAGGACACCCTGATGATGGCCTATTTAACTAAAATGGTGGAGGCAGCAGGTGTTGCTTCCGCAAAGCTAGCCCATCAAGGCCCACATGTGGATCTGTGGAAAATCTACCAGAAAACCCATTACAGGAAAAATACTGGTCACAACCGCACGTGGAGATGTGTGACAACAGGCAAATATGGGTAAGACCGGCACACAGAATATACGTGAACAACACCAGCTGCCAAATATGATACATAACAGGCTAGATGTTGTGCACCTGACATCACACACATACAATGTATCGGTAGTTCTACATACCCTGGACCCCAGCATTTCTGCTGATGTTCTGCCATGTGCTAATGACACACACCGACAGCACTGTCATCACGTATGTCCTGTGTAGTGGAAAGAAGAAACAACCTTGTCAGGTTCCAGCGCTGAACGCCACACTGCAACGTACTGTCCCAGCTGTAATACACCAAAACATGAACCAACAACGGACTGTGCACCCTCACACTGCACAGATCTTGTACATGGGAGAGGCATCATGTACATGTGTGATGCAAATACCAAGGCCCCCCACATCCATCATATGCCTCCCCACCCTCCTGCTGTGCCACACACGTGCCAAAACAGGTGGATGGACACACCATGTTGGTGACGCATCCCCAGGTCCCACTATACGTCTGTGCCTCCCATGTTCAGACCAACACCCCCTCTCTGTGTGCAGTACCCTCCAATTTTGTTTTGAAGCACAGTGTAAGTACCTGTGTCACCTGGAAATATGCCTCAATACCACCTGTATACACTGTGTAGATGCATATTATGCATTGTACATCTCCCCCAGCAAAGAATAATGACAGTTGTGTGTTTATCATGTGATGAAATACATGGCAAGGGCAGCACCATGGCTCTCCACAATAACCACCATGTCGCATGTCACCTTACCGTGATTGTTGCATGTTAACCCATTGTGTAAACTGTGAGAAAAGTTCAACCAAGGATAGGTTTGATGTCTCAATGCCCCAAATAACCCCCACATAGGTCTGTGTGTGTATGTGCATATAACATCCCTTGATAGTGTCCTCAAGGTATCTGTGTGTCTGTACCGTGCTATCCTGCCATACACACAGCACGTCCCACACGCATGAGGCAGATGTAGAGATACTATCAAATACATATGCCACCACTAAAATGGAAGACCCCATAAAATCGGAAGGGCAAACACATCTAGCGTCACATTTGCCTAATGAAATACACCCATTCAGCATCTAACCCACTGCACATCTGTATGTGTGTACATGTAATATACTGCTATGCATTACTCCACCACAAATGGACTGTAGCAATCATATGGCCCCCTGGCTGCCCACTGCACATGTCCACATAATTCACCATATCCATGCCTGTGACACCTGATGAGGCATACCTTACCACACACTGCGCTGCTGCTGCAGCAATACACGTGACACCTTGTCAGAAACACCATAGGAACGTTATCAGGTGCATGTGTACTGTGATATGTCTGACATATTGCATTGAAAATATCCAACATACAAACATAGCAAGCTGACAGGAGCAGAACACACACACACACAAACACCCACAGATTGCAGTACACAAACAAAGGTCCCGCATGAAAGCTCACCACAAACATGGACACCTCTATCACACCAAACCCCTAACCATCTGCCTGACCCAGGGCTCCTCACACACAATAACACCAAATAACTGTGTCTGGCCAGCAGTTGCTAGCACAAAAAACCACTAAATGGTACTGTGACCCCCAAAAGCTCTGAAAGGTGTAGCAACACGCTCTGACCCACATATCCTACAGCTGCTACTGTGCTCTGTCCACATTGTCCATCACACACCTCTGACGACATGTTATGATGGATGTTTAAGAAAAGGACAATTCAGTGTTGCATCTGAATGCTAAATGGTACAAACATCACCCTTTGTAAACCTCACAACAAAACAACAGCAAATATATGTTTGTAGATGTGCAATACATACCAGTGAATCTGTCTGCAATCAATGACGCCTGACCGATGTGCCTGCCTGTGTGTCACCACAGGCACGTACAGGGGGGCACGGTGGATCCTCCTCCACATCCTCATTAATCTCTGCAGGGATACCATGCCTGAGAGCAATGTTGTGCAGTATGCAACAAGCTACGATAATCTCTGCAACAGTCATTGGCGAATATTGTAAGGCCCCACCTGATCTATCCAGACACCTGAAGCGACTTTTCAAAACGCCAAAGGTGCGTTCTATGACTGAGCGGCTGGATGCGTGGGCCTCATTGTACCTCCGCTCTGCACGTGTCCGTGGTTGACGCACAGGTGTCAGGAGCCAGGGCCGACACCCATACCCTGCATCACCTGCAGAGAAGAATGTTGCATGTGAATGACTGAGCGCATGACACCATAAATTCACAGATGTATAGACGAGAGACATAACCCACAACACATCAGGACAGACATATTTTACATCACAATTATCCACCAGACCTAACAACTATTCTGATAGAAACACAACAAATGCCCTGTCAGGTCTGTAGAGACATGTCCGAGAACAACACAATCCCACCTTGTCCCCCCAAAAGAGTCCTATGTGAGCACACGTCCCATGTTATGTGGCTCATGTTCTCATCACCGACACCATCACCACCAATGGTAGAGTACGCAATAAAAACACACATGACACATACAAACAATATATGTTTGCAAAGTAAAGAACACAATAATGTTTGCTGGGCCAATGTAGGCGCACACACACAACATGTTTGACTGTGATGTCAGCCAGGATGAACACAATATCACCATGACACCCCATGTCGTCAAAGGTCTCCATATCTACATATAGCAGTATAACTTAAAATGCTGTTGACCGCTGTCAACAAACCATCTCAGTAGACACCATGTCTACTGTACCCTCACCGTTCCATTCTTGTTAAGTTGTGCTCCACAGAATATGACATTGTAGGCCACATGATTTGTAAAACATCACAGCTACTGAGTATGACAACGTTCCTGTGTATGTCCCACCAATACCCCTACGTCTGGCCAAAAACATAGGCCCACGTCTTTGCAGTCAAATCTCCCAAATGATTAGTCACATCAGGAGAATCACGGACAATGACGCCTCAGCACTGCACATGTGCAGTGCGCAAAGGTAATGCTAACCCCAGCCCGGCCCCACCCCTGTAATGGCAGAGGACAAAAGCATTTGCACAGCTATGCAAAAATGTACACCCAATAGCAAAGGCAAGCAACATGCATCATATGTTGGCAACCCCCCCTGTCCAGCAAACAACAGCTGACAGACCCATGAATGATTGAGTGTGTGGCCCTCACACCACATGACACGCATTAGGAGCATGGATTGTAAATAACACACGTCTGACATGACCTAACACAGATACAATCTAAAACCCATGCATACACCTGTGGGTTGAAATGCCCCCCCCCCCATCCCTGTGTGCAGAAGGTATACAGACACAGGTGCCAATACACACCCGACACACACATCTGAACAGTTGCATATGTTCCGTAACAACACCAGCATCTCCCACATCACATATGGCTGTGTAACGGATGTGACATGTCTAATCATGTCACCTGTTAAACAACGTCTACAGTCCTGTAATTATGTAAAGTCACAACAGTTGTCGGTTTGCTGAATGGGGAGTTCATGTAGCTATAGCACAGTGGCCAATATCTGCAACACATGGGTAATGTTACGTAAACACATACATATATGACTAATCATCGAAGATATATATGGAGATTACTCACCCAGCAATATACAGTCACCGTAATGTCCATACCTCAAATTCCCTAAATAGTGCTGAGCGATGCAGGATATAGGAGTCATGGGTGGACCCTGGAAACCTTGGGACCACATTCAGAATATGCAGATTAGCATCACATACAACCTGAACATTCAGGGAATGGTAGTGTTTGCGGTTGCGGAACACCACCTCCCTGTCTCTGGGGGGGACCAGGGCAACATGTGTGCAATCAATAGCTCCCATCACGTGTGGTATCCTGGCTAACGCCTCAAAGGCCTGGTCCAGGGTCTCCCAATGTTGCCTACTGTGGGGAAGGGCTATGTACGTCCCCACCCGGCTGACCATAGCACGCAGTACTTGGTGGAGACAGCGTGAGAAGGTGGGGCGGCTCATGCCACCCCACTGCGGCCACAGATGACTGGAAACAGCAACATGCAAAGAAATGTAAGGAAGCAAGTAGCTTGACTACAACTGGTATGGCATGTGACAGGCTAGTCAGGGGCTCAAGGTCAGGCCTCAGATCCTCATACAGCCCCCTAATAGCCCTTGTGCTCAGTCGGTACAGGGAGATGACCTGGTCCTCATGCATGCCCTGGAGCTGGGCCCTGGGCCTATAGAGCTGCAGCTGCCGAGCCTGCACCTCAGTACGCCGTCTGTGCCGTCGCCGCACAGCACCTCTCTGGCCAGCCGCCGCAGCAGCAGGTCTGAGTTGCTGCGGGTCTACACCCATGCCCTGTGCCACAGCCCCATGGACATCATCTCCCCTGTCCAGCAACCGTAGGCATCTGCCCACGTCTTTGGGCACATGCAACAACTATTATGTCCTCCATGTAAAGCCCTCTGTGACTACACAAGCACAAACACACAGACAAACACAGACACACAGACACACAGACCACACACTTGCCCAAACACTGCACAAATGGCAAACCACCACAAACATCAAAGACAACAGACAACTCCCACAATATGGCTCACTACAGTTGCTCCCAGATTCTCCAAACAAACACACGCGCGCCTACCAAAACACCCTCAATGTTGCTGACTGAGCACCCTCTTTTTATACAGTGTACAGTTATTTTCCGTTTTGTCGGTACCGCGCCCCGTGTGCGCAGTGCGCATGCGCAGGAGGTCACGCATCGCCGCCTGTCTGTGCGTGCCGCGCATGTGCAAGCGTTGTCACGTGTGCGTGTGTATGACTGCGACGCGCATGTGCCAATTGGGGCGCATGTGCGTTTGGGTGTGCGCGGAGCCCATGTGAACCCCGTTACGCATGGGCGTATGCGTTTCACAAAAGTAATGATGCAAACACAAACGGTCATGCGCTAAGAGTGGCGCTTGCGTGTCGCGCAAGCACCTTAAAAGGCCAGCGCATGAGCATGCGCAATTCAACACAGGCGCGTCGCACAAGCAGCGCCGTCGCCGACGTCCTGCTGCAAACAAACGCCCACGCGTTAAGAGTTGCGCCTGTGCAACATCCTATCTGAGCAATAGAACCCAAAATGTTAGAATAGGCAACCATACGTCTGAGTCATATAAATTTGAAACAGGTTTACCTCAAGGCTCAGCACTTTCAGCTCTCCTATTTAACATATACATAAAACCAGTTTGGCAATATTTTTAAAAAATATGGTGTACTCTATCATCTGTATGCAGATGATATTATGATGTACATCCCATTCACAATCCCTAACATACCGTTGCAACTCCTATCAGATTGCTTCAAAGAAATAACTTTATGGCTAAACGCCCACAATCTCCAAATAAATCACTCAAAACAGAAGTGCTAATCGTCACTAAAAAACCAAGACTATACCCCACCAACACATATAACACTACACAAACCAGGAAATCAAAATAAAAACGAAATCAGATACTTAGGAGTAATTATAGATAAACATTTAACATTATGACACCCATATCAGAAACCTACAAAGAAAATTATTTCAAGCTTAAAATACTTAAAACAACTTAGACCCCTTGTATACATACATGATTTCCTCAGCATAATTCAAGCCACCATAACCCCCCACTTTGACTTTGCTAATTTAATATTATTAGGCGCAAACAAAACAAAACATTAAAAGGCTTCAAATTGCACAAAACTCAGCAGCTAGGATAATAACGAAAACACATTCTCATAAACATATAACACCAAATACTAGAGTCCCTTCACTGGCTGCCAATTCAAAGTAGGATAATATTCCCAAACATTAATAACTACATTTAAAACACTATTCGATATGGCACACCACATACATTAAGTAAATTATTACTAAAGAACACTCAAAACCTTCTCAAAGAAAAGGTCATTCAAATAAACTAAAACCCCCCAAAGACTTCATAAAAACAAATAAATCAACAAACAACAGAGCGTTCTCTCATGCAGCCCCAATAGCCTGGAATTTCCCTCCCAGAAGAACTAAGAATGCTAACAGAGATTAAAGAATTCCGCAAAAAAATTGAAAACCCATCTATTCACAATACACTACAATAGTAAAGACATCCACTCAAAAGAATTAGATAAAAGGCTAACCATTCTTTGTCTGACATCTCACTACAACATAAAAAGAAAACTCTCCCTATCAGATTCTGAACTTCTCCTCCATGATTTACCCCACATAATGTCTATATGTAAATAATGTATATAAGTTGCACAGTTCTGTGCCATTCAGTTTAATATTACTCTGTTTATTTTATATTGCTTATAGTTATCTGATGTTATATGTAAAACAAACTATGCTTTGTTGAATGTTGTTATCTGTAAACCGCAGCTGAACTATGGAAGCAGCGGTATATAAGTTCTTGTTAAATAAATAAATAAATAAAAATAACGCACACAACCATAGAGCGAGACGCATGAGCATGCACAATGAAACACAGGCGCGTCGCACAAGCAGTGACGTCACACAGTGGCGCATGCGCAACGTATGCACCGTCCACAAAACTACAAATGCACCCAAACGGAAGCAAAATGTTGAGGGTTGGTTGAGGAGTCAGAGCGAGTGTATACAGAGTTGATGTACGTGAGAGGTGGTGTAGTGAGAGGTGGGTCAGTGTCATTGGGGTAGCCACATTTTTCCCGTGTTGTTTGATAAGTACCCATATCTGTAAGTCTGTCATTGTGTGTTGTTACCTTGTCTGTGTATTGTGTTAGTGACTGTTCTGTTCCTGTGCTGTGTGCCTTGTGGTGGGGTCGTGGTTGCGGTGTCTGTCCCCGTGCCTTTTGTGGAGGGGCAGAGGGGGTGAGGTGCAGTGGGGAGGCGAGTGAGTGAGGTGAGTGGGGAGCAGAGAGGAGGGAGGAGGCCGATGGAGAGACAGACCCGAAGCCAGCGTGGGAGGGGGAGTGACAGGGAGACACACAGGGGTACAGAGAGAGATAGGGAGCCAGGGACAGAGACAGAGAGGGATAGAGAGAGGGATAGGGATAGGCAGGGAGGGGACCACAGACAGAGAGGGACAGAGAGAGGGGCAGAGGGAGGCTGAGGGTGGGGGAGGCTGAGCCTGGTGTATTTGCGGGTGAGGTGGTGCCGCCAGTACCACTAGAGGCAGGGCCTGCGGGGACTGAGGGACCTGTGGAGGTGGGGGCAGTGCCAGGGCCATCAGTACCTGCACAGCCTGCTCCCAGCAGGCACACAGGGAAGAGGAAGCGTGTCCCTGTGTCTGAGGCTCTCAGGAGGAGGGCATTAAAATTCACAGACGCTGAGAACCACAACCTACTCTCCATGGTCCTTGAAAATTACGAGGTTCTGTTTGGCCGACCAGAGCACAAGGACAGGCACAGCAGGGCGTAACGCGGTGTGGGAGGCGGTCCAGCGAGGGTCGCAGAGGCAGGGGCCCCCCACGGGACATCGATAGCCTGCAGAAAAGCTAGTCCGACATCAACAGAGGTGTACGGCCGCACCTCTGTGCCGAAACAAAACATGCTAGGGGTACAGGAGGAGGGGGCCCCCTGCCAGCCATGCTGACGCCCCTGGAGCAACAGCTGGCCGAACGCCTCGGTCCGGTCTACACCCTATGGTCTGCCTGCGCTGCTGGATACTGCAGATCCACATGCAGGTAAGTATGTCATGCATATCCATCACATCGCATAACCCCCCTGAGATGATCAATGTGTATACGGCTGACATTTGCAGATGCACACACATACCTATCTCCCCATTCCAAGGATGTCGTTAGCCTTGTGTCTGAGGCTGTGTGCACACCCCATCATACCCTATGGTGGCCAACACATAGACACAGTGCGAACACTATGTCGGTAGACGTGAGGGTCAGAGATGTTTTGCGCAATGTGTCTGGGGTTGTTTCCCTGAGGGTGGAATGATAAAGCGGCCCGTGTAATCATATGTAGATGGTGATTACTGTCTGCCACCACATGGTGGCATGGAACAGTTGTAATGGAATGTATATTTGCCAGGGTAGGGGCGAAGGGGAATGGTCACCACAAATGCAGTATACAGAAATATACATCCACACTGTATTTAACAATCCGTCATGTGTTCATGTTTTACAGAGTATTGTAAACATGGGAAACACACTATAATGTACCTGTACTGTAACCCAGTTACCAGCCGCGTCATGTGACCCTTGTCAGGATCACTGACGGCTTGTACACAAAAAGGAGATGTATGAGTATAGTGGAGGAACATCCAGGCCTTGCCGTAACAATCCCTGTCAGTCTGACACGTTCTGCAAACCCTTTGTCATGCAACACAATCATTGACCATTGGGAAGCCAAGGGTATATCAACTACGAGGGTTCCCCATGATTGCACAAACCTCTGGCCATGTCTGTCATCCGCATCTATGGGATCTCAGAGCTCATTACAGGTAACTATGGCGTCAGTACAGCTGGACTGTTTGCAGGGCTCACCCCACTTTGACAAGGGTATTGCTGGCAGATGTCAGATGTGGATGACACATGATGTTATCTGTGTCTACACATCTCTGTCATTCATTGTTTGTACCCCTCTCACAACTGTGTGTGTATGCAAGTCTTGGATGACAATAGTTAATATTATGTGTCGTGTCCGTGAACCGTGTCTCACACGTACGACACTCGGATTCCCCCTGGATCATATCCCCTCCCATAGAGATATGGGTTAACGTACACAAGAGTACATGGTACATCTCACAGATGTGTGTGGATATATTCTGGGTATGTCCCAACCCACGTCAGCCTGCATGCACCCGCCCTCTCAATGTCTGCCTGTAATTAGGTGAAAGACAGTGGTCAGCCAACCGTGCTGCTACTAGAAACTGTCACTGGGATGAGGGACACCATGTACCATGTCGTGGGGAGTCCACGCATATTTGTGCCCACTCTGTCCACCCCCCCATGGGTCAGCTGTTCCCCCCAGAGGGCCGGACACCATTCCTGTGTCTCTCACTGCACACACACCTCACGTTTTCGGAATGGTCTTGCCAGTCACAGGATCCCCCTGCAAAACTGCTGGTGTGTTTGCAAAGACCGTGCCATATGAATTCTGCTAGCCATTGCGTGCCCTAATCAGCCAAATGTTACAGCGAAATGTGCATGTCCCTGGCCTTCACAGTGTTTCACATCCCCATCTTCAGCTCCCCTGGCTCCCTGCCACCCTCCCTCTGTCTATCTGTCTCTCTGTGTTTAGCTAGCTGCCGCTGCATCGGGCTGTCAGCCCCGTGATGTGCTGTGGTCCTTCAGTGTCCCTGTCATCCCCCTCTCACAAGGTGATGCGTGTTAGCTGAGTGGACATGTGTGGCGTGTTGTAACTATATAAAAGGGTGCATGCACCTGCATGAACAGAACCTTACACCTGGACGACATCTGTCCACATGGACGTTGTGTGTGCAATCATGTCACAATTCCCCCCCCCCCATGTCACACCACAAAAACACCACAAGATGCAATACACAGAGGGACAAATATGTAGCTGTGTGATACACAGCTGTCATGTACCCTACATAGGCTATGATTTGCTGCCAGCCCCATGGCCAATGACTATCCTGACGGGGCCCCCCCCCCAACGTATCAGGGATAGTACATCCTTAACACACATCCCATACAACTTCTGAGCGGGTAGGTTTAACAGGACTAGGGATCGTGGGGATCATGTATCTGTGGCATGTGTAGAGGTAATGCCACATCCCCATTCACGTGCAATCTGGCTCAGTGCTATCACCCTCCCCTACGTCACACTCACACATGTACATGGCCAGTCAAATGTGGTGACATGTGACTGTTGGGGGGGACGGGGACAGCACAGAGTATGGGTGGTGGTGCACCATGGGTAGCCTAGTATCCACACCTGCCAGTACAGCAGGCAGACAGTACAGCAGTGCGGGCATAGATATTCCCTGACACATGTTATGGGAAATGTCCTGGCCAGGTGTGTCAATACACGTACTAACATGACCGAAGGGCAGATGTGTCACCCTTCCCCCTGACCCTGTGGCTGCAGTAACACATGACCTGTGCTCTGATGATGACATATGTCCACCATGAGACATGTTGTGTACCCTCTCAGTTGCAGCTAGCCCTGTATTGGCGTGTTTATCCATGGCCCCCACCTAGGGTACAGGGAGACATCCAACATGTGGTACACCATCCCAGCAGTGTGTGACACTGTTCCAGACATGTCATGGAGTAGAAGCCCCTAAACAACTGCACCATCACTGCCCTATGTCATCTCATCTGTCACTGTGCATTTGTGTGTGACTGTTTCCTGTTTATCTGACATACTCTACGCACACTGCTACATGTGCCTGTCAATTGTCTCAGGATCCTCTGCAGTGGTATCGTCCTACATTGTATGTTCATGGACGGTACATGTAGCACTGGGGAGACAGTATGTCCCATGTGAATATGCCGTGAGCAATGGCATGCACACCCAAACATAGACTGTCAAGGATGGAGTACCTGTTG